>JADMNL010000022.1:681245714-682447500 GCA_016271365.2 Neoceratodus forsteri | reverse complement strand
CAGAGAACTCATGGCAGAGAGATTTCAGAGCAGGAAAGGAAGGAGCAGAGTGAATGAAAAGGGGAAGAGAACCACATAGTTTAGGGAAGCAGAATGAGAAGTCAGCTTGACCAGCAGTAGAGTTGATGTGAGGGAGAGCAAGAGAGCGAGAGCAAGCACTATGAATGGAGTTAAGAGAAAGAAGGAGGGAGCCAGAGGAGAGAAGCAAGATGAGAGGGGAGACAGCCAAACCTATATTTGGAGATAAGGAAACACAGTGGGAATGGCACCTAGCATCAAGAGAGGGGAGGCAGAGGGAAGAGTACAGAGCACAATGGTGCGTAACACAGGGGTTCATAAAGGGCAAAGCAACAGAAGGAGTGAAAGAGAGGGTCCAGTCTAGCTAATCTAATAATGCTAATCTAGTGTAGCTGCTGTCATATTACAGTAGTTTCACTGGCTTTTTTTACTGTGTGATTGACTGACTGACTGTCTGAAAACAGTGAAACTGTGGAAAATCGGGAGGTTTTCTTTTTTTTTTTTTAAGACAAATCCTCTGACCTAATGATCATAGTAATTTAGCAGCAGCTAGTGTAGCTGCCTGCTGTTGTACTGCAGTAGTTTCACTGGCCTTTCTACTGTGTGAAAAGGAGTGTGTGTAACTGGCTGAGAAGAAATTGAAACTCTCTTTTTGTTGTGGAAAAATCCGGCTCGGGTTCCCCTTTAGCAATGTGGTGAGGTGATTTGGCTGACTCTCACTCCCACTGACCATGGTTTATTGGTAGGTGCTGCCATGTTAAGTAGCACGCCAATGCCGTGCACCACCTGCCTGCGTGCTGCTTGCAAGAATTTTTTGGTGCTAAAATAAATTAGCACTTCAGTAAATAAAAGTGTTACAGTATTCTGGCTTGACTGCTGTAGTTAGCTATCTGTCATAAATATTAGTGGTGTAATCGGGGCTCCAGTTTCACCAAAGCCAGCAGCAGTGGCCTCGAAGGACAGTTGGCTGGCTCCACTCCCACCACCCACCCACAGCTCTGGATTGAGTAGTGACACCACACAATCGCACACCTTTGCCCGTGTGTCACTAGTAAGAATTGTTTTTGTGCTAAAATAAATTTGTACTCCAGTAAAAAAAATATTAAAGTTGTTCTGGCTTGACTACTGTAATTAAAATCTCTCTTTATGTCTTTAATATTTCTGGTTTAATCAGGGCTCAGATCTCACCAAAGTCAGCAGCAGTGACCTTGAGGCATTGGCTGACTCCACCCCACTGCCTACAGCTTAGGGCTAGGTATTGAAGGATGCGAGTCACACATCTTTTGCCTATATGCCACTTGCAAGAATTTTGGGTGCTAAATAAATTAGTACTTCAGTAAATTAAAGTATTACAGTATTTTGTAGTGTTTAGAAATTGCAGCCATCTTGTAATAAGAAATTGTTGACATCTTGTAATACAGGGCAGTTAAAAGTGATAAAAAAACATGCTGGGTCCAATCCCAGCAAATCTACATTTGATGAACAGGTTGGTGAACCCGAATGTGAGTGACGGTCAGGTCGTATTAACGTTTACTCTTTTGAAACCTGCTTCTTCCAACACTGCTAGTACTGTAGCTGGCACAGGGGAAAGTAGTACAAGCACAAGCAGCAGGACAGTGTTCTTGACTCCCACTACCACCAATGAATCCCTATCTGTCACCAGTACCACTGTCACATCTGTCACGCCAACACCACCAACACTGGGACCCTGCCTTCCACAACAGCTGACAGCAGGAGTACTCCAGCCAGTCCTGCAACTGTGACTCCAGTCACTACTGACACTGTAAACCCTGGCACTACTGCCACTGTAACACTAGCGCCACAGCCTGTTGTCCCTGCCACACTGAATATTACCAGTGTGACCACTACAGTTGATCTGGTTATGCCTCCTGCTTCTTAGCTTCTCACATCTCCAGAAGAGTTTGCAGCAGAGGTGCACACATCTGGCTCTGAGTATTTCCCACCCCATGAACTGCCCAGTGGCGCATCATCTTCATCGGTCACAAGTGTGACTTTGAGGATGAGGCAGAGTATGGTATGTACTTTGAGGGCAGCAAACAAAAAAGGCAGCTGGCAACAGCCTCTAGCAGTAGCACTAGTAAGTAAGTAAGCAAAACATTTATTTAAGTGCCCGTTAACTGGGGCTCAGGATGCTGTGCAAGACGAGGACAGTACAGTATGTAAGCAATAACACACAATGAGGTGTGGGTTCGTTGCTATAAGAAACACGCCTAGGGGTGTACTAAGGCACGAGGCGCTTGCGCCGAGTGCCTTATGCCCCAAGGCGTGCTCTTATCAGCACGTAACCCACACCTCGGAGTGTGTTATTGCACTTATAAAATGGGTTCTTTGTAAAGTAATTTTTTTTTTATGTGTAAAAAAAATAGAGAATTATAAGAATAGGTTTAAAATTGTGAGAACAGTGAAAAAATAGTCCCTTGTATTAAGTTTCTGTGCAATGTATTTATTGTGTCCCCCCCCCCGCACAGAAAAAGTTAGTCATACATTTTAGTATTTTTTTTTTATTTGTTTGCCTGTGTTTAGTTAGGAGTTGAAGTCTTAAGATATGAGCGTGTCTGTTGACTGGGAGCGGCGTGTCCCTCAACAGACACCGTACAAAGCAGTGACAGTATTTCTTTTGTTTCTGGTTTCGCTTTTGGGAATATTTGGCTCGTTATTAGTTTTAAAAAGTAAAGCGACTGACTGATGCTTCGTTGCTGCTTGCCGATGGTTACGTCAGGTAGGTGGGTTTCCGTTACGGGATTTGCGCGGTTTGAAAAAAATGCTGTCAGTTTTTGGTGCCATTTTCAAGCGTTTCTTTTAAAGTCTGGTAATGGTGGCAGGGGCAGAGAAGCCGTGAGAGTAATTTGTGAGGTACGAGGTTTTCTTTATTTAGATGGAGTGCCATATGTTGTTGAGTGCAGTGTTAGGTTACTGTGATGTCACGAGTGATGTCGTGCTGCCGGTTCAGTGAGCTCTGCCAGTCAACGTTTCTGTTAATGCTTGGCAGAGCTCATTAATTTTTTGGGTCATTTGGCTTCTTGGTGGGCAGTGGTACCGGTTGGCTACAATATCATCTGATAAGGACACGGCTCAGATGATGTTGTAGCCAATCAGTGCTTTGGGATTTCCAAGCCCATTTTATAAAAAACAATATTCACAAATGCCCAATTGTTTTCTTAAACATGTATAAAATAAATAATATAAAGTAAGCAACCATCTAATCAGCAGCTGATGTAAGGGATTCTTAATTAAACTCCCAAAGCTTCCCTAAAGAGCTGTAGTAACCAGGGCAGTAGAATTAGCAGTAATAGGCATAAGGGTCCCCTTCCCCCTAAGAAAACCAAACAAGCAACACTGACGTTTGTTCGTCAGACTCCATCAAAACCTGAAGAACAGCCAATTGATGGCAGCACTGGCGTGGCACCTTCAGGGCCAGTGGTCACAGAGCAACAACATCAGGACAAGACAGGCACATCTGCTGCAAAAAGAACTGGGGGATGTGGCACTAATAGAATCACTGGTAACCGCAGTGGTAAGAGTGTGGCGTGGCTGCATTTTACTGTGTTAAAGGCAATCTGTTCTTTTGGCAACTGCACTGTAAGCCGAGGGAAATCACTCTCAAATTTAACTACAACATCATTACAGAACCACTTGAAGTTTAAGCACCCTGAACTGTAAAAAGGCTCATCTGGGTCTGCACCCCTGTTTTCACTAAGACCAAACCCCTCCAGTGGACAGGCAGGTACTCTTGGCAGTGATGGTGGTACCAACAGATCTGATTTTGAGCAACCTAGTGGTCATGGCACTCTTCCCCTCACCAACACAGAGTCCCCTGCTCTGGTCACTTCTAATGACTCCAATACTGCAAAGCAGGGAAAGTCATTAGCAGTTCACACCACCACCAGTGAAGCAGTCCACATTGACATTTCCAAGGCAGTTCCAATAATGGATGCATTGCATGCTCAAAGTATCATGCTCACATCCAGCAGCACAGCATATCACACAGCTGATTGCTGAAATGATGGCATTGGACCTCCTGTCTATCTCAGTCATGGAAGATGCTTCAGGCAGTTTCTCCACAGCTTGCACCACGGTATCAAATACCATCTCATACCATATTTTCAAGAGTGTACTGCCATGAATGTATGATGGTGTGTGATCTGCTGTTGCTGCACTACTTACAGAGGCTATTGGTGGTGTTTTGTTTTTTACTGCACATCAAGATATCTGAACTACTGATAATTCCCTGGATACTATCTCTCTTTAACCACACACTGGTGTATGCAACAACCTGCTGCTGTTGTCAATATGTCACTGTGTAGCTCACCCTTGACACACACAACACACACGCACACACAATCTGGCAGTCAAATTAGATCAGCCTTGTTGAATATCAAACTGATGGAGAAAGATCACAGAACACATAACATTCTAGAATTTCTGCAAGACATGTGGTCCTGGACTGGTGTCAACGCCAACTAAAGTTTTTTTTGTCACCAACAGTGGCGCAAACATGGTGAAAGCCATCTATGGTGGACATTTTGCAAGTATTCATTGCTTTACAAACACACTGAATTTAGTACTGCCTCGAACTGTGTCACAGTGCTGAGACCAGCAACATATTATCCATAGCCAGTTCCATCTACAGCCATTTCCATCACTCTGTAAAATCCACTAATAACTGAGAGAAGTTGTGGAATGCCTCGCGCTACCCCAACAACATGTAATACAAGATATTAGTACATGGTGGAATTCTTCTTACCTGATGCTGTCAAGACTGCTGGAGCAAAAGTGGTCACTACACAAAATGTCTATGGAGGCAGACATTGGAGGGGTCCTGGGACACCATGATTGGTTAGTTCTCGAGGGCATAGTGAAGGTTCTTGTACCATTTGAGAGGAGTGCATGTAACCAAGTGCTTCCACAACTTTACTTAGTTTATACCGGCTGTGCACATTCTCAAAAGTTCATTACAACACTCTTTGGCTAACAATGCAAGGATTACACAAGAGGTCACAGTCCTCTTTAATCATCTTGATGGATTACCTGATGTATGGTTTGCCACAGTCAAGGTTAGCAACCACATATTTGCAACCATGATGGACTCTAGGTTTAAATGCAAGATCCTTCAAGCAACCATTGGCAGCCACAGGTTGACTCATTTCAGGTAACAGCTGTGTGCAGAGTTAAACAGTGCCATATAGGCAGTGGGTCTCCAGAAGGGGGGGAAGATGCTCTGGTTGATGTTCCTGAGGGGAGGAACAGCCATGTGGTGGTTCAGATGGTACTGAAAGACAAAATAGGGCAGCGCAGCGACAATGACTGGGCATTACTCAGCACATCATTTTGTCAACAGCAACACAAACACTCAGAGTCTTAGCCTTTCTCTGCAGAAATGTAACTTACTAACTACTTTTGCAGAATCAAATGAACCATTTGAAGTTGATCCACTGGGCTACTGGACTCAGAAAATGTACTCCTCCCTCACTTGATACAACTTGCTTTAAAATGCATAAGCTGCCCCTGAGGGTGTGCCATCCAAGAGGATGTTCAGCAGTGTTGGTAAATTATTAAACCACACCATTCCAGGCTGCACCTCAACACGTTCAACAGTTAGTGTTCATTAGTTAAACGTACCACTAGTTGGCTACAAGTATGATCGGCCCACATAAAACCAGTGGTATAGTACTACTGTCAATCTCTGTAATGTTATGAGTGCTATGTTATATTTTCTGGCATACCCTTCTTTTTCTGTACATTAAACATTTAATTTAAAGTATAACTCTCCGATGCACTATGATCTGTAGGACCATGAGATCCCTCAAGCCAAATATAATTAAATACTGTGTAATGTTTAGTGCACTCACTATTATGTTCTTTTGGTTATTAATTATTTGGTGATCTGCTGACCCCCGCCATGCCCGTAAACTCAAATTCCCAGTGCCCTATGGCAAGCCCTTACATTATGCAAATGATGGGACAAGCCATGGGGGTCTGGGATATACATATGCCTTCAATCAAGTTTACTGCTAAATAGTTAAATAGAGTACATGACCATACTTATCGATTGTACCCATACTTATCCCGCCTTGGGGTAGCGCGATTGGTACTGCTATAATAAGCACGGTCATGTGCTCTATTAAAATATTATGCATTAAGCAAGATTAAAAGCATATAGACATCCCCAGCAGCTCAGCCTATTGTTTGTGTCATCAGGGTGCTGGCAATAGGGAACACTGGGAATCTGAGTTAACAGACATGGCTGGAGGGGGATGGGGGCACAGAATCAACCAGAAAAAAAAACTAAACTACACATAAACAATTGCACCAAACAATTACATTTAATTTCATTTTGATTAGGGTCTCGGAGTCCTGTAGCATTTCTGTAGAGGAGCTTTTATGGTGAGAATGAGTTCACCTTTTCTTCTGTCCTGTGGCACACCTGTGCTGTTCATATATTTGTTTCACTTTATACATGAGGGTAATGCTATAACATCAGGGCTGCATAAGACCTCTTGCATGACCACACTGGACACTGTGCTGTAGCACTTCACTGTGCATTCTCCTACAACTTCTGCATAAATGTATGGAATGTTGTCTCGCCTTTCCATTTGTTGCATGCATAAGCAAATCATTTTGTTTTCACGAGTACAAAACTTCTCCTGTACAGTTGTGTACATGACACCAAAGTAAGACACATCAGTTTCCTTTTCAGACTGCACATTTTGTATGCGGGTTTTATCACCCCATACATCGGGCGTTTTTCTTCTGAGCCCTCCAGCAGCCTCCCAAGTGTTCATTCTCTTGAAAGAAGCACGGCACATTGTGCCTGAAATCATTCACTGTCTCCAAGTGTTCAGCCACCTGTCACATCTTCTTCTAAGGCCTCCAGCTGCCTCCAAGTGTCACATCTTCTCCTCATCTCAGCCCTCCAGCAGCTTCCAAGTGTCACATCTTCTCCTTATCTCAGTCCTCCAGCAGGCTCCAAGTGTCATCTTCTCCTTATCTCAGTCCTCCAGCAGCCTCCAAGTGTCACATCTTCTCCTCATCTCAGCCTCCAGCAGCCTCCAAGTGTCACATCGTCTCCTTATCTCAGTCCTCCAGCAGCCTCCAAGTGTCACATCTTCTCCTCATCTCAGCCCTCCAGCAGCCTCCAAGTGTCACATCGTCTCCTTATCTCAGTCCTCCAGAAGCCTCTAAGTGTCACATCTTCTCCTCATCTCAGCCCTCCAGCAGCCTCCAAGTGTCACATCTTCTCCTTATCTCAGTCCTCCAGCAGCCTCTAAGTGTCACATCTTCTCCTCATCTCAGCCCTCCAGCAGCCTCCAAGTGTTCATTCTTTTGAAAGAAGTATGGCACACCATGCCTGAAGCCAATTTCTGTCTCCAAATGTTCAGCCTCCTGTCACATCTTCTTCTCAGCCCTCCAGCTGCCTCTAAGTGTCACATCTTCTTCTTAGCCCTCCAGCATTCTCCAAGTGTTCATTCTCTTGAAATAAGCATGGCATGCCATGCTTGAAGCCAATCTGTGTCTCCAAGTGTTCAGCCACCTGCCATGTCTTCTTCTTATCCCTCCAGCAGCCTCCTAGTGTCACATCTTCTCTTCATCTGAGCACTCCAAGTGTTCATTCTCTTGAAAGAAGCATGGCACATTGTGCCCAAAGTCATTCACTGTCTCCAAGTGTTCAGCCACCTGCCATGTCTTCTTCTTATCCCTCCAGCAGCCTCCTAGTGTCACATCTTCTCTTCATCTGAGCACTCCAAGTGTTCATTCTCTTGAAAGAAGCATGGCACATTGTGCCCAAAGTCATTCACTGTCTCCAAGTGTTCAGCCACCTGTCACGTCTTCTTAGCCCTTCAGCAGTCTCTGAATGTCACATCTTCTTCTCATCTCAGCCCTCCAGCAGCTTCTGAGTGTCACATCCTCTCCTCATCCAGCACTCCAGCAGCCTCCAGGTGTTATGCTTTTTAAAGAAGCATGGCACACCATGCTTTAAGCCAGTCTCTGTCTCAAGTGTTCAATCACCTCTCACATCTTATTCTCAGTCCTACAGTAGTCTCAGTGTGTTCATTCTCATAAAAGAAGCATAACAGACACACTGTGTCTGTAGCCAGTTGAATGTGATGATAACTGCTGCTACTGCTAATATTCACTCATGTTGCCCAGACCAGATCTAGCTGACAGTGATCTTAGAGTAACACGTTGTGTCCTACTGGCACAGATTAAGGATTAAAAGGGAATTTTTTTCCTTTGGGGTAGAGGGCGGCGGGGTAGGGGTAAGAGTGGGGGTTGTGTTACTTATGGTTGGGAAAGATTTAACTAGACAGTTTCTTAAACATTTTTTCTTCTTCTCTTGTTTTGTAGGTATGTATCACATGGGTGATGGATACGGTTTCTATGTGATTCCAGCCTGGATCAGGATGACAAATGCATGCTGCTGGTAATAAAGTGCATGTAGCAAATGTATTATGTGATGAGAACTGACAGATGACAGAAGATGAAGCAAAATAATCATAGAAATATAGACTTTGTTGGCAGAAAAGGACCACTTGGCCCACACAGTCTGCCCAGACTGTCCATCCCTGCCGTATTGGTCTTCGCAGACTCTAGCCCTCTCCAGTGACCCTCATGCCTCCCTGCCTGTTTTCAAATATATCCCTATGTCTATCCCACACATGCTTGAAGCCCCACACTGTTTTTGCCTCCATCACTCATGCTGACAGTCTGTTCCAGGCATGTACAACTCTTTCAGTGAATAAATATTTTCTCACATCTCTTTTGAATTGCCCCCTTCAGCTTCATCGCTCCATTGCCCTCTGGTACTAGTGCTCTGCTCATTTGAAAGAGACTCCCCTTGTGTACTCTCTTCACCCCCGTGATGTACTTGTAGGTCTCTAACATGTTACATCTCGCTCTCCTCTTTCCAGTGTGTACATGTTAAGATCCATCAATCTCTTCTCAAAGGCTTCTCGTGCAATGCCAGTGACTTTTAGTTAGTTGAGCTGTGGCTTTGATTTGACTCTGGTGGCCATCAAAGATATAAAAATAGTATTTAAAAACCAGCTCCCATTACTATCAATACAGCGTGTCCTCACACTCTCCAAACTAATACATCACAAAACATGAGAGTGCAGGGGTGGCTCCCAAATTGGGGACCAGGAAGGGGAAGGGGAAGGGACTGGGTGGCCAGCTCCTCCGACTAAGGATTTATGATCCCTTCCCCTTACTTATAGAGGCTATAAAAAATTCTGAGAAGTGAACTTTTTAAGTCCTTTAAAGGCAAGCTACTGCTGGGGACTTAAGGAAAGCACTGAAAAAAAGCAGTTATGTAAGAAAGTACCATAACAGTAGATCTTTGAGGGATTCTCTGTCATAAGGTCATATCTATGGAACTTAGCTGTCAAGTGCTAGAATCACACTGAAGCCTTTTTTTGCAGTAGCCTATTAGGGGCTGCCCACATGGATGTCAGACTCTGACGTCACATGCCCTATATAAGCGTGGGTGGCCCCACTCCCTCTTCAGTTCTTTCCCTAGCTGGGGAGGTCATAGGAAACAGGAGTCCCACTAGGGATCTGAGGGAGAGAGAGAGAGAGAAGCTGCCCAGCTAGCAGAAAGGCTGGAGCAACAGAACAGTTGAGCTGTAGAGAAAGAGAGCCAAAGAGAGACAGAGAGACAGAGAGAGAGAGAAGGGGGGATGGATGGAGGGATGGCATAACCTGATGACACAGATTCCCTCAAAGATATGCTGTTATGGTAAGTTCTTACAGAACTGTTCTGTCTTCTTCGGGGATATCTCAGTCATCAGGTCACACCTATGGAACAAGTCCCAAGCAGTGCTAAGCACAAGACAGTCTGGTTGGCAGGAGGCCACAGGCTTAAGAAAGAAGGGCCTGAAGCACAGCAAGGCCAAAGCCTGCCCTTCTTCTGCAGGCAATGTCCAGACAGCAGTGCTTGGATAATGTGTGGACAGTACTCAAAGTTGCAGCAGCACAAATCTCGGCTGCTGACACGCCCCTGAAACAGGCAACTGAAGTGGCCATGCTTCTAGTAGAATGGCCCTTAAAAAAACCAGGATGTTCCTTACCGTATTTCCTGTAACAAAAAACAATACAGTTGGTCAATCATTTGGACAAGCACTGTTTAGAAAGTGGAGTACCCCCTTTCCCGAGGGTGAAAGAAACAAGCAACTGAGAGGACTTTCCACAGTCCTTAGTATGGTGTATATAGTACCTGAGAATTCTATGCACATTAGTGATGCTAAGATAGCATCCTATGAATTAGGATACCAACAAATATCACTGTTTGGGACAGATAGTGGATCTGGTCAGATAGCAGCACTATTTGACCACGGATCTGACTGTCCCAGATCCAGATCGGATCCCCAGGATCCCAGCCTGGATCCCTGGATCCAATGCTGGATCAGCAATCGGATCCCTGGATCCACAGTCAGATCCCTGGATCCGACCACAGATGTAGTGCGATCTGACCTGGGATTCAACCTAAGTCAGAGGTCGGCTCTCCAGTCAGATTGCAGGTTGGATACTGCCGCTATTTGGTTGATTGCGATCAGATCCCTAGCAGCAGTATCTGAGCAACACTAATGCACATCCACAGTATGGAGCAATGCTTCCCCTGGATTGGCATGCTCTGGAAAATAAACAGGCAGGTGGATGGATTGATTTAAAGTAAACTCAAGCACCACCTTAGGAAGAAACTTAGGGTTAGTACACAAAGAGACCCTGTCTTTGTGAAAAATCAAATAAGGCTGCTCACACATGAGAGTCTGTAGCACTGAAATTCTTCAAGCAGCAATAATAGCAACTAAAAATAACGCTTTCCATGACAGAAAGTGAAGCTCGCAAGATGTAGCTGGCTTAAAAGGAGACAGGGTCAGCTTCTCCAAAACGAAATCCAGTTCCCAAGCCGGAACTGGATTATGGATAGGAGGCTTGCAATGAAGAATGCCTCACAGAAGAGTATGGGTCACATCCAATTAGGCCACAGTCACGGCCATCAGTGGGCACATGGAAGGCTGATATCATGGACAGGTGCACCTTAATAGAGGTATTGAGTCCTGCATCAGACAGGGACAGGAAATACTCTGGAACTTGGTTTACCAGACAAGTGAAATGGTCCAGGTGATGGAAATGACCTAGATAGCCAATCACTTCCACTTCTTAAGTAAGTGGCCCTGGTGGAAGGTTTCCTTGCAGCCACCAGGACATCAGTCACCTTCTGAGACACCCCAAACTGAGCAATGGCTATCTTCAGGAGTTGTGCATGCAGATGGAGGAACTTAAGATCTGGATGAGCCATGGTCCCCTGTGCCTGTGTCAACAAGTCCGGCAAAGGGCAGGGAACTGGAGGTTTCACAGCCAATTGTTGCAGTAATGAAAACCATATCTGATGAGGCCAGAATGGAGCCACCAGAATTAAGGTGGCACTCTTCATATGCAACAGTAAGCACCCTCTGAATCACAGGAAAGGGTGGGAAGGTGTAAAGAAACCTCCCTTTCCAAGAGAGGTACAATGCATCTTGCCAGAAAACTCCAAGCTCTGAATCTAGTGAGCAGAAATACGGCAGTTTTGCATTGAGTGGGGACACAAAAAGGTCCAACTCTGGACAACTTCACCTGTTGAACAGGTCTTCTGCAACTGAGGTCAGCAGTTTCCACTCATGCACCTTGGACTGTGACAGGCTGAGGCTATCCACCAAGGCATTTTGGACACCTGGCACATGGATGACTGACAGCTCTAGACCATGATCCAGAGTCCAGTAAGAGACCTTCATTGCTTCCCAGCACAGGGTGTAGGAATGGGTCCTCCTTGCTTGTTGTTGTAGTAGACCACACTGAGACTGCCTGACTGCACCAGCAGAGAGCCCAGACAGAGATGGTTCTGGAAGACCTGTAAAGCATACAGAACTGCCCTCATTTCTAGGATGCTTATGTGGCAGTGAGCCTCCCACTGGGTGGGTCCAGAGGCCCTGGATCTGATAAGGACCTAGGTGAGCTCCCCAACCCAGACCCAAAGCATCTGTGGTGAGGATTTGGTGAGGAGTGGGGATAATAATGGGGACACCTCTTAAGAGGCTGGCAGGGTCCATACACCAGTGAAGTACTTTGCGTACTTGGGAGGAGACAAGGACCAACTGATCTAGATCATCTGAGAGCTGATCCCATTGGAGCCTGAGGGTCCACAGCGGGATCCTCATGTGCAACCTGGCCAAAGGAACCATAATGATGGCAGCGGCCATTAGGCCTAGTAGCCTCAAGAATGTCCAGGCTGGGACATACCAGCCCTGAACGGTTCCATGTCAGAATATTGACAACAATGTTGTTGACATCCCGTACAGCAACGGGAACAATGACGACTGTCGGCATTGTTCCCATCAAGAACAAAGTGTTTAATTGCGGGGAGATCTTCCCCACACACTGCCCCCCATCTCTAAATAACAAACTCTGAGTCTGAGTTTTTTTTTGGGGTGGGAGCGCAACACCTGGAAAAGCAGTGCATGCAGATGGAGGGACTTAAGGTCTGGATGGGCCATGGTCCCCTGCGGGACCATCACAGAGACCTGGCGATATTTGTCACTGTGATGGTGTTCACTATAAAAATGTCATTGTGCTGATAGCACACCACCCTGAGCCACCTCCTGGGCCTGGGCTATGAGGCAGTCTGCCCTGTCTTGGGGGAGGAAGGCCTGGTGGCCCGTGAAATGAGTGAAAATAAAACAGCGAGCTCAAAGGTCAGCATGGGCATTTCAGCGAGGCAAACAGTGACAGATGTTTTGCCCTCCCTGATGTGCTACGACCTCAGAGTTGGTTATTCGTAAGGTGGTGCAGGGGCAACAACCCCGCTCCCCACCAAAAACATTTGTTGCCGTCTCTGTTCTCACCGACCACCATCATGATTATGGTCTCTCTGTTTTGTATTCGCTATTTCACATAAACCAGAAGGCCTTGCTCCGAGTAGAGACCAGAACTGCTCCTATGTACTGCAACTGCTGGGACAGGGTCAGCACAGACTTGGATGAGCAGCGTAGCAGTACATTCAGTGGAAGCTTTGACCAGCTACGCGGCAGTGTGTGGAGGCTGTGCTGGCTGCCCGCCCGTTGCGAGGAGGTATGTTGGAGGAGTGCGGAGGGTGGGCAGCTACTTGCCAGGGTGGTGAAGGGGGCCACTAGACACCAGGGATGTAGACTACTGCATCATGGTGAGTTGGGGGACCAGCAAACACATTGTGGGTGGCTGCAGGTACGGTGCCCAGGGCACCATTCGGCAGACTGGGGTCTCGGTGGCACCTTGCCATTACGTGCCGTTCACTGACCACAGAGTTTGGGTGGGCAATCATGTTACATGCCGACATTGTAGTCGGCGATGTGTAGCCTATGTTGTTATATGCGGCGATATTGTGTCCGCAATGATTTCACCTGGTACCAATAAATCCACATTGATGTTGATGAACCACATGTTCCATGACTGATTGTAATCTTAAAGCTAATATTTTAGTAAAGATTTTCTAGTCCACATTCAACAGAGAAATTGGACGATTTGACTGACATTTTAAAGGATCTGTGTCTTTTTTGTGAATTAAATGTATTGTAGCTTCATAGAACGATTTTGGTAAAACATGTTCTTTATGAAATGAGTTGAATAGTCTCAGCTTAACTGCTTTTATTATATGTTTAAATTTGCTATAAAAGTCTGTTGAGAGTCTTCTTCTTGGATAATTGAGAAACTGTCTATTTCCACTTCTGCACTGCTGAAATCGGCATTTAAAATCACTTGTGCTTGATCAGAAATAGTTCTAATTCAACTGCTTTCATAAAGTCTATTATTTTTCATCATCATTAGAATGTAACTGAGATGTATAAAGTTGTTGATAAAATTCAAGGAACCATTTGTTTATCTCCTTTGGGTCTGTAATTATAGAGCCATCCTGTTTATACACCTTGGCCGGATATTCAAAAGGGTTGCGCCTTAGGCGCAACAGTGTTAACGCTGGCGCAATCCACTGATGTGCCCCGGCGCGATATTTAACCGGGGATTGTGCCTGGCACAAATACTGATGCACCAGAGCACATCATTAATGTATGCAGCACAGGTCGGTGGGGAGTGCCCATGCATACTCCGCACATCTCGATATTCAGTCCGGGATGTGCTGAGCCCATGCATGCATAACCCCTACTTGCGTTGCACACAGGTGAGCCCCAAAAAAAAGGAATAACAGCCAGCCACCCACAGGTGAGCTGCCATAATGCAGGGTGCAACACGGCAGCTGCCACCTGTGGGTGGCCACCCGAGCTCCGGCTGCACCTTCGTGGTAGTGCCCCCCCATGCCCGATCGTGGGCATCTGTTAAAATAATAATCGTCCAATATCCCTGGTGGTCTAGTGGACCACTTGCAGCCCGATCACGGGCTTCAGTATAAAATCAAACATGTCCTATATCCTTGGTGGTCCAGTGGACTGCATGCAGCCCGATCACGGGCTTCAGTATAAAATCAAACACGTCCTATATCCCTGGTGGTCCAGTGGACCACATGCAGCCCGATCGCGGGCTTCAATATAAAATCAAACATGTCCTATATCCCTGGTGGTCCAGTGGACTGCATGCAGCCCGATCGCAGGCATAAGTTGTAAATACATTCGTCCTATATCCCTGGTGGTCCAGTGGTACCCCCCCACCTGCCCACTGAGCCCCACTGATTATGGGTATAGTAAGGGGTGTTTCTTACTCTTTCACAAGTGTCTGTTATACACCTTATCCTTTGCCTGTCCTGTTGGCTATTGTATCTAATTCTCAATTGTATCTTGCCCCCAGTCTTGTTAACTGTGTATACCTTCCAATAAAATGTAAAACTGTTTTTCTCTCCTGCTTTGTTGAATTGATGTACCTGTTATACCCTGTTGTACTCTCCAGGGTCGTTCCTGAAAATAGGCATAAAACTTGTCTAGTGTACCTACCCGGTTAACAAAACTAAATAAATAAATAAATATTGGTTGGGCAGACAGAATCACTCAGCTATGCTCTGCAGTCCTCTTGCACAGTATATAGATTACTGAAACAATAAGAAACATCTTTTACTATACTCTTAATCATATATTCCATGACATCTGTTATATTGTTCCATGGTATTCATTTGAATGGCCTGGAATGGTGTTACCGATGTCATAATTGTTAAGGCTGTATAAAAAAAGAGAACAGCAGCTACTGAAAAGAGAGGTATTCGTAGTAGTTACAAATGCAAAATTATAGATTATTAACATAAAGTTCAAAACATATCAGGATATTGGAAAGACATAAAAAGGAAAACTGGAGAGTATTTAGAGATACAAAAACTGCTTCCTATCAACTTTAAACTGTTAATGGTTACATTTTATTTTAAGTGTCTGTTTCAATGTAACTAATCCTTAATTCCATGCAACAGGGTAATTACCCTATAATTACATGTTTGTTGCAAGCAACTACACTGCTGTTGCAACGCAGTTACAGTGTAGTTACACTGGAACTACTTGTAGTTAACTGACACTTAAAGTGTAACTGTGTTAATAAAAATGGATCTACTGCATAATAATGCAGCCCACTGTATTTTGAACATACCTAAATAGGCTCACCATTGTATCTAAGAAAATTCAGTACTGGACTGTAGTTGCCTTTGGCAGACCCGGAGAAGCCCATTTCTGTTTGTAGGTTTTTAATTGCTTGGCCAAAGAAATTGCTCCCTTTTTAAAATGACTGCACTAAATTTATTACCTAATGATATGTCCTTAGAAGTCTTTTTTTTTATTTTGTAGAATAAACAATTAGAAAATAAAATAGAGACACAGAAGTCCGAAGAACAGAAAGACCCTCTTGGAAAATTATAATAGATGCATATAGTTTTAAGACGTTATCCATTAAAAACGTGTTTCAAAAACAAAAGAACAAAACTATTTGTGGAAGATAAAGCTAACTTTTTTTATCTTCACCATGACTTTTGATCCTTTTCCAAGTGACTCTACCTTTTAAAAATTGATTTTTCCTTTTCCCTCTTGAGGATCAAAAGAAGCTTCAGAGTTCTGGAATGAATACATATACCAGCAAGATTAAAGGTTACCTCCTCATAACCCGTAGCAGAGGTGGCAGGTATTGATCTCTCATTTATTCATGAGGTCCCCTTTGACTCTTTTGGTGTGTATGAATTGAATTGCAACATGCATGGAATCAGATTCTTTGCTCCTGCTGATATTATCAATTCTTAGAGTTACCATTTTCTATTGTACAAAATATATTTCTTATTTTGTCTGAGGGGAGAGGGACAGAGTCCCATTGGTTGTTTTTTTTTTTTTTTCCAAATCTTATTAAAAATATTTGCAGCCAAAATATAGCTTCAGTACAACAATTCTGTTTCACAATAGATGAAAGGTTTAGTATAACTACAGTATCTGTAGCTGATATTAGTTCTAAGATTATAGCATTTGCTATGTCCCAGCTAATTTATAATATAATACAGACAAACAGCTGTGACAGACATGAAATTCATACCTATTTACAATACACATCATGTTGCCAGGTGTCATGTGCTTTTAAAGGTGTTTTCAAGATCAAATACAAATAAATTTTAAAACTCAGCTCTTTTTTCATGATACAGGGACAACCCGGCCTTATATATTACAAGTAGACTGCAGGAATTACAGTTTCTTATGTATAAATACTATTTTATTGCTTCTTTAATTTGATGGCTTCATAGAAAGACACTCAGTCTTTTTTAGACCAGCAGGCAGAATGTTAGGTGAGAGGTGATGTAATTCAAGAAAGAATGACATCATTTTCCACAAGGTCCTGACAGCTTAGTATGCACACAGTATATCAAATTAAGAAAAGACACAAATATGTTGTCACTTCAAACAGTTTTTAATATACTATTTAAATATCTAGTAACTTTCACCGACTAATTGGTAAAACTTTGGGGGACAATACTAAACAAGTGAAGGGGTGCCCAAATGTCATCAGATCATGTCATTTTTTCCCCCTGGCTGACTAATCTAATTGCAGTTCATAGCTTTCATAGGTTTCATAGGTATTGTACCAGCCAAGTAAGTCAATTGCCCATGGCCGCTCGCTCCTTCCTTAAGAAAGATATCACAAGACATTGTTTCTGATGCAATACTCATCCAATTTAGTTTTGAACTCTTGCATATTTCAACTTCCTACTATCTCTAGATGAGGAACATTCCACATTGCCACTACTCTTTGATTGAAGTTCTATTTGAGTCACCCCATTTGCTGAGGTTCTACCACACTGTCAATATGTATGCATTTTCTCTGTAATGGGTCTCCTCCCAAAATGTGTACCACTGCCTTTGTAATTCTTCTAAAATGTTTACTTATGTCCTGCACTTCCTTCTAATTTGTAATTCTACCCTGTCTTCTGCTAATGTCAGACTTTTATTCATCTTTCCCAAAATGTGCATCTTTTACTACCTCTCCTCCCTCAAAATTTGCACTCTTACACCTACACCCATCTAAACATGAACCCCATCTTCTGCACTCCTCAAAATTAGTACTTTAGCCCACACCACCACGTATGTGTGCATTTACCCCTGCATTCTTCCCAAATGCACCACATGCACCCCTTTTAAAATTTGTGCTTACATCCTTCCCAAAATTTGCACTTACATTCTGGTGGCCAACTTGTTGAACTCTGACCTTAGTTTGACCAGTTGTCTATGTAACTCGATATTCCTTGTTTCCTTAAATCTTTTGTCTATCTGCCCAATTTCTGCTTCTTGGGTATCCATTTTTCCATTTTCTTCCTGTTATCTTACTTCACCTTTCTGTCATAGGCTGTTATTCTACCTTATATAAATGATTTTAAAGCAGCCCACACTGCTCTAATATGATCTACAGAATTTTTATTGAGGGCCCAATATTCTTTTATGTTGTGGCTCATTTGTTCACTGAATTCCTTCCAATGCAGAATCAGGGGACCATCCTCCAAACCTGGACATTAACTAATTTGTCCTACTGGAGCTGTAACTCCAATTGAATGGGGGGCATGATCATATAACAGACATGGGAGATAATCTATATGGCGTACCCCATGAGCACACCTGATTACCCCATAGTCATATCAATCCTGGTATGAGACTGATAGACCCTGGAATAAAAAGAATAGTTTTTCACTGAGGGATGTTGCATCCTACGCAGGTCCTTCAGTCCGACTGTCTGTAGTTGGCTTTTCAGTACCTTGGCAGTCCTTGTGAGTTGATATGGCCTTGTTAAAGACCTGCCCACTATTCCATCTAAGACAAGATTAACATCAACACCCCAGATTATGTCTCCTTGGGTACTGCTTAATTTCAGTATCACGTGCCAAAACACTGAACATCATCATAATTAGGTGCATAAATATTTAATGGCTCTAGGATAGTACCCTGGAGAGAACCTACCACCATCACTCACCTGCCAAAGAGTCTACAGTAACCTCTCATACCTGCAGAGGCAAGTTTCAGGATCAGCACCATACTCTAGCATGCATTGAATCATACACAAATGTACCTGCCCCACTCAATCTCTTTTCAATTTTTTTGAGTACTGCATCCAGTAGATACACCTCTTGAAGGAACACAATGTTGACGTGATGGGATTTTGAGATAGGATAAAACCTTCTTGTGTTTAATGGGGTAGTTCATGCCTTTTATGTTCCACATCACCAAGTTTAACTTCCCTCCCATATTTTATAATAATGTAATTGTTCACTACCCTGTCTACTGTTGGTAGACCAACTTCCCACTCTGACCATAAGGAAAGCCCTGTCACTGAAGGCGTTCCCCTTCCCCATAGCAGTAAAGGATCAGTTCAAACAGGTTTGTACAGTACAAAATGCAGTATTAACACAGACATAAATGTAACAGCCCCTAGACTCACCTAGGCTGTTTCTGGGGACTTCGGGTCTACATTACACACACCTCTGAGAGGGCCGACCTGGGTTCTGTAGCAAAGAGAAGAAGTGGCATGGTGCCTCCATCTGGATTATCGGTAGGGAATACCTGTGGGCAAATTGCAGGTTACAACCACCCCCCCAGGAAATATACAATAGCTGCTCCAAAGACCCTTCCCCACAATAATAATTCCCCTTCTTGCAATGATCACAATGCCAGAATATAACATTAACAATCAACAGTAATTATTTTGGAGAAGGGAAAAGGAGGAAAAAATAGCACAATACCATTAAAACAGCTGAAACAGTATCACCCACTTCCCACATACAGGTGCACCCAGATTCCCAATGGCAGCTGCCCAAAATGTCTCTAATGTCCCTTGGTGGGTACCACACTGTGGTGTAGACGTCACTGGGGAATCTTTAGTTGGGACCAAATAACATTAAACAGTAGAAACAATAAAACTTCAGATCTGGGCACAGTTTTCTGACAGAGTCCTGCCAGGACCTAACCCCTCTAATTTTAACCTAGCTAGCTAAATAAAGACTCCCAAATCCATAGCTTGGGGTTACCTACAGTTTGGCAATTCAAAGGGGTGTTTCAGCACACTAGCTGTGACTGTACTGAGGAGGTATCAGGTTGGTGGTGCACCACAGCAGCAGCAGGGCTGGCTGAAGGAATTAAAAGAATGCTGGTTTCTTCACCTGCCAGGCCTTGCCAATTTCACTTCTAGAGGGCCACTGTAGACAGTGTTCACCAGGCAGGCCTCTCACCATCTTCTTCACTGGGTCCTCTGCTGCTCTTTTTTGCCTAGTGGACGGACACAGGGCAGGCATGTCCCCCCGGCCCCTCTGTTGCACAACCTTGAAAACAGAATTAGCATGGGCTTTTGCTCAGTATGTAACTCCAGCACTCTCACTTCACTCTCTGCACACAGTAGGAGCTGGATTCTGACACTGTCTCTAGCCTCAGCACACTCAGTCTCTCAGGGTTGCAGAAAATGCAGTCTCAACAGCACCTATCCACGAGGGACACAGGTGGCTCAGTCTTCTAATCAGTGCTGCAGTACTTTTCAATTCACACTGCTCACTTGCAGTCTCCTCTCTACTCTCCTGACAGCTTGCTCTCTGCGACAACACCAAGCTCGTTTCTCTCAGTGAACTTCAGAATCTTTTCTCTTCTTTTCCTGCTGCAAACACTTCAGCTTCTCTCTTCCCCCCGACTTACCAGGTGTTCTGCCTTTTTATTGTATGCTGGGGCATGACAGGCTGATGTGACAAAGGTGCAGGCCTTGGTAGGGTTACCACCTGTCCTGATTTTACATCGACAGTCCTGATTTGGGCAGCTGTGTCTGCAAAAACATGAAAATACTAAATGTCCTGATTTTATAGTAGAAAAATATTTTATAAATTTCCACTAAATGTTGCAGAAAACTATAATACCTTAACTAAAACACCTTAAAATGATAAGAAACAATGGAAGCAATTGGAAACTACTGCATAGCCTTAATTCTGATTATATAGAAAACAAGTCTGTTGCATCAGCCAAGGTTACTTACTGTCCTGCGAAAAATCATGTTTCAGTAGAAATGTCCCACTTTGGGCTTTTTAAAAGGTGGTAACCCTAGGCCTTGAGTTGGAGGATAGCCCACAACAGTCTCTCCTGCACTCTGCTCTCTGTCCAGGCTCAGGCTGAACTCCTCTTTGGCAGGCAAAACAGTCCTTTTTATCTCTTTTACACAGCCCTCATCCCATTGGTTGTTGCAGTCCTGAGCAAATCTGGTTCCCTATGCCCTTTTTCCCAGCAGCCCCCTGCCTACAGTAGTCCCTGGGGGCTGCCATATTTATTTATATTTTATCCCCCAAAAAGTCAGCCCTTCTATGAGCTGAGAATAACTTGTCCTGGCTCTGCTGGTCAGTTAGAGCCAGAATGCCCTCTATTTAACCTGTGGAGCCCTTTTATCTTATTGAGGCTCCCAAAACATTTCCAATTCTGCACCCTTTGTGGTGCTTTTCCACAACAGATCTGTGGCATCTTTAAATTTTCAGACTTTGCCATCATGCATGTGCAGGAGGTGCAGGCTACCATCTTTTTGTTTACATTTGGCCTAGGGCTGGTGCTGCTCCCTGGGACCGATTTAATACTTTTACAAAGCTCGGAGGCTCTTTAATCACGATCAGACCTCTGCCACTATTTGGACTTGGGCTGATGATCTGAATCTGGCAGCAACTGCAGCCATGAAGATACCAGGAGCACCTTAGTCTGTAGCCCCAGAGTCACTAGGGGCACCAGCAGAAGAGGGGCAGCAGCCTGCGGGTAAGCCCCAGTAAGTGGGACTTACACACTCCCTTGCCAAAATGCTTGGTGTCCCAACAAGCCATTAACCCTCAAACACTAAATTCAATAAAGCATTTCAACACATCACTAACTAGACACCTCGTTCCATCCAGCAACAATAACAATCATCATGAAAAAATCATAACATTGTGGCAGTATAGCACTGTCTACTTAGACACTGGATGCTATCTATCAAAGGGTTATACTTGGCAATAGAACCCACACTTCCCCATTGACATTAACCTCAGAGCTGTACCTAAGGACACTGAGGGGCAGATACTCTGTGTACTGTATGTATGAATGACATACAGAGGTATCAGAGGAGGCACCAAGAGTAACATAGGTGAGCTTGATAATGGGTTTCAGCTGCCTTTCAGATCTCCTGGGCAGAGCTGTGTCAAGTACTGAGATTTTTAGGGACAGGAGCCCCTCAACCTGTCCTTGTTTGGCAGACAACCCAGGGTATTGTCAGGTGAAATAGCATTGTCTCAAATTTGCTCACCACAGCCCAAGTCAACTGCATTTTCCCTACCAATGTCATTTCTTGTTCAAGCACTTGGGTACTGGACCTTCTCACAGGGATAAAGGTCACGGCATTTGGGTTCAGATTTGGCACAGGTTCAGTGGGGGTGGTACTGGTGGAGGGCTGTGAATTTCTAGTCCATTTGCCATTTATTGAGCTCTTGACTTGCCTCTGGCACATAATCCCCATATGACATATCTTCACCCTCATCAGAAGAGTCTGGGTCACTTGAAGCGGGATCTGATGCAGGCCACTCGGAAGGCCCAGTTGGAAAAGTATTCAGGTCCAATGTAGACCTGTTGGGAGGCCCAGATGGACCAACATTTTCTTTTCACTTTTCACAGTCTGGCTCCTTGTTCCGGGCCTGGTTACTGCTGGAGCCTCATAGTCAGGAGCAGGGTCGGGCACAATTTCACCAATGGGGAGCAGGTGATTTTGGTGTACAGTCTTTTCCAAACCTCTCTCCTGTTCCTGTCAGATTGTTTACACTGGTAGATCTGGCAATTTTTCCACAACTAAGTAGACTTCAGGGGCCCACCAGTCTTGGATTTTGTGTTTTCCTTGTATGCCAAGATTCCTTAGCAAAACACAATCCCCCATTTGTAAAACGTGATGTCTCACCCGTTTGTCATATCTGTTTATTACCTTGGTTGGACTTGGCTGCTGCCTCTACTGCCAGTTGGTAAGACTTCCGCAACTGTTCCCTCAGCTTGCATGTGTATTCAAGATATAACTCTTCCGAGGTGCCATTAGGTGTAATACCAAAGCATAAGTCCACTGGTAGTCTGGCTTGATGGCCGAACATAAAGAAAAGGAGGGACCTTTGCATAGCATTGTTTTTTGTACAATTGTAAGCATGTACAAGGCAAATGACCTTTTGACTTCAGTTTACTTTGTTGGCTGGGTCCAAGGTACCCAACATATTGAGCAGCATCCTATTAAAGCATTTGGGCTGTGGGTCCCCCTGGGGGTGGTATGGTATCATTCTCAATTCCTTTATACCATATGCAGCCAGAAACTCTTTTACCAACTGACTCTCAAAGTCTCAGCCTTGGTCTGAGTGCATCCACTGTAGAATTCCATATTGGTTTATGAACTGCTGCAGGGTTTGAAAATTGTGCTGGCTTTTTGATCTTTTGTTGGGTAGGCCTGAGCATACCTGGTGTAGTGGTCAGTGATGACAAGAATGTTGGATTTGTTCTTTCTGTCAAGCTCCAGTGACAGACTGTCCATGCACACAAGCTCTAAGGGGTCATTGGTTTGTATGTAAACCAAGGGAGCAGCTCTCTTGAGGAGCATTTTTCTTTTGATGCACCGCAAACAAGCCTTGCAATCTTTTCTACACCCCTTTTCATTCGGGGTCAGTAGAAGCAGGCCCTTGCCAGGTCTAATGTCCATTCATAGCCAGGAGACCCATTTTCTCATGGAGGGATGTCAGGATGGCCCTGCAGTACTTCCAAGGCAGGGCCAACTGGATTTTGGAGCTTGCAAAGTCATCACTATCATGCACCTTCCGTATCATCAGTCTGTCTTTTAGGGCCCAACTTACTCCACTCTCCGAGCATTATTTTGGCGTCTGGATGGAACGTGTGCACTTGGTCTTGGTTGTGCTCCTTCTTCAGTGCTTGAATAACTTCATATGACCACATGGAAATATGAAGAAGCCAGCAGAAGAAGACCACTTGGCCTATCAAGTCTGCTCATATTGCAGGGTCCACAGCTTGAGCTAATGTCCCTGCCTCCCTCCCCTCCTTCCATCCTCCCTACCCATGATCCCTTACTTTGCCCTATGCCTATCTCAGCCTCTCTTAAAGCTGCCCATTGTCTTCAACGAGATGACCTCTTCTGGCAGTGTATTCAAGTGTCTACCACCCTCTCTGTGAAGAAGTGCTTCCTGACCTCCCTCTAACCCGCCCCCAGCTAAGACTGTGCCCCTAGTGTTATGGCTGCTACTCACCTAAAGAGACTCTCCTTATCAACCTTATTTATCCCTTTCAAGTACTTGAAGGTCCCAATCATGTCCCTTTCTCTCTCCTGTCTTCAGGGAGTACATGGAAGGTATGGTCTCTCTCTGGGCCCACTGGCTCAGACTTACTTGGTTGGGAGAGAGGATAGGTCAAGTCTGGTAAAGTTTAGATATGCCTCAGGAATATCATCTGGTGATGCCCCAACATGTCGATGGCTTTATCTGGGTTGGTTGCGGTGGCTTCTCCTGCACAGAAAACTTAGAACACAGCACTTCAACAGTTGCACTTGAAAGTAGTATACTGGAGTCAAGCTAATTGATGTGCAGGCTCCTTAACAGAGCATTGGCATCTGTGTTGGTTTTGACGCTTCAGTACTCCGAAGTGTAGTCATACATGGACAGTGTGGACAACCAGCAGCATCCAGCTTGGCCGTGGTGTTCACATATGTCAAGGGGTTGTTATCTGTCCGGACAGTGAAGGGAACACCATTCAAGTAGTCATGTAATTTTTCCATCATGACCCACTTCAACACTAGAAACTCGATTTTGTGTACAGGGTAATGTTTTTCGGATAGGAACAGGCTACGGCTTGCAAAGGCCACTGGCTGGAGTTCTTCTGGGTGTTCTTGATAAAGCACCACTCCTAACCTGTTCAAGCTAGCATTGGTGTGGAATATGTATGGCTTTTTGGGGTCTGCAAATTCCAGAACAGGTGCTTCACACAGACTCTTGATAATCTCCTTGAAAGCAGCGTCACACTCCGGAGTCCATCTGTCACCAAAAGGCTCATTTACCTTGAGGATACTCCTTCTGTGGGCTCTCTCTCTCTGGGACTGAGTTTTCTTTTTCTGGTTAGTGGGCAGGTAATCATTAGATAACTCATTTAATGGCTGCACTATCATAGAGCAGTCCTTCACAAACCTCCAGTAATACCCAGAAAAAACAAGGAATGATTAGAGAATCTTCAAGTTATAAGGCTGAAGCCAGGTGATAAGAGCCTTGACCTTGGCTGGGTCAGTCTGCACTCCACTTGCCGAGATGATGTGCCCCAGATATTTCACTGACAGTTGGCAAAACTGGAGCTTATCGATGGAGACCTTTAATCCGAATTCCTCTGGTCTGTCTAGTACCTTCATCAGACGGTGTTCATGCTTTTCAAGTGCTGCCAAAATGATTAGATCATCCAGACAGATGATCACATTCAGCAGGTTTATGTTCCTACTGCCTTTTCCATTAATCTCTGGGACATGGCAGCTGCTCCAAGAGATCCCTTGGAGCATCACGTTTGAATTAGTAAAACCCAAGGGAGCAGATAAGATGGTTTCTCCTTGTCTTCCTCCGCCATGCGGATCTGATATCCTGCTCCAAGATCCAGCACTGAGAACCACTTACTCCCTGATAGGCTGGCGGCGTCTTCCACCTGAGGCACTGTGTATTGGTGGGGATGGTCTTTATGTTTAGAGTTCTATAACCAATGCATATTCTTACAGCACCGTTCTTCTTGTGTGCCACAATGATGAGGGAGACATAGGGACTCCGGGACTCCTTAATTATACCTGCTGCCACAGGTGCTGCTGGACATCCTCAATGTCTCCTTCTGCTAGTCTTCAGGATCTCTCTCTGAAGGGGCAGTCATCTCTTAAGCGAATATGATGTTCTCCTCAGATGCACCCTATTTCCCATTCATGGAGCGAAAACATGTTGCTCCTCTTGGCCAGCTTCTGGCTCAGGCTCCATTTATAGCTTTCAGGGATGGGTGAGTCCCCAAAGGCAAAATGGCCCCTTCTGGCATCCAATAAGCCAGTCCAGTGCCCATCAACAGGGCATCAAAATCCTGATTCGCCACCCTTCCCTGAGGTCCACCCCCAGAGTTTGAATCTAAATATAGGGGTCATGGGGGTGCAGACCCCCACATGGGGGCATGGGGTGTAGCCCCCACATTACAAATGGGATTCAAACTCAAATCCTGGCTCCTAATGACGGGCACACTCAGACAGGCGCTGTCCAATGACAGAACTGAAAATGACCAGCTCTATCTGCATGTCCATGGCAATCCAAGGGTCCCCTTCAGTGACACTGTCTGCTGTGAAGATATGTGCCAGCACCCAGCCCTTTTGAATGATTACTGGCTTTTCAGATTCATTCTTTACTCTCACCATTACATGCCTGACCTAGGGGGTCTCAGGGGGTGGCAGTACCCCTCGCTGCACCATTAACCCCTCTGGCAAACTATCCTCCAGTGGTGTGTCATTGCTAAAAGCAGATCCTTCAGTTGCTAGGCAAATTCTGCAATACCAGCCACTCTACACTCCAACTTAGGTGGTAGGATTAGCTCTTGGCTTTCCACCCTCTGAATTACACCAACTGGCTTATCCATCAATTTGGGTTCTGGTTCTGTAGCATTTAAGGACAGACTGCCTCTCTTCACCACAGCTTGGATGGAGAGGTTTAATAGGTTGCCCACTCCACCTCTCTCCTGGGAAAGTTTGGCCAGTTTGCCATACATAGTGACATGTTTCCCAATCAAGACAGGCATATCAGTAATTTCCTTGGACTCTGGGCAGATCAGAGCCATGGTCTCAATCTTGGGGGGTTCATCAGGTCCCTTTGAGAGGAAGGCAATCTGTACTATGCAGTAGCCATCATAAGGGCAACTTGCAGCACTTATCCCCACCGATCAACCTGAAAGAGGTAGAGCAGCAAGTGCTTAGGTGGCGGTTGTAGAAAGTCCTATGGATAATAGTGACTTGTGACTCACTGTCAACAGGGCAACACACTGTGCTCCCTCAATTAAAAGTTCCATGCCAGCATGTGGTCCAATATGCCTGGTGGCACCTTACTCCTGGGTGGGATCTTCAGATCCGTCCATTTGGTGGAGCTTTCCAAATTTGGAGACCCATGTCGCTCCCTCACTGGGCTCTCCTATAGTTTCCCTGCTACAAGTGTTGCCTTTTCTTCTCCACCAACTGAGGATTCTTAAGATGGACACACCTGCAGGTGATATGGCCATCTTCTCCACACCAGAAACAAAAAATATCAGTTGGTGGCTCTCGGAGTCAAGTGGTTCTGGCTGGGACCACTGAAGATGACAGCACAGGTGGTCTCCAGAGGGTTCCAACCATCTTCTTTAACTCCATTAAGTGTGTATACACTCCTTCAAGGTGACTACCTCTGCAGCTCAGGCCCCAGGGTCCGAGGGCAGTGCTGCCACTTAACCCCCCCCCCCCACAGGCATGCTGGATACACGCGTCAGGCTCCCCAGGTGCGGTGCCAGATTTGCTCACTTGTTGCACTACGTTTTTCAATTCTTGAACCAAACTCTGAAGCTCTGCAGTGTCTTGGGAGTCCCCACCATCTGACACTTGGATACTAGCAGAGGCAGCAGATGATTGCTCCCATTGTTCAGCTTGCTCTTCTGCTGCTCTAACTTCCTGCAATAGGACTCTGTGGGAGGGAGGGTCAGTCAATCTTTCTCTTAAGTGCAACTTTAGCAGTAACAACCCTGAGAAATAGGCAGCTTTCAACACCTGCTTGAGATGCACTTCATTCAGGTCTTTAGAATCTATTCTTCCCTTCCTGTGCACTTTATGCAATGCCCTCTCCAGTCTATGGAGATAAGCCAAGAGGGGCTCCCCCCACTGCTGCTTGGTTGTCTTGAATTTCCAGTACAAAACATCACAGGACTCTGTACTCCCAAATACAGTGTCCAAAGTGGCAAGGTACTCTTCCACTCTGGTCTCTGGATCTGTGGCCTTCAATGACCAGATGGCATCCAAAGCAGGCCCCCCTTTAAACTTCCCAACCTTTTCCATTTCTCAGACTCAAAACATTGCCATTCCTGGAGCATAGGGACAGCATAGTCTATCCATGTCTTTTAATCATCTTCTCCAGCTGGTGCGGGGAGTATGCCAGAGAAAACCCTCAGTGGTCTATAGTAATCAGAACTAGAGGTCGGGTCAGCCCAGAGTCAGTGGGGGTTACCCCAAGCAGAAAAAGGGGCTGCACATCCTTAAAAGTCTTTCCTTCTGCAGTCAATAGGGCTTAATTTTTTCCAGAAGATTTGACTCAGGGACTAACAAGGAGAGGGGGACAGGTTGTGGGCTACTCCCCCTTGCCAAACAGGCTCAAGGAACCTTCTACTCCTTCAGCAGTGAGGGTCACAGGTAGCTTGCCTGTGTCCACAGCTTTGTCACTCCCCACCAAAGTGGTAATGCTCTGGGCAATGCGGTCATATTTCATATCATGAATTTTCAACTTCCCGATATCTGGTACAGTCTCTACTGCTTCTAAAATGGCCTTTCTGACTGTTCCTTTGAGGATCCCTGTCACCAGAACAGCTTTCTCTGGGGCCAGACACTCCCCACGGCACCAGTCGAGCAATTCCTGTTGCTACATATTGACTTTTCAAAACTTTGCTTTTCTGAGGGGGGTATCAACATTTTCAGACAAGCACTCTTGGGAGTAGCCACTAGGGGGCAACAAATCCCACCAGTACCTCTATTTGCAACAGCCCCTAGACCCACTTTGGTTGTTTCTGGGGCCCTCGGGTCTACATTGCACATACCTCCAAGGGGGGGCTGGCCCGGGTTCTGCAGTGGAGAGAAGTGGTGCAGTGCCTCCACCTGGGGTAATGGCAGGGAATACTTGTGGACAAATTGCAGGTTACCACCCACCAGGAAATGTACAATAGCTGCCCCAAAGACCCTTCCCCACACAACAATTCCCCTCCTTGCAATGATTCACAGTACCAGAATATAACATCAACAATTAACAGTATTTATTTTGGGAGGGAAAAAGGAGGAAAATAGCACAACACCATTAACAACTAGCTGAAACAGTTTCACCCCACTCAACCCCACTTCTCACCTACAGGTGCACCTGCTTCCCAATGACAGTTGCCCAAAATGTCTCTAAAGTCATCTTTGGTGGGTACCACACTGTGGTGTAGATGTCACTGGGGAATCTTTTGATGTTACCCATATAACTTTAAATAGCAGAAACAATGAAACTTCAGGACTGGGAGCAGTTTTCTGACAGAGTCCTGCCCAGGACCTAACCCCCTCCTCAATTTTAACCTCAGCTAGCTTCTCCCAAATCCGCAGTTCGGGGTTACCTGCAGTTCAGTAGTTCAAAGGGAGTTTCAGCAAACTGGATTTGACTGTACCAGGAGGTATCAGGTTGGTGGTGCAACAGCAGCAGCAGCAGAGCTGGCTGAAGAAAGTAAAGAATTCTGGTGTCTTCACCTGCCAGGCCTTGACAACTTTGCCTCTGAGGCCTTTGTAGACAGTGTTAACCAGGCGGGCCTCTCGTCATCTTTTGTCCTGGGTCGTCTCCTCCTCCTTCGACCTATGAGCAGGGCAGGTGTGGTCCCCTAGGCCCCTCTGTTGCATACACTTGACAAACACAATTAGCAGCTGGGCTTTGGCTCAGTCTCTATCCCCAGAACACTAGGGGCTGGGCTCTGGCACAGTATCTAGTCTCAGCACACTTAGTCTCTCAGGCTTGCAGCAAAATGCAATCTCAACAGCACCTACCCCACCAAGGGGACACAGGTGGCTCAGTCTTTAATCAGTGCTGTAGTACTTTTCAATTCACACTGCTCCACTTGTAGTCTCTGCTTTCACACAGCACTTACAGCTTGCACTTGGCTGAAAACACCAAGCTCGCTTTCTCTGCAGAGCACCAAAGAATCTCTTTCTCTTCTTCTCCCTGCTGCAAACACTCCAATATATCTCCCCTCCCAGACTTCCCAGGCACTCTGTCTTTTATTGTTATACTGGGGCCAGACAGGCCAATGTGACAAAGATGCAGACCTTGGGTTGGATACCCCGCAGCAGTCTCTCCTGCACTCTGCTGTCTCTCCAGGCTCAGGCTGAACTCCTCTTTGGCAGGAAAACAGTCTCTTTTACATAGCCCTCTTCCCATTGACTGTTGCAGTCCTGGGCAAACCTGGTGCCCTATGCCCTTTTTCCCAGCGGCCCCCTGCCTACAGAAGTCCCTGGGGGCTGCCATATTTATTTATATTTTATCCCACAAAAATCAGCCCTTCTAAGAACTGAGAGAGTATCGTCCTGGCTCCACTGGACACTTGGAGCCAGGACACCCTCTATTAGCCCATGGAAGCCACCTTTGTCTTATTGGAGCTCCGGGACATTGCCCCCATTCTGCACCCCTTTTGTGGTGCTTTTCCTGTGAACCACAGCTCCTTTAAATTTTCAGACTCGTGGCAATGCATGCACAGGAGGGCATGGACTGCCATCTTTTGTTTACATTCAGCCCAATTCTGGCACTGCTCCCTGGGACCGATAAAATACTTTCACAAAGCCTTGAGGCTCCTTAATCATGATCGGACCGTGGCCCCTATTTGGACTTTGGCCAAGGATCTGAATCTGGTGGTGACCATGAAGATACCAGAAGCACCTTCGTCCATAGCCTGTTTGGAGCCCATGGGGGTGGCACCAGCAGAAGAGTGGGGAAGCTGCTACCAGGTAAACCCCACAAAGTGGGGGCTTACATTAACAAATAACATGAACATCAAAAACACGAGCAATAGAGGTACCCTTTCAAACTGTACCATTGCTGGATCTAAAATACTAATTATTGTCAACCCTTTCCTGCCTTGTGGAGGGCTAGTAAACAACCCCTTAGCCCAGTTCAAATTTCAAAGATAGAAACATAGAAACATAGAAGTTGATGGCAGATAAGGACCGCAAGGCCCATCCAGTCTGCCCATTTCTTTTTCTACCTTATAAATGTGCCATCTGCCTTTGCTCTGTCAGTGGCCTATCTATTCATACTCATTTGTATTGCTCCCTTATGCCTATCCCATGCCTGTTTGAAGCCCTGCACTGTATTCATAGCCACCACTTCTTGAGGTAAGCCATTCCATGCATCCACCACCCTTTCTGTGAAAAGAATTTCCTCACATTCCCCTTAATCGGTCCCCTCTAATCTCATGCTCGTCCCTCTTGTTCCTGCTATTTTTCTTATATTTAAACATGTTAGACTCTTTCACCTTGTTAATGCCCTTAAGGTGTTTGAATGCCTCGATCATATCACCTCTCTCCCTCCTCTTTGCTCAAGGGTATACATATTGAGCTCTGTTAATCTGTCCTCATATGTCTTCTGATGCAGTCCCTGCACCATTTTGATTGCCCTTCTCTGACTGCCTCAATTTGGTTAATGTCCTTGTGAAGGTGTGGCCTCCAATACTGCATGATACTCCAGATGGGGCCTAACCAGTGTCTTGTAAAGAGGATTATTACCTCCCTCTTACGACTTGTGATACCCCTACTAATACACCTAACACCCCCTAGCCTTACCTACTGCTTTAGAGGTCTGCTTGGATGATTTCAGGTCATCAGTGATGATGATGCCCAAGTCTCTTTCTTCCTTTGTGACTGCTAGCAACTCCTCCCAGCCTATAGGTGGCTTCAGGGTTTCTCCCTATGTGCATGATCTTGCACTTCTTTGCATGGAATCCCAGTTGCCACTCTTCTGACCATTTTGCTAGTTTATCCAGATCTCTTCTCATTCTGCCCACCCCATCTGGATCATCTACTCTGTTGCAGATTGTGGTATCATCTGCAAACAGACAAGCCTTACCCTCTAGTCCATCTGCAAGGTCAGTAATGAAGATGTTGAAGAGGACTGGCCCCAGGACTGATCCCTGAGGTACCCCACTTGTGACTTACATCTCTTCTGACTGTATACCATTTACCACCACTCTCTGTTTTCTGCCCGTCAACCAGTTTGCCACCCAGTTGACCAACTTCGCCACCCACGGCCTACCAGCTTATTTATCAATCTTCTATGTGGAACAGTGTCAAAAGCTTTGCTGAAGTCAAGGTAGGCGACATCAACTGCTCCCCTGGTCCACCACTCTGGTTACCCAGTCAAAGAAATCTATGAGATTAGTTTGACAGGACCTTCCTTTTGTAAACCCATGCTGTCTTGGATCCTGTGCCCCTATGGATTCCAGGTGTTGCACTATCCTTTCCTTAAGGAGTGCCTCCATAATCTTGCCCACTACTGAGGTAAGACTGACTGGTCTGTAGTTCCCTGCCTCCTCCCTGCTACCACTCTTGTGGAGCGGGATCACATGAGCCTTCTCCAGTCTTCTGGGACCTCTCCTGCACTCAGAGACTCACTAAACAGTTCTGCTAATGGCTCTGCTAGTTCCACCTTTAGCTCCTTAAGTACCCTGGGATGTATGCCATCAGGTCCCATTGCCTTATCCACCCTGAGCTTAGCAAGCTCTTGTAGGACCCTTTCTTTGTGAAGGAGTAGTGCTCACCTCCTCCCCTGTGTCCATGATGCTGAGCTGTGGGCCCTGCCCTACCTTCTCTTCAGTAAATACTGAGCAAAAGTATCTATTTAGGATAGATGCCTTTACAGGGTCCTCCTCCTCACATGCTCCCTTTTCTCCATTAAGCTTAGCAATACCCCTCTTGACTTTCTCCTTTCACTAATGTATCTATAGAAAGTCTTGTCACCTTCTTTTACTGTTCGTGCTAGTGTTTCCTCAGTTTGGGACTTTGTCTGCCTTACTGCCTTCCCTGCTTCCCTTAGGGCAGTTTGGTATGCCTCCCTATCTTCATCCCTCTGTGTTCCCTTATATTTCCTGAAGGCCAGCCTTTTGGCTCTGACCTTTTCTGCTACTGTATTTGAGAACCAAAGTGGTTTCCTTCTTTTTTAACCTCTAACCAGTTCTACAGGTTATAACCACTTATGTCTTCATGGTGGCATTAGAAGTCAGCAGTGTAACTCATATATTGGCTGCATCTGCAGCCTTGTATGTCTTTTACACCACAGCAGCCCTTGTAACACTTGGGGCCCTGTTCAGGACAATGCAGCTGGTATGGCTGCACTATCTTTATGGGTTTACTGTGGCACTGTAAGGCATGTTTCTTTGCTGTGCCATGGGGAGGTCTAGCATCAATTAACGATGCCCAGAGCATCGCCACACCTCATTCTCACTTGGCCCTTGAGCAAATGTATCCCTATCAGCTTCCCCACAATGGTCACATAGATGATTGCTTTCCAGCATGTTTTGCCTCACTATCCTGTGGTGCCATAGCCAAAGCACTCACCTGGAATGGCAACCAGTTTAAACAGTGTTCTAAAAAGTCTCTGATTAGATTTAAGATCTGAATGGCTCGAGTTTGCAACAAACTGCCAATAGACTGCTCCACCCACCATTCCTGTGCTATAAAAACAAAGCTTGTTCTGTTCTGTCTGTGTCAGTCTACTCCCCGCATCAAGACAGCTAGTGATTCTAAAAAAAAGAAAGATGACTGCCCTTATTAAATTTAAAGTATATAATACGTAATATTTATTTTATTTTATTTATTAAGAGTTTCACCAGGACAAAAACATACTGGGCAGGATATTCAAAAGGGTTGCGCCATGCGCAATAGGGTTGCGCCTGCTCAAGTCCGAAATTGTGCCATTCTGCGATATTCAGCAGGAGGCAGTTGCGCCCCCCCCAAGTCATTCTGAGCAACAGCGCAGTTCTAATGAAGGCATGCTCAACCGGAGGGGGAGGAACCATGCATAAACTGCACAGCCTGATATTCAGCCGGGCTGTGCAGAGTTGTGCGAGCGCAACCCTCAACCTGCGCCTGCCGACTTTGAAACCAAAAAAGGATCAAGTTGAGGCCACCCACGGTGAGCTGCCGCATTGCAGGGCGTAACACAGCAGCTGCCACCTGTGGGTGGCCCTCCACTCTTCCCTGTGCCCTCCTGCAGCGATTGCGGGCACCAATAGTAACCCCGTGGCCTGATCATGGGCTGGAACACACTCCCCACTTGGCTGTCATGCGGCATAATGTGAATCCCACTGTTTAATTCATGGCCAGAATGAGTTCACCCAAAAGAGGCAAAACTGGATGTCCAGTGGACCTGAAGCCCTGCGTGCTTGGAACTTCCTCTCAAAGAGCAAAGTCTTGGTGTCCATGGACCCATGAAGCCCGATCACGGTTAGAGTCAACCCCCCAAGATCATTACCCTGGTGATCTGGTCTTTCCCACCCCCATGGGCCATCTCCTACTCTCCTCTGTCGCCGCAGGCGGCAGCATTTTCACACCAGCCGCTGGTTATGGCTGACTGATCGTGTAGGGCTAGACGCCTATTGGTTCAGAGCAAGATCTAATGGGCTGCAGCCTATACTAGATAAGTGACCAAATATCTGAATGAATTCATTCATTCAGATATCTGGACTGCCTTAGAGGATATGGGCTGCATGCCCATTGGCTCTTGCTCTGAACCAATGGGCGTGCAGCCCTACCGGCAGCAGTCAGTCAGCTGGCGGCGGGCTGCAGGCTGGTGGGTGCTGCCGCCGCCAGCTGACGGGGAGCGGGTGGGGCTCTGTGAGGTTGTGGGGTGGGGGCCAGATCACCAGGGAATTGACCTGAGCGGGTTTCACCTCTAATGCCCACGATCAGGCTTCGCATCCACTGGACCACCAGGGATTTTGCCTTTGGGGGTTGACTCCTAATGCCTGCAATCAGGCTTCGCGAGTCCACTGGACCACCAGGGATTTTGCCTTTGGGGTTGACCTAATGCACGCGATCGGGCTCGCGGTCCACTGACCACCAGGATTTTGCTCTTGGGGGTGAACTCGCTCTGGCCGCGATGGGGCCAGTGGGGAGGGGAGTTTTACATTATGCCCAGCGATCGGGCCAGTCGGGGATGGGTTGTGTATGTTATGCCCGCGATCGGGCCAGTCGGGATTTACTTCATGTCCGCGATCGGGCTGCAGGCGGTCCTCAATAGCCGTTGCCCGGGCAGGGCCAGGCACAAGTCGTCAGATTGGTGCACCTGCATGCTAATGACATGCAAATGGGGCCATATAGTAGATGCAAAATGGCCCTCTGCATGAATTATGGCCCCATTTGCATGTCACCTTTTGAATATCAGAAATTTGCGCATGGCGCAATGGAACTTGCACCACCACATCGTGAATGCTCCACTCTGACCACTTGCAGCGGCGCAAGTTCCACTGCGCCATTCACAGTGGCTGTGGCCGGCGGGCGATATTCAAAGGAGTTGCTCACTAGCGCAACTCCATTGAATATCGCCCCGGCCACACCCCAGCACAACTTTTTTGAGCAGCGCAAGGGCTTGCGTCACAGAATGGCGCAGTTTGAATATCCTGCCCACTGAGCACAATGGCTCGTTTCCAGATGTGTCCGAGGGGGGGCGGGATAAACTTAAGAACACTAAATAGATATTTACATTTGTACAAATGTAAATACAGACAGCAAACGAGTAATATGTACAAGTAAAATGGTAACATTAGTAGATGGATAATTGGAAAGATTGTGACTAAGGACATGTCTTGTTTGCTCCATACTCAACCCGCCTGAACATACTGACATGCAAACCAGACAGACATGAAATTGTCCACTGCATCAGTTATGGCTGATGCAAATACACATCATCATCCTTCATATGTCCCTTGACTTTTTTTAAGTTAAAACAGTGTCAGTTATAAGAGCCACTGACTAAAGATGTGTCTTCTTTGCTCCACACTCAACTCACCTAAAAACATTGACACACAAACCAGACAGAGGTGAAACTCTCCTAACTGTCCATAGCGCCAGTTATGACTCTTTGTACAAGGTGATCAACAACATCAGCCCTTATCACAGTAAAATATCCACAGAGGACTAGTAGTATAACAAAAAAAATTGAAATGGTGCTTTTTGTCATTTGGATCCCTTCCTGGGGCTGGAGGAATGTTTACTCCGAGATTTGTCTAACTGGTTTCTTTCCTCCACAGGTCTTCAGCCCCAGACAGGTTATATGGCCTTAATTGCTCTCACAGCCATATTGGTTATTCTCCATCACTGACTAGATAATGCCATCCTTACTTGCAGAGAATGGCATCAGGAAATTTTGCAAGCATTGAACGTGAAAAAGCATATAGGCTGTCTCCATAACCGAGTGACCACCTTGTGTACCAGATGGGAATCACTGTATGCCCTGCTATCTACGTCCTCCTAGGCTGCTTAACTATAGGGTCATTTCTCTCAGTTGTCCAGTGTACTGTATTTATTACTTTTGTTCGATGGCCCCCGGCTAGTAAGGTTCTGCCACTACCATACTCCAGGTAGGAGGGAGAGGAATTTTGCGGGTTGGTTGTTCTTTGTTTATTTTGTCTTGTCTTGTTCTTTGATGAGTTTTGTACTTATTGTGTTATTATGGACGGTACTGTAATAGAAATAAATAAAAGCATATTTATTTAAAAAAAAAAAGGAAGAAAAGGTGTTTTTTGTTTGTTCAGCTGTAACCGGAGTCTGAAAAGATGTCTGAACATTTGATCTGAACAGCCACGTCTTGTGTATTGTAAGTCTGTTTTAAATATGGAGCAGTTTTGTTTCAATTTGGAGCTACCTGTGTCCAGCATCAGACAGCTCTACAATGTAATCAGTCTGTCTATAAGCAGGAAACGATCCCTGATGCTTTCCCTCGTGCTGTGAATACTTTACTTCAGGAGATAAGGATTCTCATTACACATCACTTCTTGTTTCAAGTCATGAATTGACTCAAACAGAGCTGACTCTAGAAAAAAGAAAAATCATGGTCTGGGATCAGGCTTACTTTGACATGTATTCAGTTATTGCAGAGCCAAAATAAAGACATATACTTGTGTTATCAATATTCATTTTTATTCCACAGAAACCTAGAAATTAAAAAAATGAAAGAAAAATATTAACATTAGCAGCTGATCTTTAAAGACTGCTCTACCATTGTTGTGCCTCACTGCTGCTGATAAAACATAAATTGTACTAAGGCTAGAAGTGTCTGCCACTGCTTCTGTTAAATTCTATTGACCTCTTTTATCCACCACTCTCAATTATCCCCCAACTATGACCATGTACCAAGGTTAGTGGATAATTAAGGGAGCACTGTGTGTGTTGGAATTCAGCTCCCCCATCACAGCTGTAAGATTGATTGACTGATTGATTTGAAAGTTTCACCAGGAAGGCATGCTGAGCAGCATTGCTCATTTCCAGATGCATCCTGTGGGGGGGCAAACAGTATAAGTGCAAGTGGGTACAAATCAGTTACATACAGTAGTACAGTACTGTTGCAAATAATACAGTTACAGTTAAAGTGCAGAGTTCATATAGTTACATACCAGTAGCATGCAAGACGAGGCAGCTGATTACAGTATTTGTATATATGGATCAGGCCATGTAAATAAAGCACAACTGTTCAGTGCAGCAATATCTTTCCAGTACATTTGGAGAAGTGTCAGAGACTGAAATTTAGGGCTGCAAATAATTCCAAACTATTTAGTGTAGTGGTACCCTCCGGGTGCACTCAGGAGAAGTAGAGGAGTGGAAGTCTGCTACCCACCCCCCCCCCCCCCTTCTGAAATCTCAGTCTTCATGTTTGAAAAATGCATCTTTGGGATTGCAGGAGTCTGAGATGGCAATGGTCTGCTCCCGACAGAAGTGTCAGACTTAATGTTGTAAAAGAATCCCTCCTGATAAGTGGCACCCCCGACACACACACAAACACACACACATCTTAAATCCATATCCCGTTCATTCTGCAACTACATTACTGCGAAGACCATCACGACGACAAAATCTGCAGATCACTGTAATGGTCCCAGCGGTACACCTGACTGTGTTTTCCCAGTGATTACACCCAACTCTGACTCGGAATTGATTATTTAAAAGTTGGTGGGTGCGAGGCAGAGCCCTCCCCACATGGGGGGGGTGCAGGGGCAAAGCACATTTTTTCGTGATGGCACAATGCCAACTGACAGCATTGTGCCATCGCTGTAATGCCAGTCGACAAATTTCTTGTCGCCACAGCTTGGTGGATCGTTTTAAATCCTATCTCTTCAGTGCAGCAGTCCCCTTTTCCCCACCTCAACAGTTTGTCACCGATAACTTGGATGTCTCCTATACCACTACCATCATACACCACCACCATTACCTCTGAACAGCGGTTTGCTGTTAGAGAAACAAATCCCAGCTGCTCACTGATATGCTGACCCCACCCACTCAAAAAAACATCAGAACTATTTATTGCCCCATAGAGACTGCAGGATCTGCAGAAGGCAGCAACACTCTATTAATAGCACCTTTGGGCTTGCATAAGTCAGTGCTGGCAGTGATCACTCAGTACCCCCAAATGGCTTGAAGTGGCTGCTACTGGTAAGATCAGTTTTGGCACCACCAGTCAGGCCCGTAGCTACGGGGGGGCATAGGAGGGCACAGCCCCCCCATAATTTGTTTTACCCCCCTGTAATCATCATGCAGAATTTAAATTTTTATGCCCGAATTTGCCTGGCCCACTGCCTGCCCAGTTCTGTATGTGCTTTTACTGCTTGTGTTGACTCTGACTGACACGACGGATGGACAAAAAAAATAAAATCTAGACTTCAGAATAGATCCCCAACACAGCAGATGCATGCAGTACTATGCTCCTTCAGCTTGTGTCTCACTTGCTCACTCCCTCACCGCAGTGCACTGCTCGCCATCGCGGTTGTCATTTGATCCATCAGAGCAGTGCACATGTGATCATGCCATGGGCAAAGGTGGGGCATGTTCAGGAGGGAGCAAGTGAGCGAGTGAGCATCTGAGCGAAAGTGAACAGTGGGGGTCAGATCATCATGAGCGAGCGGCGGAAGGCAGATCCAAGATCCAGTCAGACTGGAATGTGGTAAAGCGAATTGTCGGTCAGTCACCAAAGACACCCAGGGTAAGTGTCATATCCAATTGGCTGGTTGCCACACCGTGGCAATGGTGGGGGGAGATGACGTGTTCATGACCAGCCCAAGTTATGCCACTCATCACCAGTCTGCACAGAGAGAGTAGATTACACACTGTCTTCAGTCTGTAGTGCACTGAGCAGAGCACTCATCTTTTCTTCAAATTTCCTCTGTGCTGCAGACAGTTGAATTGATTATTTTATTTGCGTGGGACAGGACTGCAATTACGTGTGTGTGTGTCTGTGCCTGCGACATGCTACTTGATTTGCCTCCGAGTCCTGACTTCAAGATCCAAGGCGGGGAGGGGGCAGGGCAGAAGCGGGGAGCGGGAGGCAGGCCCGGCACCAGGGAGGCAGGAGCCAGCGGGAGGGACTCGTCTCGGGAGCCATCTCACTCATGTCTTGAGGTCCAGAGATTAGAGTCAGACTCAGAGAGGGAGCCAGTTTCTTAATCTGAGTCACAAAATAAACAAAACTCAAAACAAATTAAATGAACTAGTCTGTGATTTAAATTACTACTTCGACTACTTGTCTGACTTAAAGAGACAAGTCACTCAGAAATCACAAATCATCTTTTTCAAAATTTGCACTGGTCTAGGTTGTCTCCCTATGGCTAAATAAAGAAAGACTTTATAGAACAGTAACTCAAATCAGTCAGAAGACATATAGAAGCCTAGGAAAGAAATAATTTTAAAAGGAAAAAAAAAGAACTGACAGGCGTGTACAGGCTGAGCTGAGGTGTAGGAAGGAGGATGTAACTGCTTGCCTGTTGACTGACTGACTGATATTTTGTGTATATTTTATACCTTCCCTTACTTACAAGGCCCTTGAGGGCATCTGATGACAACAATTATTAATGAGCCAGTAGTACTACAGTAGTAGTACAAAGGAGGAGAACAAACTAGAAGTCCCTGCTGCCAAAAGTGAGTGCACAGCACACTACACTATAATATAGTAGCAGTCTAGTAGTCAGTCACAAAGGTGACTGAGACTAATCAGAATTATCATATGCAAAGAAAGAAAGTGACAGCCTGAGGGGTGTAGTAGGAGTTGGATGTAACTTGGTGTTAAACCTTACCTTTTGGTGCTCAGTGCAGCATTATCTTCCCTGGCCTATTATATTCCCTAAGGTCCTTCAGGGCATGATAAGCCAATAAAGTCAGTAGTGCTACACTAGATTAGTACAAACAAAACTAAGGGAGAAGGGAAAGGGTATAAAACCCTAACAACAAATAAGAAAAATGTGTACTGCAACAAATAATTACAAAAGCAAAAGACACACTGTGGCCCATATATTCAAAAGGGTTACGCCCTGGTGCGATATTGAAAAGGGAAAAGTGCACCGCACAAATCCCGATGCGCCGGGGCGCATCAGTATATGCAAGCACAGGTGGGGGGGGGCGTGCCCATGCATAAACTGCACAGCCCGATATTCAGCCCGGCCTGCGGTAGATATGCAGGCGAACCCCACCCGCGCCTGCACAAAGTTATGCTAAAAAAAGGAACAAGTCGAGGGCCACCCACAGATGAGCTGCCGCATTGCAGGGTGCAACACAGCAGCTGCCACCTGTGGGTGACCATCACCTGTTCCTGCCGCACCTGGCAGCGCCCCCCATGCCCCGATCATGGGCATCAGTCACCCCCCAAAGTCCAATATCCCTGGTGGTCCAGTGGACCGCAATTAGCCCGATTGCGGGCATGATATCCCACCCAAAGTCCAATATCCCTGATGGTCCAGTGGACTGTGATTAGCCCGATCGCGGGCATCAGATATCCCCCCCCAAAGTCCAATATCCCTGGTGGTCCAGTGGACCACGTTTAGCCCGATTGCGGATATCAGACATCCCTCAAAGTCCAATATCCCTGGTGGTCAGTGGACCGCGATTAGCCCGATCGCGGGCATCAGACATCCCCAAGTCCAATATCCTGGTGGACCAGTGGACTGCCCGAAGCCCAATCATGGGCGGCATTCATACCCCAAGTCCGAAATCCCTGGTGATCTAGTGGACCCCACACCCACCCACTAGGCCCACCCACCCGCTCCTCCCATCAACCAGCAGGCAGCAGCACCCACCACCTGCCGTGGAATTCATTCCATATCTGGACTGACTAGTGCGGTATAGGCTGCATGCCCATTAGCTCATGCTCTGAACCAATGGGCGTGCAGCCCTGCAACTATCAGGTGGTGACGGCCCAGGGTGGTAAGCGGAGTGGTGCCTACTGCCCGCCGGCTGACGGAGTGCGGGGTGGTGGGGCTCAGTGGGCAGGTGGGGTGGGGTCCACCCTAGATCACCAGGGATTTTGGACTTAGGGGGAAATGCCACCATGATCGGGCTCCCGTGCAGTCACTGGGCCACCAGGGATATTGGACTTTGGGAGGATGTCTGATGCCTTGATCAGGCTAATCACAGTCACTGGACCACCAGGATTATTGGACTTTGGGGGGATGTCTGATGCCAGCGATCGGTAATCATGGTCACTGGACCACCAGGGGATATTGGACTTTGGGGATGTCTGATGCCCGAGAGTGGGCTAATCACAGTCACTGGACCACCAGGGATATTGGACTTTGGAGATGTCCTGATGCCCTGCGGCAGGCTGTCGTGGTCACTGGACCACCAGGGATTTGGACTTTGGGGGATACGGTGATGCCCACGATCGGGCTAGTGCGGTCCACTAGACCACCAGGGATATTGGACTTGAGGGATACAGTGATGCCAGCGAGTCGGGCTACTGCGCGATCTACTGGACCACCAGGGATATTGGACTTCGGGGGGGTGTCTGATGCCTGCAATCGGGCTGATCGCGGTCCACTGGACCACCTGGGATATTGGACTTCAGGGGGGATACAGTGATGCCCACGATCGGGCTAACCGCAGTCCACTTGGCCACCAGGGATAGGAGATGTTCTTTGTCCCTTACGGGACGTCCCGCGATTGGGCTGCAGGGGGCGTCAGTCCCCCATGGCTGCTGCCTGGCAGGGCGCCAGGTGCAAGTAGTCAGGGACCGGCACACCTGCATGCTAATGGCATGCAAATGGGGCCATAATCAGATGCAAATGGCCCCCCGTGCACCTTGCATAAATTATGGCTCCATTTGCATGTCACCCTTTGAATATCGCAGGTGCTGTGCATGGCGTAATGGCACTTGCACCACTGCATCTCAATGCTCCACTCTGACCACTTGCGCTGGCGCAGTTCCACTGTGCCATGCACAGTGGAGGTGGCCAGGGTGCGATATTCAAAGCAGTTGCGCCATTGCACAACTCCGTTGAATATCGCCCTGGCCACACCCCAGTGCAACAAATTTGAGCAGCACACAGGCTTGCACCACAGCCTGGCGCAGTTTGAATATCTGAACCCGTGAGTTTAATGTGAGTTGTTGCTTGTGTTCTGCTCCAGTAGATCCTTTTGTGCTAAATCCCTCCTGCTATCTTTGTCCTGAAACCTTCCCCCCAATTTAACCTTGATCTCAAGTTTTTCTTTATCTTCTTCCCTCTAGGCTTTTGCCCTGACTGGGTGCATCAGATTGCAGCTCGAACCACTCTGCTGTTTGACCAAAAAATAAAGACTCTGCCAGCCTGCCAAAGTGGATCATGAGCCTTCCGTAAGGCTAAGGGCATGATGATATAAGCCAGTAGTAGTACAAATAAAAGGGAAGGAATAATAAAACCTAACAACAAATAAGAATAAGTATGTGAGTGTAACAATTATACAAAATAGTAAGACACCCAAAGAAAGGCCCAGATCTCACTGTAAAGATAAAGAAAGAAAGAACGTAGGGACTACTAGGAGGAAGAAGGAGACAGTGAGGATGCAAACTTATAAGACTTCTGTTTTTGTGTTAATCATAAGAAAAGGGCAGGTTTTAGCACACTGACTGTCTGTTTGCCCAAGGAAAATAATAAGAGGATGAGACCAAGGGGGACTAGGCTTCTGTTAACTTGTAGCCAATATAAATAAGAGGTGCAACCTGCATGTAACACCAATCTGCCTTAGATAAAAATCAAGTTCTAAACGTAAAGGAGTAAAGGCATCGGGAGAGAGAGAGACTGAGAGAGAGAGAGAGAGACTGAGAGAGAGAGAGAGACACGAGAGAGAGAGAGAGAGAGAGACTGAGAGAGAGAGAGAGAGAGACTGAGACTGAGAGAGAGAGAGACTGAGAGAGAGAGAGAGAGACAGAGAGAGAGAGAGAGAGACTGAGAGAGAGAGAGAGAGAGAGAGTGAGAGAGAGAGAGAGAGACAGAGAGAGGACTGAGAGAAGACTGAGAGAGAGAGAGAGACTGAGAGAGAGAGAGAGAGAGACAGAGAGAGAGAGAGAGAGAGAGAGAGAGAGAGAGAGACTGAGAGAAGAGAGAGAGAGAGAGAGAGACTGAGAGAGAGAGAGACTGAGAGAGAGAGAGAGACAGAGAGAGAGAGAGAGAGAGAGAGACTGAGAGAGAGAGAGAGACTGAGAGAGAGAGAGAGACTGAGAGAGAGAGACTGAGAGAGACTGAGAGAGAGAGAGACTGAGAGAGAGAAGACTGAGAGAGAGAGAGAAGAGAGAGAGAGAGAGAGAGAGACTGAGAGAGAGAGAGACTGAGAGAGAGAGACTGAGAGAGAGAGAGACTGAGAGAGACTGAGAGAGAGAGAGACTGAGAGAGAGAGACTGAGAGAGAGAGAGAGAGACTGAGAGAGAGAGAGACTGAGAGAGAGAGAGAGACTGAGAGAGAGAGAGAGAGAGACTGAGAGAGAGAGAGACTGAGAGAGAGAGAGAGAGAGAGAGACTGAGAGAGAGAGAGACTGAGAGAGAGAGAGAGAGAGACTGAGAGAGAGAGAGAGAGAGACTGAGAGAGAGAGAGAGAGAGACTGAGAGAGAGAGAGACTGAGAGAGAGAGAGAGAGAGACTGAGAGAGAGAGAGAGAGAGAGAGAGAGAGAGAGAGAGAGAGAGACTGAGAGAGAGACAGAGAGAGAGAGAGACTGAGAGAGAGAGAGAGACTGAGAGAGAGAGAGAGACTGAGAGAGAGAGAGAGAGAGAGAGACTGAGAGAGAGAGAGAGAGAGAGAGAGACTGAGAGAGAGAGGAGGCTGGGTTGAGGGACAGTCACAGGAGGGACAAAGAGAAGCAGAAAACAGTAAGGAGATAGAGAGGAGACCAACGGAGAGGACTGAGGAGGAGACAGAGGGTGAGAGGAAGATTAGTTCTATGGACAGGCTAGGCTGAGTGGTACTCTCTCTCTGACTGCTGATACATGGATGAGGAGTACCAGTATAATTAGTACCTGCCTCAGGCTCTGGCTTCCAACTGGAAAGAAAAGTGATTCTGTCAGTCCGTCAGAGACTGTATTGTAATGTGTGTGCATGTGTCTAATATAAAAAAAATGTTTCTGAAGTAAATAAAACAGACACAGTACATTTTGGAGTATGTTGAATTTTATCAAAACAAATTTCATTAAAAACACAGCCCCACCCAGGCCCATCTCTTCTTGGTTGAGTTCTATAAAAGAAAACAAAGACACAGTTCATTTCTTGTAATACATTTTTATTTAAAACTCAACCCCCCACGTGACCATCTCTAGTTGTGCTCGTGTTGTGTTCTAGTCTCTATTCTTTTAGTTATAACTTTTAACAAACACACAGAGGAAGTACCAACCTGCTGAGCTTAGCTGTGTGCCTTGACTAGCCTGCCTTGTTAGGTGACTGACACTGACCTCATTCCTCATTGCCATTGCCACAGTACTGTAGGTAGATTTCAAAATGGACAAATTTGTTACTCGTGCTCCTGCAGTTCATAGAGAGACTCAACCAAGATTATTACCGTCTACTTCAACATGTGCTAATGAACAAAATAGTGAGGTTACAAATAAGAATGATTCATTAATATTATCAGATCTTGGAACTCAAGAACCAGCGCCACCCAAAATTAATTTTCCTAAAACAAACATTGGAGGAGAGTGTTGCGTAGTTTTAGTGAAAAATGGTATGTGAACCAACCATGGTTGAAATACTCAGTTGCGGCTGATAAGGCCTTCTGTTTTCCTGTCAGATGTATGCACGCCCTGGTAATGCTGGTGGAATGGGAATTGATATGGCTTTTACATCTTCTGGGTTTTGCAACTAGAAAAAATGCTCTTTGTCAAAGAAAAGGTCTCAGCAAACATGAGCACAGCTTGGTCCACTTGAGGCTGATTGGACTGCAGCAAGGAAAAAGAGAGGCCACCAGTGCCACAATTGCTGCTCTGGTATCATCAGCACAAATTGAAAGGAATAGGTAGGTACTATGTAAAAACCTTGGGTAAAATCATTCAGTTTGCTGTTCTAAATGAGCTGCCTCTGAGAGGAGATAAAGATATCATCAAGTTTGATGAGTTAGATCTAACACTGAACAATTCATCAGGAGTTGTCGTAAACCTAATTAAGTTTACTGCAGGGCAAGATCCAATATTCATGGATATTCTGAAAACCATTCTGAAGAATGCAAAGTACACTTCTGCTGAAATTCAAAATGAAATAATTGACATGAAAAAAATGCTTCTGCAAGATATTGTTACAGGTATTAAAAACCATGCTGATGTCAAGTTCTTCTGCCTCAAGTCTGATGCCACAACTGATGCTGTGAATGTTGAAAATCTGTCCATTATTTTACAATATTCTGTTGACAAACCAAAGGAAAGACTTATTGGAGTATCCCAATTGTATGGCCTCACTGCTGAAGATATTACAAAAGATCTTGAAAGACATCCAAGACCTGGGTGTAGACCCTCCAAATATGTTATGTTCTTGCTTTGATGGTGTCTCCGTTATGTCAGAGTGCAAAGGAGGTGTGCAAAAGTTTTGCAAGAGAAATTAAACAAAGAAATTCCTTATACACACTGTTTGAATCATCAGTTACATCTGATGGTTACTCCATGTATGTGAGAAGAGCGCAGCAGTGGCAGATACATTCTCAAATTGCAACTCGCTGTACAAATTTTTTCGCAGACATGAAGTTAGTGTGCTATACAAAGGTCAGCACCTGCAAAGACTCATAGACACAAGATGGACTGGTCGCCTGAAAACCTTGGAAGTAATCCTCAATAATTTGGAAGAGATTCAGATTGTTCTGTCAGAGTTTGCAAATGGTTACGGTGATCTGTCAGTTGAGCAAGAGGGCTACTGGAAGTTACAAAATCATCCCAATTCCTGTTCTTGGCCGAGGTTATGAGAATGATTTTGAATGTGTTTGCTCCAATGAATAATTACCTTCAAAAGGAATTGATGCACCTTGCTAAGGGACTTGAACTGATTACTGTTTCCTGTGAAACAATTCAACAAAAGAGAGAACTGTTTGAAGATTTTGTAGCAGATATTTCATCCAAGCACCGATTTTGAAAAGTGCTTGGGATGAAATGTTGGCATTACATCATGCTAGGGTACTGCCCCAAAGGTTTCAAGATTCAGTCATCACTGAGCATTTACCAGGATTCCAAACTTTAAATGAGCATCAGTGGTCCCCGATTTATCATGGACTGATTGATGAAACCACTAGTGAAATGCAAAGGAGATTTTCTCAGAAGAATTCCGAGTTGTACAAAAAGCTTGTCAGCAATGTATTCTACTAGCTCTCCCGACTTCTTGAAAATGGAATCTCTACATGCTTTGATTGACTTGCTTGCATTAGATATTGAGAAAGTCAAAGCTGAAATGGCTATATTCAAGACACTGATGGATAAGAAACAGTGTAATGAATTTGAAGAAGTTCTTGGTGCTGCCAAGGTATTAAAGGAGGTGTTCCCATGTATATGTGAAATGTGTATTGCTGTCTTGCTATTTGGGGCATCAACTGTTGCTTGTGAGAATTCCTTTTCTTGTTTGAAAAGAATTTTATCACATTAGAGGATGAGCATGGGTCATGAACGAAAGAGAAACCTCATTTTCCTGTCATGTGAAAATGATGTGACTTCAAGTCTCAACCTGGATGTTTTTGTGGAAGAATTCAAATGCTACTATCCAAGAAGACTTCAACTTTAGTTTCATAACACTGTGTTAACCTTGGTTTGCAAGTGTAACCACAGCACTTACATGTTTAGAGTTAACTGTTAAATGATTTACACTCAGGTACATAAAACTTACTTATCTGAATGACACTGCATTTTTGACAAATCACGTGATAGGAAGCGTGACTGGTAGCTGCCTCCCCAGACATTCTTTCTGCCCCCCCATCTCACTGTTCTAGCTACAGGCCTGCCACCAGTATAGTTTATTTGATTAGTAATAGCCCACATGGACTTGTAGGGCTGCTGCTGATGGAGAAAATGTTTTGGATCCAAGTAGTGGGCGCATGATGCCCCACTGGGTTGTGTGTTCTGCTCTCATGCTGCTGTCCTGGGTTCATGACTGGAATCAGGAGGCACCCAGGAGGCAGCAGTCCCAACAGGAGAGGGACAAAAGGCTGATTCTGCTGCACTAGTGACCCTTGTGGTGGGCCAGGGAGTTTGCCTCCTCTGCAGGGCCATGCTACAAGCGTGTCAGGCCTGCTGAGGGGCAGGGAAAGGGGAGAAATCAAAGCCATCCAGTTCATATCACTAATAATTACATCAATGCAATAACACTGGCTAGATCTTTCTTTTGGGGAGGGGGGATATTCTGAAAGCCCATGGTGAGATTTGTTCATTTTTAGTCTGTGTGTGTGGGGGGGGGATGTATTCAGAAAGCCCTGCTTTGGTGTAGAAACAGACTCAAGCAGCACTGGAATGGCAGAGAGAAGATACAGTGCAGGCTGGCTAGCAGAGGCAAACATTGTTAAATTTTTAGGATTTTTTAGATGTGTTCATTCTGACAAGAGGTACTGCAAGCCTACTTGAGTTGCTTTTTTACTCTGCATATCAGTCACTGATGAATGTGAATGCAAAGCTTTGAGCTGGGAACCTTTGGGGCAAGGAGTTATATACCTGGATACAGTATGTATGTATGTTTGTGTCAAGGATATAGTATGTATCTACAGTGTTAGAAATTTGAAGTTGTACCTATTTTGAAAATTTGCCATACTTCTCAAGTGTCCTTGATTTTCAGGGATAGTTCTCATTTTACCTCCAAAATTTCCTCGGACCCACCAAAATTGTCATTTTGTCATGAAGGAATAGATTTGAAACATCAAATAATGCCATACATTGCAGTCTAGTTCAGGTTGAGGCAAATCAGGTAGCAAGGTGGCCAATGGCCAGTAAAAATGGGTTTGGCTACCAGATTACAAAAGGTAGCAGCCAACTGGCCACTTACGTGCAAAGGGATTTTGAGCCCCTTAAAATTATGGGCACCAAAATGTTGATTTGGCTACCAGATTTTGAAAGCAGGTGGCCAAACTGACCACCAGTTCACAAACTGATTTGTCCCACCCTGGTCTAGTTTTCCATCCGAAAAGGCTTTTCTCACTAAGCCAAATGTTACAGCAGTTTTTGGAGCAGGTATGATCATTTTTACATGCCAACAAGCATAGCTTGTAAGTGTCTATTGTGGCCATGCATACTCTTTTCCTGCATTGTGGACAAGTTTAAAGAGACCTGTTGCATGACTGATTTGCCCATGCATTGTTTTGCATGAGTGATCTACCCTCAATCATGGCATATCACTCATGCTGACTGATAGAGTTTTAGGAGAAAAAAGCAGAAATAAATCCATACTGCATGGAAAAAGCAGGTGTTGCCGCTTGTAGGTTGCAGATTGTCGTGTTCGGGACTCACTGCCACTACCTTTACTACAGGCACACTCTAATCTCCGGATAGTTTCTACAGTACAGTCTCTAAGCACAGAACCGAGTCAGTGTGAGTGAGTGAGCAGGAGGGAGGGAAGGAAGTGGGAGGCACTGTAGTGTACAATTGTACAGGTCATTTTGGTATTGTATAAGGATATTAAAGTATTATTTTACCAGGGGTACATACAGTGCAAGTACTGGACCGAACTCCTGCATTAAGTTTATCACAACCCAAACTACTACTATTCAAATGTTTGACTGCCATCAGTGTCTGTCTGGGGATGTCTTGTTTTGTAGTAATCAAAACAAAGGGTACTTTAGATTCTTTTAACAAAACTTTATTACGACATAACTTGTACTTCATACAGAGAGCACACTCATCTTCCCTCCACATAGACAGACTGTCTCACTTTCCATCCTGTCTCTCACATGCACTGTGACTCTCTATATATGATGTAGAACACTGCAAATTCTGTATTTGTATTTATTAATATTTATACCTTTATGTGTATCTTCTCAACACAGGGACTCACACCCACTACCTTTACTAGAGGTACACATCTTTCCCAGAACCCTCATTTGTGGATAGTCTTTACAGTGCAGTCTCCAAGCTGGAACCGAGAGTCATACTCGCTCTCCTTCTCTGTCTCTGGGTTCCTGGCTATGATTTTTTGGTATGTACCATCCCCAACTTTTCTGATCAATGTCATTTTGTTTGAGTATGTCAGAGCAGGATGTTTCAGCAAGCAAATTGCTTTCTGCTCTTCTGCTTAACCACTAACCAGGACACAGGCTCTCTCATGTAATGGCAAGCAGACCCTAATGCTTAAGTTTCAATTCCCCACCTCCCAATAGTCCTGCCCTCAGCTAGACTTTCATGCCACTGGTATCAAATTACACAAAACTCACTTCCGTCACTCCCCAAGACTGCACTGCTTATAATCCTCCTCTACACCCCGCTGAGACTTCCATGCAGCAGTCCATTGTATAACAGATTCAACTATCCTTTCCTTCCTCGTCTAAGTAGGAACGTGAAAATCAATGTTGTCTCCTCACCTCTATGAAACAGAGCTCACAACATGCAACGTACAAACAGAGAAACAAACTTTTGCATACCTTGTGCAAACACTCCTGTTCCACTTATTTAATGACAAAAGAACAATGCTAGTACTGGTTTATAACTGCTCCTCCTATCCACCCACCTGAGGATACTGGCAGTGCTGACTCAGCCCCTTCCTCTAAAAACACCACTACAACCAGTAAAAGACACTAGCTTCCCTGCCCGCCCAATGGATAACACTGCTAGTGATGTCATATGCAGCTTTTCTCTCATTCTGCCACAGGATCCATTTGTGGACTGTGCATAGTGTCAGAGGGACGTTTGCTTGTTTTCTTTGCCTGTCTCTCAGTATTTCTCAGTATGATGTTTTATTTGTGGGACCTCCAGTTAAGCACTATAATTACTGCCTGGGTGTAGGCAACTCCAAGTGGCAGGATTAGAACCCACTACCATAGTAAGGAGTTGTGTGAGCATCTCTATACAGATATTTACACCAGAGATGTTTGATTAGACCTTTACATACTGTACATTGTACTACTCTATGCATTCTTGGAATGTATATGTCAATGTATACAATCCCAAATAACAGGATCTGAACCCACAAGCTGCACCATTATGATTAGCGTGAGTACCTTTGGGACAGTTTATCTTTTTGATCACAACACAAGATCCAGCCACAGGTCTCCTAAGATGTAGCAATAATACTTATTGTACATTTGTTTTCGAAGAAATGGTAGCGGCATCTTTCATATATTTCTCTGGGAAAATGAATAACATCAATATTATTAAATATAGGCCCCAACAGTGAATGCCTTAAATAGTTGATGCTGCTGATCTCTATTACTGTTTGGCGGAACTTAAACTTGGCTCAATGATCTGTAGCAATATTGGTGTATGGGTTGTCCTGTCTATATAAGGGCCAAAGGGACGCTAATGTGTACTGGGCATTGCTCACCCTCTCACTCCGCAATCTTGTCCATGTAGTATCATCCTCCCAAGCCCATTCTTAGTACTTCTGTGGCATCTAATAGTATCTGTCCTTCTTTCTGACTCCCATCTGTATGTTCTCTGTGCTTCTGACCTCTACGAGGAGAATGACATGCTGCAGGCGTAGTGGGGTTCATGACTATGCGAATCAGCACAGTAATGTGTGCCTTGTGTCAACGCAACCAAGAAAAAGCATGCTTGTGTCTTGTATTTCAGAAAAAGGAAACATTCATACCTTGGCACTGCTCAGTACAGTTGGTACTTTGATTTAATACATTTGTTCATTTGGGAATGTCCAAAGTATGTTTTATAACCTCAGTGTATTGCTTTGTGGTTTTCTTTTGATAAAGTCTTATTTGTTCCTTATTTAGGGTCTTGTTAATGTGGCCTTTTTTGCTTCCCAATATAAACTGTATAACTATTTATGACTTCTGGAACCAATGATATCGAATGAGCTGAAGCCTACAGTGAACCTTCCCATGCAGGGCACCACTCAAGCAACATCACTTGTTTCAATCCTGCTAGGTAATTAAAATGTTAATGTTGGGCAGGAAAAAGGCTGCACTTAATAAGAACCTAAATAAAGAAAACAAAGTAACACGATGAACAAACGACATGACCATACTTTGGGGCTATTAAGTAAGATATCCATGGGCGTATGGAAATATTGTAATAGCCAAACAATCTGGAAAGTGAACTTATTACATCACTGGCGCACATCTGGAGTGATTAGACCTATAATATTTGTGAAATGGTCCAAAAGTGTTATAAGTAAGCAATAAGACACAACGAGTGTCCGTTAGTTCTAGACTACGGTGGTTGTAGTGAGGCACGAGGTCGCAGAGGCCAAGTGCGCCCAGTCCCTAGTCATGCATTAGAACTCCCTAAAGCACACGTCAAGTGGCTTATTGCACTTATAAAATAGGCTTCTGTACATTATAAGCAGGTAAAGATTATAAATTTTATGTTTAAACAGAAAAATATTGCAATCTTTACTGTGTTTTGATGTAAAATAGTTCTTCCGCCTGCAATACATTTTTTTGCCTATGGGAGTTTTGTCCCATTTTGGCCACCATAGTTCAGAATGGTTTCCATGATTAGCAGGGGCGCACCCTCTCAGTCATGACGTAGCCCCACACACACACACACACACACACACACACACATGGCAGGACGTGTGTGTGTGTGTATTTTTTTTTATTTATCTATTTTAATCATTTTCCCTGTCGTGCTGTATGCTCCAATTAAGAGCCAGCAAGGAGTGAGTGACCACACGTTCAGGTTGGGCTGAAGTGAAAAACAGGAGCGCAGCACTGCAGCGAGTGGTAGTAAGTGTTTTTAACAGAAAAGTAAACCAAATAAAATATTAAATCAGATAAACGATTTGTGCAGGGCCTTCTTGAAAAGTGCCTGCATTATGTGTAATGGCTGAGGGAGGAGGAACGTAGAAGAGTGGTCGAGGTGGGGAGGAACAGTGAGCAACCGAGCTGGGGCTGTCCGATCTCAGTGTTAGAAAAAAACCTGAAGTAGATAAAAGAGGTGTTTTCTAAAGGAGAGGTGTGTTGATTTTGATAACTGTTTATCTTGTTTTCAAGTGAAATGATCAATTTTTTATACGTGGATATACTGAAATTTTTCTCAGTAAAGAGTAGGAAAAAATGTCAACTATTTCTTTTTTGAAAATTCAATGGTTCGATGGCTCAAAGATTTTGAGCAGACACTTGTATCTTGATCTTCAGGACTACTTTCTAGCCATGCATTAGACACTTCTAACACACTGTAAGACCCAATCAAATTACTCAAAAGTCTTAACTCATTTTATAAACAGACTTACAAAATGGGCTTTAAAATCCTTTACTGATTGGCTACAACATCTTCTGAGCCATGTCCTTATCAGAAGATATTGTAGCCAACCGGGACTACCCTCTACCCCCAGGCACACAACACCAAAAAATCACTGAGCTTTTGCCAATCGGAACCAAAAGCTAGTCTGGAACAGCTCAGTAAACTGCTAGCATGCAGCTGTGCCTCCTCATTCAGCCACACATTTGAACCATCAGTGAAACCGTAAAAAAAAATAAGCATTCAACCCGCTTTAAAAATCACAGAGCCTCTTTCAAACTGAACATTTTGGTGATACAATCGTATTTTATTTTTCTCACTTACGCTGACACCCCGATCTGTAGTTCTGGTCATGGCGATAACATTCCTCGTCACCGAGACATCTCCCCACCACCCATTGACTGTCCAACAATATTGCCACAAAAACAGAACATACTTAATATTTGAAAATAAATACTGTCTGCACCTTTTAGCTGTAACAAATTCCAAAGCGGCCTTGACGACTCTGATTATGAAACATGAACCCGGAAACATCCATCTCGGCGGCTGCTGAGAGACATGCTCACTCCCAGTCAGCCAGCCGTTTGTCATAAATCCGACATAAATCAAAACAAAGCAAAGCATTTAACAAAAAAACTTTAAAAAAAATACACAGAAACGCTGTCTGCATCTTGAGACTTGTGCAACAAATGGCACAGATAATACGCCAGTCCACCTGTACAGTGGGTCCCAAAGCCTCTCAGTCAAACTGCTATAGAAAACTAACAAATATATTTAAAATAAAACATGTTTTTGGCAGTTTCTCTGGGTGGGTTCTGCAGACAGACACAGTTACTGGGTGGGTACAGTAGACAAACACAAGGTAACCTCACATGCTGCATTCCAACAGAGGGACTACTTTTTCTTTTTTATACAAATATCATATTTTTACTAATTTTACACAAATGTTTATTGCATTTTTTTCTCAAACTAACGTCTTTACCACGGACTCATTTTATAAGCACAATAACACACTCCGAGGTATGGGTTACATGCCGATAAGAGCACGCCAAGGGGCATAAGGCATGAGACACTCACACCCCTGGGTGTGCTCTTATCAGCACATAACCCACACCTCGTTGTGTGTTATTGCTTGCATAATATATGCTCAAATTTGAGAGTATGTTACATAACGTAAACAATAGGATTTACAGTATGTTCTCTAATGTGTGGGAAAGATGAAGAAATGAGAAATAAGGTGGGAAAAAGGAGAAAATAGTATAAATAAGAAGGAGGAAATGTAGTGAAACACAGGTAAATGGGAGAGGGGTGGAAAGAATGGAGGTATTAGAGGCTAAGGGCTTTGTGCCAGTCCTGTGATTGTGACCACCTGAGTTATCCAGTAGGTGGTTGCACATCGTCCTTGTATACTCAATAACTCTACTGTGTTACTGGTTAGGCACCATCTGGAGTATTGTATGCAGATCTGGAGTGTTATTATGAAACAACAGGGCTTTTGAGTGGTTGAGGGCACTCAGCACTGCCTCATGCCTCACAATTCAGCAAAGTGTGCCTTTATCACACTACAGTGCAAATATGTTGTGTCTTATTGCTGAGATTAGTGTTTCTCAAACGAGATTAACGTGGCCACATGAAGCCACCAATACAATCTTGTGATGCCACAGTGGTCTACAGAGCCATTATTCAAAATGTATCAATGAAACTACAAAAAAAAAGGAGAAAGGCAGTCAAAGCATTTGTGTGGTGTGTGTGAAAATAAATGTGTTGTTTCAGGTGGATTGGGATGGAAAAATAAAGAGTGCGTTCACCAGCAAGTTCTGGTGGCTGCACTTTGTTGCCACCAGGCATTCAGGCTTACGACTCACTGGCTTAAATAGCCTAGAGGCAGTCATGAAATCTGACTGCAGTGTTAAAACCGTTTTGCTTTGTCATTACTAACCTGAATAATGGCCAACTCAGTAATGTGCCACTGAATAACATGGGAGATTGCTGCATCAGGTTGGTAGAAGAAAGTAAAGTGGTGTTAACCCTGGTGGTAACGTTTCTGAACCTAGGCCAACATAGAAAACAATGACAGAAAAAGACCATTGATCCATCCGGTCTGTCCATAAAACCCTAACAAATCCAGGACCTATTGTCAATACAAGGTTGTAACCTCACTAGCCACCTACATGCTCCCAACCCTACCACTACCACCCTGAACAGCCACTAAACCCTTCACTCTGTCCCGGCCGTATCTGAAACTACTGATAGTTTGGTGCCCACCACATCAGCTGACAGATTGTTCAATGGCTCCACCCCCCTTTCTGTAAAATAAATGGTCTCACGCAACTCTTGAACCGCCCCCCCTTTTTGTTTCCACTAGTGGCCCCGTGTTCTTGATTCACTACTTGTGCTAAATAGTTTTTCATAATTTACCTTGTTCATTCCTAACAAAACAACACGTGAAGGTCTCTATTATATCTCTCTTGTCTAGTGTCCAGTGAGTACATGGTCAGTGCTTTAAGCCAATCTTCATAAGATGTGCTCTGCTGGCCCTGGAATTATTTTGGCCACCCTATGTTGCATTGTCTCCAGCCTGTTCTTATCTTTCATTATGTGAGGACTGCAGTGACATATTTATTCCTTGACTTGCTAGTACTTGCTGGTTACTTAAGGTGCATTCTGTGTTTTGAGCATTTCCTCACACTATCACCTTTAGAGACAGCTGCCCTGCTAAACTGGCATCTTCTGCTTATCTTGGCTAATAGTAACTGGGCATTGTCTAGTTTGGTTTAACTGTTTCTTTTCTGTTTCCCATTTTACCTTCCTGTCCCCCTCCCTGACAGTCAGGGTCGCTCTAGCTCCATACTTTCCCCTACCCAGGAGGGTGGGTGAGCCACTGCCTTCCCTCTCAATGCCAGTGTCATTCCTTGGTTGGACATCAAGGGGGGGGGGGAATGGCAGGCAGTCCAAGCCCTCCCTTTCCCAGAGCCAAACACCTCAGTTCCAAGACGTGCTCAGGCCCCTGTTGGCCCCGGTACAGTATAGTTCACACATGAATCCCAGTCCACCAGGTGGCATTACAGTGCGCTGCTATGGCACCACTGGTCTGGACCCAGGATTTATACTGGTAGTTTTTTTGTTTTGTTTTGTTTTTATGAATGCCTTGTACAAAAAAAAAAAAAAAACATTTCAACTATTCAGCTCAGTGCCTGCGCTGTGATAAACTATAAACAGGGTCAGACTGTATTACAGGGGCACACCTGGAAAATTCATACCTGGGGCCTACTTGAAAAATCAATAGGACAGGAGTGAAATACACATATCAGAATTCCAATTAAATTGTGAGCAGTGGCTTTGTGTTTGCATTTTATATTTACATGCAGTGATTAGAAAACTGTTTTTGTTTTGTTTTAATTTTCTTTATGCTCCTCTCGCTAGCTCCTGGACTCTCTCCAGTAGGTTGCTCAGTGTGCCTGCATCCTACCCGCCTGAAGTCTCCCAGGAGGGTCTAGTACGTTTGCCTGACTCTTATTGTCCCGGACACACAAGTCCCAGACTCCATTCTCCCATTTGTTATTTGATCACAAGGTTCATTTTACTGCCTACACTTGTCTCCAAATTTACGTTTGTCCATCTCAGTCTGCCGTAATGTTGTTTTATCCCGCCACTGAAGTCACGCTTACGCTTGTAAATTTTTGTTTTCCTGCTTCAGTCTTCATTTATACATTGCATTGACCCATTTTTGTAATTGAATGTACCCATTTTTGTAATTCTGGCTACCGTAGCTGCTCGACCTTCAGTTTAGTGCTTTCAATGAATAAATAAATTAAGTAATACATAAATTTCCTATTACAGTGAATTGAAATGAGCCTGCTTTTAACTTTAGCCCATATAACACAGCTCACTGCAGTCCATGAACATGCGCTTCTGACAGGATTGGTAGCAGAGCACTTTTAGACAGAATGTAGTTAGAATGCATTTTAAACTACACTCAGTCAGTCATAAGTGCGTCTCCTTATCTCGATTACTTCAACAGAACTCGCCTGACAAGAATAATTCAAGCTCTCTAGCAACTTCACACACAGTTTACACACTGGTGAATGAAACTCCCTTCTGATCACTACCACCTATCAAATTATGAAGGACAAATCTATGGTACTGCAGAAGAGACTCCTAATCAAAATGAAGGTTTTGTAACAGTATATGGTTCACTTTTTGTTCTCACTGATAGCTTCGGCTCCGCATTTAACGAAATGACAGCACTGGAAGACAGGAACTGGTACAATAATTAAGTAGTGCAAATTACAATAAGTGCAAAGAAGTAATAAATACATTCGTAAGAACAATGTACCACTTTTTCTGCTAATGATACATGTGCAATTGGAGGTTAGAGTAAGCATTCATAGCTGCTTACCACCGAGTTGCCCCTTAGCATTAAATATTCATTATAGTGTCACAGACTGTCTGCTCAGTGGTAAGCAGAGTATGCATGCACATTGCAACAAGATTTTATGTGTTTTTAATGTGCCTTTAGCTTGTGATTTTAAGATTTTAATTTTTAGTTCATAAGGCAATAAATTATCTTGCTGGTCCTGAGGCAGAGCTGTTAGAGCGTTGGATGTTTAGAGATTGACGAGCATCCAAAAGGCATATAAGGTACGTCTATCTAAGTTTATTCAAGTTATTTCATGTTTTCAGTAGTATCTGGAAATGTACTGTTGGGAAATGTGGCATGTCGGTGTATTATATGCTGGGAAAAGGAAAACTGAATATCCCACAAAGCGTGGGTGGTAGACTTGACGGGTCTACTGGCCTTCTTCTACTGATCAAAACCATGTAAAGCAAGTGACAGGAAGCCAGAGTCGGGAATTAAGCTGTCAGAACTCATGTGTCGGGCAATCAACCGTTCCCTCCAAGGTCCACCTCGGTCACCCTATCCCCACCATGACCTTATCACTCGACCCTTGGTTCTGAGTCCCTGAGATGGGACCACTGACTCCCCTGGCACTCTATCTGGAATATGATAGAGTGACCAGGCCTGAGAGAAGAACCAGAGGCTGACTGAAGGACCCAGCACTGAGCATGGGGGCTGTCCCCAGAACCAGCCTTTGCCACCGAGCCAGGCCAGTTTTCATTGTTCTGCCCCTGGCGTGGATGTGCAATGGTGTCAGTGCATGGAGGGTGTCCCCACCCTCCCGCAGATGCCTGCCAACACCAGTCCCCATTGTCTATCCCTGCCTAGGTGTTATGCCTCCCATCCTCTGTCAGGAGCCACTACCAGGTGGGAATCCTCTAACCCACCTCAGGAGAGGAGAGCAGTCCACCACATGCTCGATCCTCTCCTCTCCTGATGACTCCGTGACCCGAGTCCGCTCCCAAACCCAGGTCATCGATGTAGTGCAATGTATGGTGTCCAGCACCTCAACCTCAGCACCACCATGTTGGTTAGAAAACCTGTTTAATAAGAAACTAAATTCTGTGGGGATTTTCAGAGTTTGGAAGGTAAAGATGAACCCAACTGATGGGAGATCCAGGTATCGAGGTGGGCCAGTACAACTCTGAGCTCTTGACTACTTGTAAGACTCTACAAATCATCAAGCACTGCATTTTTAGTGTCTTCTAGTGTATACTAATATTTTTATTACTATCATCATTCTTAATAACAGGAAATGGACTCTAAAAGATGGTGTGCTGGAGGTACCCCGATGACCCAGCAACAGCAGCACCTGATACTGTCATGCAGAAAGCCAGGTTTGGGAATGAACTTGCTGCATCAGGTCAGGAAGGGAGGCCTGACTGAGACAGCTGCTTCACGGCATTGCATCTCGGCCAGGAGAGAGCTGCTGGGCGGGTTCTGCCACCACATCGACCCCTGTGGCAGAGCAAGGGAGATTGTTTCTGCTGCAGTGGGAAGCTGTGTGGGTTAGGCCAACAAAGGCATAGGTATACTGGTTCCCTGCCCTGTAAGAGCATCCAACCCCTTCCCAACCCACCTGTTAAGAAGCCTCAACCCTGCAGCCCCCTTCCAGTCTTCATGACCCTGAATGGCTATTCACTTGAGGAAGTTCCCACCTTTCAAGACCTGGGTGCCAGTTTGGATCATCATTAAATTTTTAGGCACATTGATGTTATCTACTCTATACTCCTTCCAAAACTTGGTGTGTTATACGGGAACAAATCTTGTACCCCTCTCTGCTGATCAAAAGAACAATGTCAAAATGATCTTCTCTGCATTTAACTACAAGGATGCATTTTACAGCTTTGACTACAAATCCACACCAGTTAAACTAGACCCGCTTTTCCACTGTTTCCGTCATTTTACCCTTAAAGCAGCAATATTTGTTTGTCAGCAAAAATGTTTTTCTATATAATTGTAACCTCCTCCTAAAGGGTGGGGTGGTTACAAATTTAGAAGCACCTGTGGGATTTCTGGGACATTTCTGCAGCACTCACCCTTGGGCAGTAACACAGTTTGGTACCCCTCACCCCCAATTTTCAACTTCATGATGAATCACAATTGGGTGCAAGGTGAGGACCTTGATCTGAAAAGAGTCATTGTGTTGCCTAGAATCCCTGAAGGAACCTATAGGGACGGTCTCAAAAGTGTCATAGGTAGCATAAAAAGTTTGGAAAAAGTGACTGTTTGTGGGAGAGTTTACAATTCAGCTCAACAGACATTAAGTGTTCTGATGGAGTCCGGAGAGGATGTTGATCCCTCAAGGGTGCCTGATTGTACTTATGATAGAGGCCCCACCCAATGGTTTATAATGACCCATGCGAGCCTGAGCCCTCCCTGAGCCCTAAAGAGCATAGTGAATTTGAACAGAAATTGCAATCCCTTTTGGCAGCTGGGGAAAGATGGTTCAAGATGTGAGATAATTCTTCAAAGAAGAAGAACCAGCACAGGCAATACCACCCAGTGGACTCCAGGTTAGGACAGGATAGGACACCCTATTTGATCATGCATGCCCTATGAACAGAACAGGAGGTTGCATACTTTTCTAGAGTCTCTGTCCCCAATTTTCTTGGGAGGACAACTATGAAAGTTGGATGAGCCAGGCCACACAGATGGAAAAAGTGAAAAGTATTCGGATGATGAGAAATGCTAAAGAACTGTGGAGAGCCTGAGAAGCATGGCTTTGGACATCATCTATTCCTACATACCAGCCAGCCAAACTGTATGACAAGTGACCACATTGTCATTGGAGCATTTAGCAGAGAGAAGACCTAATTTTCCAACTAGAAGCCACCATGCAAAAGAGGAGAAAAGTTGTCTCATTACATGACCAGAGTGGAGACTGATTCGAAGGATTGTGGAAGCTGGAGGAGTTACCCCTACATAGACTGCACAGATCAAACTGGACCAGATTTTGTGAGAAACTGCATTCCTGCTGGACACTGATATCTCTCAGTTGAAAGAATACAGAGCAGATCCCACAAACTTCTGACAGTTGATGGATGAAGTAAGAGAAGAAATAGCAGAAGAAGCCATTGCCAACTCACTATGGGTACCCCCAGGGAAAGCCATACCCCTGCAGCCGCAAGCAGACAGACACTGACAGCAGAGTGGTGCCCAAGACATGGTTATTCAGCTGAAGGAACTTATAGAGTGTGTGAAGGCTTCACTGATGGTGCACCCACAAACCAACTGCCTGCCACTTGGCTGTGGACACCCACTGAATCCTTCATCTGCCCAAAGGGTCAGGCCTCAGCCCTCAACACTGCCTAGAGAGTGACTGTTTTTCTTTCACTGTGGAGAAGATGGACATTTCTCATGAAGATGTGGCAGGCCTAAGTAACAGCAGCTGATAGCCCAGAATGGAAAAGATTGCAGCAGTTGCGGGAAACAAAAATGGAGCCCAGTAGAGAGGCGAACTGAGATCTGAGAGTGAACAGCTCCATAAGATAGACAAATCCCACTACCTCTGTTCGACACAAGTTGCCACCTGGATTGATGGGTCCTACCCTGACCATACAGATATCCATTGACGGATACCAATGTGAAGCCATATTGGACAGTGAATCACAGGTCACTATTATCTACCAATCCTTTTATCAAATGAACCTGAAACACCTGCCCTTGCAGCTTCTAGAAGGACTTTCTTTCTTTTTGGGATTTGAGCAGTGCCAGCTACCCCTACGATGGACATATCACTGTGCAAATCACATTTCCAGAGACTTTTGCTGGAATTTTTCAGAGGATCAATACCTTGTCTCTCATTTGTCTTGATACCCTTGAATAACAGAATCATAGAATCATAGAAATCTGGTGGCAGAAAAGGACCTTCTGGCCCATCAAGTCTGCCCCTTCGCCCCCTTACTCATTACCTATGTCACAGGACCTAATGTTTCTATCATGGCCCCTTCTCCCTTCTAGTCTCCAATGGGTACAGATCCAATTCCCTCCACCTCTCCTCATATGACTTCCCCTGCATACCGTGCACCATCTTGGTTGACCTTCTCTGCACCCTCTCAATCCCATCTATGTCCTTGCGTAGGAGTGGTCTGCAGAACTGGACCCCATATTCCAGGTGCAGCCTCACCACGGCTTTCTAAAGAGGCATCGGTGCCTCCCTCCTTCTGCTTGTTATGCCCCTCCCAATGTATGCCAACATTCTATTTGCCAACAACAAATTATTATTGAACAAGACACTGGTGCTAATTGGAACCAATGCCAATATGTTTGGGCACCCAGCCCACTTGTGCCTGCAGAAAGCAGGAGAGGAAAATTACCAGATGTTGCCAATTTATACCACTGTGGATACTGCTCACATGGAAAAGGAAGACAAGGCCTGCAACAACCCTGAGTGTATTGTAGGAGTCATAAAGAAAGAAGGAAAATAGATTTTGATTGTACCCCCTGGAGCTGAGTGCCTAGTTGAAGGAGCCATGGACTGCTATGAATCCTTGCTGGACCAGACCATCATCATTGTAGAGTCCCCAGGAAAAGGTTTGCTAAGCAGTCTGATGATTCTATGAGGAGTACTACCTGGTACTGATGTAATGATCAAGAGGATCAAATTAAAGTTAAAGAATGAAAAACATAAGGATTTGACAGTGCATTCTGGAGCAGTACTAGCCTACATGTACATTGCTGAGATGATTTTAGCAGTGTCAGTGGCTCAGCAGGTAGCACACTTGCCTCTGAGGCTGGGAGATCAGAAGGCTGTGGGTTCTATCCCACACACCAGGCACTTAGGTTAATATCCCAATACTGACACTGTAGTGCAGCATGAGAGGTGCTGCACCTGAGGTGCCGCCTTTGGATGAGACGTTAAACCGAGGTCCCATCTGCCTGTTCTGGTGGTAGTTCAGGTGGATGTTAAAGATCCCATGGCACTTCTCAAAACAGTAGGGAATTTTTTATTGAAAATAATGAGAAAGATACAATACATCTTCAAACATACAGAAATAATCATACATATTTGCCTCTATAATATTTTGACACTATCAAAAAGAGGGGAATTTTTACAACTTCAGTTATTCTTCAGGATCCTTCAATATCTTCTATACTTTCTTTCTGTTTCTGTTTTTTTACTTTATATTTCATTCATTTAAGTAACTGGAAAATCATTATCAGTGATCCATGGCATTTCTATCCATTTTCTTTTCAAATCTTCTATATTACACTTTTCTGAGTCAGTTTCATATATATTTTTTTAACATCATTTCGAATTTTTTGCACCATTTCTATGTAACATACATAGAAACATAGAGGTTGATTGCAGATAAGGACGTAAGGCCCATCAGTCTGCCCATTGCGTTTTCTACCTTATAAATGTGCCATTGGCCTTTGCTCTGTCAGTGGCCTATCTATTCATACTCATCTGTATTGCTCCTTATGCCTATCCCATGCCTGTTTGAAGCCCTGCACTGTTTTCATAGCCATCACTTCCTGAGGTAGGCCGTTCCATGCATCCACCACTCTTTCTGTGAAAAGAATTTACTCACATTCCTCTAATCTCATGTTGTGTCCTCTTGTCCTGCTATTTTTCTTATATTTAAACATGTTAGACTCTTTCACCTTGGTAATGCCCTTAGGGTGTTTGAATGTTGATCATATCACCCTCTCCCTCCTTTGTTCAAGGGTATATATATTGAGCTCCGTTAATCTGTCCTCATATGTCTTCTGATGCAGTCCTGCACAGGGTTGGATTAACAAGTTGTGGTGCCCTGGGCAATTTTGAATTGTGGGGCCCCCTATGTTTTAACCAATAGGCCGGGGTTCAGGGGCCACCTAGGTCCCTGAAAGCTGAATGATTTTCGATGCCTTAAAATGCATTTGGAGGGGTTTCCAGCTACTCTGAATGCCATTATTGGGGTGGATATAGAAGGTTATTGTTTGATGTTGGATGGCTGGAGTACTGAGTGTCAGCACCCAAGCAAAAAAACATGTGTTACTGGCCCCTCCACACCAACATCTCACTGACGTAGCCCAAATAGATAGTAGCCTGCCCTGTGAGTGTGTGGTAGACAATCCTGACCTCCATAAGAGTAGCCCCAAAGATGACCCCCCCCAGGGAATTACAGACTAGAAAGTCTGACCTTTGTGATGTGCAAACTCATGGAAACCATACTAAAGGAAAGGTTGGTAGTGTACCTAAATGAGCATGGTATGCAGCATGTGAGGCAACAGGGGTTTATGGGAGCAAGGCTGTGTTATAAATATTAAAATTATCCACATTCCCAGGACCTTAGCACATATCAATGATTTAGGTCAAAGAAGTTATCAAATATTGCAGATGCATGCTGTTCAAGGAGACAAACCTTACCCTTCACAGCACCCAAAAATATCAGATATGGAAAAGATTAAATACTTCACATACTGCATAAGAAGTAATAGGTCACTATTCTTGAAAGTTTCTGGCAGTACCAGATCTACCTCCTACCCAGGACACCAGTTTGATGCCCCCAATACAGCTGATTCAGCTTCCTCCAGGTTTTCACTACTCCTGTCTACCAACTACCAAGGACTGCAATTTGCTGTTAAAGTGTTGCTGAATTAGCCCCTACTGCTCTCCCTCTTGCCCACTCTGGACAGCCTGCCAATGCCATTTAAACATGTTAGCCATCCTTGGATCAGTGGGCTGGTGTACCTGGTGTTGTGTCAGGCAGCAAGTAGTGGTGGGTGCTGTGAGGGACAAGGAAGGTAACCCAGATGCAAACATGTTGTAGCTACTGAGCTACTGTGAATGTTTGCTGGGGTCACACAGTACTGACCACAGCAAGAGAGTAAGACCTGTGTAATTTTGGCTGCCTGCCCTACAAAACTTCACTGACTAGTGGCATGATCACAAACAAAGCACTGGGGAAAGATGAGAGAAGCTGGCTTGGTGCAATGAGAGAGTCCGAATTTATTTCACTTCCCTCTTACTATTAGTATTCTAAATAAAATAAAGTGAGAAGAGAATTATGCACTTGAGAAGAGGATAATGTATGTTATACAGTATGATCATCTCACATCATTTATTTAGAATTCTTTAAGTAACTAGCACCTTGTGTTACTAACACACAAGCAGAATTAGTTACATTCAGTTGTAGTCAGTTGTTCATCGAGATCATTGTTATTTTTCTTACCTGATAGAAGAAAGAAGAAGAAGAAGGGAAATAATGCTCATGCTCCTTGCCGGTGGCTCCTACTACTGTAACTTAACGACAGGCTTTCTCAGTCTCTCAGATACGAGGTAGGAGGCGCATTCCATTCTGCACTGCCTTGGGCCTGGCTGGTAATAATTAAGCTGCTGTTGACACTAGTGTTTATTTTTTTGGGGGGGTTATTAAATTAAATATTTTCCAACTGGACCTTGAGACCCGAGTCACTGGACTAGACCAAGTCAACGCAACGGTCATGGCCAGGTCATACAGTGGACCTAAAGACAGGCCACAGGCACACTCTCTCTCTATTGTCGATAACAGGAGAATGTATTTGCAGCAGTCTGAGGGAATGAGTCTGTGTGGTGGTGGTGTGTGGCACTGTTTTTTTATTATTCAGGTGGGACTTCAAGTGAGCAGGACATGACAGGACCACCACGCAGTGACACATGGCATGGTGTGTGATGCATGGACTACTTGAGGGCAATGGGGGCATAAAAGTTCTGGTCCAGGTGTGGGGAGGGGTACAAATCATCAACGGACCTCATTTGGAGCCATTTCTTTGGCTAGCATCACCACAAAGAGAAGTCCATGGGGAAACAAAAATGCCTGAGCTGTTTGGATGGTCGGGGAAGGCTGTGGGGAAAACGGTCAATGCCGGTAGACAAGGACTATTGCCCCCAGGTTTACTGACACAGTGGGAAAGTATTGTGGTCAGGAAGAAAAAATAAATAAAAATAAAATAAAGAAGAAATAATGGCCCTCAAGCTAGGGGGCCCTGGGCAATTGCCCTTCTGCCCTATCGCATCCGCCCTCTGCCCCTGTACCATTTTGCTGCTCTTCTCTGACTGCCTCAATTTGGTTAATGTCCTTGTGTAGGTGTGGGCTCCAGTACTGCACGCAGTACTCAGATGGGGCTTAACTAGTGTCTTGTAAAGAGGGATTATTACCTCCTCTATGACTTGTGATACCCCTACTAATACACCCTAACATCCCCTAGCCTTACCTACTGCTTTAGAGGTCTGCTTGGATGATTTCAGGTCATCGGTGATGATGATGCCCAAGTCTCTTTCTTCCTTTGTGACTGCCAGTAACTTCCCTCCCAGCCTATAAGTGGCTTCAGGGTTTCTCTTCCTATGTGCATGATCTTGCACTTCTTTGCATTAAACATTCCTTTTGTTGTAACATAAATAAACATCTTGACAGCCAAATATACCACTTTATTATGGCCAAAACCATCTGTATTGTTTCCCTATACCACTTTCTCCATCTAAGAAATCGCCATATATTAATATATTATATGTTGTTGTAGTAAATATTCAAGTCAAGTTAGTTTTATTGTTCGGTTGGTTAGCTTACAACAATATTCAAACAAATACAAATGTACATATTCACAATAAAATATTACAATTGAACCTTCCACATATGAGCATTAATTTTCCATATTCACAATAAAAATATTACAATTGAACCTTCCACATATGAGCATTCATTTTCCAACTGACTCAAGTAAAAATGAGTACTTCCTAATTTAAATACATTTATGTTCATCTTGCATGCTTTACTTAAAAGTCTTTGTCATAATTCACCTGACAAAATATCTTAAAACTATCTTTATAGCTTCCCAGGTCCCTATCAGACCATTGCCCATCCTGTATCCTACTATGTTACCAAGCCAGGTCAGATGGGCCATCCACAGGGCAGCCTCAGAAAACATCACCAGGAATCCAGGTCTAGGCCCCTCCATAACACCCAGTTTATATCGCCAAACATAACCATAACACTAATTTGCTCTATAAATTTACTCCATAACTGCCTACCTTATTGTCTGTTTTAGACTGTAAATACCAGTTTTCAGAAATAAAACTCAAGAACACTACACAGTGATAAAGTACAGGAAACCACAAGAAGGTCCTGTTCCCTTATATGAAAACCTGGTCACTTGACATCCATTCACTCCATACTCTCTGTTTAGGTATTAATGACTAAGACACAAGTGTTTGTACAGATCTGCCCCACCCAGCCCCTGGCAGAAATTAAAAGAGCCTCTGATTAGGCCCATCTTCCCTAGCCCAGTACCAACCAGGCACAACATTTATGGGAATATTGAACAGTGGTCTATTTAAGCTAGAATATCCACCTACCCTTTTAAAATAATATACTATCTAACAAAGCCTAACAAAACCTAAAAGAGTCTGTTTATATCCAAGAACAAATATATAAATACTAATGAGCTAGCAATTGTAATACATAGCTTCTAAGTTAAAGTAAACAGCCATTATAAGTACACAGCTTAAAATAAATAATACATACAACCTAATCAAATTGATTCTATATTTGCACACAAAAAACATCCATAGTGTTTAAATTTGTAATTTAATTGCCTATCATGAAGTTCAATCACTGCTTCCTCTTTTTTTTTAGCAGTTTAAAAACAGTGCCGTCGTACATATCTTTCCTTCAAAATAAAATTCATATCTACGTCATTCACTTCTCACTAATAGCATGCTACCAGTACAAATTGAAATGGTACCTCTCTACAAGTGGCTGTGAAAGAGACAACTTCCCTTTAAAAGTTGCACTGACCTTGGAAAGTTAGCATAAACTAACTCCAGGGTAAATAAAAGCATTAACTTCAGGGGTATTTTCTATTCACTAATTCCCACTCAGGTTCTCAAACCAGCCCTTTGCCCCTGGAAATATCTGTCGGCTACATTTTTGTCAGATACGTTCTGTCAACTTCTTATCCTAAGCTCCTTTGAAGACCTTGGAGCACACCTAGAAGACAAAAAAACAAGCGCTCCACTGAGTGTAGTAAATTTCATAGAAGTAGAGGTATTCATCCCACCAAACCCCCCGGCAATACTGGCACATGCCTGTGGCGTTTGTGTTTCACTGCGGGCCTCCTCAGCTCTTGGCTTCAGTTTCACATCTAAATGTGTACTAGTCGCAGTTTTATAGATGTCCAAATCGTCTCAATCAAAACAGAAAACACCGCCGATGACTCTGGACAATAGGGACCAGTTCATTTGCTTAGCAGCAGAAAGAAAACTTTCAGCAAAGGCCCCAACACACAAGGTAAACTGTTTAGACTCACAGTAAGTTCAGGCCAGAGTTTTCTTTTAAAAACAAAGACACAAAATGCCAGCCATAAAATAGCAACCAAGCTCCCAGATCCCGGTCCTGGGTGCTGAAAGCTGAAGACAGCGCAGTACAACAAACTAGAACATGATTAAATTAAACTAACTTTCTTTCACCGATTTACTACTAGATAAAATACCAGCAATTTAGAGAAAACTAGAAGCTTCAGACGCTGTAGCAACGGGATGCAGGAGCTGGAGCAGCTGCAAGCCATCTTGCTGTCCACTCCCTCTCCCCAACTGGCTACCGTAGTAAACATTGGTTCCTGCCATACTTGTGCTAAAAAGTCCAAAACCTTTAATAAAATTACAGTTAAAAAATAGATGCTGTATTGTTTCTATTTGTTGTATGCAACATAGTTCTTACATTATAAGAACCACCCGCCATTTCCCCAGCATCCAACAGAAAAACCTCAACCGCAGAGGTAGTTGGTCCAGGAGGTTGGCAGGTGGTTAGGAGGAGCAAATCAGGTGCCCCATCACTCTCTGCTCTCCAACACATTACCCAAAAACCATATAAACACTACAAACAGGTATCTGCCTCTATCTCTGAAATCAAATAAAGAGGCAGAAGACACTGCAGAGCAGGACACTAAGCACAGGAGCTAGCACAACAATACTCACCCAAATCAGGAACCAAAACTAAACAAGCACAAAGGAAATCCAAAAACTTCTGATCATAGGGAGACTCCATGATTCCGGGAGTTGATACCCATCTCCAGCCAGGGTGATGGTCAGATGTCTCCCAGGTACATCAGCATGGAGAGACACTGACCGTGACTAAAATTGTTCTACAAAGCAGGAGAAAACATTGATGTCCTAGTACACATAGGGACTAATGATCCTGCCAGCCGGTCAGTTGTGGAGACCAAGGAGCACCTGACTAGGCTGGGTGACAAACTATCATCTATTTCTGTCTGGCATCTCCTTCTCTGAGATCCTGCCAGTCTGGAGAAGGGAGCAGATGGACGAAGGTCAGAGAAGGGGAGATAGGGGAGCTAAACACATGGCTCAAGGACTGGTGCCAGGAAAAGGACACAGATTTGTAGGGAACTGGCAAGTTCTGGGAGCGAAAGTTCTTTAAATTTGATGGACTGCATCTGACTAAAGAGGAGTCAGTGCATTGGGGCAGAAGTTTGACGTCTTTGCAGAATATTTAAACTAGCAAAGGGGAGAGGGTGCAGCACCCCATGTTGAATGGGAAGAACACCTCCCCTCAGCTAGTGGTCAAACTGAATTCAGTGTGTTTGCTGTTCATTTGCATCACCAGGTGAAGAAAAAGGTTTGTCTCCCCATATGATGCACAGGGGTATGCCAAACTCACCCCAACAACTAACACACCAAAATCTGGCCAATGGAAAATCATGTACACAAATGCTCACAGCCTGGGAAATAAGATCCCAGACCTGCAGGCAATAAGTCAGAGGCTAAACTGGACATAGTAGCAATTAGTGAGACGTGGTTTACCAGTAACCACACTTGGGAGACTTCAGTACCTGGCAATATGTATTGTTCAGAAGAGACCGAGGCAAAAAGGGGAGGAGTGGCCCTGTATGTTAATGAAAATATCAAAGCTACAGAAATTCAGAATACACATAAGGAGCCAGAAGAACTGGGGTCACCCAGAACAGGAAATGGGACAGCCATAAGAACTAGGTTGTCCACAGGCCCCAGACCAGAGGAGGACATAGACACATTACTGTTAGAAGATATACAAAACATGACAGCTAAAGGGAGGTTCTGATAATGGAGACTTCAACATGCCAGATACAGATTGGTCAATACCAGCAGGAACATCTGCCAGAACTAGACTCATAGTGGATTCCTGCAGGGAGGGCCTCAAACAACTGGTACAGCAAACCACAAGAGACAGGGCTATCCTAGATCTAGTACTGACTAACAAAGAAGGATCACAGACTCCCAGGTAGAAGGTCACCTGAGGGCCAGTGACCATCACATGGTATGGTTCAATTTGGCTACTACATCTAAATCATCCCATTCCAAGGCAAAAATATGGGACTTCAGAGGAGCTGACTTTGATAAGATGGCCAACAGAGTTAAGCTTAGCCCTGGCAAAAAAGAAACACAGGTGAGGAGGTACAGGCAAAGTGGGCAAGCATTAAGGATACAATACTTGAAGCAACATCCCATTGTGTTAGACAGAAAAGAGTGCAAAAAGAAGGAAACCACTTTGGTTCTCAAGCCAGTAACAGAAAAGGTCAGAGCCAAAGGCAGCCTTCAGAAAATATAAAGGAAACACAGCGGGATGAAGATGAGGGGGCATGCCAAACTCCCTAAGGAAGCAGGTAAGGCAAGGCAGGCAAAGTCCCAAACTGAGAAACACTAGCACAAACAGTAAAGAAGGTGACAAGACTTTCTATAGATACATTAGTGAAAAGAGAAAGTCCAGAGGGAATACTAAGCTTAATGGAGAAAAGGGAGCATGAGGAGGAGGACCTCAAAGGCATCTATCCTAAATAGATACTTTTGCTCAGTATTCACTGAAGAGAAGGTAGGGCAGGCACACAGCTCAGCATCATGGACACAGGGGAGGAGGTAGCACTACTCCTTCACAAAAGAAAGGGTCCTACAAGAGCTTGCTAAGCTCCAGGGTGGATAAGGCAATGGGACCTGATGGCATACATCCCAGGGTACTTAAGGAGCTAAAGGAGGAACTAGCAGAGCCATTAGCAGAATTGTTTAGTGAGTCTCTGAGCACAGGAGAGGTCCCAGAAGACTGGAGAAGGGCTCATGTGATCCCTACTCCACAAGAGTGGTAGCAGGGAGGAGGCGGAACTACAGACCGGTCAGTCTTACCTCAGTAGTGGGTAAGATTAGTGGAGCACCCTTAAGGAAAGGATAGTGCAACACCTGGAATCCATAGGCACAGGATCCAAGACAGCATGGGTTTACAAAGGAAGGTCCCGTCGACTAATCTCATAGATTTCTTTGACTGGGTAACCAGAGTGGTGGACCAAGGGGAGCAGTTGATGTCGCTTACCTTGACTTCAGCAAAGCTTTTGACACTGTTCCATATAGAAGATTGATAAATAAGCTAGGTAGGCTCGGGGTGGGTCAGAAGTTGGTCAACTGGGTGGCAAACTGGTTGACTGGCAGAAAACAGAGAGTGGTGGTAAATGGTATACAGTCAGAAGAGATGCAAGTCACAAGTGGGGTACTCTGGGATCAGTCCTGGGGCCAGTCCTATTCAACATCTTCATTAGTGACCTAGCAGATGGACTAGAGGGTAAAGGCTATCTGTTTGCAGATGACACCAAGATCTGCAACAGAGTAGATGATCCAGATGGGTGGGCAGAATGAGAAGAGATCTGGATAAACTAGCAGAATGGTCAGAAGAGGGCAACTGGGATTTAATGCAAAGAAGTGCAAAATCATGCACATAGGGAAGAGAAACCTGAAGCCACTTATAGGCTGGGAGGGGAGTTGCTAGCAGTCACAAAGGAAGAAAGAGACTTGGGCATCATCATCACTGATGACCTGAAATCATCCAAGCAGACCTCTAAAGCAGTAGGTAAGGCTAGGGGGGTGTTAGGGTGTATTAGTAGGGGTATCACAAGTCGTAAGAGGGAGGTAATAATCCCTCTGTACAAGACATTGGTTAGGCCCCATCTGGAGTACTGCGTGCAGTATTGGAGGCCACACCTTCACAAGGACATTAACAAATTGAGGCAGTCCAGAGAGGGCAGCCAAAATGGTGCAGGGACTGCATCCAGAAGACATATGAGGACAGATTAACGGAGCTCAATATGTATACCCTTGAGCAAAGGAGGAGAGAGGTGATATGATCGAGACATTTAAACACCTTAAGGGCATAAACAAGGTGAAAAGAGTCTAACATGTTTAAATATAAGAAAAATAGCAGGACAAGAGGACACAGCATGAGATTAGAGGGAGGCCGATTAAGGGGAATGTGAGGAAATTCTTTTTCAGAAAGGGTGGTAGATGCATGGAATGGCTTACCACAAGAAGTAGTGGCTATGAATACAGTGCAGGGCTTCAAACAGGCATGGGATAGGCATGAGGGAGCAATACAAATGACTATGAATAGATAGGTCACTGACATAGCAAAGGCCGTTGGCACATTTATAAGGTAGAAAAAGAAATGGGCAGACTGGATGGGCCTTGCGGTCCTTATCTGCCGTCAACTTCTATGTTTCTATGTTTCTATATAGTCTACTACAGTATCTCTCCATGACCTGTTTATGTTTCTGATTTGATTTTGTATTTAATTTTTCATGACACGTAAGTCAATGCATGTCCCATATTTCTGGAGGTATTTTTATATTATTTAACCAGCTTTTTAAATCCTCTACTTTATCTATGGGGCATTTTTCAAAAACACAGCTAACTTCACATACAGTTGAGATTAATATCTTATATAGTTGTTTCCTTTGTGTCATTTGTAGTTGACTGAATAAACCCCATTGTTTTATTCTTGAAAAGGTGTCAGTTATAATATCCGGGACTGCTAAAGACCTTTTTACTGTTTTAGTTCTTTTTTCTCCTATAGATTTATCCATCTTCTACAGGTTGAAGCTAATAAATTTTCCCATATCCCTTCTGCTGATAGTAATAATGGTTTGATGTTTGTAATTAGAAAAATACTGTTAAAAAATAGAATGGGATTCACCATATCTAGGCCACCTCGTCTCTTTGGAAGATATAAAATGTTTTGTTTCAACGGATTTAACCTGTTCCCCTGTATTGCTTGGAAGAACAGGCTTAATATTGTCATTTCTAAATTCCTGGGATGGGGCAATATATAGCTTATAAACAAAAATACTGGAATTAGGAAGGTTTTTACTAGATATACTCTCTTTTGTTTCCCAAGTTTCCATCTGTTCCAGTTTGTTACTTTTTGTTTCTCAGTTTGCAATTTTTGTAACCAGTTCATTTCACATAGATTCCCTTTCCCAACTAGTATACCCAATATAGTTAAAGGGATAGTAATTATATTTATTCCTCGTATCTGAGTACAATAATCCAGTGTATAATCCAAATGCTGTCCTGCACATTTTCTATAGTCAAAAGCTCCAGATAAGAGACCAAATTCTGCACACATTCTTAAAACTTCTTGTATTGATTGTTCATTTGTCACTAATAATGTCATGTCGCTCGTGCACGCCATTACTCTAGGGAGGGGTCGAACCTATTTCTGTGTTAATAGGTACAATCTGCTTTGCCTGGTTTATGTATCTTAACAATGGATCAATGAAAATATGTATAAAACCAGGCTTAAAGGGCAGCCCTGCCTGACTAGCTCGTCTTTTATTGGTACCATTGGGCCTTTCCATCCATTGACCAAAGGGTATCACTGTTGCTGTTTATATAGTCCTTTTAACTATGCTATTACTTCTTTGGGGATTTTAAAATATTTTAGACATTCCCATAAAAAACTGTGACTAATAGCATCAAATGTTTGTTTTTTTTGATCCAGGAGATCATATACCCATCTAGCATTCCTACTTTCCCTTTTCTACCACTTCTCTTAATGTTAATAGATGGTCCTGAATATGTCTATTGGGCACCGAGCAGGTTTGATTACTCCATTATCCCTAGCAGTCGTTTTGCCAGAATTTTTGCCAATATCTTAATATCTGAATTTAATAGACAGATTGGTCTCCAATTTTCTATTTTTGTTTTGTCCCCTTTTTTGATGATTTAGTTTAAAGCCCCCATATTCATATATTGGGGTATTCATCCTGTGTTTAAAATGTAATTGAAAGTTTGTGTAAGTTCTTTCTAGTAAGTACTGAGCCAAAATCTTACATATTTAATTTGGAATTCCATCCATTCCTGGCATTTTACCCAAGTTTAAACTGTGAACTGATTCTAGCACCTCTTGTGTACTGATTGGTTTCCTTAAATTCTCCCTAACATTTTGTGGAATGTCTGAGATTTCTAGTTGACTTAGATAAGAGCATACTTTTTTATTATCTGTATTGAGTGGTGCAAACATTTGAAAAGAGTGTTGTGCTACTATATTTATTATTGCAGTTGCATCTGAATGTACTCTTCCTCTTTCATCTTTTAGTTTGTTCATTTCTGTATCATATATTTTTCTATGGCAGGATTCAAATGGACAGATAGAGTCTGTTTTACCTTGAGTTCCGAATCGCTGCTGAAAATATAGAGAATCTGATTTTTGTTAATGAAAATTCATCAAGTCTTGCTTTACTGCATGTTTTTCTTCTGCTACATTTTGGTTATTGTTATATGCCAAGGATATGAAACGATAAAGCTTCTGTCTATTTTGTAAATATTTTAAGTCTGCTTCATTGCTTATTTTCTTACTTGTGTTTTCAAAAAACAACTAAGTCCCTTTGTGTCCTCCCACCATTGCACTGGCATATCAAATAAAATGAGAACTGATTTCCTAGCCATACAAAATTGAATATAGTCTTCCCTTATTTCTGTGTTTTGTAATATTGAGACATTGCATTTCCAAAAACCCTGACTCCTCCTACTCTCTTGTTCACATCCCATTTCCATAGATAGAATACCATGGTCCAAAAAAGTCACTGGCTCAATGGCTACAGAATTTATATTTGTGCATTCTGACACAAATATGTAGTCTATTCTTGTTGTTATTTTCCCTTTATAAAACTGGGGGTATGCTTTCCGGTGCAAACCAAATGTGAGCCTTTTAATCATGCCATTTGTACCATGTTCAGTAAAAAGTCAGAATTGCAATACAGCTTTGTGGTTTTTGCATTTTTACTTTTATCTAGAAGAGAAAGGGTACAGTTAAAGTCCCCTGCTAGTATGACTGTCTAAGCCATATACAGAAAGGGTTTAATCATTTCAAAAATATCTATTCTCGCTGTTTCACATTGTGGTGCATATACATTAATTAACCGATGGGGGCTCCGCTACTCACTCACCACATCTAATGCTAGAACTCTTCCTGGACATAAATCATACATTTTAACTACAGACATGTTTTCTATATTAAAGAGAATTCCTACTCCAGAGCATGTTTCAGTATCTACGGACCAGTAGGATGGTCCTACAAACCAATTTTTTTGTGCTGTCCTGATTTCGTTCAGTGTATGATCCCTGACGTTCTGCAAAAAAAAGATGCCACCTAACATAGACATTAAAAAGAAAAAAGCAGCTTACATTTCTCACATCTCATTATACTGTTCACATTTACCATGTGTATAGATATTTTAGACAGCATTTATATACTTATTTATATTTCCCTCTCCTCACCCCCATCATTTTTTTCACATTTTTTGTTTTTGCCTTTCATTTTTTCCCTGTTCCTTTTGTGGTGTCACCCTCTTCTGCAGAGATTGTTTCCTCTGTTATAGAAGTCCCCCACTGAGGAGTCCAATTCCTCTCTGGTTCCTGCAGTTATATCTTGTAGAATGTCAAATTTGTTGAAAGTATCTACTCCTTCTTTAGGGGGTATCATCTTTCCTCCAGATCTTGTTACTAATTTCCCTTGTTCCATAGGTTTGGGGGGGCCATTATAGTATCCAAGCTTTGTTTTTGTATCTGAGTTTCTTCTTTGGAACCTGATTGCGCTGGGTAAGTTTCAATGATTTGTTCCACTTCTTTGTTTGTATAAGGTTATCGTGGCATTTTCCAGCTTCTTTTGTTTTATTCTCTAGCTGTATGCAGGAAGATGTGGATGGGTCCTCCTCCACACTTTCCTCTCTCACTTCTCTTTGTTTTTGTATTTTATTCTCTGGGCTTGATGAATACAGTCTCTCTGTATTTCCCCATTAGCTTTTTCTGGCATGTTGTGAGTTGCCCATTTATAGCTTGAAAATATATGACCTATTGTGTCACAAAGCTTGCACCTAAATTCATTCACGCATTGTAATTTGAGATGTCCTAGATCCCCACACAGGTTTTACTTCATTTGGTCACATACATTATCTCAAATGCTGTACTGAATCAATCAGTAGCATGATCTGGGTTGCCCTTGGTAAAAGCACTCCTGTCTCTCCCATGAAAAGGAGTTTGCAAAAATGTGATACCCCTATGTCTGTTAGTTTTAGCAACAAATAAAACGTTCCAACCCCGTCCATATATTTTCTGAGTATATTATTGCTTCTGGCTCCTTTAAAATAGTGCACCTTCGCTTTAGCCAGTGGTTTAAATTATGCATATTGACACCTTCATTTAAAAATAAAACTGTTATCCATTTCTGTGTGGGTTTGTTAAGGGTATTACTATGAAGGGGGTCCATAGTGGTGTGTTTTTTACTTTGTTGTACAAATTCAAAACGCTATCCAAGCTGGATGCTGTCTTAAAGCTCAGGTCATATGTCGCCTCCCCAGATATGTGTATGACAGCATATATTTCATTAGCGAAGAATTTTAAGGATTCTTTCAATAGTGTTCTTGCAATATAGACTCAGTTAGGTGTTTCAGGCAAACCCCTACATAAATAAATGCACAGCATTATACCTCTTCACAGGCAGAATAGGTAGTTTAAAGAGGAGGTGAACTGTTTTTGTCTGTTTGTACCTCTGGTTGTGCAGGGTTTGTAACTTGGTCTTTTTTTTTCCAATTGTTAACCAGGTGAGACACACTAAGCTGAAAGCTTGTTTACAGGTGCAACCTGGGAGCACAGGAAGTTAAGTGACTTGCTCAGGGTCACATAGTATGCAAGTGGGGACTGTGGGATTCAAACCCAGGTCTCCAGATTTTCAGCTCAGAGCCTTAAACCACTGCGCTATACAGCCTCCCCTTCCTTTTGTTGCAAAGGGTGGTTTTTGTTACTTAGATTGAGGTTCAGACTTGGATTTTGTGTCAATTTAAATTCAGGGGGAACTTCTGGTAGCACCTGTTTATTATTCATTTTCCCCGGCATACTGTATATATTGGGGAAGGCTTGGATTTCCAGGCTCCAGACTCTGAGTCTTTCTCCCAACCTGCTGCTAGCAGCGCTTTCTGCACAGACCAAGTTTTACTGCCTTGACTGTTCTCTACTTCAAGCTGTCTTAGAGCACACTCTGTTAAGTTTATATTCACCTTCCCTGACAATTCTCTTGAGTGAGCTTTAATATTTTTAGCATTTACACAGTCTGTTTTTAGATTCATACCTGCTGTTTCCTCAGTATTTCTTTTTTCAAGCACTTTTTTTGATGCTGTAACTCTGTTTCCATGATATCTGCCCAACTGGTAGCCGGCTCCTTTGATGTTGCTGCATCATCCATATGCAGCTGAGCTTGTTTGACAGCTTTCTTCTCCCTCTCGTTGAGCATCTGTTTCAGCCTTTCATTTAGCTTCATTTTGGTAATTGAATACTTTATTTCCTCATTTTCCAATTTTCTCTCCAGGGCTTGTTCTGCTTCAGATCTGACTTCTTTTGCTCTTGATTTTCCACTTCTGTGTCAGAGATTTCTGAATCACTAAAGATCCATATAAATATTCTGGAAGAATTGTTTGCTCTTTATCATTTTTCCTTATTTCTTGGTGTGTTTGTTCTTTGGAAGTTTCCTCTTCTCCAGTTTGCAGTTCCACTTCCTTTTTGTCCTCCTCCTCAGCAGAGCTCTCAGACGCCATCTTGCTCAGAGATCAGGGGATCAGCATCTCCCCCTACAGGTGAGTAGGGGAATTTCCCTGGTGCCCTGGCCAAATTTCCCCCCATTCACTTAAAATACCACCAACAGCTTAATCTGGTTCAAGGTCAGTTGTCATTCATCTGTATCCCCCTCCCCCCATGTCATTCCTGAAAATAGGCATGAAACTGTCTAGTGCACTTACCTGGTCAACAAAAATGAAATAAATAAATAAAATGATAGTGGCACCATCCCATCAGGAAAGGACCCCTCAATTGGACAAAGAAGTTTTCCATTTTGGTTCATCTCCCAGTCCCCCAAATGGAAGAAACAGCTGCAATGGGGAAATGACCGACCAGTCAGATGTCTTCTCATGCCATGAGTGGGACATGGGATGTGCCAAAGGGGAAGAACACCATTTATGACTACATGATGGCCACCCTTTCAGAGAAAGATCCAAGAGACTGGCACCTGCTGACACTGAAGATGTCAGATGACACCTGCATGAGCACTTAGCAGAAGGGATCATAAAGGAGTCTCAAGAGCCCTATGCTTCATCTATAGTGGTGGCCCAAAAGAAAACTGGTGCCATAAGAATGTGCGTTGATGCTGCACCTTAATCAAAGAACTGTACTAACCAATAACCATGTCTCGAGTGCAAGACATCCTGGACAGCCTCAGAGGAGTAGATGGTTCTCTGTGCTGGACTTGTACAGTGGATACTATCAAATACCAATGGCTGAGGAAGACAAGAACAAGACCGCCATTATCTGTCCTCTCAGATTTTTACCAATTTGAGCATACATCGCAAGAGATATCTGGCAAATGTAGAAGGTGGTAGGGATATGAATCTCTTAGAGGTCTTAGTCTACATGGATGACCTCATAGTGTTTGGGAGCACACTGGAAGAACATGACGCCCAACTACTAAAGGTGATGGACTGACTAAAGGAACATGGCCTAAAGCTCTCCCTGCACAAGTGTCAGTTCTGTCAGGCTGTTGTCAGATACTGTAAGTTGGACACATTGTATAGGAGCAAGGAATTAGTACTGCCCCAGCAAAGGTGGAGTGAGGCCATTCAACTTGACTCGGGTATTCTTCATCCCAAAAGACCAAAGGTTCTGGGAACAAACAAAAAAAACACTATCAGAATATTACAGAACCAATGAACCTTTTGGGGAGAGAGGGACTGTGGACTTTGAAAATGCTTTTCAATAGATCATTTGATGCCTGACAATGGCCCCTGTATTGGCTTTTGCTGACTGTACCAAGCTGTACACCCTTCACATTGATGCCAGCATGAAAGGACTGGGTGCTGTACTTTATCAAGAGCATGAAAATGGTATAAGACCGGTTGCCTCCACTAGTTGTAGTCTAAGTCCATCTAAAAAGAGCCATCCAGTCTATATTTTGGAGTACCCTGAGTGAAAGTGATCAGTGACTGATCAATTCCATAAATCTCTTTATGAAGCCAGGTTCATTGCAGTGACAGACAATAACCCACTGACCTATGTGCTAATGACTGCCAAGTTTGACACCACTGGGCATAGATGGATCTCTGCTCTATCTGCCTACAACGTCTGCTTGCAGTACCATCCAGGACAGAACAATAATGATGCAGATGCTCTAACTAGATGTCCACATCATGATCTACCGAAGGAGAAGCCATAGACCTATGTATCCAAAGATGGAGTGAAAGCAGTCTGCCAGCTTATGGTGCATGACCGCCTACTCTCACTCAACCCGGCAGGCTGCAGCCTTGCACTGACTGGCATCCTGATGCTGTACTTGAGGTGTATGCCTGCTTTGCCAGACTGCATAATACTTCTTTGCTCACCTCAGACCTGCAGATATAAGATGTGCACAGCAGACAGATCTGAGTCTGCAGGACATTATTCTAGCCAAAGAGAAAGACTTGCTTCCACTCATGTAAAATCAAATCTTTAAGATGTGCTGCTTCTCCTGAGGGAGTGGGACAAACTTTCACTAAAGAATGGACTGCTGTATTGAATTACAAAAATAATAATATATAATAACACGCTTTATTTCTAAAGCATCTTTCCCAAGATCAAAGCACTGAACAGGATTTCAATAAAACACGTACAAATAAAAACAACATATACAAATTATTTCATAAAATCAGATAAATAAAAATCAGACATTCCAATCTATAAATAATCAGCAGCAGCATTAATTACATTTTTTTACCAGCTGGAACTGTCCAGGAAAACTAAACTAAATAAATGTGTCTTGAGGGATGACTTAAAACTCTGGATGGTCAGGCACTCCTTAACCCAACAAGGTAGAGAATTCCACAGGGTAGGAGCAGTATATGCAAAGGAACAGGCCCCAGATGTCTTCAAATGTACCCTGGGAATCTCTAGCAATCCCTCATCAGTGGATCGGAGTGGTCGGGAGGGGCAGTAGGGACAAAAGAGATCTTTCAGGTAGCAGAGTCCTTACTCATGTAAGGCTTTATGGGTCAGCAAGCCAACCTTGAAGGTGATCTGCTACTGCATAGGCAGCCAGTGCAGTCTGCAGAGCACAGGTGTAATGTGACTGGCCCTAGAAGTACCAGTCACAAGCCTGGCCACCGCATTCTGCACTAACTACAAGCGGCAGATATCAACCCTGTAGCCCTAGGTACAGGGCATTGCAGTAGTCAAGGCGGTGGTCACAAAGGCGTGGACCAGGGTAGAAAGATCATCAGGAGGAACCAGGTGCTTCACTGGTGCTATTCCTCAGGTGGTAAATGAGGTCTTGACAACAGCCGACACCTGAGATTTTTGAGTCAGCTCATTGTCAAAAATAACGCCCAGGTTATGCACCTGATGTGAGGTGGTCAGCTGAGTATCCCCAAGCCAAAGCCTAGATGACTGTCCAGCTAACACACCCACTGCTCGATGATCTGGGTCCACCACCAACACCTCAGTCTTATAGGGATTCAGCTTCAGCCAGCTGGCACTCATCCAGTCCTGGGTCTCGGAGAGACAGTTGTTAAATACCAAGACTGCATCAAACTGTTTGGGCACAAAGGACAGGTACAGTTGAGTATCATCTGCATAGCAGTGAAAACTCAAACAATACTGCCTAACAATGTCTCCTAATGGCAGCATATACAATGCAAACAACATGGGTGACAGAATGGAGCCCTGCAGCACCCCGCAGGATAGAGTGAGAGCGTCAGAGGAATAAATCCCAGTGACAACTCTCTGAGTTCTGCCATTGAGGAAAGATCTAAACTATCTGAGGACTGTACCAGATAGTCCACAGATGAACCACAGGTGCTCCAATAGCACACCATGGTCCACAGTGTCAAAAGCAGCAGAGAGATCAAGGAGGACCAAGATGGAATGAGTCCTCCGATCTCTCACTATTAGGAGGTCACTGAGTAACCGGACAAGGGCCGTCTTGGTATTATCCTCTTCTAAATCCAGACTGGAAAGAATCATAAACATCATGGGTGATAAGATAGTCATACAGCTGCAGTGCAACTACCTTCTCAATAACCTTGCCCACAAAAGGCAAGTTAGAGACAGGCCCGTAGTTGGCCAGACAGTCCGGGTCAAGGGAGGATTTTCTCAGGTGCAGTCGCATAACCACCTCCTTTAGGGGATCAGGAAAATTCCTCTCCAATGAACTCCAGACTATCTCAGCAATGATCAGGCTGATCTCATTCACGCAACCCACCAGGAGTCGCGTGGGGCCCAGATCAAACTACAGCTGATTGACCACAGAGTCTAGATGACTCTCATGATGTCAATTAATTCCATCTGGCTAAAGTCGTCCAAACAAACCAGGCATCTGCGACTCCCACCGACCACCGCAGCACCCTATAGAGGAGGACTGGCTGATCTTGGACCCTGATGGCAGCAAACTTATCTGCAAAACAATCAAACAAACTCGTCACACTTCTCTTGTGAAAAAGCTCAACCAGACTGAAGACAGATTGGATTGCACAATCTGTTCACAGTCTGGAAGAGCTGAGCTGGTCAATTATGTGCAGCGGCAATCTCCCTGGACAGGAGTTCTGCCTTCTTAAGGGTGATTGTCGATTGATAGATTGTATAATGTTCCATCAATCTAAGCCTGTTGCCTTCCAGGCCTGACTTCCATCAGGCCCTCTCTAACCTTCATCCCACTCTCCTCAACTCCTTCAAGGTTCCATCAAACCATGGGGACCTTGGGCACAGGGTGAGGGGACGAACACAAACAGAAGCAAAAGAATCCAGGGCCTCCGTTATCACCATATTATAGGCAAACACCAGATCCCCTGGATCCATGCACTCCTTCAACATACCTGATAGATCCAGCACCTCCATTAGGCAATCTGAGGGTCACACCCCAAAAGGCAGTACTGAACCATTTCCATAAGGGCAATCCTATTGGAGGAGCCACAAAACTGAACTCTATGGTATGATCCGACTGGTTCCACCACCAAGTTGGATATCTCCATCCCAGGAGGAACACGGTCCAATGAATGGCCTCCAGTGTGGGTTGTGGAGTAACAACCTGTATAAGGCCCAATAAAGTCATTAGTTGGAGGAAGTCACAACCAAATTGTGAGAGTTAATCATCAACCCAGGCATTGAAATCCCCCAGAATCAACCATCTGGGGGATCCCAATACCACATTGACAATGAAGTCCACAATTTCCTGCAGGAATTCTTTCCCATCTCCGGGTGGACAGTATATGTGCGGTATCCTGCACCCCACACCAGCACCCACGATACACTCAAAGGATCTGGTGGACCCCACTGGTACCTCCATAAGGCCTCATAAATGCAGATGCCTATCCCCAAATCCTAACTGGTTCTTCCCAGCAAGTATTAAAAACTGGTTTTCCGATCACTTCATGAGGACATGGGACACCTGGATGACTGACAAAACTTTGGTCCTCCTCCAAGACAGATTCTAATGGCTACACATGGCCAATGAAGTAGAGAGACACTGTAAATGTTACAACCAGTGCATCACCTGTAAGACTCTACCCAAGAATGTGGCTACACTTGTAAACATCATCAGTACTGTACTGATAAACCTGGTCTGCATGTATTTCCATTCCCTTAAACCTGACAAGAAGAAGATCAGTAACATTCTGGTGGTGACTGATCACAACACCTGCTATGCACAGGCATTCCTCACAAAAGACTAGAAGGTAACTACTGTGGCTAAAGGTTTGTGTAAAAAGTATGTCATGCATTATGGTTTTTCCAGCTGCCTTCACTCCAACCAAGATGACTTTGAGAGTCATCTCATCAAAGAACTTGCCAGCATTATGGGCTTCAAGAAGTCCCGTACCACCCCTTATCATCCACAAAGCAACACTCTGCCAGAGAGATTCAGTAGAAGACTGCTTAATATGCTGGGACACTGGATTTTGCAAAAGCCATACTGGAGCCAGCAGAAACTTTCTTAGGCCATGCCTACCACTGTAGCAAAAAGGACTCAACAAGATTTTCACCCCACTTCCTAATGTTTGTACATGAAGCCAGACTTCCAGTAGACTTATGTTTCAGGGTATCAGCTGATGGCACCTTGCCACAGACATACCTGGACTACACCAAGAGGTTGCATGCTCAACTGAAAGAGGCCTACAGGGTAACCCAAGAAGCAGATGGGAAATCCAACCTATCCAGTAAGACCAGATATGACATAAAGTCTGAGAGCAAGCTCTCCAACCAGGTAACAAAGTAATTATCCGGAACTTGGAGATCCCAGGCAAACAAGATTGAGTATCGATGGAAACTGAACCAGTCAACTCAGTATCTCTCTCGCTGCCAAGGAGACCTGTCATCAAGAATGAAACTCAACCAAGGAGGAACCATGGGCCTCCACCTGAATTGCCTGTTACCACCCTTGTGACTCAGTCTGATGTGATCTACAGTAGCTCTGATGATGAGGAACCCTACAGTTGTCTACTACTACTTGAATATCTACCTGCACCATTCCCCATGGAATTTCACCCTTCAGCACCTGGAGGAAGTAATGTGAGTCACTCAGACCACTGAATACAACAGCAGCATCCTTTGCCCTGATTGAATTTAGGCCCGCAGTTATGGGCTTTGTTCCCGTCACAGAGGATGTTAGGATCCTGTAATAGGACTACCTCAGGACATTGAAAGACTTGAACCCAGTCAGCCCGGTGGTGCTGAGGTTGAGGAACTGGATGCCACACCAGTGACCTGGGTTCAAGTGAGCTGTGCCACTGGAGGTCAGCAGGGAGGGAGAGGAAAGTTGAGCATCCAATGACAGCTCTCCTTTCCTGGGGATGGGTGGGCATGTCGTCCTGCTCTTGGCTGCCTCCTGGTGGAGGATGGGGGCAGCACCAGATTCGGGAGACTTTGAAGCATGGCTTCATGATGTGTGCATGCCTCCACACAGCGCATTCACAGCTATGAGAGGAGGGACAGAAAACATGAAAAACCAAGGCTGCAGACTCCATGAAGCCCTTTCAGGATGCCAGCACTGCTCAGGCACAACCCGTAATTGCCGCTCCGGATATGTGTATGGGGTGGGGAGGATGGCCCCCTCCGCCCACCACGGGGGTAATCTGTGGGGGAACAAAGGGCTCAGGGGTGCCTAAGGAGTGGAGATTGGGTGACTGGAAGAGGGCAGATACATGCCAGCAGGTCGAGGAGGATAAACAGTACACAAAAAAAGAAAGACTTGAACCCATTCTGGCAGAGGATGCAGAACCCATCAATGATCCTGATCAAATAATTGCAGAGGAACTGGTGGCACCCTGTTGTTCTGGAAGAGAAGTCAAACACCCAGTTAAACTCACTTACAATGTCCTTAGTGTCTCTTCTGACCTCCCTGTAAATGTGGTACATCAATCAATCAATCAATCAATCACAATTTATTTGTTGAGTGCAATTACAAAAGAGATCAACGCACTGTACAAAACTGTATAAAAATATCATATAAAACAACTAAAATCCTAATAATTAACAATAATTAATTTAAAACCTCAGATGGGAACGCCTGGTTAAAAAGAGTCTTCAGTTGAGATTTAAAACTCGGTCAATCTGCTGCCAAGCCCACTGTTCCTACCCTGCTTGTGCTACCCTCAAGCAATTTTTGGGAGATGTAATCGTTTACCATGGTGGAAAAATGCTAACACTAATGTTTATCATGTGTTCTGTTACATACACTGTTGATAGTTCAGATAGGATGTAGTTGTATTAGTTAGAAATGTTTAGATGGAATCATGTGTATTAGACAGCCAGTGTTGTTTTGTGTTGCAATGCTTTATGTTTTCAGGCCTTAACAAGGACACCAAGGATTTCAGTGAGGGTACAAAATAACTCCCTCCTTAAAGGGGACTTGCCTTTCGCCATCTCTGGAGCACTGCTCCACCTTCCCCTACACCACCCCTTCACCCCACTCCCAGTCCAAACAGCAGCTGTGGGACCCGGGGCTGGAATGGACACTGTTATTTGTTCTGTGGGCTTGTTCAGTGCCCTTCTTACTGTGGCCAGTGTGCCACACCATCTCTTTGATCAGCCAGCCCCTGGACTTCCTTCAGGGTCAAGGAGTCCACGGCAAGGAGACTGTTCAGTTTCAAGCAGCTCTCAAAGCTGCACAAAGTGCAGAACAACTAAATTAGTACATTCTGTCTCTGTGAAACTGACATTATTTTGGAGACTAGTTCAGCTCTGCAAAACAACTATATTGGTACATTCTGTCCCTGTGAAACTGACATCTATTTTTAGCTCAGCTCTGCAAAACAGCTCTGAATTGCAAGCTGGCTCAGGACTTGTATGCATGCTTTTCCCCTGGAACTGACAGCCACTGAGAGCAATTGGTTTAGCAAAATGAATAATGCATGACATGATAGCCACTGATATTTAATCACTGGGTTTCTGCACAAGTGAGAAACTTGTGCAAATAGAGCAGATTTGTCTAAAACAAAACCTCTGAGAAGAAGAGAGCATTTGTGAATAGCTCTCTCTTGCTATTCTAATCTGGCTCAAAAGTGTGTCTAAAACAGACTTGAGACAGCTGGAAAAGGGGATTGATGCAGCTAGAGTGTCAAGCCTGGGATCTTGCACCGAGTTAGAGTGAGAGTTACCTTGAAAGCTGCTCTGCATCAGGGAAGGTGGTAAACTGCTGCCATCTGCCGTTCGAATTTTATCCTAACAGGGTATTGAACCAGCTATGGTCCTGAGTGACTGCCCACCTGTCAGAGCGGGTGAAGGCAAGTGTCAGTGTGGGGGTGAAGAGGATCATCACCATCTGGAGCATCACGACCTGCACCCCTCGCTACCAGAAGTGCACTAGGTCCACTGTACCCATAACCAGTTTACAGAACAGAGTTCCCATCATCCAAAGTCTTCATGGCCCACACCCCTTCTTCACCAGGGGTGCACTGAGTTTGCTGCACCTGTATCCAGCCTACAGAAAAGACCATCCAGCCATCATCTACCTAAGCAGGGGGAGAAGTCCCCACGAAAACTGCACCAGTCTGTCATCTAACAGTAATGAGTACTGGGTTTTACCTAGAGACCTTATCATTACTATTGTTTATCTAGCTAGCTACATAACTTACGGGCATTCCTGCATGACCTTAGAATCAAGCCCATGGCTACACCTTACAGCCAGGAGCAGCTGTTTTACTGTCCATCCAGTTACGTAATTTGCCAGTCAGCAGCTGTAGCTAACAACCAAATTTACACGGTACTGCACCAATGTCCAACCATCACAGGCCTGCAACTCTGCATCTGTATGCACACTTGAACTGTAATTGGGAGTTCCCAGAGGGAATGTGGGATTAACTGGTGCACCAGTGGACGAGAGGTGCTGAGACACACCTTACAGTGGAGGTAAATGCAAATTGCTGTCTTAGTTTATTCTTACCTTTGATTCCCTTGTCCTCTACCTTGTTCTCCAATCCCAAACTAAACCCATTGGTTATTTATTTGCAACTGCTGGCATATTTTGCCATTATTGTCTTGCTGTTCATTTGCATCCTAAGAGTGATAAGTGGGAAGGGAATTGTGTTATTGTGTTCCCTGTCACAGAAGGTGGGGGTTGTATTTCTTTCCTGTGGGGAGATACCCTGGCAGCGCTCTATCATAAGGATCCCCATAGGTGGAGGCACTGCACCCTTTCTAAGCCCATTTCTAGCCACAAACCCAGCTGCCATTCACCCGAAGGCATAACAGACTTTGCCTTTTACCATCTCCATGCTTAGTCAGCACACCTTACAAGTGGGGGTGGTTACATAAGATTTTTGGGAAAAAATTTATTTCTGACATCCTACTATTAATGCTCAATGTATTTTTAGTTTTCTTAGATACTGTTAAAACAGCTTTTAGAGCTAATTTTGTAATTAATGACTCATAATGAATAGCTTGGCAGAAGACACCAAGAGAAAGGACTGCTGTGTGACTGAACTTCTCTACTGGGACTAAAATAGAAGAACTTTTGTATTTGGACCTTTAATTTAGGGTAAAAAAACTAACATACAAAACAAAAAAAAAGTGTGTGTTTGGGTTAACTGAACTGAATGGGTAACTGAAAAGTCATCTAGGTGTAAATCTCAGGTGACTGAAAGGACTTAACTGCTGTGAGGTTTAAATTACTTGTAGAAAGATCTGGTAAGTAGGGGAGTGAAGCTTAGCTAGAAGGAAGCTACATTTAAAGACTGCCTTGGAAAGATTCTGCTAATAGCTTGGCAGAAGACACCAGGAGAAAGGACTGCTGTGTGACTGAACTTCTCTACTGGGACTAAAGTAGAAGAACTTTTGTATTTGGACCTTTAATTTAGGGTAAAAAAACTAACATACAAAACAAAAAAAAGTGTGTGTTTGGGTTAACTGAACTGAATGGGTAACTGAAAAGTCATCTAGGTGTAAATCTCAGGTGACTGAAAGGACTTAACTGCTGTGAGGTTTAAATTACTTGTAGAAAGATCTGGTAAGTAGGGGTGGCTTGGCTAGAAGGAGCTACATTTAAAGACTGCCTTGGAAAGATTCTGCTAATAGCTTGCAGAAGACACCAAGAGAAAGGACTGCTGTGTGACTGAACTTCTCTACTGGGACTATATTGCCCTCCTTCCCCCACCCAAAGCTAGTTCTATTTTTATAGGCACAGGATTTGACTGACAACAGGAACTTCCTGTTTAGGGACAGGAAGTGAGTGATCACAGAACCACCAAGGACCCGCCATCCTAGAAGGGCAAGAGTAGCTCTCCGGCCCCTCTAGCTGCTGGAGGTCTGCCTGAACAAGTAAGTGGTCTACTGAGAAATATAGGATATTCTTGTCTCAGAACAGGACAGTCAGGAGCTTAAAGGGCACACAGACAAAAGTAAGGAGAGAGAAAAAACAGACGAAAGAGTAAGGATTGCAAACAGTTAAGGGGTCAGAAATAAGACATGATTGGAGTGGTGCAGTGCAGTGGCTGTGGAGCAGCAGTCTTCTGGGAGATATTCTGGAGGATGCGGTGTTGTCCCATCTGCAGGCACCTCTCTGGGCTGAGGAGGAGGTTGCTCATCTCCAGGCTAGAGTTGGCCAGGATTTGTGGGACCTCCTCTTCCATCCAGGGACCACCAGTGCCACTGCCGTTGCCTCAGGGTTGCCAAGAAAGAGGCGGTTGGACCACAGTGGGCTCAGGGAGGGTGAGGGGGTGGAACAGAGCACATCCCTCCAGTTGTACCTCTCCACAATTCCTATGCCATTCTGGCAAAGTGTGGTTCCTCTATGGAGGCACCTACAGTGGAGACCAAGGAGGATGCTGGGAACCTCCACAAAGGAGACCCACAGGAGGGTGGCAGAGGACCCTGCAGGGAAGGAAACAACTCCTAGTGGGGACTCCATTGTTAGAAAGGTAGAACTGGGCAAGGAAGAGGAGAGGGGAAGTAAGGTGCCTGCCTGGCACCATGGCTTGGAGAGACAGGGAGGCGAATCTCAGGATTGCCAGAGCAGCTGCACAGGGAGGGAGCTGGATGTCATTGTCCACCTAGGGACAAATGACCTGGCTAAGAAAGGGATTAGAGAGTGCAGGAAGAGTTTGTGGAATTGGGGAGGGGCCTTTAGTCAAGTAGCAGCACAGTAACCTTCTTGGAGGTGCTACCCATCTGACATAGGAGAGGCTGGGGTGTTCCGTACCATGGGATTCAATCAGTGGTTGAAAACTGGTGTGGAGCTCAGGATTTGGCTTCATTGGGGACTGGGGTCCACCTGGAGTGATGCAAGCCTATACTGGCATGATGGGCTGCATCTGTCCGGGAGGGAACCAGGATCCTAGGTGATAGGTTTAAATGCTTCATTGGCAAGCTTTTAAACTAGCCAAGGGGGGAGGCACTGGAAAGGAGCAGGAAAATCCTAGCCCCCCAAACAACCACGGTAGTAAGTGTGGCAAACACCAACATGGAGGTGTCGATAGGAGAAGGGCAGGGTAAATGGAGAAAGTGAAAAAGCAAGAAGGACAGGGATGGGGCAAAAGGGGTAAGGCCATCAGGAAATGGAGGGTAATGAGTACCAATGCCATAGTCTGGGCAACAAGCTCCTGAGCTGGTGGCCTTAATGAAAAGAGGATGCCTGGATATCGAGCAGTCACAGAAACATGGTACACAGAGAACCATGACTGGGATGTTAACATACCAAGGTACTGTAGTAATAGTATAATATGTTGATTATTGTCACTCCATTTTGTATGCTATTTCATGTAATGTATGTCATTTTATACTCCATTTTGTATTGTGTGACTCCATTTTACATGCTGCTTCATTTAATTGGTGTTTTGCTCTTTAGATAGCCTCATTATTATGTTTTGCTTCAGACAGTGTATTTTGTTGACTTGAAGGTCACATATTATCAGGCAACCTGTTTTTGTAGTTTTGTTTAAACTTCTGCTTAGCTCATAGTGTTCTAGGCACCCGGCCAGTGTTTGGAGCACAGTGACCTAGCAGGTGTAGGGAATTCTGAGCAGTCCTTATGGTGTGAATTTGCAGCATCTGGGAGCCCGGCCAGCTTCTAGAATATGGCAAACAACACTAGAAGGCTGACGGTTATTTTTAGCATAGAATAAGATATAAATGTAGCTTTCTCAATGCCTGGTTGGAAGCCTCCTGCAGGGTGGACGTGCATCACTGTGGGGCCAGTTCCGGTTCGAGAGACTCCTAGCCAGGCTGACAAGGGGCTTCCAGCCATTGGAAGAGGCTTGGATGATGCTTATTGAATCGGTGATGTATAACCTTTGTATTATATTTTGCTATAATAAAGCTTTGGCTTGCTGTACTTATTGTTTGTTATTGTGTGTATGTGAGTGTGAATGGCAAATAGCTGCTTGGTTTGAGTTGGCAGAACATTTTTGGCGTAGTCGGCAGGATTCGAAAATAAAATGTCTATTTTCAGGAAAAGGATGAGTTCTTTTTTAAAGGTGTATTAAGGCTCAAACAAGCAAGGGCAACTGCCCTTTGTACTTGTAATTTGTGCTTGCTGCAAGTATATACTGTTAGAGCCAATGATGGCTTTCACAGGTTCAGGCTGCTTTTAGGAAAAAGCAGCGGCTGGTTAAGTAAAGTTAGATAAGCAACATCTAGAAAAGAAAAAAATAAACTACTGTGGATGTACGCACAGTAGGTGACTACAGACGGGATGATTTGAAAATCCTCCCCCATGTTGCCTATCTGTGTAGTTTCAAGTTTTTCTGTATCAATTTCAAGTTCCCTTGCCTCCTATAGAGGCTGAAACATTTGATCCTAAACCCAAGTACTGGGGACCTCTACCAGATGGATCTCAACCTAGTACTGTTAGAGATTTTGTTTGTTTTGTTTTAAACTGCAAACCAGAGCTCTGGAAAAGACTTGGTTTGGCAGGTTACTAAAATGGCCAAAAGAAAACCTTTGAAAGGGTTAAAACCTTTGAAAGAGTTAATAGCTGCAGCGTTTGGAAATTATCACGAAGGTCCTGCAGTCAGTTTTCTTACTTAGACTAGTATATCGAAAAGAAGAAGAAAAATACCTTGGCACCGGTAAGTCTGAATTGTTTATTTAAAGTTGTTTTATGTCTGTCTGTTTTATTTCTGTAATACGTATACTAAACAAGGTAATGCTCCGTCTTTCTCATGCATATTTTCTAGCTTATATCTGTGTTCTGTAATTATGTTCTGTTGTCAAGGTTGCGAGATAGGATTGACTGCCTTCAGTGCACAACAGGTTACAGAAAAAAAAAAGAAAGAAGAAGTTTCTTTGCCTCATAGCTGACTGTTTTAATTGGCTTTATTTGTAATGGAACATTTGTGCTGCCTAGATAGGGTCAGTGAAGAACTTTTGTTTGTAGTTGGTGGAGCAGGTAGTGTTGATGGTGAAGAATTATGACGTCATATAGATTGCAATGTGCAGAAAGAGTTGTAGTTTGCAAGCAACGTGCCAAGCCACTGCTAGGTGAAAATGTAATGTGTTAACAGCTATAAATGGCTTTATCATACTTCTAGTTAAAACCAGAAACTTTTTGCAAAATGGCAGAGTGCCATATTTTAGTTATGTGCCAAAGGTGTAATCATGTTATACGAGATGTGTTCACTTACAGATGATGTGTTTAAACAGTGTTTTGTTCTGGAAAGATTTGGCATGGCAATATGTATAAATGTGTTGGTTTAAAAATTGTCAGTGTTACAACACAGGCAGGAGGCAGCACATATATCTAAACCATGTACAGTTTTCTAATGGAATTATGGGCATTACCTCAGCAAATTGGTGTGAAACAATGTCGGTCTTATTTTGTGTTAAGTGTTTCTTTTTGTGTATGTGTATGTGTGTGTACTGTCTTGGCCAGCAGTTTCATCATGTACTCTATTGTTATTTAAAGATATTTTAATATTGGTGGTGTTCAAGGACACTACAGGAATGGCTGGGTTTGAATGACCCTTGCATGCACACTGTGACCTATTGCACGTTATTTGACCTTCTTGTGTTTCAACATTTCATGTTACTACCAGTTCAAACTTGATGTGTATTCCATGCCTAAAGCACAACTTTTCACACAAAATGTATGTTTTCATGAAAGCACACCAAGAGTGAACCATGTAATTTGACTTTTATTGCAAAACTAGTATTCTAAGTGAAGAGGAACAAACTTTACAATTTTGAAAAAAGGACTATTACAGCTGTTTTGAGAGTTTACCATCTACAGAGATAATGCGTCGGTATTACCATCAATCTGGACATTTTGTCATGCTTAGGATAAGGGGAACCCAGGGACGCTGGCTTCTTTTATCCTATGGAAATAATCTTGTTTATTTTTAAACTGATGTGTGTTTGTTTTGTTGTTTGTCTGTGTTTCACAGCTAACCTTTTATTGCTACAGTATTCGAGCTGTCTCTTGCACCTCGAAGCTGTGTCTTCCACTAATAGGAGCTTGGAGGAGGGGGTAGCTACCTTCCTCCTTCCAATGTAATACCCACAAGGTTACAAAGGTACATGTCATATTTATATTGATTCATGATCTGTAGCCAATGGTTTAACAACCTGGCTGCCACTTGGGCTAAGGATGAGTGGAAAATTTATTCAAAGAAATATGGGAAAAGAACTGTGGCAGGAAATATGGACTATGGTAAAATACTCAGACCACTGTATTTCATGTTGATGCTCATTGTGCTTCAGATACACTAGAACGATGGTATAATTCTATTGCAGATGAAAAGCTAAGATTCTTCCAGTGGATATTGAAGAAATTCAAAGTCAGCAGTTATCAGGGTGCTGGCAAAATGGGCACATCAAAATGTGGACATTTGGGAGAGAAAGCCACTTACAGGTGGGCATATAGTAGGGTGTACCCCTAACATTGGATTTGGTTAAAACTGTTATTGCTCAGTGTCCTATATGCCAACATGGGCAACAAAGACCAATCCCTCATATTGTGAAAGGACAATTGGGGAGAGCCTACAAAATGGAAAGAGAATTTGCATGAAGCATTACAGATTTTAAATAATAGACCAATTGGAGAATCTGAGACCCCTTAATGCAAATGATAACTCCTAATTTGCAAGTGCAGGCTTACTCAACTACAGAAACAGTGTTATATTGGGAATTACACCAGGAGCTCTGTCTCCTTGCAGGGCAACCCCAGAAGCTGCTGGACTTGATTTTTATGCCCTTCAAGAATACAGAATAAACGCAGAAACATTCAAGTGATAGAACTGGTATTGAATACAAATTCCACCGAGACATTTTGGTTGGATAGCACCTAAATGAGAACTAGCCTCAAGGGAATACAAATTTTGGGAGGGTGATTGATTGTGATTACCAAGGAGAAGTGAAAGTAATTTTGTTGAATAGTGAGAACAATATTTGTTAATTCAACAGTATGACAGAGTGGCTCCAATTGTTAATTATTCCAGTTAACAAAGTGACCCCTATAAGGGACAAGCCCCACACTCTTAACAGCAAGGGGGAAGTTTTAGATCTACAGGAGGTTTTAACAATGGTGCCAAAAATATGGGCTACAAACCCAAATGGCCCTCCTGAACCAGCTGAGGTGATAGCCATCGGACGAGACAACACAGTGTTAATTATCAGGTCAGGAAAGAGAGATGGAATATGTACCAGCAAACATATGTTATCTTCAGAATAATCAGTCTGTATTTTCTAGGTTCTTCAATGGATTCTAAAAGGAATAACACTCTCTCTCACGGTCCATTCGATGAAGCCCTATTACCCAGGTGGAAGAATATTGAAGCTTGACGACCCACTTGTACAATGGGGTTGGAAATCTTCCACCAGTTCACGGTGCAAGACAACTTTACTTGCCCTGAAAACCAAGGATGTCCTATAGTGAACATTACTTTTCACCAGATGTGAACATTTGGAAACCAGTTGAGAGAATGGCAGGACTATTATATGTCCAACCTATGCAGGACACAAATTGGATTAAATTACAGAACCAGACTGCTATTAGATGCTGCAACTTACCGAATAGTTGCATGGTGACTGTACAACATAGACTTGATTGCTGCATGAATCAAACAGAACATTTTCAATGCAAGTATTACTTTGATTGACATAGACACGTTATTCTGCAATGAATACTGCTGCAATAACTAATAGAACTACTTGGGCAGATCACATTACAGTGTTGAAAAATCATCCTGTAATTAGCAATGATAGTATAGTTAAGGTTCCATCCACATGTACATCAGTAGCACAGCGGTATCAGAAAAATGTAATCCATTTAACATAACGTTTATGTTTAGTAGAAAATGCAAACATAAAAGAGCTTGGTGTGATACGCTATTAGGTGGAGCAGGGCAGGCACGGAATTTTAAATAGTGTTGATATAGAAACACTGACTAACAGGCTTCAGGCAGTAGGAATTGATGTATTTAGCTTAATTAACTTACAAGCTCAATGGATGCCAACTGTTTTCTACCCCAAAGATTAACTTTTCAGTTATGATTTTGAGTTCTTGCAGTTATTTAATGCTTCACAGGTATGGGGAATGGGAGTAGCAGAAAATATTTCGTGATTTATTGATTGGACAGAATGCACAATGCAACATATGTATTCTATAATGCAAAGAAATAAGGCCCAGAGTGATTTAATGAGTAATAATGAATATGTGTGGAGGACCATGTCAAATCATGGATTCCTAGTCACCGCTGGATTGTAATGTCATCCACCAGTAAAATGCACAGGTCCCTGATAATGAGCAGAAGCTTATTTTGGTATTGGCAGCCCAATATTTTAGATCAATCAAGATTGAGTATCTCATTAAATAAAATTAAACAGATAATTCAAAAAAGATGTAATGCAGGCTCAATTGGCAATAAGAAATAAATCATTAGTGCAAAGTCAGGTGCAAACTATGATAGTTAAAAATAAAATGATTGATTTAAGTTCCAAGTTTCAACAAGAGACTACTCATTATTGGTGGGATATTTTTACAGGATGGTCTCCATCAGCCACAAAGTGTTAAATATTCTGATACATCCTATCATAATCATTGTGTAGTGACAATTATCTTGCTTATTTGGACTTGTTACTTATCATGTTATATTCGTAGTAATTTTGCTATGGTACCAATATCATACAAATCGATTCACAATAATCAAAGGACCGAATTAGTGATAGTATAATATGTTGATTATTGTCACCCATTTTGTATGCTATTTCATGTAATATATGTCATTTTATACTCCATTTGTATTGTGTGACTCATTTTACATGCTGCTTCATTTAATTGGTGTTTTGCTCTTTAGATAGCTTCATTATTATGTTTTGCTTCAGACAGTGTATTTTGTTGACTTGAAGGTCGCATATTATCAGGCAACCTGTTTTTGTAGTTTTGTTTAAACTTCTGCTTAGCTCTATAGTGTTCTAGGCACCCAGCCAGTGTTTGGAGCACAGTGACCCTAGCAGGTGTAGGGAATTCTGAGCAGTCCTTATGGTGTGATTGCAGCATCTGGGAGCCCGGCCAGCTTCTGAATGTGGCAAAACAACACTATGAAGGCTGCAAGGTTATTTAGCATAGAATAAGATATAAATGTAGCTCAATGCGCCTGGTTGGAAGCCTCTCCGCAGGGTGGACCATCACTGAGGCCAGTTCCCGTTCGAGAGACTCTAGCCAGGCTGACAAAGGGCTTCCAGCCATTGGAAGAGGGCTTGGATGATGCTTTATTGAATCGGTGATGTATAACCTTTTGTATTATATTTTGCTATAATAAAGCTTTGGCTTGCTGTACTTATTGTTTTGTTATTGTGTGTATGTGAGTGTGAATGGCAAATAGCTGCTTGGTTTGAGTTGGCAGAACAGGTACATAACTTACAGGAGAGACAGGCAGGGAGAAGAGGGGAGGAGTAGCTCTATGTAAAGGAAGGGATAAAAGCAACTGAACAAAAGAGTAAACAGGAGGAGAGGAGGCACTGTGGGTCACCTGGAGACTGGAAAGGGTACCACAATCTGCACAGGTTTGTACAGACCCCATGTCAGGGGGAAGGAATGGACAAGGATATGATGGAAGGCATTCTTAGAATGGCAGAGAAAGGGGAGATACTGTTGATGGGAGACCTGAATATGCCAGATGTTAACTGGAGCACATTTGCTGCAGCCACATCCAAGACAGGGCCATTCTTGATGCCCTGGTGGCAGGCGGTAGACAGCTGGTTTGGAACCCACTAGGTGAGGGCAATCTTAGACCTCGTACTCTCAAGCAGGGGCAGTGGAGGATCTCAGATCTAGAAGTAGGTTGCCATCGGACAAGTGACCATCAAACAGTGTGGGTCTTGATTAAACTCAGCTACAGAGTCCAAGCCATACAAAAGTGAGGGTACTGGACTTTAGGAGGGCTGACTTTGGCAAGATGGAGAGTGCCTCAGAAAAGACACTAGCAAACAGGCTAGAAGGAGGTGTGGAGCTACAATGGGAAATTATCAAAACTGCCATCACAGGAGGCAACAAGCCTTTGTGAGAAGCAAATAAACAAATCAAAATCGAAAGAAAAGCCACTATGGTTCTCAAGAGAGGTGGCTGTGAAAGTGAGGAAGAAAAGATAGCATTCCCGAAGTATAACGAAACACAGAAGGAGCAGGACAGAGAGCTGTACCAGTTAAGGCAGAAAGAAGCAGGGGGAAGTCAGAATAGCAAGGCCCAAACTGAGGAAAGATAGCCAACTCAGTTAAGAAGGGGATAAAACTTTTATAGGTACATCAGCGAGCGAGAAAGACAAAGGAGTGGGATAGTGAGGCTGAATAGAATGAACGGTGGGTGGGCAGAGGGGACAGTGAAAAGCAGGAATACTGAATCAATATTTCTGCTCAGTATTCACAAAAGAGGAGGGGAGCGCTTAGTCCAATTAACAGAAGCACTCTTGATAGGGGTCGATCCCAGTCCTTTTCACAGAAGAAAGGGTTCTGCAAGAACTCCTAAAACTGAAGGTGGACAAAGCAATGGGTCCTGATGGAATTCACCCCAGAATTCTAAAAAATTAAGGAGGAACTAGTGAAACCACTGGCTACTCTTTTTAATAAATCATGGGAGGATGGTGGTACCCAAGGACTGGAGGAAGGCTGGATGATTCCTTCACAAAAAGTGGGACCAAGACAGAGGCAGGAAACTACACACCTGTCAGTCTGACCTCTGTGGTAGGGAAAGTGATGGAGTCACTTCTGAAGGAAAGAATAGTTGAGTACCTAGAGGTCAGTGGGCACACAGGATCCAGAGCAGCATGGTTCACAGCAGGAAAGGTATGTCAGGCAGATCTAATAGATTTCTTTGACTAGGTGACCAAAGTAGTAGACCAGGAGGGGCTGTGGACATGGCCTACCTAGACTTTATAAGGCATTTGACACAGTCTCACACAAAGATTGATAGTCAAATTAACCAGCCTTGGAGGGTCCCAGGGTGGTAGCCTGGGTAAAACATTGGCTGGACAACAGACACAGAAGGTAATTGTAAATGGATCCACTCTGAAGAAAGGAAGGTTACCAGTGGGCACCGTGAGGGTTTCATATTGGGTCCAGTCCTTTTAATGTCTTCATCAGTGACATTGCAGAGGACTGGAGAAAAGTATGCCTTTTGCAGATGACACAAAGATCTGCAACGAGGGTTGATACACGAAGGCGTGGAAAGGATGAAAAGGGACTTGGCAAGGTTGGAGGATATGGTCAGACTATGGCAGCTAGGATTCAATGCAAGGTGCAAATAATGCACCTGGGAAACAAGAACCCAGGGAAGAATACACAATGGGTGGGGAGGTAGTAACAACAACAAAACAGGAAAGGGACCTGGGGTAATCATATCAGATGACCTTAAGGTTAGCAAGAATGGAAGAAGGCAGTAGGGAGGGCAGGGTATACTGGGATGTATAGGGAGGCATCAGCAGCAGAAAACAGGAAGTTGTTATCCTCTGTACAGACAGTTGCAGAGACCCCATCTGGAATACTGTGTCCAGTTCTGGAACCCCATCCCACAAGGACATAGACAGGATAGAGGCAGTCCAGAGGAGGGCAACTAAATGGTGCAGGGTCAAAAGAGAAGCTATGAGGAGAGACTAAAGGAGCTTAATATGTATACCCTGAGGAAACAAGGAGAGGGGAGATATGATAGAAACTTTCAATGTACCTCAAGGAATCAACAAAGTCCAAAGAGGGTAGCATCTTTCAGAAAAAGAGACTTGCAAGAACAAAAGGACACAATTTAAAGATAGAAGGAGGCGGTTCAGGGGCAATGTGAGTAAGTATTATTTCACAGAGAAGGTAGTGATGCATGGAACGCTCTCCTGAGGAAGTTGTGGGGTCTAAAACTGTGGGAGAATTCAAGAATGTATGGGACAGACATATGGTAATTCTTGTGGGGGGCAGGAAGATATAGGCTGTTTGTTAACTAGGATCTGCGGCCTATCCTGTAGGTAGAGAAATGGGCAGACTAGATGGGCCTAGCGGTCCTTATCTGCCGTCAAAGTCTATGTTTCTATGTTTCTATGTCTATCATTAAAGATAGCCTCCACTTGCAATTTTTCAAAATCTCTTCTGCTGAGGTTACCTGTTGAATGTTTATTTATTTATTTTATTTATTTATTTATTTGATTTTGTTGACCCAGTAGGCCCACTGAGACTAGAAGTCCCTTTTTCAGGGGTGACCAGGGGGAGGAGGATACAGACGGTAACCAACTGAAGTTGAACCAGATTAAGATGCTGGTGGTATTTCTAGTGAATGGGAAATTTGGCCAGGACACCAGAGAAATTCTCTACTCTCCCAGGGGACCTGCTGGTCAGCGTAAGTGGCCACTTGTGCTGTACAAGAGGAGGATGGAAGTGCCTGAAGCAGTAAGCAGCTGTTCCTAAGAGAACAAATGATGGATGCCAAGTTTTTTGATGCACCAAGTGTGGAGATAGAGCCTATAAGGAATAATCTATACCTCTGAAAGTTTGCCCCTGAGAACTTTGGTTCTACAAACCAGGAGGTTATTAATTCTAAAACAAGTGAAAGTGTGGTATCTAAAACTCAAATGGATGATTCTACAGATTCGGTTACCTTGCAGAAACAGCTCTTGGAGGAAGAAGATTGTTTTCAGAAAAGGCAGTGCAAATTGAAGGCTGCAATTGTGGCAGCAGACCAGCGCTCCTCTCCTGAGCAGAAGGAATCGACAGCAGTGAAACTTGTAGTTCCAGACGCTGACGTGGCAGCTCCCCAGACAGTACCTTTGCGGTCGACCACAGCTGCAGTGGAGAACGCGCAGACAGCAAAACAGGATAATCCCAAATGTTCGTTCTCTTTTACCTCAGGTAAAGGGCAAATGCCCTTGTTTGTCTTCATGGGGAACTTTTTTAAGGAATCAGAGGGAGCCTCACCGGGAGTGGCAGTTTCAGGTATGGCATTACCTGGCCTAAGACGAGGCTCCGGGACTAAGACATCAGTAGACTCTAGGGAATCATTGCTAGATGCAACACAGTGGTCAGTAGATCAAGCCTTGATGGCAGCTGGCTGGGAACAGTCTGAAACTGGCTCCTGGGTTTTGGGATCTTCAAAAATCACCATTGCTACGAGTAGCAAATCTATCCCTGACACACAGAACTGTTATACAGACTCTACTGAGACCGAAGGATGGGGGCTCAGAAATGGACATTACTCTCCTCTGCATGTACCAGAGGGCTTGGAACTAACACAGAACCCAGTTCTGCCCTTACTACACACTGTAGAAAGTCGACCTAGTGGGTCTAACTGTTCTGTTGTCCCACATCCTACCCTCTGAGAGTCAACGAAGAACAATTCAAAAGGACATACCGAACCTACAAAATCTTTGCTTCTTCATTTAGCGACCCAGTTTTCCAGCTAAGTGTCTAACACAATCAGACTAATTTATAAGGGGTTTAGATACTTTCCCTGATCACAAACATGTAGCTGAGGCCTTACTTAAGGGTTCCATGCATTTTGCCCCAGTTGAAATTTACGCTCTGATTCATGTTCAGGAGAACCAGTATCTGAAGTTAGGTTGCAAACAGGGAGTGGTTTGAAATTCTGATCTCAATATCGCCAGTTAAATCGCTCATTATAGGCCCCCTTGAGGTAGTCCCCTTGACCAAATCAGCACACCATATGATTACTACGTTGTTTAGAAATGAGGGGTGAGGTTTCTGCCTAGTATACTGGCTAAACAAGGCACGGTTCAGGAAACCTTGAACCTATCTTTGATGATGACCATATCTGGAATGGAGGGTGGAAAATTCAAGTAATTTTAGAATACATCTGACACTGGGCTAATTCATTTACCAAATAGTTTTTTTGGGGTAAAGATAGAGGGTTTGTTTTATGCCAGTCAGCCAAAGGCATATCAGTGTGTCACCACAGGACATTTGAACAGTAGTGTGATGAACTGAAGTGCACTAGTGTAATGGAGCCAGGTCAGAGTGCAGGATTATATAAAGCCAGGTTTGTAACGTGTGAGGAAAAAGTCATACATATCGTCCTGTCTCACAACATAATCAGGGAGAGCAAGCTGATTGGGAAGAGCAAAGGGTGAAGATAGCTTTGGCACAACGTACCAATGCTCAGCATGCGGCCCCTAGACCTCAAGATATACCTTCTGAATAGGCCACAGCTCTTGTTCCTGCATCCAAAGATTCTGTAAAGGCACAGCTGTCAGCTATGCCTCCACCAGAATTACCTGTCATAGACCCTGTTTCAGCAGCCCTCAACGAGGCAGGTATACATGTATCAGTAAAACTCCTGTTGTTGAGGTGGAGTGTCCCAGCCTGAAGCATGTTATAGAATTATCTCATCAACCCTGAAGGTTCCAGGTTAGCCCCTCCAGACATCGACAAAACTGGGTTCAACCCATGCAAAAATGCCTAAAACATCTGAAACCCCTACCAAAATAGGTTTACTCCTTTACCTGTAGAAGGGAGGTCTCTAAAGTGGTCAATGGTTCTTCTGTGGTCTCTTCAATGACTGGACCTTGGTTCAGAATTGAAGAACCTCTACAAGATAAAGCGCAACCTCCTTCAGCTTTAAAAGAAAATCAGGAAACAAACATGCTAGAACCTATGCTCCAGAAACCTCCATGAATGAGACTGTGTGTTTAGGGTACTATTGCTCTCACCTCTTGTAATGCTAATGTCTTCTTTATCTGTATTTTCTATTAATTGTTAATAGCATTAAGAGTTTACGAAGAGACGAGCGGTATTCTCTCATTTACAAACTTCACATCAGGTATTTTTACCAGGATACCAGGTTACACTCTATACTCAATTGAAACAAACCATTAAAATTTGGCATGCAGATATCTAATAAGTCTTGAGATGATACTTGCTCAGGGGCCTAGCTATTTTATTTAAAGGGTTGAAGTTCATATAATAAACTAATAGATTTAGTCCCTAGTCAAGGCTTTGATTCTAGATGTGAAACCATAATGTATTATTTTGTTTCATTAATATTATAAGGTCAAACAAAGGTGACAAGAGATTGAGCTGTTTCAGGTTATCACGACCTTACCTATATTCTGCACACCATGTTATTCTGGTGGTGATTTCAACTGTGAAGTTGAAACTGAGGACAGGCAGAACTACTGTTACTAATAAAATATTTTGTGATATGACTTTCTTTCACCATGATCCAACATGCCAATCTAAGGATGCTTACTTGACACTGATGGGAAAGCCCACTTTTTACAAGCACTTCTGCTACGGTTGATTACTTTTCATCTCTCCACTTTTACAGATTTCTGGCAAAAACTTTGAATATTGGCAAATTCTCCAGATCATAAATATTATATTTACTGATGATAGAATGGATCCACCTCCTAATAGCCCTAGTTATTAAATAAATACATTACTCATAGAAGAGGATATCCATCAAAATTTGGTATATTTATCCAAGCCAGAAAATCAGTGTTTAATATATATGAGGATCCTAGTTGATGGAGGAGGATACCACGAGCTTATCGGCTGTTTTAAAATCATGTGGAAAGGTGATCCGAGATAATAAGTATGGGCTTATCTAAACTATAGGTTACAACTTCAAAAGTGTATCATTAGCCACATGGTAAAACATGATTTTACTGTAACAAATTCAAAATATAAAACAACAAATGGTGGAATACCACTTACAACAAAACAGCATTTGCAACTAACAGTCCTTTTGCATTCAGGGTAGGAAGGGCTTAATTTGTCCATATGAAGAAATACTACTAGAATTTAAATAAAATGATGGATAGTCTGTTTGACAAGGATAGCAAGCTATGTAATGAACCTGGACAAAGTGCTTGATATTGGGGGACATAATACACAAATCAATTGTTACACCCCTCTTGTACAAACTGATGACCTGGAACACATCTTGACTCAGTTCCTACGATTAATCTCACTAATAATTTGGGTTGCACCCTTAATAGCTGACATTTCACCTCAAAGAGAGAGAGCAATCAAGGCTTTGGGAATAATAAAGCACTGGGTGGAGATGGGCTGACTCGAGAGTTATTTATAAATTTATAAGACCATATATTCTGTCAGAATTGGCTGCGGACATTACAGCAATTCTTATCAGGGTCTCCTTCCCCTAGAGCTGACAGTGGGTATACCTGATTCATATTTTTAAACAAAAAGGGATAAACAACGTGAATCAGTGGAGGCCTATCTCACTGTTAAATATGGACTTTAAAATCTTAGCTAAAATTCTGAATAGAATTTGTTACTGGTAGCAGCACATATTATATCTCAGCTGAGCATGTTCTAATCCGTAGAAGCATTACAGAACACTTAATTTTTAAGAAAATTTTGAGCCGCAGTACTAGGCATAGAGCTGAGATTTTGTGCTTTCTTAGATCAAAGACAAGCTTTTAACTCAGTTAGCCACACTTTTCATATCGAAAGTTTAAAAAAATATGGTATACCCTGCAATTTATTAGGTGGATTCAATGTTTATATAAAACAGCCACAGTCACTCCTTTAGTTAGAGGTTGGAAGGGCCAATGGTAGCGACAAGTGCGGGGGTGTCAGAGTTGCCCACCAACCCTCTATTATATGCTTTCTGTATAGACCCTTTGTTAAGGCTCCTTAATAGTTCTGTAATTTTAAGGCCTATGCTGGTCACTTCAGTTCCTTTACATTATAAGGCACTAGCCTGCGGATGATCTCTGTATTTTAATGGCAGATGAAGCCTTCATCAATGGAGCCTTGGCATTTGTACAACATATAATTTAAATTCAGGTACAAGTTTGAATTTGGATAAATGTATAGGCACACTGTTACGTTTAGCTGCTCAGTCCTGGTCTAGGTAGCGACAGCATCAGCCTAATGGCTACTAAGTTGAAAATTCTGGCGTTTATTTATGGTCAGGGGGACATGTGTTTCTTGAATTGAGACCTTGCCTGCGCCCATTAATTGAAACTTTAGTCATAATGGAATAAATGGAAGTCTAAGCAAACTGAAAGGTACCTGATTAAAACATCCCCTTATTCAATATTTCTCTATATTAGTTATGTTTTTCCTCCACCTTGTCAATCGGTAACTGCTATTTATAGTCTTTTCTTCCAAGCTGTATGGGGCAGTAGAACTAAACCTGCTAAAAGGAATATTGTGTATCTCACAACAGAGCGGGGGGTGTTGGGATGGTGAACCCAATTTTATTTTTTATAACATCTTTATGTATGCAAATTTTAGACCGTTGCTAATATTTTTTATCAAAGCTAGGTGACCATATTTAAGCAAAATTGGACGAGAATTTAGTTTGAGCAATGGAGGATAAACTATATTGCATAGATCTTTAGCAATACGTAACTGGTGGGAGTGGAATAGCATGAGCATTACAGCTGATGATCCCAAGTCACACCCCTGACCCCTGAGGCCTGTCGGTCTTTACAGGATGGGGCGTAACAGTTGGAAACCCTAACTCCTCAGGCATTTGTTGCCATTTTTACTCCAAATTTTCAACATGAGCTTTTTGTGACCCCATCTCCTGAACAGTGGCACTATTACTTCGTTAGTCAAAAGATGATTTTGCACAGCGACTGTGCCATTTGGTGCCACACTTGCAAAGATACATTTTGGAAAGAATGTGAAACATGACAGCTGTACTGTTCACAACACAGTCATTTTTTGGAATTTTTTCACCAAATTTGCAACATGGGCTTTTTGGGAACCCACCTCATGAACAGTGGCACCATTGTTTCATTAATCTGTCCCAAAAGGTGATTCCATGTAGTGACCACAAAATCACCTTTCAGAACTGAGTAACAAGATGACGGTGCATGTGTTCATGAGGTGGGGTCCCAAGAAACCCATGTTGGAAATCTGGTACCACAATTACCAAAAATGGCTAAGGTATCCACCTAAGTTGAAACCCCCCATTGCCTACTATTATAAAGCTTACCTCATTTTGTTCAGTTCCTGAAGAGTTCAGATGTGTTCCCGCTCCACAGAAAATTACAGCATCGGCCGTCTGGAGGTAAGTATGGGGTAAGGGGTGTGGGGAGGTAGGGTGTGCAAAGGGTGGGTGTGGGTTGGTGGAGGGGGGTGTGGCGGGACAATGAAGGATCTTTTTTTTTCAGGTAAAAATAAGAAACCAGACTTTGGGGGATGGTTTTCTTTATTTACAGGTAAAAAATGATTTTGGGCACACTGGGGTGGGCTCCCAGTGTACCATGAGTTTGGGGGGGACATGATGCTGACGAGGATTGGGCACCCCCATCAGCAAAGAAAGTGTGTGGGGGGTGGAACATGATGCTGACAGGGATTGGGCACCCCTGTTGGCAAGCAAATTGAACTGGGTGGGGGACATGCTGACAAGGGGATTGGGCATCCCCAATGTTGTCTTTGTGGGGATTGTGTGGTGGGCAGCAGGAGACACCATATTTATTGGAATGTTTCACCAGGAAAGGCACAGAACGGAGCCTTGTCATCTGATACTCCATTGTGGAAACTGCACCTCATTGGAGCGGCAGATTTCTTTCAACTCCATGGCTGTCTTTGAAACTGCTGTCATCAGTAGCATGCTCACTAATTGGTGGCTGAGAGTTGCGCCCACTAAAGCATTCCCTGCATTCGCCAACACTGACACACCTCTGAATGTGCTACTACTGCAAGATGTTGCTTGAGCATACACAAGACAACATAAAAAGGATAAAGGAGGGAATAACTATTATACAATGGCAAGAATATTTCCTGGACTCTGACTGGTCAGTACGTGCTTGTTGCAGAAAGGTTATTGAAGCACAGCATAGCAGATTGAATAACCAGCCACAACCACTCTTACCAAGAGAGTTTGTTGCCTTGTTATCAAAGAACAACGGCAAAAGCTTAGTTTCATATAAAAACCTTATTTATTTATATTGTGCGTGTGAGTGTGTGTGTGTGTGTGGGGGGGAAACGACAATATTTTTGTCATGGATTAAACATTTCATAGTTAGGCAGAGAACAAGTGTCAGAACATCTTTACAGTGCGGGAACATCTCTTTTATAGTATCAGTTTTACAGTTTTATTTTTTATGAGGAAGCACACCACATATGAATGCACTGCATCATGGGTATGCAAATACCTAATTGCCTGGTATTGCATAATACACTACAGTGATACCAGACAATTGATTATTTGCTTAACCATGTGCAGTGCTTTCACATGGGGAGTGTTTCCTCAAAAAAAAAAAAAAAAAAACTGTACAACTGATAATACAAAATAGATGTCCCTACACATAAAAGGGATGTTCCAGCACTTATTCTCTGCTTAATGGCCATCTACTTGTGCTCATTTTGGTCCCCACAGTATTAATAAATAAGAACCATTGTATAATAGCAATAATGCACTCCAAAGTGTGGGTTATGTTAGTATAATCTTATTTCTGGGGTGTTGGATGCACTCAGCCTTTGCCCTCATGCCCAACCACCCCAGGAGTGTGGTTATCCCAGCATAACCCACACCCTGTCATGCATCATTGCTTAAATGTGGTACATTGTTTGAATGAAGTAAACAAGGGTAGGAGGAAAAAGAGGCATCATGGCCAGAAGGGATTCACTAGAGGGCAGTGTTGCCAGATTGATGTGACATTTTCCTTGTAGCTATAGAGCAACTTTCATGTGTTTCCCTGTAGATTACATTATTTCCTACAGAAGCCAAATTGCTTAGTTTTCCCATATAACCAATATGTGTATGGGGGAAGTTTTCTTGTAGATTACTCTATTTCCCTGTAAAAATACAGGAATCAATGTAGATCTGGCAGTCCTACCAAAGGGTTCAAAAAGAACTAAGCAGAGTGCCAGACACCCACTGGCAACACTATTCAGCATCTCATTGTGGATGGAGGGGTAGTTCCATAGGATTTGTTTAGGGCCAGTGTGGTCCCTCTGCACAAGAGCAGCAATAGGGAGGAGTGTAGCAATTACATGCCAGTCCCTCTCAGATCAGTGGTGGGGAAATTAATGCAGACAGTACTAAAGGAGAGGCTGATGGAGTAGCTGGAGGCAAATGGGCTGCATGACCACCAGCAGCATGGTTTTATATGGGGGAGGTCATGTCAAACAAATCTTATTGAATTCTTTGACTGGGTGACTAGGGAGGTGGATTGGTGAAGGTAGTGAATGTCGGTCTGGAATTCAGTAATAAGTTTGACACTGTGATAGCAGGAGGACAATAAAGAAACTTGGCAACCTGATGGGTTGAGGAGAAGGTGGTAAGCTGGGTATCAAACAAGTTAAAGAGTAGGAGACAGAGGGTGGTGGTAACTGGAATGCTGTCAAGGGATGGGGAAGTGAGCAATGGAGTGTCACAGGGGTTGGTACTGGATCCTGTACTCTTCAGTGTCTTCATAAGTGATATTGCTGAGGAACTGTAGGAGAAGGTGTATCTCTATGAGGATGACTCAAAAATCTACAATAGGGTGGACACCCTTGAAGTGGTGAATAGAATGCACAGGGATAAGGGGAAAGTAGAGGAGTGGTCTACGGAGTGGCAGCTGGGTTTCAATGCCAAACAGTGCAAAGTTATGCACTTAGTGCCGGGAAACCAAGCGGCTGTGTATAAAATGGGGGTTAGTTACAGTCACCAAGCAACAGAAGGACATTGAGGTAATCATGTCTGACAATCTCAAGGTGGCAGGGCAGTGCAACACGGCAGTTGGTAAAGCTATCGGGGTGATAGGGTGCATATAGATGAGGTTTTCAAGCAGGAGAAGGGAGTCTATGTGTCCTCTGTATCGCTCACTAGTGAAACCCCACCTAGAGTACTGTGTACAGCTCTGGAGGTCATAACTTTGCAAGGACATTGACAGGGTGGAAGAGATCCAGAGGAAGACTGCCAAAATGCTGTATGGGTTGCACGAGAATCCATATGAGGACAGGCTGGGGGAACTCAGCATGTACTACCTGGAGAAGAAGTGAGCTTGATGGGATATGATTGAGAAATGTAAGTACCCCACATAGGCAAACAAGGTGCAGGAGAGGAGTCTCTTTCAGAGAAAGAGGTGCACCAGAATATGGGGGCATACAAAGAAGCTTGAGCAGAGGGAGCTTAAAAGTGGTATGAGGAAAGACTTCTCTGAAAGCCATGGTGGATACCTGGAACAACCTACCATAGGAGATGGTGGGGATGAAGACAATGGGAAACATCAAGCATGCATGGAGTAAGCACATAGGAGGGACACCTGAGACTGAATACGTTCTGAGGAGTAGCAACAGACAAGGAATTACAGCAGACTAGATGGGCCTACTGGTCCTTTTTCTGCTGTCAAATTACATGTTTCCGAGGTTCTAGAGTACATGGATGTAGGTGACTGGGACCCTTCTACAAGAGTAGTGCTTGTTTTACCCCTTCTTACAAGGAAATGCATACAAAATACATTATGTCTCTTGGCAGCAGCCAACTTTTGAAGTGTGGCACAAGCAGGCTTTGAAAGTCTTACCCAAAGAGAGACATGCGTATGAGATAAAGGGATGGGCCCAAAAATTTGAATGGCAGTGGGCCCCCATATATATTCCCTGCTTCCAGCTGGCCATACAGTTATGTATGATGTGCTGAAAGAGCAATATTTGTCCTAAATAAAGAAATACACCAGACATACCAAGGCGAAATGAAATCATTTTTACGTTCGCTTGCGCGCATGCGCAAGGAACGTCTTGGGAGAATGGGAAACTTTGGAGGTGTGCCCCTCCTGTGCAATCCCCTGCTCCATTGAGCAGGCATGGCAGTCCTGTACCAATCGGACACGGTGCTGTGTATGACAGCGGTGGTCTTCTCTTCAAAGAAAACCACCGCTGTGTGCGCTTGCCTGCGTCACGCCCCACCCAAATCTTTGCTGCTGCCACGCTGGGAGCCCACTCAGCATGGCAAAGCATCCCGCCATTCGCTGGATGGGGGTGCCCAATCACCTGCCGGGCTCCATGGCCCCCAGCCATCCTTCTGCCATGCTGGGAGCCCACCCCAGTGTGGCAAACGCCCCGCTGTCTTTTTTTTTAAAACCTGTAAATTAAAAACGGTCCCACGGCGCTCCCTGGCCCCTCCCACAACCTGCACCTCACCCACTGCGCACCCTGCTCTCCCACACCCCTCACCCCATACTCTCACCTCTGGAGCCCGCGCTGACGATCATCGCTGGACCGGGAACACGCCTGCACTTTCAAATGCACTGCAAAACTGAGGAAATGCCAGTAAGCTGTATAATGGGCTAGATGGGTTTTTTCAACTTTGTTGGCTATCTCAGGCATTTTGGGGAATTCTTGCACAAATTTTCAACATGGGGTTTTTGGGACCCTCTCATGAATTTGTCACCTCATGGGTTATTCAGGCCTAAGGGTGATTTTGCTGGTATTGGTGAAATTATCTCTTGAGCCTGATTAATAAAATGATGTGCCAGCGTTCATAAGTTGGGCTCGAAAAGCCTATTTTGAAAATTTGTGACAGTTCTTAAACATGACCGCTTTTTTGCTGCAGTGTTGTACAGTTCCTACGCAGAGGCTCTAAGTTCGCGAATTTTCAATATTTTCACTCCAGATTTTCAACATTGCCATTTTACCACACCTTCTTATGAGTAGTATAGCTGTCATTTTCACATCTCACCCAAACGTGTTTCCCTTCCATGAAGCGCATAATGGCGCTAGTCGTGTGTGTGAAATCAATGTATGGGACATTAAGAAAATCACAGTGACACTGTTCATTAGCAGAGGTCTTAAAATGGCTATGTTGAAAATTTGGGAAAAAATTTCTAAAATGACCGTTTCTGAGTGCGTTAGCGCATTCCTCACTTGCGCTCGTAAGTTTTCTTAATTTTCAATATTTACACTCAATGACTTCCAAATACCTAAACAGCACATAGAAGCAAGCAACATTCGGCATTTACAAATGCTTGTACTTCTTTGTCACTGATTTTTTTAAGCCATGTCCAAGTGCCAAATACCGCTGCAAATACCTGCAAGCGAACGTTCCGCATTGACAAATGCTTGTTATTATACAGGCATAACAAACAGTGTGATGAATGCTATCGTTGTTTGCTTGTAATTTTCTTGTTGAACTGTTTGTTTCTTCTAATGTCCAAACATTGACATTTAAAAAGCATTATAAAATACTGTAAAACTTGAAATTTTCACTGTCAAATAATTTTCACTATTTTTACTGAAGAACTAATTAGTGTTAAAGTAAATTTTCTCTAATTATCACTTTCTCCAATATAGTGACTGTGACATTAATGTCTTGGCATTAAATTAAATTTGTGTAATTATGGTTGAATTTCTGTTTGCACCAAAATTACATTGCGTGAAAATAACTAGTTTTACAATATAACACATTTATTTATTTATTTGTAAATCAGTTTACAACCTTTGAGCCAGGGGCTTATTTCCAAAGGTACCTCGTCACCTCATATAGTGCCTAACTGTATATTGGCAGTATCACTTCCCTCTCTAAGTAGTTATCTGACACTTGGTGGAGGCCGATTGTTAGTACAGGCTCCAAGAGACTTTAAAGAGTGGGGAATGCTGTACTGCAGCATGTGCGAGCCTTAGTGCACACACTGGTGTGCTGCAGTGGCCAGAGACAGTGAAGAGAAAGACTGATAAATGGCAGTCAGGTGGGCATAATGAAGCTCTTCCTGCTTTCCCTTGGCCCAAACCGCCACTTAGTCCTTGGGGCATATCTGGATTGTGCTCGGGGGGGGGGCCCTCCTCTGGTCCCACCATGGGTGGAATCCACAGGGGATTCAAGCACCTAGGGATGGGGAGGGAGTAGCTGATCATGGGAAGAGGTGAAGATGTTGAGCAGCCACCCACCTGTGCTGAGGATAAAAAACTTAATGTGAAAAAAAAAAAGAATATAAAATATTTTTTCATGATACCATACAGATAAGCTACTGAAAATAGCAGTCCCTAAAACAGGAAATTAATGCACTCAATTGTATATAATTTTTAATGTGCAGTATTCGGAATACTAAGGTTCATACTAAGGTCTGTCAGAAGCCAGAAGGCCGTGAGGCCCATAATTGATCCTGTGTATTAAAAATAACAATTGGAAGTGTCAGAAATGAGAAAATTGGCCAATCTGGACTTAAATATAGACTTAGTGCTACTAATAACCACCTCCATAGGTAAGAGAATAGTTTCCTGCAGTAAAGTACTATACATGTTCTTATAATTAACTATGGTAAAATAAGTCCACTAACAGCAAATAAGCCTATAAGCCTGGTACATAGGAGGCTTAAATAAAAGTCCCAAAATAAGACCGATGGAATGTAAGACAATTTTTGTGAACACACTTACATTTTTTAAACCTGTCTTGCTTTTGTAAGACCAAAAACAGGTCTTAAACACAGACTTAACTCTTTTGTGCAACCGGCTACAGGTCCTGAGGAGAGAACTTTTTGCTTGGGCTATGCTAGACCTAACTTATGGAGGGGTATCTAGTAAATCCCAACACAGGAAGCAATGACATAACTGTCCAAACCATGGTTGCAGTTCTATAGGGTGACTTTATTCCAAAAGATGTTCTCTAAAGCAAGGGTGGACCCCCAAGGTTTACACATCGTGGTACTGGGAACTTGCAGAACAACAAACAACTGTATCTGACAGAAACTCTTTGTATTCCTATATTTCATAGGACTTTGCACATCTTGTATTGGTATTCCCATATAGCATTGGACTTCTGAACACTCTCCCAGTGTCACTGGTCACAACTGAACACACATTTTAATGACAGAACTCTTTTACTTTATATTCCCATATTTCATAGGACAATTACATTTCTTCCAGTGGTACTGGCCACAACTGGAAATAGTTCTAGTGGCACTGGCCACAACATGAACATTGCTTCTAGTGGCACTGACCACAACTTAACATACGTATGGCTAATAACTAGCACAACCCACTTCAGGGGATAAAATCCTCTCCAGACATTTGCCACATGTCCAAAGTAACCAGGCATCCTTACTGAACCTGTAGTCCCGAACTGGTTACTCTCGATGGCGGGCTGCCCACCCTTTGCTCCCACATCCATACCCAGCCATTCTTCAGAGTTACACCTTAAACATATTGAACACAATTGGGTAAATGCTTAATTGAATGAACTTTTTCAACCAGCATTTAAAACACTACACTGGTAATGTGAGAACAAAAGTCCTGAACAATGTAAATCAGTCATACCTCTGGACCTCAAGCTTGTCAGCCAACCTTAAACTGAGAACAGTCTCAAACTTCTGACCAGAAAAGGTTGTGCATGTCTCTTTTAGTTAGAGACCACAACAGCACAGGTACTTGCTTTTGACAGCAAAACATCAGGTCCTACTCACTGGAAGGAAATTACAGGCAGCTTCAGCATCCTGGATCAAAAAGAGGATTGCCCCTAGAATTCATCCACTAGCAGTCATTTTCACCCCTCCAGGGATGAAAATCAGGAGGTCCTGCTGTAGACAATGGTGTCCACAACTTCTCTTGGTACATTGGAGAATATCAGGACTAGGGTGAGAAAGCAGGCTCTTCACTCAGAGCCCCCAGCTTAGCAGTTCTCACTCCTCCAACTTCAAGCTGCTGACACACACACTGGCTCCAACTGACTAACCAATGTCACAAGATTCTAAACTCCCTCAATCACAGTTGCTGTGGCTTATGCTGTTGCAAGAGTTCCAGATGAGCTCACCTCTCTCATCTCAGCTGAAGCCAAGTAAATAAAAGAGTGAGTAGGTAAAAAACCCATTTAACTAGTTAGTCACCAGCTGCCTCTCCCTGCCTAGCACTGATACTGAGGGGATTCCAATAACCCCAGGGGACTGGGCGGTTACAGAAAGAAAACAGTAAAGTTAAAACATAATTGGTATAAATCAAGTGGTTTTAAAATTGTTGTTGTCCCAGATTCCCCCCACTTCCTCCACAAAAGACAGACACCATTGTTTGTTGTTGTGCTCAGATTGGCAATTAATTTATTTAGATTCATAATTCCATATTCCATTCCAATTCCTTTATTATCATATTTCCAACATTTTGTTTATTCCCCTCCATATATCAATCTCTGATTATTCTTCCCCCAGGTGAAAACCTGGGTGCCTTCTTCTTCTTCTTTTCCATTAGGTAACGGTGAAAACCGAGACCGCTTTTTCCTTCATCTTCCTTCTTTTCTTGTGTTATTCCTTTTTGCTTCCCCCCTCTCCCCTCCTCCCCCCCTTTTTCCCCACTAGCCAGTCTCCAGCTTGTGTTGAATGGCTGGCTTCCGACTTTTTCTGGGGTAGGCTTCACCCTTACTTCAGGGGAGCTCCTTTTCCATCTATATCCGTTATTATTTACATTTTTTTTAATTCATTCCCGTTGTTTGTCTGTCTCCTCCATTCTTCTATAAATCCCATAATTTCTGTATTGAACATGTCTATAGCTATATCCGACAGGAGTACCCCGTCTGACCTGTAAAATTCATCTACCCATTCTTCTACCCCCCCCTGAGTATCACCTGTCCACCCATCTGCCTTACCAATGTACCAACCCTCCTATTCATCTTGCTCCTGGCCCTTTCTACTGCTCTGTGGCTGTGCTCTTGCCTCCATACTCTCCTTGGTATCATATCTGACCAAGAGATGCACACTTGCGGCCACCACTGCTGTATAGCTCTTAAGTCCTTTTTTATTTGTAAGTATGTGTCCACCCAAGGCCTGCCTGCCAGGTCGTTGCCTCCTAAATGAATAATAATTAGGTCTGGCCTGGGCTGCCGTTCTCTGAGTTCTGTTAATGTGGGAAGCAGCTGAGCCCACCTCATCCCCTGTATGCCATGTCAAAACAACCTACACCTTCTCACATCTTGGTATAGCTGCCTTCCCCCAGCCTTCTTCTCTGCTCTCTTTCCAGCCCAATAAATGTAGGAGTGGCCGCAGATCCATACTTCCATGATCCTCCCTCCACCTATGGGGTGCAAGTAAAAGTCATTACTATTCAAGCTCATAGTGTCGTTCCCACATTCATCCCCCCTTTTCCATGCCCCCCTCCCTGTCTATTCCCTGTTTCTTGCCCCCCTATCGCTGTGATCCCAGCCAGGACCCTACAATCCCCCTCTGCCTAAATATATATTTATCTATACCTACATAGTTTCGTTGTTTGTGTTTTTTTTTTTTTTTTTTAATTATTTCAGTGCTCTAATGTACCTTTTATAACTGGCCGATCGCCAGCATCCCTTTTCCAATATCTTGCTCACCGTCTCGCCTGCCGCTGCCCACTGTGAGGCAGCCCCAATCCGAAGGGAATGGGAAGAATAATTAGCTGGGTCTTCTCCCGTGAATTGCATGCCCTTTTTCAGTATTGCTGTGACTTGGTAGCCAGTCACCCTTCTCCCATCCCTGTGTACAAATAGTTTTCCTGTCCTGGTCCCTGCTCTGTGGCGAAAACCCAGCGCCTGTACCAGGCATATTGCGCCTCTGGTTGACTTTTTAGCATCACCATGCAACCTTTTCCCCTTGATCTGTCTTAGATCTCCTAATCCTGATCTGTATTTCAGTCGCCCCCAGGTTATGTCATCCCAGTCTAGCCAGCTTTCCTCGTCTTCTCTCCCATGACCTACCACCTCGCTCACTCTCATGGCACCTGACATTATCACATAAATCATGTGAAACAGCTGGGCCTCATTCCGTGATCTGCATATTGCTGGGAGCACCTCCTTCAGTTTTATGAGCCATTGTTCCCCTATAGGCCTCCTACTATCTGCTGGTCCCTGTTTCAATCTGCCCCATCCTTGCATCATTCTTCTGATGAGCAATGTTTTTGTCGAGTCCCTCCACCTTTTAGACTGCAGATAAGACTAACCCCAGCCAGGTAAACTCCCATTGTGGTGTGGGCTGTGCCTTTCCTCCACTGTTCCACTGTGAACATTCCCAACTGTTCTTCTGTGAGTGGCCTACTTACCTCCATCTGGTGCTCTGCCCTGAATGTTTGAAACACTCGCCAGGCCCGTCGTAGGCCCTCAGAGTCCGAGGTGCCCATGAGCTGTGAAACAACAATTCTGCTCCTTCCTGCCAATGTCCCAGATGTTCGTTGGTATGGGTGTTTTTAATTCTTCCGCTGCTGGTGCCAGCCTCCGAAAATGGTCCAGCTGCAGATGGGAAAGGCTGTCAGCCAGAGTGTTGTGTACTCCTTCTATGTGTTGTGCTCTAAATGACATGTTCAGTTGCAATGCCCTTAAAACTAAACATCGTAACACCTGCATGACTGTGTCCGATCTGGCCCCCCTGTTGTTCAACACATCTACCACTGCTCTATTGTCACACCAAAACGTTACTTTTTGATCCCGTAATTCCTCTCCCCAGACCAAAGTACACGCCCATATGGGCATGATCTCTAGCAATGTAATGTCTCTCACCTTCCCCTCCTGCACCCAGCTGGCTGGCCAGGGTTCCGCGAACCATCTGTCTCTCATGTATCCCCCCATGCCCAGTCCCCCAGCCGCATCTGTGTATAGATCGAGATCTGTGTTGTATAGCCATTCCTCCTGCCAGAATGAGCACCCATCGTATTCCCTAAGGAATTCCTCCCAAATCTTAAAATCCTCCTTAACCCCTTACATCAAATCTACCCAGTGATGAGATCTGGTGACCCCTGCTGCAGCCCTGGCTAACCTCTTTGTGAATGTCCTGCCATTCCCAATGGCCCTGCAGGTGAAGTTCAAGTACCCCAGTACCTGTTGTACCAGCTTTAGCTGTACCCGTCTCCTGCTGGTGTGTAATTGTATTAGTTCTTTCAGCTTATTGACTTTGTTATCTGGTAGTCTAAATACCTCATTTGGGGCATCTATCTCAATCCCCAAAAATTCTATAACCCTGCTGGGCCCCTCTGTCTTCTCCAGGTTCAGTGGTACCCCCAACTCCTGACACAATTCCTGGAATTTACCTAGCATCATTTGTGTCTCCCTTTTTCCTCTTCCAATGAATAGGAAATCATCCAGATAATGGATGACCATCCTATAACCTGTTTTTTCTTGAAATATCCACTGCAAACAGGTGCTGAAAGCTTCAAATGTAGCACATGCTGTGGAACAACCCATTGGCATTGCTTTGTCAAAATAATAACTTCCCCCGCTTTTGAAACCCAATAGATCCCAGTCTTCCCTCCTGACCGGAAGCAGTCTGAAAGCAGACTCAATGTCTGTTTTAGCCATCCATGCCTCCTCAGTGGCCCGGGTCATCCGGACCGTATCCTCTAGTATCGCATACGTCACCCTACTGTGTTCTTCACTGATGAAATCATTCACTGACTCCCCTTCTGGATAGGACAGGTGGTGAATCACTCTGTATTCCCCTTCCTGCTTCTTGGGTACCAGACCCAATGGTGATACCCGCATGCTCTGCAATGGGGGGTTATCAAACGGCCCCTCTACCCTACCTGCTGCTACTTCCTTCTCTATCTTCTGTCTCAGTACCTCCTCCTTCCCTTTCACTGACCCTAGGTTGCTAGCCTCCATTGCTCGCCTAGGTCCTGTAAACTGTAATGAAAAACCAGTGCTAAAACCCTTCAAAATCATATCCCGCACTCTTGTGTCTGGATATTTGTCCATATATCCTGCCCATACCTTAGCTTTGATGGGGGTTCTGGCCATCCCAAACTGTTCCTTGTCCCATTCCACCCTTCCCCTTCCCTCTATCTCTTTCTGACTGACCTCTCGCCCTTCATTGGCTCTGTCCCACCACTCTTGTTCCCCCTACCCCGTCCTCCCTGTTCCACACCTGGCCTCTAAAACCTTGACCCTCTTGAAAAAACTGTTGGCCTGTTCCTTGAACCCCATGCCTTGTGCCCCTTGGCCCCATGCCATTCTACATTTGCTTGCTGGGTGGCCTCCCCAGCACCTTGAGCACTTATGCAGAAAGTGACATTGAGGCCAGGAACAAAAGGCTCTGTTATAAGTCTAGCAGCATCTCTGGGTCCCAAAACCTGTCTTGTTCCAATCCCCCTCAGGCGTGGACTGGTCTGTGACGTAATCCGTCCATAAATCTACTTGTTTGGTGTCCCATCTCACATCCCCAAATGTTGCCATTCTCTGCCTAAAGGATTCATCATAGTATAACCACCCCATCCCGCCCTTAGCCTTTGCCTTCCAAATTATCAGGGAATAGGTAATGAGCGGGATGCCTAACTCTGGCCTTTTTTCCATGACTATGGCTGAGAAAGTAGAGAAACCTACGAACCATCTATCCCAAGTCTTCCCTTTTGTGAACTTATCTTCCTCTTTCTTCCCTAAAAGCACTATAGCCGCTGCCATCTCACTCTTACCTATGCCCTCAGCTTCCTCATACTTGACAGCGGCCTCACGGCTCACCAAGGTGAATATGTCCGCATATTCCCCTCTCCAAATTTTTTCCTTCGTGGTCAGTGGTACATGCTTGCCTATCTTCATTCCAGGGGCGCCTATCTCTCTTGTCCCTTTTCCCTCTCTCTCCATTCCCTGTTCCTTCCTTTCTGTCCCTCCCATCTCCCTCCTGATCTCTGCCAGTGCCGATTCTATCTGCCCTATACCACCTACTCCTAATGCCATTACCATTTTCCTATATATTCTTTTTATACTGTCCCCCACTGCACTGGATGTATTACCTGTAGACCTTGTCTGGGCTGTTCTTCCTGGAGTCTTCAAGGTCCCTCTTGCTTCTTCCAGTGGCTGAGGAGGGGTTGGGCTGATGGGTTTTGTGGAGGAGCAAACCATTCTGGGCATGGTGACTGGGTTCAACCAGAGAGATGCTACCCTGATCTGGGTGGGGGACCAGTGACACAGTGACCGTAGGCTGCAGGGGTAATGGATCCGCCGTCTTGGCCGGCCCTGCTATCACCAGTGGTGCCTTCCTGGTACCCCGTGGCCCTCTGGCTGGCCGTTTTTCCTTGCCGCCCTTCCCCGTGGCTGCCTTTCTCTTTTCCCCAGGTCTCCCTGGTTCTTCTCCCTCCACCAGCTCCCACATCCTGTTTGCTTTTTCCGACAATTCCATTATAGCCTTGTAAGCCTCCTCTTTTGATGGCCTGCTGTTTTTTGGTGCCATTGTCCTCTTTCTCTTTTACCCTGAGAAACAACTATGAGAGGAAACAAGGTTAATTGTATAGCTTGTACCATCCAGGAGCGCCTTTTACTTTCGTCTGTATGGCGGGCCCTTCTCCAACCGTGCCCTGACCTGTGTCCTTGCACACCATTGCCTCGTGGCTTCCTGGTGTTCCTGTTTGAAGCCTTGTATCCCTCCAAAGAAGCTTTATCCCTTCCCTGTGACCTTCCCAGCCTAACCTTTCCTTGCATGTCCCTCTCCTTCTGGCCTTGGTACCCCGGCCTATCCCTTGTCCCTCCCTTTCATTGTTGCTTCCCTAGTGTTGCACCATGTGGCATCATCCCTTTTGGGACCCGAACCCATCTTCTTTTTTTTATTTATTTATTTATAATTATTTTTTTTTTTACCCCACCTGGCTTCAGCCACGCCCCCAATCCATTCCCCATATAACCCTGACCAGCTTGAGGCTACTGTACCCCATGCACTGCCAGTTCCCTTTCTTGCCATTTCTGAGGCCTGCTGTAGAGTTGTCATCCCTTCCTTCCTGGGCCGTGTGGCCCTTCGGGCTTGTGACATCACGTCCTGCCTATTCGCTGCGGTAGCTCTGACGTCTGACCCTCTGATTGCCTGGCCCTTCCCAGGCTTCCCTCTGTCTTGTACTGTTTACTGTCTTGTCGGGAAAACACTCCCTTCCCATGCAGAGCCCCTTCATTGGCCTCCACTACACCTTGGAAAAGGCCACGTTCGCATCACGGTTTGGTCATGGCGTGTGACGTCACGCCATGTGGCCATCTTGTAGGCCCCATGCTCACTCCTTTCCCAGGCTTCCCCCATGCCCACTAATGTCCTCCTATCTGATGAACAGCCCCCAAATCCCCCAGGCCTCTCAGGCCAACACTCGGTGCTGTAGTTAGTTTTTTTTTTGTCCCCCATTGTGTTCCTGCGAGGCCCACTGCCTGCTACCATACTATCCTCCTTTCATGTGAGCCTTTCCCCTTTGCCTTGCAAGGCCCCCCCACTTAGGGCTACCATCCGAAACACTCCCCTCCCATGTAGGGCCCCTTCCTCGGCCCCCACTATACCTTGGAACACAGGCCCTGCTCGCATCGCAGCCTGGTCCAGGCATGTGATGTCACGCCATGTGTGGCCATTTGTAGGCCCCATGCTAAACCTTTTTCACCGGCTTCCCCCATGCCAAATAATGTCCTCCTGGTTGATGAAACAGCCCCCAAATCCCCCAGGCCTTTCATGCCAACACTCGGTGCTGTAGCTTTTCCTCCTCTTTTCCCCCATTTTGCTACTGTGTGGCCCACTGCTGGTTACCATGCTATCCTCTTTTCATGTGCACCTCTCTACACCTGCCTTGTTAGGCCTCCACTTTGGGCTACCACCACAGCCTACCACAATGCACACTTCACCCCCATTCTCCCATCTTGCAACCCCGATCTCTTCCAAATGTCCCTCACTTCCTTATCGTTGTGACTCGCAACAACCAAAACAAAACCCCCATGAGTTTCTTGTCTCCTCTGTCAGTCCACACTTCGCAACCACCCTTGCCTTCAGTGCAAAATCACCCTTACCACAATTGGCAATGCACAATTCACTGCCATTCTTCACCGCTTCTTATCTGCTATATCAACACCTTTATTATCCTGAAAACTCTGCCTCTCTCAGCTCTCATCACTGCTGCATTCAACACTAAACCCCCAAATAGCGAAGCACAATTCACCACCCTCCTCTCGCTTCATGTCTGTTCTACACAGCCTTGCTATTGTTGCCCTGTTGCCACTAACTTAAAACAAAGCATTTTCTTTCTCCTCTGTATTATAATTTTTTTTTTTGCATTATACAGCCTTCTCACAACTTGCTGTTTTCCTTTCCATATATCTATATATTCTTTAAACATCATACTTCATCAGATCTTTCTGTTGGTTGTCTCCTTACCTCTTTTATGTTGCACAAAGCTTCCAATTAATTTGCCAATCTGACGTGCTGCAGTTTCAAATAGCTCAAAATCAAAACTCCAGCAAAAGTGGCTGAGGCTCCCTTGTGCTGTCCCTTAAGTACCTCCCTAATTCCCTCCCCTTCCTGTTTGTCTGCCCATTGTTCTTGCCCCTTAGCCCCTCCCCTTCCTCCCCCCTCCCCTTCTGAATACAACCATCTTGAGCATGGGGGAAGGGGTGCACCAGGACAACCTGGTCTGCCCTTTTAAAGGAGCAAATGCCATTTTTTTTTGTTGTAGTGGAGAGTTGCTCTTTAACATATTTAGCATCTCAGTCAATCCAAATGCTCGAGTTCCAGTGTTTGTGTTATACTGTGCTTTCTTTCATATATATGTGGTTATCGGAGTTAACGCTGGTTTCTTCTGTCTGTTGTAAATGTTATTAAAAACATGAAGGCTGATCAAAGATTTGAGAAAGTCATCATTTCCATTTATACTATATAATGTCAATAAAAATACAATAAACCAACTCCCTTGACATCTGGTTTTATATATATATATGTGTGTATATATATATATATATATATATATATATAGAAAACAAGAACCTCTGTGTGCAAACACTGAGGCAAGGTTACCCAAAGAGCATTTGGCTGGGAAGCCAAGTTTCAAGAAAATACAAAATCACACATGCTCTCACAATGCAAAGCATCATGAGCTGCATATGCAAATCACCACAGAATGTTATGCTGGTCCAACTTTAAGCAAAATTGCACGGTGCCGAAAGGCCTCTCACACAGTTTGCAAAGGGTGCTAACAGAAGATACAGACACGTGTTTCATCCTACCAGGACTCATCAGTATGCCTCGTCTGCTTGACACCCCAGTGGACTGGACCAGCTACCCTAAGACAGTGTGTCTTGGATATGTTGTGGTGAACCCATTAAAATAAAAAACTATTTAAAAGACAAAGAACCTCTGTGTGCAAACACTGAGGCAAGGGTTACCCCAAAGGGCATTTGGCTGGGAAGCCAAGTTTCAAGAAAATACAAAATCACACATGCTCTCACAATGCAAAGCATCATGGGCTGCATATGCAAATCACTACTATATCATAGGGTTGAGTAGGCACTTTAATGTTAAACCCCACATTTTGCACTTTAATAATTTTGCAACTGTTCAACAGATTTTGCATTTGCAGTCTTGTAAAATGTATGGATGTGTCAAGTTTCATTAAGACTAGATTTGCAGATTCTGAGTACTGGATAGTGCAAAATTAAAATTTAAACCTGTGTTTAAACTTAGTGTTTTTAAACTTAACTACAGGTAAAACTGTTTGGAATTGGGCTATGAAATCTTCAGGGCACAAAGGGATTGGCCCACAGATGTGCCTTTTGCTAGTTTGTTGAAAACATAATAATACCATCCAAAGTTATTTAAATTTCCAATATGGAAAAATCAGCTACTGAGCTTGCTCAGTAAGGACTTTCAAGATAGCTGTATGAAACAAAACAAAAAATTCCTTTTTCATATGGGAATAATCCTTTATCATTTACAGCTATCTTGTTTCACTTTTCCCCAAAATAATTAAGCTAAAAAGCAACTACAATGACATTCTGTGGAGTGACCAACACATGTTTATCGATACCCCTTTACATGGATTCTTCACTTCAATGTCACACATATGCCCTTGAAAGATGTTTTTTTTTATGATTAAAAAAATCTTTTTTTTTGTATCTCGTGATATGAAAAAATATTTTTTCAGATCACGAGTCATGAAAAGAGTATCCTTTTTCATGAGAAAAAATGTCTTTTTCTGGATACAGGCATCTTTTCCCTGCTGTATACTGGCATCCCACCACTTGCAATCACCGTTCCCATGATACCCCTGCTGCCTAGTGGTGCCCCCCACTCTCCAATTGCCCTGAGGTGCCCTCCACCATCCAGTTGCTGTCCCCAAATTATTTTTTTTTAAAACAATAGCATATTATGAATGAATATAAGGATATCTCAAAAAGTAAGAAAATTCTTTGCAAAAAACTATGTTACTGCAGGAGTTAGGGTAAAGCCACAAAAGTATGGAAATGTGGGATTAGGGTTTCAAACTCTAACACCCCACCACCACCCTGCAGGCAGTATGAGAACCTCAATGCACACCCCACATCTGGTTTGGTGCTTACAGGGTGATGCTGGGGTGTTAATGAAGTTTTTTGCAAACTATATATATATATATATATACTTTTAATGCAAGCTTTCAGGCTAACAAGACCATGATGAGAATTACTGACAACATTGAAACTCTTTTCCCTCTATAAGCTTTCTAACTGCAGTCTGTATCAATTGTTCATTGAATGAGACTTTCAAGAATCAATCCAGTGCTCTTTCAGCCCCCATTTTCTAAATGTGTGAACCTTTATCAGTAATTGAAGAGTCTTCATGTTACATGAAGAGTATACTCAAACCAGTACAAGTAGTAAGGTTCTACTGTGGGTGGGCCTTTTCTTTTTTTTTTTTTGGGAGGGGCTGCACCTAAGAACAAAACTATTAGTAATATGTATAAAGCTGATGCAGAAGGTTTTGGCCTGCATTCAGTAGTTCCACTTATCTGCTTCAAACAGAATGAGAATTCTCATTCTAGTAATGCATCACAGAGGTATGTTACTAAGTGGGTAGGACCAAAGACTGAAAATAATTGTTAGTTTAAAGGAGAATAATAGTCAAATACTTAATGCATTTCAAATACTTTTATGAGTCTATGTTGCTATGTTTCCCATATCAAAAACTAGTTCTGTTTAATTAATGAAAACGACTTTCCTTCCTGCTTATTAAATAGCAATCCAATTGCTATGGTAACACCATAGAAATCATTCTAATGTTTAAATATTCATTGTAATGACAAACTGCACCATATACATTGCATGATACGGACAAGTGGATAACCTGTCATTTATTGTGGCCTGCTACACTGAAGTTGCTTAAAAAGTCTCAATTACTTCTGTTGGAGATGGTTCTTTTCTGTACTTTTCTTTTTAGGAGAATCTGTAGATAATATTTTGTAACCATAAAATGAATGTATAATATTGTGACACTTCTTTAAATGACATATCAATCTAAATGCAAACTGAACCAAAACAAGTGCCAATTAAAAAAAAAAAATGTCAATGCCGAATCTTCACTGCTTGCATTGCTGTTGTACTAGGTCCTGCTTATACACATTTTTACTATATATTAACCCAAGATAGACCAGATGAGATGAGGTATATCACTTGTGATGGGGTCCTGATTTTATAGCATTTTATACTGCATTTAGCCTGTACAGTAGAGGTGAGATGCAATATCTCATTTTTAGTGTGGCCCTGCTTTTATAATGTATTTTTCTAGGACTGATCATTTTAGATGCAACATCTTTTCAATGGGATTTGTCAAGTGTGTATTTACTTATAAGTATATATTTGGGGCAACTACCAAGCCATCACTCACAGTGGGAGAGCATCCCAGTGGAGTCCCATAACTTTTCTTACTGATTTCCACCTATGTCATCAAATATGAGAACATTGACATGCATAAAGTTAATCAGAGATGGGATAAAAAGACAAAAAAAAACTAGGTAAAAATATGAAAAAACATAAAGTTATCAATTAAGAAAAAACGCATTGAAATGAATAAGAAGTGTGAGCATATTTGTTTCATTTTTTTTTCTTTAGTTCATAAACTTTTTGTTTTTTAATATTGTTAACTACTTTTTTTCTGTCAAGGTCTTTCTTTGTCCCCCTCCAGTAAGTACTACGGATATGTTGAACTCCACCTTAAAATGGGTGTTCATGGAGTAGGCTGGTATACTCTACAAACACCTATTTGGGGAGGATTTGAATAGTGACACCCATAGTGTTCATCAATGTGTGACTAAAAAAGACCTCAACAGAAAACAGTAGGTAAAAATATTAAAAAAATAAAAAAGATATCACCTAAGGAAAAAAAAACTTTAAAATGAATGAGAAATGTGAGCCCATTCATTTCAACTGAGTGTTTTCATTAGCTGACAACTTTTTTAAATATTTTAACTTCTTTTTTCTGTTGAGATCTTTTTAAATCCTTCTCTGATGAACTCGGTGGGCCCAATTCTAGAGGGGTTACACCTGGTGTAACTGCAGTTGCGCCAAGTAGAATGGTGCATGTAGCAACTTACACCATCAGTTGCGACATGCACTATTCTACATAGTGGCCTGCAACATGGCGCAGGCCGCTTGCGCCAAACAGCAGTTACACTGCATAAACCCCCTGCGACATGGCGCTAGGGGCTTTACGGCAGCAGTTGCACCCCATTCTAGAAGGGCAGCTATAAAGTGCCCACACTGAGATTCTACAATAACCCCTGGAGGAGATCCAGCAATGTAAGTTATACCAGCATTTAGCTGGTATAACTTACGGATGTCCCCGGGGGTCCTGTAGACCCGTCGGCTGTCCAGCGGACAGTGCACAGTGTCCCTCCCCTCCATGCCCAGCACACCTCAGTGGGTCCCCACAGGGCTACCCATTCCCCCAGCCCCCTGAAACAGCCATTGGCAGAAGCCCTGCAGGGCAGCGCTGCCATCCCCCAACCCTGCCCCGAACTGCAAGTCTCCCACCGCATATGTGGCAATAACTTGTGGTTAATAAAATAAAAGAGATAAAATAAATTCAGCCCCTGGTAGTCTAGTGCCCCCCCAACTGTTACATATCAAATGTACAGTCCCATATCCCTGGTAGTCTAGTGGCCCCCCAAACTGTAGAATGAAAATATAGATCCCCGTTTCCCTGGTAGTCTAGTGGCCCCAAAATGTACATAAATAGTACAAATCCCCATTCCCCTTGCAGGTCTAGTAGCCCCACCCAGCCATGCTAGCCCACCCAGCACCCCACCCATCCCGGCTGGAGACTGGCACAGCCCACCTCTCACCTCCACGGCCAGCCACTAACTGAGTGCGGGTATTAGCGCTACTGCAGAGACATGCTAATAAATTAATTTCTGAGCATGTCTGTGCGGTAAAGGCTAATACTGCACTCAGTGGTAACTGTATGGAAATGAACTGTGCCAGTAACTGAGGATGAGAATGGAGGAGTGCTGGTGGGGCCAACGTAACTGGAGTGAGCCACTGAACTACCAGAAACAGGCGATTTATATTTTTATTATACAGTTCAGGGGGCACTAGACTAACAAGAGGATGCAGAACTGTATGTTTGATATGTAACAGTTGGGGGCGCTAGACTACCAGGCCTGGTATCTCGCCACATTTGCAGCAGGCAACTGGGGTCAGGGTGGGTGGGGTTACCCACACTGCCTCATCGCTTGCAGCTTGTGACATGCTCGACAGATAGGTCCGTGGTGTCCGGCATATCTGGCCACATGTCGCAAGTCGCAGGACTTAACTGTGAAGACTTGCCCCTACTAGAATAGGGCACATGGTCAATGTCGCAGATGCGGATGGCACAAGTTGCGCTTGACGGCAACTTGTGCCACCCTTCTAGAATTGAGCCCGGTGTGTGCGTTATTGTTCAAATCCTCTTCAAAATAGGTGTGTTGGCAGAGTAGCATATTCCGCAAACACACATTTTGGGGTGGATTTAAATGTTGACATCCATAGTGTTCATCAGAGTGCAACTACAAAAAAATCAACAGAAAAAGTAGGTAGCAATATTAAAAACCAAAAAGAGTATCAACTAAAGAAAAAAACATTGAAATGAATGGGAAGAATAAGCACATTAATTTCATTTTTTTGTTTCTTTAGTTCATAACTTTTTTTTTTAAATATTGTTACCTACTTTTTTCTGTCAAGGTCTTTTTTTGTCCCTCAGTGATGAGTACTATGGGTACATTGAACTCTACCTTAAAATGGGTGCTTATAGAGTAGGCTGGTGTACTCCACAAACACCCATTTTGTGGAGGAGTTGAATGTTGACACCCATAATATTCATCAGTGTGAGACTAAAAAAGACCTCAAAAGAAAAAAAGTAGGTAAAAATATTTAAAAATAAAAAATAAAATGGTATCAACAAAGGAAAAAAGAAACATTTGAAGTGAATGAGAAGTGTGAGCCCATTCATTTCAGTGTTTTGTTTGCATTAGTTGACAAGTTTTTGTTTATATTTTTACATACTTTTTTCTGTCTGAGGCTTTGTAAGTACCTTCTCTGATGAACATGTTGTGTCATCTTCAAATCCACCACACAAGAGGTACTGGTGAGTATGTTGGCATACTCTACAAAAACTCATTTTGAGGTGGATTTGAGTGTTGACACCCATTGTGTTCATCACAGTGTGACTAAAAAGACCTCAACAGAAAATACTGTAGCTAAATATCAGGGTTCCGTGTTATCAACTAAAGAAAAAACATTGAAATGAATGGGAAGCATGAGTACATTCATGTCAATGTTTATTTTATCCTTTAGTTCATAACTTTTTTTTTTATGTATTTTACCTACTTTTTTCTGTCAGACCCATGACATATTATGAACTCCCCAAAAAAATAATAACTGAGCTCCTGATATGAGGCGCTTTATCCTGCTGTTGTCTAGTTGCTTAAACTTTGCACAGCAACTAGCATCACTTCTATTTACTCAGGACAGGTCAGCTTTGTCTACCAGGGGCTCAAATTAACAAAATATTAAATAGCAATGTTAACTGTCATGGATTAAAGAGCCCTGAATGTCTGGATGTAATCAATCAGGCTCAATACTCAGCTTTGTCTGTTGCTCTGTGATGCTTTTATGTCTTTTTTAGCCTTAAATAAATAAAAGAAAGAAGCACCATCACAGAAGAGCAGATGTGAGTTGATGAGTAGTGAGGTGATTGATTCTAACCCGCTCACCACATTATGCATACAACTGTGGATTTGGTAACTTTAACCTGGGGAAAAAAATTATTATCAGCAAAAACACTGAAGAACTGGCTCAAAAATTAGTCTCTCCCTGAGTTTCCCAACTGCAAAACGTTTTCTAAATATTTAAGGCTGTGGGTGGAGCTTACAGTCCTTTTGCAATCGTAGCTCTGAAAACGGTTGATCGTGGAACCTTCCATTGGACATTTGGAGTATCCTTCCGAATGCCCAAGGGAGCTTGAAACCCTCTGCCATGATTGGCAGCTATGGAATAACAGCCACACTATTTCAGTTGTTACTTCTGCATTCCGTGGCATGCACTGCACATGCGTGACTCGTGTGCATGCGCAGTTCTGCTGGCAGTGTCATGTACAGTATGGTAAGATGCCATTCATCACAACCGTGCATGCACAAGTGTCGTGCATGCTCAGTTGTGTCGCCACCATCATTCTGATTCAATGCAGAAAGCCAGCGGTTAAAAATATATAATGCTGCAAGACAGAAAGAGAAAATAAAATAAGAGCTTGCCAGCTCTTTGCTCTCTCTCACTCTCTCGCTTCTTTGCCTGCCTGCATGTTAAAATATTTTATCCTGGAAGCAAAGCAACTTTACTTTCTATTTTGAGTTAGAAAGCTGCTCTGAAGATCCCTCACTGTTCAGACAGCTGTGTTTCTGTACCCCAAAGTCATGTGGCACACTGGTAGCCACCCCAGTGTACCTAATTTTTTTCCTTCCCCACCCACTCGCCACCAACATCAGGGTGCCCAATCTCTGTGTGTACCCCCTAGTCATGTGGCACTCTGGGAGCCCACCCCAGTGTGCAAAAATGTTTCTTTCATCTGTAAAACAAAAAAACAGTCCCTCATCATCGCTCCAGTATTTTTGTTTCTCCATGTAAACAAGTAACATAGAAACATAGAAACATAGACTTTGATGGCAGATAAGGCCCACTTGGCCCACCCAGTCTGCCCATTTCCCTACCTACTGGATAAGATACAGATTCTAGTTAACCAACAGCCTACTTAAAGCAACCCCCCACTATAATTGCCTTATGTCTGTCTCATGCATGTTTGAATTCCCCCACTGTTTTAGACCCAACGACCTCCCCAGGAACGCAGTTCCATGTATCCACCACTATCTCCGTGAAAAAAAATTTCCTCACCATTACCCCTGACCCGTCCCTCTATCTTTATATTGTGACCCCTTGTTCTTACAGATCTCTTTTTCTGAAAGATGCTACCCTCCTGGACTTTGTTGATTCCCTTGAGGTACTTGAAAGTTTCTATCATGTCCCCCTATGCCTCCTTTCATCAAGGGTATACATATTAAGCTCTGTCAGTCTCTCTTCGGATGGTTTCTGATGCAGACCCTGCATCATTTTAGTTGCCCTCCTCTGGACTGCTTCCATCCTGTCTATGTCCTTGCGTAGATGAGGTCTTCACACAGAACTCCAGATGGGGCCTCACCAACTGTCTGTATAGAGGGATAACCACTTCCCTTTTTCTACTTGTGATGCCCCTTCCTATGCAACAGAAAACATTCCCTCATTGTTGCTGCAGTCCCCTCCTCCAACCCCACCCTCCCACTGAGCATCCACTTCCCCACACCTCCTTTACTCCATATGTACCTCCAGAGGTTCGCTCTCATCTCTCTGGACCGACACATCTGCACTCTTCAAAGCTGAACCGTGAACTGAAGAATCAGAGGTAAGCCTGCTATAATGCCATTCAATTGAGTTTTCAACTTATGCTGATATCTCAGCCATTTTTTAGAATATGTATCCCAAATTTTTAGTATGGGGTTCTTGGGACACCAGCTCTTGAAAACTGTCACTGTCATTTTGTTTGCTAGGTCCCAAAGGTGATTTCTCAGTTGCTGCATGGAATCACCTTTCAGGACTGATTCATGAAATGACAGTGCCACTGTTCATGAAGTGGGGTCCTAAAAAGCCCATGTTGTAAATTTGTAAAATTCCAAAAATAACTGCATTACGTATCTTATTGCAGTTTCTACACCACCCTAACTTCTTCCAATTTTCATATTTTCAGTCCACATTTTCAACATAGCCATTTTTCTACACTCCTTCAAAATCAGTACAGCTGTCATTTTCCACAACCTGCCCAAAATGTGTTTTCACACCTGTGGCACAGAAGTACATGTTTGCTCTGTGAAATCACCTTTGGGACAAGTAAACAAAATGACACTGGCACTGTTCATGAGGAAGGGTCCAAAAATGCCATGTTGAAAATTTGATACAACACCTCCAATAAATGGCCACGTGACACCTGGATGTTGAATAATTTCTAAGCACATGTGACTTTGGTCATTTGGTAGCTCTTCAGAAGCCCTATCAGCTTTGGCTAGAGTTTTTTACTTACAGCAGCCAAAAGGAAGGACACTGACAGTGGTATGACCTTGGAGATAGGGGGGATATTATCTGTGGGTGTCCAATTCAGAGGGCCTGGGGAGCGGAGCAACAAGATGGCCGTGTGGCTGCTCTGTTCCTTATTTGGGCTCTGCTTTATCTTTACTTTGAATTGCTGAGCATCCTTATTGCATAGTGAATAAGATGATTTAGTTTTTCTAAAAGTTGTTTGTTTTAGTTTCTCATGTCTTGGTTCACATTTTGATCTGATAAAAACTCAATTCGTAGCAGTCTCCATTCAGCAGAGTCTTGGCGTCTGATTTTTTCTCTTCACTTTATTATTGGGACAATTGCAGTGTAAGAGGTTCTGGATGCTGAGAAACCCTGGACTGTGGTCCCAAAGCACGGGACTGATATTTTTTTGATTTTTGAGTACTCCAGTGAAGTCTTGCAAACTGCCTGGAGACGGTGTATTACAGCATGAAAAGGTATCTCGCATCATGGAAAAGAGGGAGATAAATCTGTCTTGGATTGATCCTCTGAAGAGAGCTTTTGCACTGTCAGTGCATGAAGGTGATTTTTTTTAATATATAACAGATATGCCAATGTTGTCTAGGGGGACAGGGCGTCCTTACATTACTTAGTAAAGGAAAATACTACTCTTAGCGGAGCACTCTTACATTTATATTTTTCAGATAACTCAGTAGGAACTAGAAGCTGCACACTGGAGCCCAGAAGGGCAAGTTCAGATGGGCTGAGATTTCCATATAGTCTCCTAGATGAGCAGAACCCTGCTGCCAAGATATTGGATGATATGGCCAATGGAAGGGTGAATGGCAAGAGGAGTTACTGTGCCAGAACCTAACAAACCCTAAAACTGGGAGCAGAAAATTAAACCTCTTGTAGCTGCTGCTGTTTCCAGTGTTGCCGCTGTTGCTGCAGCTCTTTGTGGTAACAGAGGAAAATTCTAAATTTATGAGAGTGCTGTGCTGAGGTATTTTCCTCCTCTGAGGTACACTTTGACATTTATTACATAAATTGTAACAAGGAGTGTAACAGCTTTTATTTTCCCAGTTACCAGCTATCTCATAGTTAAGACTATTTGGCACTGGGAAATGGAACATCTCTCTGAGTCTCAAGTGAGAACGCTTTAATTGTTTTATGGAATGTAAAATGTCCCTTTAAGTAATATTATGTGGTCTAAGAGGTCTATGATTCATCGGGACTGTTGAAGAAATCTGTTTCAGAGTTATATAATGAACTCAATATGTTTAGTGAAATTACCTCCTTACTGGCCTGGGATGCACTTCCATATTCTCCACCATAAACTACTGTCACAGTTTTCCATCTGTTTTGTAGGCATAAACAAGCGACTGTTGAGCAATTGAAATTATTCATGCCCATCATATTAGGCATGAAAAACAAACATTTGTGATTAACAATATGGGATAATTTATTAGGCTGAGGACATGTTATTGTCCAGGTCCAGCAGATCCTCTTTATTAATGGAACTTGCCGTCTGGACCTTCTGGTACTATGTGATTTATTGTGGGCTGTTGGGTCTCTATTAAGTAAAGGTTCCAACTCTGGCCACTGACCTAAATTATGAAAACATACTTTAGATTTGGAACTAAATTAAGAGGGCAATCTCTGTGATTCATATGTTCATTAATTATTAACTCTTTGACCAGCTATCATGCAGGTTTATAGGACTCCTGGCATTGAAGCTGATCCCTGAGCTGACTGGAAAGGGCCTGACAGGAAACATTTATATTTTTGGTCCTGTGGGCAGAACATCAAATTTATCTTTCTGGCTATAGTGGTGCACTACTTAGTATCCATTTTACTTACACTTGGTTATTTCTGTACAATATAAGGAGCACAAAATTCTTAAATGCATTCACTTACCAAACATAGCAATGGAACTACTGATTTGAGAGCCATCTGTTGTGGTAATTGGAAAGGGCCCGGTATGAAAATATCCACACCTGTGACATTTGGGGCCAAGTGAGTTGAATACAATTGATTTCCTGATGTGCATTTCTGTGTTTGATGTAAGTTGTAATGACATGATCACTTTTAAAAGAATACACTTATTAATAATTCTCTTGGAATAACTGATTTCCCAGGACTTTTAGATAGACTGCAGGGGTCTCTGATGTCCCAAATTTTGTTCAGCTCATGGAATTAGGTGATTGGTATTAACTAAGCAAAGTATTTGGAGAGTGGCTGCTACTCAGCATTGGGAAGCTGGCATTTCAATCTTTGGCTTGATGAGGCTGCTTGTCTCGTGTACTGGCTAAAGTATTGGACTCGCCTTTTGTGATCTCAATTTGTATTAAATCTGCTATCATAAATTGAAAAAAAAACTGCATTTAAATAGGAGCTGATTGCCGTGGTGAGTGGAAAGGGCCCAGTAGCAATTACTTTCACTTATGGCCTTGAGTCTAAGTAGTCAGACTACCTTACAGGTATGCCATGGTCTGAACAAGTTATAGCCATGAACAATATTGTATTTTAACATTCAGTCCTCTAAATTTTCATCTAAAAGATGGACAAAGTTCTAAGTTTGCCTGGTTGTTTGTTTAAGAATTGAACCAGAGCACCACAATGATTATCTTAACGAGCGCTCTCAAAGGTTTAAACAGCTGGACTCCTTACAGTAGGAAACACTGTTACTGTTTTTGCCAGTTCAACAGCCCATATACGTGCTAATTTGGAGTGACAAAATGACTACCCTAATCTGTGTTCTTGATACTTTAATAGCTAGACTCATTGTATAACGATTGGTGCTGCTGATTTTTCTTTGCTTTACACAAATTTGCATATTTAAAAGAGAAGTGCATAAAGAAAGAATGCATTATTTAAACCCCATAGGTGCTCCACAAATTTACATGAAGGAGCTTGCATTCAATGTATAGTCTGTATATATTAGTATAATTTTAATGAAATGTTTACTGCAAGGATAATTTTATTGGTGGATGCCACGCCGCCTACTACCTAGGTATGATAGAAGTTTATTTATATGTTTTTTTTTTCATTTTCAGTAGTATTTTATTACTCAGCATTATTAATAAGTTCATATTTTAAGACAATGTCATTTATGGAGTATATGGATATTGTCAAATTTAGTCATTTATGATGTCTAATTGTGGACGCATTAAGGGGTTCCAATTGCAGCAGGATTGATGAATCCAGAAATACAGGAATTAGACAAAGGTAAAAACTTTAATTGATGGACCTGGAAATATCTAAAGAATTCTAGTGCACAAGCATTCTTAAATGGCACATTACATTTTTCCTATTAGGTGTCAAATATGCCGTACAAACTAAGATAACTTATGAATCTTTGTGGAGTCCTATATTAATAGGGGATTTTATGATATATAATGATAAATCATAATTATAATTCTGGTGAACAAATGTGTTAAAATTGATGTAAGCTCTCTAGGGAAATGTTTTAATATTGCCTAGGATAATAATTAACTGTTCCTTAACTTAGATTACTGGGAACAAACCAGTGATTATAAAGGGAAATTAACTAATATTTAACTTAAGATTATGGCTTGTTTAATATACATTGTTATACAAACAGTTTTAGAGGCATACATATTTGCTTGCTGTTTGACATTTAGTGCACTGCTTGGTGCATGTATAGTTTTTTATTAATGTTTACACTTTATTGTACATTTTGAATGTCTTTTCTTGGCAAATTGTAATGACCTAAATGGTCAAACAATAAATTTAAACTGGAAATTAGAATTGGGAATATTATGTTTGGCTCCTGCTGTGCAACTTACTGCCTGCCTGCTGCCACCTTCTTAGTTCTCTGCTCACCTCTATTTAGACTTCCTGCTACTTGCCTCTCCACCCCGGACTCTGGTGAGTCAAATATTCTGCTTCCCAGCTGTTGTCTACTGGCCATGTGCCTGGATGAAGAGAGAGAGAGACTGAAGATAGAGAACAAATACAAACAGCATGGTTCATGACGTTGCCTGCTGCCCCCCCTCCCCAGGAATCGAGTCATAGTTGCTGTTCTGGCTACAAGCATATTCCCACTCTTCCATCCCATCACAAAGAAATAAGCAGGGACATTATTTGTCAGTGTGCTTCCTTGTTAAATTGGAATGGTATGTTGCAGCAGCCCTGTTTGTTATGTTGCACCCCTCCAAGTTGGCTTTTTACGGTACACTCAGTCATACTGAGTGCTCCTGTGATCTGCAAAATGCTACGTAGCTGATTGATGGGCAGTGTCATGCAGATGAAGGAAGGCAGCTGCTGTCTGATTGATGCGGTTACCTCCATTCAACTACACAGAGTTTCTACCTTTAACCAGCAGAACAGTGCCATGATCAGCAGGCCTATCACAGCTTGAACTGCATTGGACCTAACAGTGACACACCTCTGAAATCCAGTTATCACATTTTTGTTTTGTGCAAGTGCAAGTGCAATGGCGAACATAAAAAGAACCCAGACTTGCATGGCATCATGCTTAATGTAACTAATGTAGCCCTTTATTAAAGCACTGTGGAGTTGTAAGGACATACCTTACTGACCACAGGAGGTATGCCAGATGAAAATATTGTTTTAGAATGTAGGAAATCAGTCTAGGATCAGAGGTGAAAAGCTGGAGTTGAAAAGTTATTTACAGGTAAATGTTGCAACAGTAATGACCTCCAGATGTGAGAAGCTAAACAAAAGATCAAAAAGCATACTCTAACCTCCCAGCTAATTGGAATTTCACTTTTGCTAAATGGCTATTTTTGATCAGGAAAGGCACACTAAGCTATGATTTCTTGTTTCTAGGTGTACCCTGGGGGAGAGGGTTGCATGGACCTGTTTTACTGGCAGGGAGAATATTCACCACGACAGAAGAAATAGTCTCCTACTCTTCCGTGGTCTCACCTTTTCTGTCTATCCCACCCACCCCAGCCGTCTCCCTCCCCAGCCATTTTTCAACTAACTTTTTACTTGTTTACCTTTCAATGTCACTGTCCTATTTTTATCAGTTCATAATTTTACCATTTGTCTTCATGCACTCTGGAAGACATGCCTCCACTATTTTGAATGTTTGATATGCTAGGAATCTTGTTTGGCATTTAGAACAGACATGCACATTGATGCTCTCTGCCTTTATTACTGACCTTAAGTTGTGTTACCCAATGCACTGAGCCCCACCCTCTGATGAAGACTTGTTTGGAGTCAAAGTGCTTGGGTAGTGCCTAGGTCTTGGTCATATTAAACGTTTTTGCATTTTGTTTAATATGTTGTTATCCTTCTAATCACTGAACATCAATCACTGTCTCCTGAGAGCTGCAGCTTGTGTGTGAAATACTATGATAGGGTCATTCTTTCTTATTTGTTAAAATACTTACTGAATATGAGATCCCAGATGCATTTATTTTCTTAATATCTACTCTATACAAAAAGGCTGTTATGACATCTTGGGCCCTATTTTACAAGCCTGCATCAGACACATCTTGCAACCAAAAGAGGGGCTGCGCCGGACACAGTTGCAGCAGCTGCAAAGGTCGTTATTCCAGAAGGTTGTCAACTTGTGCCAAACCTTCTGGAATAGCTGCAAAGGTCACCCTGCGACTGACAGATGGGCACAGTCAGGGGTCTTGGCATATGTCCGTGGACACATCTGTGAACAAGTTTGCAGGGGGCACCCCAGGTGCCCCGAGGAGCAGCAAGCCCAGAACATGGGAATAGCAGGGTCAGTTGAGGACAGGCTATGGCATGGGGCATCTTGTCCACCTGGGCTTTGTCCCACAACCCTCAGGGCATTTCTGTACCAATAATATGTCATGCCAGCTGTGGCAGGCCACTGTCAACCTTCACAATCCCCAAGGGTGTGATAGTGGCCCCTAACTGTGCCATGGCCCCGATCCTAATTCCTGATGTTTAAAAAGATGCCTAGACCAGTCTGTGTCCCACCTTGCCAAGATAGAACTGGTAGCACATTATCTGGTGGTCTAGTGGTCCCCCACCCTTCCCACCCCAACAGGCAGTGGTCATCCACCCTCCTCCCCCTACCAACATGCATCTGCAGCTGGCACAGCCCTCACACCACCATGGCCCATCAAACAATGGAATATCACAGATCACGTAAGTGTACTGTACACTTACGTGATCTGTGTGGCTGGACATGGTGGTGTGAGGAGGGCCATGCCAGCTGTGGATACATGTTGGCGATGGGGGGAGTAAGGTGGGTGACCACTGCCTGTTGGGTTGGGGATGATGTGGGGGGCACTAGACCACCAGGGAGTATAACAGCTAATATTTGTGTTTGCCAGGAAATTGGGGAGGAGGCTCAGGGGCAAATGGCAATCATCTTGTGGGAGATCAGGGATGGGGGGCCCCTAGACCATGAATAAACTGGGACACCACAGTGAATGGGGGGCTGATGGCTACTGTGCCTGATGTTCTGGGCATGGGGTGCACACTGTGTGGCATGCAGTTTCAGGCTGGTGCCATCATGCCACAAGCTTGGGGTGGGTTGCCATCCCCCAACCATGCCCTCACCACAACATGACCTGCCCCTGGTGTGCCCCTACAGGTCCCTGTCCCACCTCACTCTAGTGGCGCAGGCCAGTTAGACCACCTCTACGCTGGTCTAACTGGCAGCCCCTCTTGAGTCCATGGTGGGCCTTCCAAAATCCCATAAAAGGGGATGTGGCAGTCCCACCATGACGTAGGCCCACTTGCAACCTTACGCCCTGGGTGGTTGGATGCAACCCTGGCACGAGTGGGCATGGACACAGCTGTGTCTGGCACTAATGATAGCTGTGTTTGAAAATCCCATTTGACACAAGTTGTACCACAATTCACAACTTGCATTAAACACCTTTCCCACAATTCCCTTGTGTCAGGTGCACCTGACTGAAAATCAAGCCCCATATGTTAATGGATGGTTAGAGTAAGACTTAGCAGCATACAGAGGAGCCCAGCAAGGATGTCTCCAGAGCTTCCATATATACGTTTTGCCCTTCACTCAGTTATAAGGAAACAAACATCCAATAGCATAATTGAAGTTAAACTGAGTGCAGAAAACCAGCCTTACAAAGTAATGGCATATGTTGATGACATCTGCCTTCTGATACAGGATACAGAATCACGGAATGAAGTCCCGCAAGAGACATACTCAGACATAGTGGGGCAAAGCTCATTTACAATAAAAGTTAAGGTTTATGCATTGATACAGACTCAAGTTATACACAAGATAAAACAAAACTGCAGGCATACAGATCACAGATATAATAACTGACCTCTTATTTAAAATGATCCTCAAGTCCCTCACAGTTTGCTTGCCAATTAAAGAATTTACAAGTCCTTGTTTCAAGATTTTGTTCTACACAATTTGTTAAGGGGAAGGGATCATGAACCCTCATGTGGAGGAACTGGCCACCAGATCCTGTCCCTTTCCTGATATACATTCACTACAGCTTTACCCCTGAGCCACCTCATGCTCCAACATTTTGTGATGCAGTAGTTTGTAGAGCATGGGGGAGTGCTCTATTGTTTCTAATGGAATCTGGTTTTCCAGGGCTTTTTCTAATGTTTTAGATGTCCACTGGGTTTAAATCAATACCCCCACTCAACTAACAATCCCTGGCATCTGCTGACACTGGTGACACCAGAAGACATCTGCAAGAAATGTTTGCAGCTGCTATCATTACAGAATCACGTAGCCTGCATGACTCCGTAAAATTACTTACAGAATGGTTAACACCACTTTTTTCATGCTGGGCCAAAAGCTAAATGAGACTCCCCAACTTCATCAGAGAATCATACTTACCTGAGTATGCTGGACGTGGTAATATAAAGATCTGTCAGTGAAAAACAACCACAGCCCAGTTATTATCATCATCTAGGAAAATATTGAATGACACCATCATTGCATCTAACTTCAGGTAGCTTTTAAGTAGTACCCTCAGGGTATGGAAATGGCAGTGCTATACTAAACCAACTAATAGACAAAATCATTCCTACATATATGTGGGACACAACGTGGCTGTGCTGTGGAAAATTAGGGGTTAATGACACAAAAGAAAACAGAGCAAAGACATTGCCCCAGGCTTTTGTGTCCATTGATAAGAGAAACAAAGGAGCATTTTGTGTTTGCGTGTCCTTTTCCTAAACATTTTTAGGCATCACTAGCCCAAGAATGGACTGAGCACTTATTTCGTACTTTAGCATATTGGGAGGTAGTCTTAGGAATATAACCAATGACTTGGTAAAATATGACAAGAATATCCTGAGGCTCATATTTTATTATCTGTGGCAGACTCAATGTGCATACACAATCCTGAAAAAGCATCACACACAAACAAAAGTGGTCAGTAATACTGTACCACAAATTGCATCAGGATATTATGCTCTGATGAACATGGACAATTACAGAGTAGATCATTTTTGAACTTGTGAGAGAACTGTGAATTGTTCATCTCTGACACTGGGAAATGGCATATACTATAGCTTCATATTTCACCTTTTCTAGTTACAAATACTGGGTGGGATATTCAAAGAGGTTGTGCATGGCGCAACAGTGTTGCGACATGCGCAACCCACTGATACCCCCTGGCATGATATTCAAAGGGGTAGGTTGCACTGTGCAACACCCGATGCACCGGGGCACACCAGTAATGAATGCAGCGCACATGTGGGGGGGTGTGCCCATGCATATGCGGCACATCCCAATATTCATCCCAGGACGTGCGGCACATATGCAGGCACAAATCCACCTTTGTGCTGCATGGGGACAAAGATGTGCCCATAATAAGCAGAAGCATGTCGGGGACACCCACAGGTGGGCTGCCATATTACTGGGCACAACACGGCAGCCGCCTGCTGTGGGTGGCCATCCGACCACCAGAGACACAGCCCAGGCATCGTCTCCCCTCTCGCCTGATCACGGGCATATTAATATAATAACCCTGGTGGTCCAGTGAACCCACTCCCCCACTCAATCATGGGCATATTAAAGAAACATCACTGGTGGTCCAGTGGACCCTCCCTCATTTCCCGATCATGGGCACAGTTAATGACAATCCCTGGTGGTCCAGTGGACCTGCCCCCCTGCCCGATTACAGGCATTTGGATAACTTAATTCCCTGGTGGTCCAGTGGACCTGATCCCAGCCCAATCACGGGCATATGTGTTAAATGATAGCCCTGGTGGTCCAGCAGTACCCCCTCCCACCCACCCACCCACTGAGACATGTCACGCCCACACCCCCGGTCAGCGGTGGGCGGCAGCTCCCCTTCCGCAAGCCACCTGGCCACCTGCCGACTGACAGCGTACAGTACGGCTGTATGCCTGTTGGTCCACTGCGTGGGCCAATGGGCATGCAGATTGTACTGTACTACACAGTCCCAAATGTGAATGAACCATTTACATTTCGAGCTATGTAATGTACAATACAGTCTGTACGCCCATTAGCCCATTCAGTGGAAAACAATAGGCGATCGCCATACCGTACGCCGTCAGTCGAGGGTAGCTGGGCGACTGGCGGGTGGGGAGCTGCCGACCGCCGCTGACCGGGGGGGTGCAGGGTGGTGGGTCACATTTGGTGGGTGCTGTTGGACCACCAGGGTTTCTGTTTAACATATATGCCCACGATTGGGCAGGGGATCAGGTCCGCTGGACCACCAGAGATATTGTGAACACTTATGCCCGCGATCGGGCAGGAAAGCGGGTCCACTGGACCACCAGAGATACTGTAGTCATTGTGCTCACGATCGGGCAGGAAAGCAGATCCACTGGACCACCAGGATATATATTATTATGCCTGCAATCTGGCGATGAGCTAGGGTCCACTGGACCACCAGGGATATTTTTCTACTATGCCCACTATCGGGTGTTGGGGCACGTTGCCCACCGTGGGGCAGGGGGCGTCGGTCCCTGACGGCTGTAGCATGGCAGAGCACCAGGCACAAGTCGCCGGGGATTGGCGCACTGCATACAAATGGGGCCATAATGACATGCAAATGGCCCTATTTGCACCTTGCATACATAATGGCCTAATTTGCATGCTCACGTCTGAATATCACTCTTGCTGCACCTACCACAACTGCACTTGTGTTGGCGCAGCCCATGCTCTCACCTGCCACTTGTGCAGGCGCAGTGCCATTGCACTGCAGTGCCATAAGCCCCAGTGCCACATTCAATGGTGCTGAGCCATGGCGCAGCACCATTGAATATCACCTGACTATTCTCTGGCTCAACCCAGTTGTGCTGCACCCAGGCTTGTGCCCCTGTCTGACGCAGTCTGAATGTCCCACCCACTGTATAAAGACATTGCTCTGATGTGTAAGACACAGTGTGCATAATGTATGATAGTTGGACTGTTGTAATGTTAAGTAGTACTTAGTCATATGTTATTTCTACCTTTTTGAATGGGTAAGGGCACCTGATTTCACTGTATTTATGATTTGTTAAAAATGTTTTTTCAGTTTCAGTAAAATTCCCTAACTCTTCCTTGATAACTACCATGGGATCTTTAAATTCCACCCAGACTTTGACCAGAGATGGGCAGAAGTGACACTGGTTTAACATCTCATCTGAAGGATGTTACCTCAACAGTTCAGTAACCCCTCATACTGCACTACAGTGTTATTTATCCCAAGTATCTAGTGTGGGGATATAACCTACAACCAGGTATTTGGGGTACTACCCATAACTCATACCCTAAACATTGTTAACTCTGGCTGTTTGGCTATACCCGACATCATAATCCTCTGGTTGAGATACCATAATTGCCACTACAACAGATTTTGGTGTCACAAACCAAGCGTTACAATGTCAGGTTTAGAAAAGCAGCCAAAGCTGATGAAGTATAGTGCACCTGACCTTGTTTTCATGTTAATGTGAATTATTATAAATACATTTTTAGAAAGCTGGGGTATTGCAAACCATCTCGTAATAAGTCTTTGAGTTTCCCAATAGTGAAAGGAACTGAGAGGAACTATTCGATGCAGGCCTAATCTTTAATATGGAAATGGATGCTGCCAAAACTGCTGTATACTTTTGTCTTCAGCTGCACATATCAGAAAATTGCAGAGTGATGTCATCTTGATCTCTGCAGTGATTTTCTGTATATGCTTTGCCTAGTACTGTATGCCTGCCAGGGGGAATAGGAGCCATAAAAACACAGCAGATTGGAAATAGTAGGCCCACTCAGCAAAAGAGTAGGAACCTTTCACATTTATTCTAAATCATACCATACAACATGTGCAAATTCATGCTTCAATCGACATTTCAGAGTTATAGCACTTCTTCATCAGGGTACACTGATTTGTGTTCTAAAATGTAACATATTTACACATGTACATATAATTAAAGTTAAAATTAAATATATTGGAAACCAAAAAAAGGGAACACATTTTTTTTGCTTCACAATCTTATTTATAATAAATGTGTCAGAATTAACTGTTGGTTCCCCTATCTCACAGCCACTAGCAACCAAATTATGAACATATAGTAAATATCAGAAATATACGTTACATCATTATATCTCCTTATTCTATATTTGTATCATATTATTCTAAAAAGTGTTGTGCCTTTATAAGTGTTTTAGAAGTTCATCCATGTTAGACAGTAAGTAATAAAAGTTCATCCATGTTAGACAATAGGTAATATTCGTCTGTGATTCAAACAAACCAGTTTCTCATGTGCTGCTCTATGCATACACCTAGATGCACATTATGGGAGGGATATTCAGAAATGCGCCAGAAACAGGTGCAAGAGTGGCGCAGCACAGGTACACTGTGCAGGTGTGCAGCTAACACGATATTCAAAGGCTGAGCACCAAGGCAGGTGTCAGTGCAAGATGGCTGAATATCGCGGGGATGCACCATAGCACAACTAGGGATGCACCAGAAGCAAGGCAGCAGGCACCATCACTCAACTAGGGTTGCACAATGGAGCAAGGCAGGAGCGCAGGAGCATAGCATGGGCAGGGCAGGGACAGAGGCACATGGGCCATGGCACAGGGCCCCTGGCACAGTGTGGAGCAGGCCATAAGAGCAGGACACACTGCCACCATGCCCTGACCATGCATCCCACTGTATGAGCAGGAGGTGCATGACACCCGTGGCTACTGGCATCCTGGCCATCCACAGCCATGCACAGCACTGCACACCACCACCAACCATGCGCAGCATGCCACAGCCATGACAGCCAAGTGAATGGCCATTGCGTGCTGACAGTGGCCTGGCTGGGACCCGGATGCACCTACAGCTCACCCGCAGCGGCCACACACACATGCCCTGGGTGCAGCATGGTGCAATGGACCATGCCGGTGAGGCATGGAATGGAATGTAATGGCCATGTGCACGGGGGGCTGTGGCCCACCCCTATCTCACACAACAATATACACCACCAAGGTGCCTACCTGCAAGCTGTGGCCCAACTGGTACCTGACCACCTGCACCACCTGGCTGGCCGGCAACCCTCCATTGCGTACCACCACTGGCTTGCTGCTGTCTGGCAGTGGCACCCGCCATCTGGGTTCTTCTCTGATCTTCAGGGCCTAGTAGGAGGACAGTGTGAGACAGACATCAGCACCAGGAAGCAACACACGGGCCTCCCCAGTACAGTAAACCCCATGACCCCGTGCAGCGGCAGTGCTGAGGCACGGCACACCAATGGTGCTCTGCCATGTCCGGCAGCATTCCCAGCCACTGCCCCCCCACCCACAGCAGCACAGCGCGATACCTGCTGGCAACCCACACAACACTGACATGGCATGGATGGCATGGATGGGGATATATGCACTCACCTGGCCATGGCACAGCGCCCCTCTGGACGCTTGCCTGCAGTGACCTGAGCCTGTCTTGATCCCTCCTCTGCAGGTCACCGTATCTGTGGTGGCACTGCTTGCTGCTCACCGGTGTGACCCTGTTGCCTCCTATAGCTCGGCCACCTGCCCGCACCTCAGTGCGTGGCTGGTCCAGGGGTACCTGCCCATAGAGGTCACCAATATGTGGCTCCACCAATGCCACCAAGTTTACAAGCTCCACCTGTGTCCAGCTGGGCACTCTAGGTGTGCTCCTGTGTGGCATGGCTCTATCAGCAACTGTAGCAGCATAATGGCACCTGGAAGCACATGAGATGCACGTGTGAAGGATGCGCGATACGCCGGGTGATGCGCTGTCATCCCCTATCGCGCAGTGGCTGGGTATGCGCAATACACATGGGGCAATGCTGACACATGCAGCAGTCACCCGGGTCAAGGAGCACACGTAGGGGTCAAAGGGTGACACGCACACCGTGCATGGCAGTGTCACAGGCATGGATAGCATGGTGCACTATAGGGTCCATTGTGCCCCATGGGCCATGTGCCAATGGCGCATGTGCGTGACTGGTGTATGGTGCATGTGCACCACATGCCTAATAAGCGGCTGAGCACTGTGCCGCCTGTACAGCATCGCCGTAGGAAGTGTCACCGGCATCGGCGACGTCAGTGAACACATGCACTGTACCAGGTGGACTGCGCCGCGTCATACAGATGCGCCATGACATGCGCGAGCAACTCCACTGTGCAATCTGCAATTCCACGATATTCAGCGGGTATATGCAGATGAGCTGATCAGCATATCGGAGGCACATCGGAGGCATTTGCATTCCATTACAGTTGCATATTCCCTCATTTGCATGTGATGCGCTGTAAAGGCGCCGTAGGCGGCACAGGCCCAGAACCCGTATTGCAACCTTCACGCCAGACACTGGGCATGTCAGGACTGGGGAGGCCCTTGTGTGTGGCAACCAGCGCTGACCACATGTCCCCACCAACAGGAAAAGCATGTCGGAGCAAGAGGAAATTGAGGAGCAGGGGCCTGCATGGGCGCAGGCCCAATTTCACAAGGGCGAGTCGATGCCTATGATGATGCCTACCTGGACCAGGCCCCTCCTGAGTGGCTCCTCAGGCACCCAACAAGCCAGGGTGGAAGCATGAGTGAGTGTAGCCAGGGCCGTGAACCTGCAGGGCGTCCATCAGAGGTCGGTGCAGGAATGAAAGAAGAAGGTGGGCATGTACTGCAGGCAGATCAAGGAGAAGGTGGCAGCCATCCAGGCGCACATGCTGCCATGGGTGGTGGACAGCCTGAGATGCCACAGCTGACACTGCGGGGAGGAGCTTGTGGTGGCGACAGTGCGACACAGTGCCATTGAGGAGTTCCTGGTGGTGGATTCCAGATGGGGGGTAGCCCTTCACTGCATGGTAGGTACAGCGGTGCAAGGGGATATGAGTAAGGGGTGCATTGAGACAGGGGTGCGTGATGGCAGCACTGACGTGTATATGTTCCCTTACAGATCCTGAGCACCTGCGTGCAGATGCAGGGGTGGCAGTGCCCATCCTGGGTAATGTCGGGGACCTGGAAGAGCGCCCATCCACCTCCACTGGGGTCCGTGGCCTGGACCCCCACCGGACCCACCACACTGTAAGCACGGATGCTTGTGCCGTGGGTGCGGATGAGGCCCAGGCAGTGTTTCAGCAGGATGCCAGCCATGGTATCCAGTATGCTGAGACAGTGATCGGGGTGGGATCCACATCCGATGATGACATGGCCGCTACCCAGGACAGTGGTGATGCTGTACAGGGGGAGGCACCCCTACCACACACAGAACACGGCAGCGCCGATGGTGCACTGGTGGCACTGACAGACCCGCCTGCCGCACCGCCCGGTGTTGCAGTGACCACCGTATCTGCAGTGTAGTCAAGCCCATCTAGCAGTGGGAGTGCAGCCTCCCCAGTGATGTCGCATGCACAGTGGCCAGAGGGGCAGTGGCGGCAGCAGTAGGGTGCTGAGGGTGGACCGAGTGCAGTGTCTGCCTCCAGTGCACCGCAGACAGAACAGGCCCAAGAAGGACCCACTGTGCAGCCCCCACCTGCACGGGGGGCTTTGATGCAGGGCTGCACAACCCCATGGGTTGGCACGATGCCCAAGCCCCCCAGGGCACCGACCCACTTGATGAGCACACCCATCTACTCAGGGCATCCATGGAGCAACAGATGCAGGTCATGGTAGGGGTGAGTGCACTCCACACCGAGCTGCACCAGTCCACAGGGAGGCAGGACCAGGACTTTCAGCAGCTCCTGGCCGAGGCCACACGCAAGTGGGAGGACACGACCGCAGGCCTGGATCTGCTCACCACTGCAGTCACAGCTGGCCTGGCACCACTGGCCACCCTGGTGTAGGGCCATCCGCGACAGTCCCATGGAGTGCATTCTCCACCCCTCGGTCACGGCATCATGCGACTCCAGCATTGTCATTGCCGGGATCAGCTGTGGGCATCCCAGGCATGCCTGGAGAGGGCCTGTTTGGGGGCCTGCAGACGCCTGCGAGGAACCAGTCATGTTCTGGCAGCAACACACCTGGGGATATGTCTGTGACACCCCCTGTGGCCGCCGCACAGCCTGCATCTATTTGGTGGTCTAGGCGGGGCCATCCACGTGTCCGTAGCATCTGTGCACCTGCGCGCGAGACGCGATCCGCGCCTCCTGTCCGCTGCCTGCCTCAGCCCTGTATGCGCAGGTGTGGTATATGTGCATGCACGTACCTGGGCCATGACATCCAAGGCCGCGTCTTGCCCGTCTTGTGCACACCCTTCCGGCTGTTGGCCACCATGGCATGTGCATGATGATGCAATCACAGCACCGGCCGCCACAGTGCACTGGTGTTCAGCGTCTGACACATGCCCATTGGCTGCCTCAGGGTGTGCATGTGTGTGTGTGTGCCCATGTGACTGTGCCTGTGTGGGTGTGGGTGTGTGGGGCTGTGTGGGTGGGGTCCACTGTTCTGTCAGGGGTGCTTCCACAGTGACCTGTCCCATGTCCATCGTCGCCCCCTTCCAGCCATGTCTGTTGTGAGGCCCTGCCAGCCATGCCTGTTTACCATGCACGGATCCCTGGAACCAGTGTGTGGACCTGTTCACCTACCTGCTTGTACCATAGTGCTCCTCTGCAATGGTGTCCCTGTGCCACTGGGCCATCCTGCACAGCCAGGGTTCCCATCATCCCGGGGGGATGCCCACCACCATTGGCCCCAGCATCCACGTCGTCCCCACTGCTGTTCCCCTCTTCGACCCTGACAGCTATCCCATGGTCAGTGGCCATGTTGTGTAGCGCACAGCAGGCCAGGAATAGGCCACAGGCCTTCAAGGGGCTGTACTGTAGGACACCGCCAGACCTGTGTAGGTAATGGAAACATGCCTTCAGCAGTCCAAACACACGCTCAATGATGTTCCGTGTGCTGGAGTGTGCCTTGTTGTATCTCTCCTGTGCTGGGGTCAATGGGCGTCGGTACGGGGTGAGCAGCCAGGGCCTGAGTGGGTATCCGCTGTCACCTGTGGGGAAACATGTTGGGTTAGCATGTTGGTCAGTGTGGCTGCCCACCCTCCTACACAGCCGAACCCTCTACACCCCATGCATAGCATCACCCCCCCACGCCCTGCCCTGTTGCACAGGGCTGCCCTTTCCTGCTGCATACTCACCTACTACATGGCAGGTGGGGATGTCCCCACTCTCAAACCTGTGGCACAGTGCAGAATGGTGCCAGATAAAGGCATCGTATGCTCCCCTCAGGGTGTGTGGCACAGACATTGATTATGCGACCCTTGGCATCACACACTGCCCGGCAGTTGACACTGGGGTAGCCCTTCCTGTTGATGTAGGCCAACCCCTCCAGCTCCAGTGGTGTGCAGATGCCTACGTGGGTGTAGTCAATGGCTCCTAGCATGCCAGGCATACGTGCAACCCTGTGGAACTCCTGCATGTTTGCTGTACACTCTGCCTGTGTGCTGGGGAAGTGGATGAATTCCACAGCATGTGGCAGCAGTGCGTTGAGGGTTGTGAGGAGCCATAGCGTGTGGCCGACTGGGTTATGCCTGTGGTGTCCCTGTTGGTCTCTGGAAGGTGCCCATGGTGAGCAGGCACATCACGTCTGTGACCTTGGTCTCCACTGACAGGGCATGGCTCCGTCTTGTGGGTGCCAGCATCTCGTCACTGCACAGCTCACAGATCTGCCTCAGAATCACATGATTCAGGAGGTACCGGCCCACGATCTCAGTGTCACTGCACTGTTCGAAGGTGGTGCAGGCACGGTACCACCTGTTCCAGGCATACTGCCGCCGGGCCCTTTCATGGCCGCACCACTCAGCCGCCTGCCTCCTCACACCCCTCATTACTGCCGCCTTCTGGAATATTGCACTGGCCATGGCCCAGCCTGTCCAATCCCCCCCCCCGCAGCTGTCTCCCTGGGCTTCCCTGGCTTTATGCTGCTGCTTGGGCCCCTGCATTGGGCGCACCTCTGTGTTGGGAACCCACACGCACGGTCTGGCATGCCCACAGGCTCAGTCTGGGTCATGCACTATGTCCCACTGCCCATTGCACCTCCTGCCTCTGTGACTGTCCTGCAACCCTGCTGCTGTCCTGCCTGGCCAATGGCCCTCACCCTGTCACTGTCTCACACTGTCTCTGTCCCTCACTCTGTCTCTCTCTCTCACTCTTTCTGCCTCTCTCACCCCTGCTCCCCTGGGCACAAGCCACTATCCCCTGCTTGCTCCATCCTTTTATAGGCTCTACTTTGCTCCTCAGATGTCCCTGTTGCTCCACGCTTGTGCCATTGGCCTGCTGTTGAATATCGCACTGCACTGTTTATTCATGGCTACGCCCCCTGCACTTGTGCTTGCATTCATTAGGGTTGCGCATTGGCACACTGTGATTTGCGCAGTGCATTGTCACCAGCTAAATATCACTTTTTGGCGCATATCTGCCATTGCGCTGGCGCATCTCACTTGTGCCTTGCGCAACTGCTTTGAATATCCCACCCTATATGTCAGTTTATATTCAACAGTATCAGTTCATATACTGAAAGTGCTCCTTTCACCAAAACAATTCAACCAGTGTTCAAACCTGTTTCCAGTTTAATCTGATTATTCATGTACAGCTAATCAGTATGTGTACTATCCTAAAAAAACACAAAAAACTTTTCCCAATCTCTAATTCAGTGTGTGTACACTTACATATTGGTGAGGAAATTATGCTCAGATGAGGTTATGTTTACAGCCAAGATCCTCTCCTTTATTTCAATTTGTATTTATAGGTGTGCCTGAAGACATATCAATAAACCTCTGTAAGTATTATGGGATAATTCCAAATGCCATCCTCTTGCTCAGCCTCATAGCGATAAATCTGAGTAAACTGCATTTATATTTTGCTCACTGAGCTGGATCAGCTCTGCAGAACAGTCCCCCTGCTTTCTCTGAGAAGGCAGCATGCACTCATCAGCTTACCCTTTAATATTGTGAGCTGCACTGGAATCGGGCTTATGGAAACATCTCTTCTTAAACCAGTAATAGACATCAGTGTTGTTCTCAATTGTTTACACCCTTTGCAGTGTGAGATATTTTTATAAATCACTCAAGCTTCAGTTTATGTAACAGTGCACGACTTGGAGGTATAAAAACATTTTGTAACACACTGATATATATACATTATTCCATATTTTAAAGCTAGTCATTATTGGAAAGCAAGCATGATTTGTTATATTTTCAATGTTTTAACAAACTGTTTTGACTGTTTATATTGTATTGTCATTGACAGTCACAGTAATTGCCTACTCTTGATTTTGAAGTGTCCCATGAGAGTTCATGAATCTGTTAAAGAACTATTTATTTAGAAAAAGAACAGATTTGTATTTAGATGCCATTTTGCTTATACAGTATTTCATTTATTATTAGTTTCTGACCTCCCCTTCTTTTTTAATACTTAGCTTATTTCCATGGAACTGTATCTTTGTCCCTCGAGCTTCACTGCCTGCTTCTGCTTGTCTGCATGCAACACTCTAATCCTGTGTAACAATGTAAATATTTTCCTAGAAAAATGTAATAGATGGATGGACTAGAACTGAAAATAACTGACACACAGAATGGAAATCCTAAATCATCCCAGTTTAGTGGCATTGCAAAAGAGCAAAGCAGTGAGTCCTGAGAGAACACGGTCAGCAGATATGCTCTGAAACCTTTTCTGTTGCTAACTGGGGAGACAAATAGGTATCATCTCCTTGTTAGTAATGCCTTCTATATTATTACATGTTTGAAAAGAGTGAAATCTAGGAGGCACAAAACATGTGAATTACAATTTTGCACTAGTCTGCGGCTACTCAGTAGTACTATACACCATATTTGGTGCATATCGCAGGGGGAAGGGTCAGGGAGTAGTCATCTCCCCTTTAACTAAAGCACAGTACATATTGGAAATAATCCTGCAGCTGTTTGAGGGTAGAAATGTAGCTGTGCTTGCAATCAGGCCACCGCATGGTATTGCATCAAGTGAATGGTTCAGTTATATGCTGCCAGTGCCACCTTGTCACAATGTGCAGTACATGGGTGTCTGACCCAGAAGTGTCACCTTTCCAAAGTCCTTTGAATTTCTAGTCCAGATGGGCCAGCACTCCCTCACCTAGTGCTCCAGGGAACTCCTCTCCAGTTCCACCTGCCATCAGTGGCTCCTGGCACTCCAGTGGTACCCTGCTCTTTAGGCCCAGTGTGCAGCTGTACTTGGTGGCCGTATGGTGTTCCTTTAACATCATTTTAAATACTGGTCTTCTACAACCAGTCCCAGAACTGTGATCAAGTTTCCACCTAGTGCATGAGCCTATAATTTTTTATTTAGTTAGTTTTTGTTATCCGGGTAGGTGCACTAGACAACATAGCTGCCTATTTTCAGGTATGACCCGGGAGATTACAACAAAGGATATGTAGACAATAGTAGATGCAAGAAAACATCATGGGAACAAGTAGAAGTCAGACATAGTACACTTACACAAAATTTTCAGCAATGACAGTAGATTTGCAGGAATCTATATGTAGTAATAAAACAGAAATATAAGTGCAAATAACTAACAGTCATAAGTCGTACAACTAGTGAGTAAGTGCTAGAAGAGGAAATAGCAAGATTTCCAGGCGGATTGAGAGTAATAGAGGTTGGAGCCTGTAGGCAACTAGGAGGAACCAGTACAGGAGTGGGTAGATAGAGAACAAGAGCAGGGTTCAGAGCTCAGAAGAGTATGAGGATGGCCCTAAATGTGTTGCATGCCCTGAGGCCAGTTCTATAGTGGACTCTGCCCTCTTTCCTGACCAGTTGCACAAATGTTTGTGACCACTTGAGGAGGAGCTGCACCACGTTGTGTATATCCTGATGGAGCTGCAGTGTGTGCTATGGCCTACTCTATGTAATTACAGTTACTGCTTAATGCTATCCATTTCAACTGTGAATGGGGCTTCCATTGTTCAGTAAATCAAATTGCAAAGTAGGTTATTTTTGAACTCATGAACAGAAAATACTTTTCTATGTAAAGGTGACAGAGAGAGCTCATGGCAGCCAAAAGAGCTGTTCATTATTATGTGACTATAAAACATCACCTGTCCATCAGATGTTCGGAAACACCCCTTCACATTCAATAGGTTTGCACTGTATCTGAAGTATTGATCAGTCAGTCTATCAAAAGGTTCTTACAGTGATGTACTTACATGTATATGGTTTATTTAGTCCAGTTAATGGATTTAGAAATGGCTAGGCTAGTGCTACAGATCTGTAGACATGTCACACTGTCACAGTGACACAAATGGATATTATCAGCGAAACCTAGTCTTAGCTAGCTCTTTGAATTCTTATCCAGGACTTCCAATTGTTTTGTCTGTAGACATGGGGCCCAATATTCAAAGGTTTTCATGTGTTCTAATGGGTCTTTGCCCACACAAACTGGGGTTTGCACTGGAGCCCCATGTTCCAAGCAACATTTGCATGAGCAAAGAGGGTTAACGCCTATGCAAAACATAATGTATGCATGCGGGCAAGGGGAAGGGCATGGCCAACCCATATTCAGTGATTTTGTGCTATGCAAAAGGATTTAGTGAGGTCCTTTTTGTGCAGCACAAATACCAAAGAACAAAAGGAAAAATTACTCACCTTAGTAATGTTGTTTCTTCTAATGGAGTCTTGCTATATTATGACATATGCAGTGAGTCCCAACCTTGAACTGCTCGGAGGTGAAAGAGTTAACTTTCCATGCCAGGAATGGGCAGCTGAGCTCGAGCTCGGTTGAAACTCTTTCTGTTGTTCTTCAACCTCAAACCGTCAGATCTTCTGAGCTAAACTCACTGAGGTCCTGTGTGGAAGCTGTAAACCTACACTAGCCAACTGGCTACTAAACATAAGAACACATTTTTTAATCCTAAAACAAAGATTTAAGTCAGGAGACCCAAAAAATGAAAAACACAACACCAAGTCACTCCAAGAAAGGAGGGGTGAAAAACAACAAGGTGGGCACCTACTAAGTGCCAACACTGCACTGCCCACCCACATCCCAAAAACAGAGGTTCTAAGAGGGGCAGGCAGGGAGGTCATAATATAGCAAGACTCCATAGAAAAACAACATTACTAAGGTGAGTAATTTTTCTTCAAACAACATGAAGTCTTGCTATATTATGACATATGCAGACTACAAAGCAGTACCTCCATGGAGGAGGGTCAGAACCTACTTAGGAAATAGGCTTTGAAGCACAGTTGTGTTAACCACATCACTCCTAGCCTGGATGTCCAGGGAGTAATGCTTGCAAAAGTGTGAACTGTTTTCCAGGTAGCTGCTTGACATATCTCTAGAATAGGGATGTCTCTGGCAGCAGCCAGGAAGCAGCTGTACCTCAGGTAGAGTGAGCCCTCAGGCCTGAGGGAGGAACCTTACCCAGTTTTCATAGCAAAATGGATACAAGAGACAATCCACCTGGCAATGGAACTTTTAGTGGCAGGTTTCCTTTACCAACCTCACCATAAGTGAAGAACAGTTGGAGGGATTCAAACCTGTGACCCTTGGTACCTCTATGTAGTAACTAAGGGCCTCTCTTCACATCTGTTGTGTAGCCTCCTCTGCCCCAGAGGAGGAATGGTCATGAAGCACACTGGAAGAGATATAGATTGATTAAGGTGGAAATCTGAAACCACCTTAGGCAAGAACTTCCTGTTAGTCCTGAGGACCACTTATCTCTATGAAAGGAGATAAAATCAAGCTCCACTGACAAAGCTTGTAATTCACTTATGTGTCTGGCAGAAGTGATGGCTACCAGAAACACAGTCTTCCAAGTCAAGTACTTAAGCTCTGCTGAAGACAAAGGCTCAAGGGGTTGCATAAGCTGAGCAATGCAAACATTAAGATCCCAGGCAGGGCAGGGTCCCTGAATGGAGGGCTGGGTGTGAAGCAATCCCTTGAAACCTTGGAGAATACAGGATGAGCTGAAAGAGAAGAGGGCTTACCTGCTGAAATAAAAAGCAGACACAGCTGCCAGATGCACTTTTAGGGTAGCTGGTCTCAGCCCAAGGTATTTAAGTGGACCATATAATCCAGGACTGTGGGTAAATCAGTAGATTTTGGGGAAATATGCTTTCCAGAGCACCAGATGGAAAACCTCTTCCATTTGGAATTATAAGTAGCCCTGGTGGAAGGTTTCCTAGAAGCCTTCAGGATATCCATTACACCTTAGGAGAGGTGTAGATCAGCAAACTCTAACTCTTCAAGAGCTAGGCCTTGAGTTTGAGAGATTTGAGGTTCGGGTACCAAACTCTCCCCTGAGCACAGGTTAACAGGTTGTGATTCCTGGGAAGACACAGGGGAATATGGACTGCTAAGGACAGTAGGAGTGGATACCAGGGTTGTCTGGCCCAATCTGGAGCAATCAGGATCATCTTGCAGGGTTGAGATCTGATTTTGACTAGCACTTTGAACAGGAGAGGGAAGGGGAAAGCATAGAGAAACTTCCCTTCCCAATTGAGAACTAAGGCATCCAGAGGGACTGAGCCCAACACTGGGGGTCTGCAGCAGAAAAGGGGAAGTTGGTGATTGTCTGGGGCTGCAAAAAGATCTATCTGAGGGGTGCCCCATCTGGCAAATATCACCTCCAAGACCAGGGGTCCAGTGACCATTCGTGATGGCCCTTGGAAATCCTGCTGAGAGCATCTGCCAGGACATTGTCCTTGCCTGGGAGGTGAACTGCTGTAAGGGAGGTGTTCAGGGGAGTAAGCCAGAGACCACAACTTCATTGCTTGATTGCATAAGGCCGTAGACCAGTGCCCTTGTTGATGTACCACATTGTGGTGATGTTGTCTGTTCTGACCTGTACAACTTTGTTCTGAACAGATTTGGAAAAAGCTTGAAGTGCTAGAAAAACTGCTCTGCGTTCCAACAGATTGATGTGGAGCAGAGATTCCTGAGGGGACCACAACCCCTGGTAGTGAGGTAGCCCATGTGAGCTCCCACCCAAGAGGATGCATCTGTAGTAAGGATTAAGGAGTGAGACTGGTGACAAAGGAACCCCTTGTCTCAGATTGCTCTGATCCTGCCACCACTGTAGGGCCTGGATCAGGGTTCGAGTCACTGGGATCAATTTGGTTACAGGGTCTTTCCTTTGAGACCAAAAGGCTCTCAAATGGAACTGGATGTCCCTCATCTGAAATCTTGCTCCCTGCACTACTGCTGTAGAAGCAGCCATGTGCCCCAGGAGCTGTAGAAAATGCCTTGCTGGTCGAGAGACCTGCAGGGTGAATGAGGAGGCCAGAGAGACCAGGGTCCTTGCCCTGTCCAAAGGAAGGAAGGCTCTGGCTTTCTCTGTGTTTAGCTCTGCGCCTATGAAGGTGAGGAGCTGGACAGGCTCTAGAACTGACTTTGAAAGATTCAGAAGGAAACCTAGAGAGGTGAGCAGTTGCTGAGTTATCTGTAAGTGTAGCTTGACTTGGTCTGGGGACTGGCCTACTATGAACCAGTCATCCAGGTAAGGGAAGATGGACATTTTTTGCCTTCTTAGGGAAGCAACTGCTACTGCCAGGCATTTTGTGAATACCCTTGGAGCAGAGGTGAAGCCAAAGGGCATTGCTCTGAACTGGTAATGGCCTGAGGGCAGCTCGAACCTGAGGTACTTTCGTGGGAGCTTCTGATGAGAATATGGAAGTAGGCATCCTTGAGGTCAGGGGCTAGCCAGTCCCCAGCCTTAGAGAGGGTAGAATAATTCCCAGAGTCACCATTTTGAATTTTGGTTTTAAAAGGTGCTTGTTTAAGTATCTGAGATCCAGGATGGGCCACCATTCTCCTGTCTTTGGGGTAAGGAAGCACCTGGAGTACAACCCTTTGCCCTGGTGTGGGGTGGAACCCTTTCCACAACTCTGAGATCCAGGAGGAAGAGACCTCTGCCTCTAGGGCAAGTGCCTCTGGTGGATTTGCAGGTGGAAAGGATCTGGTTCTCATCTTTGGAAACTTTTTTGAAGCTGAGAACCAGCCCCTGGCTTACTACTTCCAGGACCCACTTGTCTGATGTCAGAGACTTCCAGTCCTGGACAAAGTAAGCCAGCCTGCCCCCTACAGGTAGCTGAGAATCGGCCCTGGCAACCCCATCAGATTGCCTGCTTGGCAGGGACTTTGGGCTGAGGGGTGGAAGCAGGCCTGCTTGTACCCCGTCTGCCTCTCCCCCTCTCCCTCTAAAGAACCCCCTCTGGGCATAAGCAGAAGAGGAGGCCTGGGCTTGGTAAAAAGGCCTATGAAAAGGCCTGCCCCTGCCCCTGGGAAGCTGCCTTTGAGGAGTGGCCTGCCTTTCCTTGGCCTGTGCACTCCTATAGGTGGTCCTATACTCATCCATTTTCTTCATGTAATTCTCTGTCTGCTCCCCAAACAGAGAATTACCCACAACAGGAAAATCCATGGCCTTAGTCTGGGTATCCTGTGACAGGCTAGTACATCTGAGCCAAGCCATTCTGTGAAGTGCCACAGATGTAGCCATGACTCTTGATGACACATCATTTGAGTCCACTGCAGCATGGAATTGCACCTTGGATGCCTCAATACCATCAGCAGCCACCTGCTTCAGCTCCTTGGCAAGCTGGCCAGGGACATGTTTTGCTAGAGCCATAACAGTATCCCATCTGGATTTCTGATATCTAGCAACATAAGCCATATAATTTGCCTGTCTGAGTCCCAAGGATGCTGCCATGTACTGTTTCTTTGCAATGGCATCAATCCTCCCGGAGTCCTTGTCCGGGGGTGTGAAGCCAAGGGAATATTTGCCTTGTCACAGGCTGTAGCCTGCACTACCCCTACATGGCTGCATTGTTGTGTAAGGAACTCCGTATCAGAGCTTGACAATGTGTACCTCTTGTCCATTCTCTTATCCACAGGAGGTATAGTGTGAGGAGTTTTTAGAATTTTAAATGTCTGTTTCCCAAAAGATTTATGCAAGAGAATAGACAGTCTCCTAGACTCTGGGATATCCATCATTTCCACATAGTCAGGCTCCTCTTGATCATCCACAGCTTCCTCCATAGGGAGCTAGAGGGTTTCAGCCACTTTTTTATAAAACATAAAATGAGAAGGGGACTCAGAAAGCCTAGGAGGAGACACTCCTGAAGGTCTGTCTGGGGAGATGTCCGGTCAATGGGCACATCCAGACTTTCAAATCCACATTCACTCTCCTCATACTCCTCATCCCCCTCCTCCGGTTCATAATATTCCTCTAAATCATACTCTTGAACGGTGGAAACGGCCAAACCGGGAGCTTACCTGATGGTGCCGGTTTGGTAGGAACCAGGGAAAGCGACTGGACAATTTTAATCGCTTTGGCTATTTCTTCAGCGGTTGGAGAGGAAAGTTTTGGCTCCACACCAGCTGATTTCCTAGTCCTTTTTGCTGGAACCGACTCCTCAGAGTCGGCTCTCCTTTTGCCCAAAGAAGTCTCGCTCTGGTCAGAGGGCACTCCCTCTGGTTCGGTTGGAACCGAACCGGGCTGGCCATCCGCTTCAGCGGACTTTTTGGCCTCCCTTTCCCTGAGCCTACCAACTCTCTTTTCCAGGGTAGCTGCAGGAAAATTTTTACAAATCTGGCAGTCTACATTGAAGTGGTCAAACCCCAGACAATAAACACAGGTGGTGTGAGGGTCAGCCTTGGCAAAGACTTCCCCACACACACTGCAGTGTTGAAACCCAGTGGGCCCGGTTTTTCTTTTGGGTTTCTCAGACATAGTGCCAGTCCTAACCAAACTTACCCGTTTATGGCAATCCGCCAGGTAAGACCCTCTTATCGGTTCCCAACCATGTCACGGGTCGTGGAAAAAACTGTAATAAAATCCATTTTTTTTAGAACCGATAAGAACTGGTAACCACACTCTAAATCACAGATTAAGATATTTTAAACAACCTGATCGGTTCAAACCGAACCGATAAACCGTTTACAAGTTCCACACAGAAGAGAATTAATGTAAAACCTATCTAGTACTCACAAATACCACAGACAGAGCCTAAACCGACCGGTTGTGGTTTAAATTCGGTCGAAAACTGAGAAAAACAATACTTTAACTGACAAAATGAACTGAGCAGAAGGAGAAATCTCCGGAGCGACTGTTCAGTGAGGCGGAGTAAAGAATCTGACGGTTTGAGTTTGAAGAACAACAGACAGAGTTTCAACCGAGCTCGAGCTCAGCGTTCCATGCCTGGCATGGAAAGTTAACTCTTTCACCTCCGGAGCAGTTTGAAGGTTGGGACTCACTGCATATGTCATAATATAGCAAGACTTCATGTTGTTTGAAAAACCCTGCTTACTCCAGGCAATCCTAGAAGCTGCCAGATATAATGCAGTCACCTAGCTGGTTGGCTACTGGGTGAGCCTTGTGGTCCCTGGCACCTTCTGCACTGATTGCCAGACAGTTCTTTAATAAACAGTATCCCTGGTGCTAGTGGTACCCCCCACCAATCACTGGCCCTTTCATTTACATATGGTATCCTTGGTACAAGTGGCCCCTTCCACCGATCACTGACCCATTCTTTAATTAATCATATCCCTGGCACTAGTGGTACCTCCTGTTGGAATGAGCATATTATTATATGCAAGAGCATATTATTATATGCACTGTATTTATTGATACATAGTAAATTACAATATCAATAGCCTCAAACGTTTATATGCATACATAGTATGTAATTGACATTATTAGTCTATTAGCAATAGGTTTGCATATTATGTGGACACACACTACACTGTAACATAGGCATATTACAGCAACACTAAGGGTTAACACAAAACAGGAGAACAGTAGTTTTAATTTTGCTAAGACTTTGCTAGGCTCTGGATTATGTTGTTGGGGGAACTCAAACATGATTATCATTTCTTATCCATCACTTTGACTATGTTATAACATCTGCTAACAAAACTGTCTAATTTAGAAGGTCCAAGTGCGTTATCTGGTGTATGTCTGTACAACTCAAAGATAGAGGCTGGGAACAGTCTAGCCAAATAGACTATTATGAGCTCATACAGGCCTAAATGAAAAGCAGATTCTTTTACTTTGGAAATATATGAAGCCAGTAGCAGTTGGGCAATAGTGGCTACCAAAAGTGTATATAAGCCAAGGGGTCTTATCATTCTGTGTTACACAGACAAGACACAATGACAAGATAAACTTCCATGTGTGAAAACCCTGTTGTGAGTATAAACTGTCTTTGGTATCCAGTGATATGAGTGACTCAATATGAGTGAACTCAATTTGATTGCCTGTGTATAGAGTGATCATGGAAGGATGCTGAATGGAGAAAGTGGAGTGCAGGAGAGCAATATGGTGATAAGAGAGACAGAGCGATGGCAGGAAGGTGCTGACATAGTAGAGGATATGGAAGGTAGCTTGGCAGGCATTCAGCAGCTGGCCATCTGGCGTGGTGGATGAGGCATATGGCTGTAGTGCAGGAGGTACTTGGTTCTGGGCAGGTGAGGGATGAATATACTTTTGTGATTTTGTAGCTGACACTTGATGGGTATTTTTGGCTGCTATTCCCCAGTCCCTGCAAGTATGCTCCATGGTCCCCCATCCCTTGTTCCGATGATTTGAGCCCCCCCAAAATAGCTCCCTCCTGAGTTGTCTCCTTACCCCAGTGTGTGGTCCCCCTCGGAGTTGATTATAATTAGTTAGGGGAATGCAGGGCGCTCAGCCCCCCTGCATAAAGCTACCATATATTGGTCTTGGTCAGTTTGTTGGGACAATTGCTCATTGTGTCATTGTGTTTTCTGTGTAGTGCACAGTCGCCATATGTTTTCAGTGAGATGCACTAACTGTCATAAGAGGCGCTGTTTAATTTTTGCCATTATGTCATGGCACCATTATTTTTAGTGTATCTAGCAACAGCTAGCCAAGGTAATAGGATACTTTTATAATAAAAATATGAAATGTATTTTATACTCTAGCTTTTAAGTGCTTCCAATATAATGGTCTATGGAAATAGAAATGCTATATTAAACATCTGTGTCTTGTTTGGTCTAAATCCTCATAATAAAATTGGATTTGTTTTACCTTTTACAAGTTGTAAGATTCTCATTGGTAACTCTAAAATAATTCTAATACAAGTCACAAATCCAACACCTCCCTCTGATCCCAGCCCCTGCATAGTTACATACATCCCTGGTGCTAGTGGTAATCCTCCTTCTTTCTAATCCCAGCCCCTGAGTAAATACATACTATATATCCCTGGTGCCAGGCCAGTGGTAGCACTCTCCCTCCATCCCAGCCCCTGTCTACATACATATATCCCTAATGCTAGTGGTGTCCTCTCCCCTCTGATCACAGCCCCAATGCACACACAACCCACCCTGGCATCCAGTGGTCTCTCACCCCTCCCCAGGCAGAAATTAGGATCAGAAATCAGAAATTGGGATGCCAGTATTAACACTTTCACTTCCTAGCTCCATACTGTATGCATGTAGACCTTTACTAGGCAGGTTCTTCTCCTATTTGCAGACTATGGTAACTGTTTATTCCTTAGCACATCAATGTCTCTGGTACACAAGTATAATGTGCTAATTTGTAATATATGTTAACCAAATATGAAGTTGATGTGTGCTCACAAGCCCTTTTTTTAATATAACATTGAAGGGAAAACCTGTAGTTTGAAAATATAGCAGGGAATTAAAGCCATATTACAAATTCCAATAAGGAACAATTCTAGCTGTACTCCTAAATAAAGGTCATCATTACTCTGGCCTTTATTTTATAAAATGTTTTTTCGATTGGCCGCAATCTTGCCGCTTTCCATTACCTTGCTACACAGCTCTGATGATGGGGCATTACGTCCCTGAAATGTACAGTAAGGACGTAGTGGAATGAGCAGCCTTTTTGAATTCTAAAAAGAACTGCGTAGCAAGGTAATGTAAAGCGGCAAGATTGTGGCCAAGGGAACTCGCCCACCTGCTTTATACAAAAGCAAGGTTTTCACCTGCGAAAGTACAAGAAGGAACAGTATTTAACAACAGCTGAAATTCCACAGAAGTCGGAGACACAAGCGAAGGTGTCCTGTCCTTTTTATCTTTGACCAAAGAAATGGATTAGACAATTGAGCCAAGAAAAATGAGTTAAGAGGTTGGACACATAGAATTCGGTATTGTATTACTGACTTGCCCTAAGGCACTATTTGTCACAATATATGGACTATATGAATATGCTATGATTGATGTGAGACATACAAATTGAAAATTTCTTTGAGAAAAAAAATGTTTTATTAAATAAAGGCCAGAGTAATGAAGAAGTTGTACCGGCCTTTATTTAGGAGTGAAGATAGAAATGTTCCTTATTAGAATTTGTAATATGGTTGTAATATATGTTGTTTGGCTCCTAGGGAGATCCATATTTCCAGCACAGCCCACCTTGGTATAAGAGCAAAAAACTATCTTATTTAGGAAGAGACCAACTCCAATACGGGTGCATAGAGCAATTGGCACAATTCCTCTTCACACCTCCTCAGCCGGCTGCCATATGTACAGTCAGAGAGCACACCTCTTATTTATAGGACATGGCATTTTCCCAGTTAAGAACCACCAGATCTATAACTGATAATAACAGCCAGAAATCTGCAGCCAGTATGCATCATTTTATGTTTTGTCACTGAATTTTAATTGCCAAATACAACTGCTACAGTACATTGATGTACAGTACCAGCTGGTATTGTATGGTATGGTACTACACTATAATAGTTGTGGGAGTTATGGATGAAATTCTCTTCTCACTGCCATCGAGGCACAGGTCAGGAAGCAGAGGAAGACCAGGAGCAGGTATAAAATTCACAAATAGTGTTTTATTTTTTCAATAACAATAAAATAAAACAAGCATTTGTCAATGCCAAACGTTCGCTTGCAGGTATTTGCAGTGGTGTTTGGCACGTATGGTGCTTTACCCTAATGCCCTGTGCGATTGCTGGTATTTGCACAATAAATTTTCAGCATGACCTTTTTGTTACCCCCATTGTGCGCTACATAGGCGGAAACACGTTTTGGGCAGGATGTGAAAATGACAGCTGTACTGCTCATAAGGAAGTGTGGAAAAATGGCAATGTTGAAAATCTGGAGTTAAAATATTGAAAATTCGCAAACCTACGCAATGCGTGGGAACTATGCAATACTGCGCTCGATAAAACAGTCATGGTATGAATTTTTCACCAAATTTTCAACACAGTCATTTTAAGACCTCTGCTCATGAACAGTGTCACTGTGATTTTCTTAATGTGTCCCATACATTGATTTCGCACACCGACTGCGCCATTGTGTGCTACATGGGCGGAAACCGTTTTGGGCAGGATGTGAAAAATGACAGCTATACTGCTCATGAGGAGGTGTGGTAAAATGGCAATGTTGAAAATCTGGAGTGAAAATATTGAAAATTCGTAAACTTACAAGCCTGCATAGGAACTGCACAATGCACACTCGTAAAACAGTCATTTTTTGGAATTTTTGCACCAAATTTTCAACATGAGGTTTTTGGGACCCCTTCTCATGAATGATGTCACTGTCATGGCATTATTCGGACCTGAAGGGTGATTTCACTCAGTGACTGTGCAGTGACTGCGAAATCACCCTTCGGGCCCGAATAACGCCAAGGCAGTGATATCATTCATGAGAAGGGGTCCCAAAAACCCCATTTTGAAAATTTGGCAAAAATTCCAAAAATGCCTGAGATATGCACAAAGTTGAAACCCCTATCTAGCCCATTATACAGCTTACTGGCATTTCTTCAGTTCGCGGTCAGCTTTGAAGAGTGCAGATGTTCTGGTCCACCGAAGATCATCCGTGCGGAGCTCCCAGAGGTAAGTATGGGGTGGGGGGTGTGGGGAGGCTGTAGATGCGCAGTGGGTGGGTGCGGGTTGTGGGAAGGGGACTGGGAGAAGCGCCGTGGGACCATTTTGATTTACAGGTTAAAAAAAAGACTACATGGGATGTTTGCCACACTGGGTGGGCTCCCAGCATGGCAGAAGGATGGCTGGGGGGGCGAGGACCGGCGGGGGATTGGGCACCTGGCCGACAAGCAACTGATCGTTTGCCATGCTGGGGTGGGCTCCCAGCGTGGCAGGAGATGGCTGGGGGCCGTGGAGCCGATGGGGATTGGGCACCCCGTCGGCAAACAATGCGGATGTTTGCCACACTGGTGTGGGCTCCTCAGCGTGGCACCAAAGCTTGGGGGCGCGTGTGACGCCGGGTGGCGGATGCTAAAGTTTCGTATGACAGCGGGCGGTTTCTTTGAAGCTTAAGACCACCGCTGCTTATACACAGTCTCCGCGTCATTGGTGCAGGAACTGCTACGCCTGCTCAACAGAGCAGTGGATTGCAAGGGAGAGGCACACCTCCAAAGTGTGCTACTCTCCTAAACGCTCTCGCGCATGCGTGTTTAACGAAAATAACACTTTTCAGCATAACTATTTACAAATTGCAGTACAATAAGATAAAATAAAGTACTTCTTCTGAGTGTTTCTTCTGAATTTCAGAAACTCAATTTTGCTCTCTTGCTCTAACATATTGCTGCTCCTTTTGTAAGTCTTTTGGAACTCATTAAGAAGACATCCTGTTTTCAGAAAATGGTCTTGTCAGTTTCTGTCCATGCAGGTGCAACAGAACAGTACATGGTGTCCTCCCAGAACTGACTTCTTGTTTACAGCTCTGCAATGAGTTTGCAATCCAACATCTCAGGTTAACCCCTTAAGTTCCAAATAGCTTTCTGCAGTCATTTCAACAATATAACCATATACAGTGGCATCCCCCAAGATGAAACCCAATTCTGCAGCATTTTGCAGCACTGTGCAGAATGATGTAGGAGACTTACTGAATAAAACAATGTAATTTCAATGGCAATTAGTCCCTTTTGTCATTCAGGAAAAATGTGACACTGCCAGGATGAAGTGAATGCCAGTTTCCTGCATGACAGAAGGGACTAATTGCCATTGAAATTACATTGCTTTATTCAGTAGGTCTGCTGTAGCATACTGCAGAGTGCTTTAAAAGTGGGTTTCATCCTGGGAGACGTCACTGTACATTTTCAAACCAAGGGATTCCACTTTCACATAAAGATCAACACATATTTTATAACTTCAGATATGCAAGGGGGAAGAATAGATAGAACTAGCAAGTGAAGGCAGAGAGATAGTGGGAGTGGGGAACAGCGAGAACTTCGGAGTGACCAGTTTCTAGGTCTCACAAGAAAATTTGACTGTGCAGTCAGACAGACAAGACAGAACAGAACAGGATAAAACAGATCCTTGCATTTAACTCTTTATACATAACCAATCTTTCTACATAACAAATGAGATAGGATCTTATTCAACCCTGTCGCACTCACCATTTCTGCTAATGATAACTTGCAGAATCCCATAGGAACACAATGCAATCCAATGTACATAAATCCAATTGCTGTCGTAGTTGGGTCTTAGTTAAAGGAGATATGACTCCTCCCTGACCCCTACCCCTGCAATATGCACCACATATTGTGTACAGTACTATTAAGTGGCAGCATGACAGTGTAAAATCTTAATTCACATTTTTATGCTGTCTCAATAGCAACTGTGAATACAGCCATAGATTTCACTCTTTTCTAATATCTAATACAATGGAAGACACTACTAACCAGGAGATGACACCTGTTTGTCACCCCAGAGCTAACTCCAGCAGAGGTTTCAGGGCATGCCTGCTGATCATGTTCTCTCAGGAATCAGTGCATTGTTCTTTTGCAATGCCACAGAACTGATATGACTTAGGATTTCCATTCTTTGTTTTGATTTTTGGTTTTAAATTTTTATATTTTTCTGAAATTAACATTCTGAACGACTCACATCAGCATCTGTGATGGTTACAGGGTGCAGATTTAAAAGAAAAGAAAGAAAAAAATTAAATTGATGTCACACAGTGTACTGTAATTGTTCACACCAAGGTAAAACCAAAAAGTACTCATCTCCTATTCCCCCTGCTCCAACAATGGGAACTTATTAATGTACGGAGGCATTAAAGTAACCTGAATCTTTCAATATAAATGGTAACTAGTGTAACCCCTAGATGGCGCTATCCCAGGGGCTACTACCCCTGCCTGATTTGCCACTAACAGGTTGAGGGGCCTGGATCCAATGGCGGGTGCCTCCACCCAGAGGTCAGGTTGCAATAGTTAAACTAACTGGTCACAGCCCTCTGGGACACTGCAACCCCTTTCTTCCCACTAGTGGCCCACCATATATCAGAATTACCTTCACAGTATACACTTACCCCAGGACTGGTTCCGGCACTGGGACCTCCTGTGAAATAAGATACAGTGCAACAATCACAGTACAGTACTTTAACATAGACAAATACCTCCAGGCAGTATAACTTTGCTGAAACAAGCAGCTCTGATTTATTTAGGGGATATAACAAGGACAGGGGAATCAGGTTAATTAGCTTATCACTCTACTCATCTACCTGTATGGCTCTGTGCAGAGGCTATCCCTATCAGTTACTGTCCCTGGGTACCCAAGCCCTAGTGGCTAGTCCAAACCATGGCAGCTGGTAGGGCCCTTTCACACAGAGAAAAGAAAAATTAGTTTAAACAGTCAGCAGTACAGTGATTCCATTTGGATTTAATGTGGCAATTCAACAGGGCGACCCTGAATTAGTACTCACGACCTCCAAACAAGATAGGGTCCTTCAACGTCAGCAGGGCTACTCTTGAGCTCAAGAGACTCTTCACACATTTATATGGTAAAAAGAAAGTACTGTACCAGGCAGGCTGCTTCTCTATCCCGATCATAATTACTGCACAATACCGGGAGAACACACAGCAGATTCAGTTCCTGACAGACGAGAGTGCAATTCAACAATTTCTCCAGTCTTCTACAGGGTGAGCCTGGTTTCTACTCTTCAGAGATCCTTTGATTCTTTTCACAGGACGGATTCAGTCCTAACAAGCACTTACACAAGATGCAGACCGGAACTCTGGGCCTTACACACATTTTTTGACTAAAACTGTGCACTGAAGGAGCACAGGGTTTCTTTCCCCTTCACTGCCAGAGCTAAACTGAAACTCCAACAGACAAAACCGGGCACTTCCTTTGAGTTCCTCCCAGTTCTTGACTGGATTGGCTGTCACTCACAATAGACTGCTGCTGTTGGTGCAAAAAGGCGCCGAAGTCTAAACTACATCTCCCAGAGTCACTGCCCATACAATCCTCTTGTGGCTGGCTCAGATTATGAGTCCAAGTTCTGATTCATCCAAGGCACCATTTTAGAGCTAAGCTACCCCACACTGATTGGTCCAGTTCAGCAGTTCAAAACCAGAATGGGGAACTAGGCAGACATGTTCTGACTGCAAAAGCAGGTTAGACAAACTGTAATTTCATTATTACTGTAAATTATTTCTGGCAAACAGTTACATCTTTCAGATAGGTTCCTTTGCACTCTAGTGACTGCAAAAATGGAGTGAATTGGCAGCAGCTCAAGTGGTACTCAAACAGAGAAGCACACAGTCCCCCCATACAAACTAATTATGTCTGCAAGCAGACAGCTCTTAAAGAGACAGTACCAGAGGGTCTAAAAACACTCACTGATAAATGGCTTAAACGCCAAACACCATTCAGGCTTGGAGCATTCAAGCAAGCTCCTGGAAGTCTTTTGGGAACCCCCATTTGCAGGGGGGTTACACCAGTATTATCAGTTTATACAGATAAGAGTAATTGTTAACACATACATTCAGAAATATCCAAGAGGAAATCATCCATGTGAATATCAGCTGTTACACTCACCAGGGCAAGGTCTCTCCCTCAGTCGAGCTTCTTTGCTGGACATAAGCACACCAAATGTGTTTCCATGTGACAAGACAAGCCACTCAAATCCCCAAGTCATGGCCTCAGGAGGAGAGTTGGTCAGAAGTGTGTATATGCTCTGCAAAAGTCCGACTGCCCTAGGGTAAAAAGAAATACATACCAAAGCTTGAGTTCTTACTAAAGTACTTCAAGATGTAAGTAAAAAAGAATCAGGTGTATACCCAAATATCCCAGAAAATGGACAACCAATTATGCCTAAAAATGGAAGGGTGGACTGTATTAAACCAAACCCTAAGGAGGGCAGGGCGTGGGTTACCTTTTCAGACAGTGCTCCCTTTGGTAACTATCCTCATTCAACCACACTGTATCCAACCGGGTGTAGGGAAGCATTCATCCTACCCCTCTCTGAGGTTGTACATAGTTAAGGTAAGGTGTCCAGCAAAGTCTGAATATAGAGATTTGATATGTCTGAAGGTGGGAGATTCTATCCAAATTTGCCAGGGTCGATAGGGACATCAGTATCTCTGCTGTTTTGGGGACCACGGGGATCTCCATTTGCAAAGAATGGCTCTCTTAGTTTGGAGAGTCAGCAAAGCAAGCCACCTGTACACTTGCAGAGACAACTGAGGGAGATCACTGCATATTCCCAATAGGTAGAAGTGAGGACTAAGGGGATCTGTTGTTTTGTTACCTCAGAGGCTAGAATCTGTATGTCTCACCAGAGGTTGAATCTTTGGGCATGACCATAATATGTAAGAGATCACCCCAGAGTTCTTGCATCTCCAACAGCAGTCAGACTCTAGCAATTTGGCTTTATATAGGATTGTAGGAGTTTGATTCCAAGAATGGGCAATTTTGTTTTGAATCAATCTGGATCTGGCATCTCTAAACCATCTATGGGTATATTTCCAGGCTTGATCCCACACCCCAGGAGAGGAGGGATTTTAACATCTTCTCCCATTTACATCTGGCCTCCTCTGATTGAGAAGGTAGGGTATCTCTAATCTTGGCATATATGGCCCACGAGCCTCTGAGGGTGTAGTAGTCAAGTGTTAAGATCAGAAGGATTAGATGGTTTCCATGAATCGCGATAGGGACTAGAAGGTGTTGGGTTACATCTGTAAGTTGTAGGTACTTCCAGAAATCTGAGTGTGGGATTCCCCATGTCCTTCTAAGGGACTGAAAGGTATGGAGTGCTTTAAGGTTTGGGATCATTATATCCTTCATTCTGGAAATACCCAACTTCACCCATTGTTTCCACAATACTACATTTCTCCCTATGGTAACGGAGGCGTTCTGCCAGAGGGCAACATAGGAAAGTGGGAGAGGGTCTGTTCTCATCCTCTGGTGTGTACCAAACCAATTTGTTCAGGATATTTCCACCATAGGTGTACTATGATATGTAGTCGGTCTGCAGACTGATCAAACTTTAGAGCAGGCTCCATTTACAAGAAGTGAGGAATGGTGCGCAGTAACCGTAATGTCCATCTCAAGTTGTATCCATTGAGGGGAGAGGGAGGAGGGGGCAGAACCACTTGACATTTTGAGCCAATAGAAAGGCCCGGCGATATCCTCCATCCATGGAAGATTCCAACCACCTTGCTCCCAATGAGACCTGAGTTTGGAATGGAATATCTGGCTTAGATCCTTCCCAAAGAATGTCCCCAACTAACTTATCAAAGGCCATATGCCACTGCTTAGGAAGAGGAACTAGCAAATGCATAAGGAGGTAGAAAAATTTAGGGGCAGTTATCATTTTGACAGCCGTAATTTTCTCAGCCAGAGTAAGTCTGAGGAGCTTCCATCTATCAAATTCTGTCTTAATGGAGGAGAGGAGTGGGTGTATGTTAACCTGCCATATTGTATTTAAAGATGGAGTTAAAATGATTCACAGATAGGTTATTCCATTGGGAACCCAGAGAGGATCGGCTGCCTCGACCATCTGTTGAGTACAGTGGAGTTAGAGAGCAATACTTCAGTCTTGTTTTGATTCAATCGTAAGCCGGAGTATATATAAAAGGCATCTAAGAGACTGAGCAGGGGCGGATGGCGGACTGTGCATCAGCCAGGAGAAGCAGAAGGTCATCGGCGACATTAAAGTTGTGTAGTGTGTGCCTCCCACTGTCAAGCCAATTATCTCAGGATGGTGCCTTATCACCTCGGCCAAGGGGTTCAATGGCCAAGATGAAAAGGAGGGGAGAAAAAGGGCAACCCTTGTGCCTCTCTCCAGTGGGAATCGTGGGAAAGTGTTGAATTTGTATTAACTCTGGCCGAGGGGCCTGTATATATGGCCTGTATCCTAGAAAGAAATGTATCCCTTATCCCAAAATGTGTAAGAACCATATAAAGATAGTCCTAGTCTATAGAGTCAAATGCCTTTCAAATCCACTGCAATGGCAGCAGCTGGTGATGAAAGTGACTTAGAAAAGGCATTAGACTCATGAGTGTTCTCAAATGGTCTGAACTGTGTTTACCCGGTATAAACCCCACCTGTGATGTGTGTATAGGTTCTGGGAGTAGAGAACTAAGCCTAGTTGCCTGGATTTTGGCATACAGTTTGCTATCCAAATTAATGAGAGAAATTGGATGGTAACTTCCAGGGTTAGTAGGATCCTTGCCCTTTTTAGGGATGACCACAATAGTGGTCTCACGCATTGAGGGGGGAAGGGCACCCTTGAACTCTATCTCCTGGAAGACTAAGGTCAAGAGGGGGGAAATAATCTGGGCTAGTGCCTGATAAAAATCTGCTGTGCAGCCATCGCTACCTGGGGACTTCCCTTTTTTCAGGCCTTGAATAGCTGCGGATACTTCCTCTCTGGTAATGGGAAGGTCCAAAAGCTGCATTTGCTGCAAATGCAGTTTGGGTAATTGTAAAGTGTCCAAAAAAGATTGGGTCTCCCTGTTTGGTTTTGTGTGTCTGGAGGAATAAAGTGCTCTATAGAAAGAAGTCATATTGCTATTAATGCCCTCTTGGGAAGTGACTAATACCCGTTGCTTGGTTTTCAGCCAAGAAATATATCAGCTAGCCTGCTGCTTCCTTAATTGGTATGCACGTGTTTTGCCCCCTTTGTCGCCCCCTTCCCAAAAGGTATGTCTTAGCCAAGAATGACTACTTGGTCTTTCTATTAAGAAGCTGACTGATTTCAAAACACAGGCCTAAGATAGTTCTGCCTATAGGGAGTGAATAGAGCGAAATGCATAAATTTAAGGTGACTTCAGCTGTTGCCAGCTGTCTTTCCAAGGCAGCCAACTGCTGTTCATGTTCTCTCAGTTTTGCTGCTGCATACCCATGATACTACCTCGTCGTGACTTTAAAAGCCTCCCACTTAGTACCAGCTGAGGTATTTGTTATTGGCTTTTCAACTAGAAAAAGACAGGCTTGATTTTTGGCCCATGGAATAAAATCTGGGTCTCTCATTAGGAGAGGGTCTAATCTCCAATGTCTGGGTGGGGAGCCACAGTGTCCCATTGTATAAGGAGCTTAACCGGGCATGATCAGAAATGGTTTGGGAAGAATTGTAACAGCAAGGGTTTTAGTTGTTATGCTGGCGAGCCCAACCACAAATCCAGCCTACTGTATGAGGCATGTGCCTCCGAGTGGAAAGTGTAATCCCTTGTTGTGGGGTGGAAAAGTCTCCACAACTCTGTAAGCCCCTGATCTGAGACCAATTGGAGGAAGGCTTTCCCACTTCTGTTGTGTGTTTCTTTGCCTGTATTGTTCTTGTCTAGAGACGGAAATAAAGTCAGATTAAAGTCTCCACCAACAAGAATAGGACAGTAAGGGGAAGTAAACTACAGGATTATCTGAGCAAGATTATGGAAAAACTGGGATTATCTTCATTGGGGGCATAAATATTACATAACGTAGTGCCCTGTGGGAGTTTGTTAGGTAGCAATGACCCATCTACCATCCTTATCTGAAAGTGTCTGCACTAAAGTCCAGGGAGAGATTTGCAAAAGAATTATGACACTGTGGTTCCTGGTAGGAACATTAGAGTGTACCTGTTGGCCTACCCAGTTCTTAGTCATACGAGTATGGTCGCATTCGGACAATTTGGTTTCCTGTAGAAAGGCAACTCTGGATTGTAAATGTTTTAGATGTGACAGGACTTTCTTTGTGCTTCACTGGGGAATTTAGTCCTCTGACATTCCATGTATGGAACACCACGTCCATCATTTTGATCTAGTGGTTACCGGTAATTAGAGGAGTTCAGTAATGGGTACCTGGGATCCCTCTTCTTATATTGGACCAAAAACAGGAGTACACGCACAGTTTCCCAGCAGCGCTATGCACCACCTAGTGGACTGAAATAGAGATCAACAGTTTTCTTGTTAAGAACAGGGCCCCTGAGTCCACTATCTATATCTACCAAACTAAACTACTTAACTTATCTAACAAACTCATTAATAAACACGAAGGACTAAACCAGCTGAAGCCCCAACCAGTGGTATGTCCAATCATGTTGTGGGGTGTGAGAGCTCAAAATCACAGTGAGGGAAGACTACGCCTGCACCACAAAAATATCAGGCTAACAGTACTGTATTATCAGTACCATGAGTGAAAATGATCATTAAGCCCTAGCCATTCCAGGCTACAAGATGCATACCAGCCTGTATCCGCTACAACCGTGGTCAGAAAGGACACGGTAAATGAGCCATATAGTAAATCTGGATATGGCTGGCAAAGAACCCTGGATACCCTGCCACTGACAGGATCTGTAAACCCAGGTGAGTCCACTGGTCTCTCTACCCAGACCTTGTAGAAAACGGAGATACAAAGTTGTCTGCCTTGATTACGACTAAAATCACTGCTTCTTCCTCCACCTCTGCAACTCGGGGGTTCCAAAGGAATCCAGTACAGCAAAAATAAAATATTCTGTGATAAGCCCCAGCGATTAGGTGGACATTTTTAACAAGGCAAACACTCCTATAACAAGCATTAAAGTACAGTATCTGTAATATAAGGGATCTATGATAATATTATACTGCTAACATTATAGGCGGCCTGGGGTCATGCAACTAACAACATTGTCTTCCAAGCCAGAAAAGTCAAGCAGCTACCCCTTAACAACATTAAACATCCTACCATAGTACCCAAGTACCGAGTCATTATAATAACAATATAATATCTACCTCCAAATGGAGGCCTTTAAAGATGAATCAAAAAACAATCTGAGTCGAAATCTAGTTCAGCTCTGTTCAAGTATATAAAGAGAAGGGTTACCATAGAGGACAGGAGATCTTTAAAAGTGTGTCATAAAGTGAGCGTAAACCCGGAGCACATTATTAAGAGGGCATGTGATTGTCTCACCCCTCTCACTCTATATCTTCCCGTACCCCCTCAAATAACAATTACTCAGCAGACATGGGGTAGAAATAAACCACGCATAACCATTACCTTGGTACCAGTGCATTTTCCTGTGCAACGCCTTAAACTAGAGGAAAACAACATAAAAAAAAAAAGAATAATCCTGCATGTGGGTATATGGCTCGTCTTAGGCAAAGTATACGTATCAACGCACCTAACCTACATGGCATCCTGGCCTTTCCTCCCGTGTTGCACTGTGAAAAAACTTGTGAGATACAGAAAAGGGGGTTAAAAAGTCTACATACCTGAGCAGAAATGAGCTGAGTGACAGTTTTGATCATCTTCTTTATATGCAGACCTCTTACTAAATAGTTGGTCCACAGCAAACCCACGATTACAAAAATATACATTGTTATGTACCTCTGGGTCAGCGTCTAGGGGCAAAGTGAGGCCTGTACTAAGTCAGCAGTGATATGTACTGAGAGGTTAGATTCGTATTCCATACTGTACAGGCCCCAATTTGACCCTGTTATCCCCTTCCTGCCATTCCTCGAAACCCCGAGACACCTGTCCCTCGGTACTTATCTGATTTCCATCATGTGAGATTATAACTAGTCTGGTCTTCATCCTGGATGGGATTGGTGCGAGTCTGCATGGATGTTTTCGGCATTGCGGCTTGGTGGAGAGCCGGGAGCCGATGATCGTATCTCTGAGTCGTGTAAGGGCAAAGCGGCATCTGCAGCCAAGGACCATGAGTTTTCTTCCCGGGAGCTTCTAGAGGTTGTTCAGTTGACATCCATCTGCTCAGCTGGGTCAACGCCTGGCAGATCTCGTAGAGGGGAAAAGTGGTTTTGGGAGAAATATGGACTAACATATTCTATTTCTTGTGTGCCGGCTAAGGTCAGATTCTGATCCTGTTGGTCCGACAAGGGAATCCTGTCCTGCGGATGATCTCACTTAAAATGTGGCGAAGTCGGGGGTCTTTTCCTGGATCTCAATTTGTGGGGTTCCAGCATTGAGTGAGGGGATGAAGCAGATGTCATCGATGTGGATTCGGGCAGGCCTTCTTTTGGGGAGGGTCGGTGGCTCTGGTCTTCCATCTGTTTATAAGAAGAGTTGCCCTGGGGTGTTGACCATCTATCTGCCATGCAAGTCATAGCAGCATCTGGGGAGGCCAATTGGTGTAGTACCATTAATTGAGATCTGTAAATTGGCAGGGTAATGCAGGGTAAAGGGGATTCGTAAGGCGTGCAACTTGCGACGGACTTCGGTAAAAGTCTTCCGTTTAGTGGCTAACTCCTTAGAGTAATCTTGAAAAATCATAATCGAGTGGTCATTCCAGTGAAGTTGCCCCAGTTCCCTGGCTCTAGCTTGGATCGCTTCTTTTTCAGCATGATTCAGAATATGCACAATAAATGGCCTAGGTTTGTCCTCCTGTCTGGGTTTGGGCTGCAAGGAACTATGCGCCCTTTCAATCATGACCCTTGTGCCCTCCAGGAGTTGGAGAATTTCAGGGAGCATTCTCTGCAGAAAGGATACTGCTTTCCCGGCTTCGCAGCCCTCTGGAAAGCCCAGGATCCGAAGATTATTACGGCCAATTCCTATTTTCCAAATCCTCCATTTTGTCTTGTAAAGAACGGACTTGGGCTGCCTGTTCCCGCATAGTTGCACAGTGTCCCTGCAGTACATCATCCTGAGCTATCATTTTATGTTCAGCTCGGTCCACCCTAGCATCCAGCTGCTGCATTGAAACTGCGGTGGTATTCACCACCAAAGTTAAAGCATCGATGCTGGTCATGATTGAAGCAAACATGTCCCTGATCGAGGGTTCTTCTCTTCCTATGGCTGACTGTGCCATGCATCCTAACTTTGCGGATACCTTCTGGGCAAACTAGCTTTTATTGAACAAGTCCTGTATCAGATTTTCTCCAAACTCACCCTATAGTTAGCAGATGATTACCGATTACCGTTAAACTAGACGTTTCCAGTCGGGGTGAACAAGAACTGCATGTAGTCGGGTTCTAGGCTTGTAGGCTGAGAGAGCTACACAATTAAGTCACCATCTTGGTTAGTGGCTGGCCATGCCCGTTTGATTCTTTTCAATTCTAGTCCATCTATCCATTACGTTTTGCTAAGAAAATAATTTCTCAAAATGTCTGTGAGGTGGGTGGTGATATGTTTCTTGAAAATTTGGAGTTAATTGACCTCAAATGGCCAAGTTATGGCCAAACATTAAAGAAAAAGCAAGAAAATAATTTATTTATGACAGTTCACATTTGTGAACCAAAACTACTGTTTCAGCTTTTGAAAAGGAATTTAAAAAGCTGAATGGCTACCAGGGTGCCCAAGCCCAATGGCCTATAGGTATTGACCTCCCCCACCTTTTGCTTGTCCACCAAGTGCCCAAGCCCAATGGCCAGGTAATCCCCCCCATTCTTTATTTGACCACCAGGGTGCCCCAAGCACTGTGTGGTAAATTAAGCCACTGGGGTGCCAAAACCAGTTGCCATCCTTATAGTTTTTTGGGCCACTGGGTTTTCCATGCCCTGTGGCAATAACTATTAATGTTACCAGTAGGATGCCAAAACCCAGTGGCAAATGCATATTTAACTCCAACACACATAGCACCCGGACTACCCATCTCCTCATCTTACATAAAACTACACACAAAAAAGAAAACCATCCCACATTGTCTTTTTAAAAAAATGTAAAAATGTTTATAAGAAAAGGTCCATTGACATCTTCTTCCATTATCTCCCTCCAATTTACCTTTAAAAACAGAAAATGGTCCATTATCATGTCTCCCCAAACCATTCTTACCCCACCCTGCCACCCCTCACCCCTAGTCACCCACTTACCTGTATAGGGTCTCTCAAACCTTATCCTCTTAGTGACTAATGATTCAGTCTCTGGGTTTGTGGACTATCACACACCTCAAGTGTGTGAAAAATCCTCATAACTCACAACTGCACAGACATTATTCTCTATATAATACATGGATGAGAACTTACTCCATAGAAAATACCATCATTTATTGCCCGGTATAGCTGTGACTAATCTATCAATTAAAAGTATATACCTGCACTAATAAAAGAATTATACTGTAGCAATACAGTACCTGCACTAATCAAACAATTACAGCTACTGTATATACCGGCATTAATCAAATAATTACAGTTATATACCTGCATTAATTAAAGCTATATAGCTACAATAATCAAGCAATTAATGGGACAATACTGATAACAATTGACACATCATTAGGAAACTAGCCAAACCAATTAACAAGCTACAAAGAACATGGAAAAGACACACAGCCCCTCAACCTAGAAATCCCCAAACTCTTACCTGCATTCACTTTACACATTCTCTCCTTGCTGCAGGAAACCTTCAGGTGCTAGAACATGTTTGCTAATGCAATCTCAATAACAATAACCATCCTAATGTATTATATTCAACAAACAGTGGGTAAGGTTGTAACATTCTGAAGTATACCCATCTTGGGGGCTAATTAGCATAAAGCCCTAATTTGCTTCCTTGATGTGTATACATCCTTTATATCACCCTTATCCATAGTTTATTCTATATGTTGTTGTGCTGCAGGAGTGAAGTCACTACTGGAGAACAACAACATAAAATGCTGCCACACAGCTACATTCCTGTATACAATCCAGTTGGAAGCTGTTTTTTTTTAACTTGACCTTAAGGAAAATGCTGCAGCACATTGATGTACAGCAGTAATTTGAGTTGCCACCAACCCTCAAGTGCCTTCTACATCCACAGTTCACTGAAAGGAAGCAGAGTGTCTGAAATGGGCATGATAATGGGGCCTATTCACAAAAGGGTTGGAATGCCTATGCACTGCATATCAGAGGTTCATAAGCAATCCTATGCCTGAATGCTGTCCAATGAGGTCCAGCATACCCCTGGTGGCATTCATCACTTAGGTGCACTAGTGCCTTACATGCTGGATCCCCCAGCAGCTACAGTTCTGCACCAGGGATGGGCTGGGGCTGTGTTGAGGAGCCTTAGCTGTACGTATGCATGTAAGCATATGCATGCTGGGCCAAGGCAGACAAATGTATGTTAGGGGACCTCCCATAACTAGTTACATGCCCCCACAGGTTACTGGTGGATGCGGCACTGGAATCACCCAGCACACAGCTGCCCCGTCCCTGCTGGGTTTCCTTGAGGGGTGGGTGGCCATTTGGGCAAATGCCCACTGATTGTTCTTGGTGCACTGTACTCATTCCCAGGATTCTATGCCTGTAAGCAGATGGGGATCCACTATAGAACTGGGACTGGCATCCCATTGGATGCCCACCAGCATCCCATGCTCCGCCCTGAAATACCACGTTCCTTCTCTGTGTGGCTGTTCACTTGCACTAGGGGGGGCATGTGCTGGCAGCTGGCAATCATGAATGCAGGTACACACCTGTGTGTGGTGTGGAGCAGCATAGGCAGGATACGCATGTTTTAAGTGTACTTCCCACCTATTAGTGACTAGAGCCCAATGTTTGGGCATCCATGCACAGACCTGTCTATGTCTTCATCTTGAGTTTTCTGTGGCAACAAGTGACTCTCTCAACCTTTGCTCTTGAGGTTCAGTGTTGCCATAGATACCTCTGGATGCACAGGCTTGTTATATATGGCTGCCCATATTTTATCCTCTTATATTATATTACTGAATAAATCAGATACTACTAGAATAACAAATGTGGCAAATTAATTTAAAGGACATGATGCACATGTACTTTGTGGGAAGAAGCTGTCAAAAGTGGATTAGAGAGCCTAAACTCATTCAATTTTTAAACCTACCAAAGTTTTCAAAGATTTGCTCCAAATCCAGGCAATTGCTTTAAAAGGTGACTAGTTCATTCATTTTAGGTCCTTGTAGGATTAAGGATAGGGAAGAATGCTGATTTGAAAAGTGTAGGTTTAGAAATCTAGTTTTTCATCATTCATTGTCTCCCCAGGTAAAAATTGTTAGCTACTTACTTCTGAACTGTTGTCAGCCCTGTAGAGGATTCTTTCAGTCTGTTATCTTACCATCAAGGAAAAAAACGTCCTCTGTATTTCCTGGCCCCAACATGAATTCAGTGCATGCCTCTGTGTCTTTTTATGCTCAGATGTGTCCTTTTGGTTTACTAGAGGTCTACACATTTTTATAAATCTTCTGAAAAGTCCTGAAAGCACCACATACCTCTGAATTTAAAGCTGTAATTAAGCCTCAAGGAAATTCAATAGAAAGTGTAATAGAACTTGCAAAACATAGCAGCAAGAGTAGCCTTACCAGTATCTCAGTAAGAGAAACATTTTTTGCTAAGACTCCAGTGGTATAAAATGTACTACATGTATAATATCAGGTGGACTGGATTCAGGTCCAAAGACACACTATAAAATAAATAATTTGATGGGATGATATACAATAAAACAAAGTATTGTTTTGATATCATGAGGCGGTAATTGATGTCATTTATTTTTCAGTCTTCAGATACTGTATGTTAAGTATTTAAAGTATTTCACAGGTGGCAGAGAGTCCGAGCAGCCAATCAGTGCACCTACATGAGATCTAGCACTAGCTTCACTGTTCTTAATTACAGGAAGTGCAGTACTAATATAGCACTGTCTAAAAAATGGCTGTTGTCCAGAGAGGAGGTGGATATCTTACTGGTAACAGATGACAGGCTTCTCTGGTCAGTGGACTGGATCAAGGGTGTCTAAAGAGGGCTAGAAATTAACCTAATGACACGAAAGGATTAGACTGCTAATGGCTAGCTAGCTTCGGCACATGGAAGGCAGGATAGACAGATATTTAAATATTGAAAGAGCACCAATCGTCCTCCTTTAATTTTTTTCAATATTGAAATATAGACTTTGACAGCAGATGAGGTCACATGGCCCACATAGTCTGACCATTTTTCTCTGCCTATACTATCCCATCAGTGCAGACTTTTCTTGATCTATGGCTCCCTTCCACACCAACTTCCCAATTAAGATTCCCTTGTGCCTATCCCATACATGCTTGAAGACCGCCACTGTTTTAACCCCCACCACCTCTACTGGAAGACTGTTGCAGATACCCACCACTCTTTCAGCGAAAAAACACTTCCTCACAGCTTTTCTAAATTTTCCCGCTTCCAGCTTCATTGCATGTCCTCTTTGTTATATGCTGTTTCTGTAATGTTTATTAAGGATCTGCAAAGTGCAGTATACATGACATACAGTACAATTATCATATGTTTAACATAAGAGCCATCATCATCAAGGCAATATATAATGTGTTCTAGCTTTATGTATTTATAAGCATGAGCCCTTGGGGACCCTCCTTTAGGTACAGCGTGAGAGGAGTAACCCCTGCCCCAGCATTCCAATAATGCCATTCAAAAGGTGGAGTCAGACTGAACCTTTACTCTTGAACTTGGCACTGTGGTGGGTAGGAGGGAAAGGGAAGAAAGTGGCAAACAAGAGCTTGCTGTCTGTGTTTACATTATTTATCATCTTTGAAATGGGTACCTGTGAGGAGTAATGCAAAACTGGATTGGACCTCACCAGTTCTGTGGTTTAGATTACGTCCCCAGACTTTGTCTCTTCTTATGACGGGTGCCACATCCTCCATACTCAAGGAACAAAAGTTGGATCCCCTTCAATCCTATGCAGGAGCCACACATTCCAGCACAAGTTGAACAACTTGGCATGGTCATTTAGGGAATGGGTTAGTTTCTCCATCCTGTAAATTTATTTTACTCTGCCTCTCCAAGTTGGCATGTTAGGATTCTGCTGTGTGAGCCACTGCTTGATAGTTGCTTTCTTAGTTGGTGAGGAAGATACATAGAAGATATTACATATGTGGGCCTCTGAAACCCCAATGAAAATTATAATGATAAATACAATACAGGGATTAAGGATACTGGTTTATTATAAAGTGCCGTAGGTCTGTTTCTAGGGCTTCCAAGAAAGGGTGCTGGACTGGGCACCCCTACATTACAAGTGTGTGGGTTTGTCTGGCCTCTCCACATTGTTTCCAGCTGGAGAAGTCCCTTATGGTCAAATACTATTCTGTGATCACAGGAGTGCAAAAATCTGATTACTGCTTCCATGCATATTTTCTTTACATATGGGTGCTTATTATTTGGGAGGTCACTTGGCAGGCCTGTGCCCAGGTTTCCTCTAAAATGGGAATCTAATTCTTCCTCCCATTTTCCTGCAGTCCTTCTTGTGATGTCCCTCATGGAGACCGTTACCTGTTAAATCTGCAAGATCATATGGGCAGCTCCACCTGACTTTAGAAATGACATAGAGTTGCTTACCACAGCTAGATATGCATGCCCTATTAGTAGGGAGAAAATGTATGTTAAATTTGTTAGTAGCAAAAGAACCCATTCTGTTGGAACCCAAATATTGTTTGGGGTTCAGTAAACAATTTGAGAGTAGAGCCTTCCATCGACCGTGTAAGCATTGCAAATCATACCTTTCCCACATATGATGTCCTAAGTCTAGGCTATGGGAAGGGTGGAAATTTCTAGCAGTGGTAAAGGCACAGGAGGGGTAGAAAGGGATAAGGCTAGCTGCTTTCTAATATCTAACCAGACCATCAGTTGGGCCTCCAGCCACAGCCTCTGAGTCACCTCTCAAGGGATGTGACATTATACAGTGCTGGTGGTAACCCTTGGGCTGCTGGCAGAATTGGTATGCATAGTAATTCTAGACTAATATACTATATCAGTTTGTGGAACAGAGGGTTAAGTCCCGGGGTAGTAACTCTCTCTATGTCCAGCCAATGCCATGGTGAGTGCCCCCATATCATAATACATAATAAAGTAGAGATGAGCCACCCAGAAATATAATTTCAGGTTCTACAAGGCCAGATCTCCAGCACTTCTGTGGAGAGTCAGAGTCTGCCATTTTACTCTAGGGTGTTGCCCTGCCCAGATATACTGAGAAATCTCCATACTCCACAGTCTTCTACTGATTTGCAGGATATTCAGTGGGGCATTTTTAAAAAGGTACGGAACCCATGGCAGTGCAACCATTCTCACAGACTTAATCCATTGGGACAAGATTAGGATGAGTGTTCCCCACCTCTGGAAGTCCTGCTGCATCTGGTCTGTAAAGGGTTTATAATTATCATCATAGCATAAAAACAAAGAAAAATGTTCACACTGGGAGGGTGGTGCTTGTAATCAATTAGCAGCATAGAAGACCACACAAATTGGGCACTCACCATCTCATTGTCTTAGAATGATGCTCTTACTCCAGAAGTATTTTTCAAAAGTGCAATTTGTTCCTTTTTATTAGGTGGAAAAATGCGCATTAAAAACTCAGCAAATGCCCATAACACTCACCTGATGCATTTTGGATCTTCTGATCCTCTGCCAAAGGTGATTAAAACATGCTACACATACCTCTTAAATATGTCCATGGTTCATGATGTCATACATGATGTCAGAAATAACCAAGGATTTTAATAACAGTCATATTCTTCTACACTGAATAAATACACAATCTCAATAAATAATATAACTGACAAAATACACACACAGTGAAATATAGGTGAGATATGCAGATGATAAAAATGCTATGTTAAAAATGTAGCACCCAAATGGAGTTGCCATAATAATGTTAAAACGTATAACTTCCAAAAACCTATTTACACTAAGTATTGTAAATCTGAATTGGCAAAAGTTATAGATGAGAAGATCACAACTATATTATATTCCATACAAACATTTTAAAATTTACATAGCTCTCCTAAGTAGTTATTGTAATTACATAGAAACATAGAAAACGAGAAGTTGTCAGTAGAAAAGGACCGCCAGGCCCATTCAGTCTGCCCATTTGCCCTAGGTGTACTAGCAGCCTATGACCCTAGTTGGCCATTGACTTGGCTATTTCTTCTCTTAACTATTCCTTCCCATCACTATGGTTCCTTTTTCTATCCCATGCATGTTTGAATCCCACCACAGTGCATGCTCCCACCACTTCCTGGGGCAGTCCATTCCATGCATCCACCACCCTCTCAGTGAAATAGAACTTATCCATTTCCTTATATGGCACCCTCCAATTTAAAAGGTTAACATACCTGGTTCAGAAAACGTTTTTAAAGCAAATGCAGATTTGCTAAAGATTGGTCTCCATTTCCAGGGTCCTGGTGATCCTTCTGGTGCGTACCCCGTCCAAAGCCTTCTGATAAACTGCAAATGAAAAGAGAGACAGTTAAATTACTACTGGCTATTAATAAAGATCCTATGCAGCTTAGTTCAAAAAAAGTTTCAATTTAAATCCCATTTTTATACCGGGTGCTTTTGTAGCATGCAAGCTAACAATCCAGAAATCTTCCCTCCTAAGAACAAGATTGTTAAAATCTCCTCCTCTAGGTTGTAGGCATACTGTGTTTATTGCCCTAAAACTGGAGGTATGTTTAAGGAATAATCAATGACAGGGTGTGGGTTGGGCTGGGATATACCTACTCCTGGCATAGTTCAGTCACAAGGCTACAGGCTGAGTGACCAACCATGAACATGGGTAAATCCCAACCCAGCCCACACCCTGTCATGGATTATTCCAATTATACAATTAGGAAACATGACAAACGTATAAAAATTGTGACGCAAAAGATTTTTTCTTATTCTTCATGCTAGAAACAGTAACATATTTATACTCAGTATAACATAATTCCTATTTGTAAGTGGGTTACAATGCATTAGTTCATTGTATTTGAGGCTATAAATAGTAATAGAGCAAACTGTAAACAGATAAACAAAGAAAACTTTTGGACTTGATTCTCAAATCTTGCACAAATCACGCCAGCAGCAGCTTGCACCAGTTGCCAGTGTACCAGGGACCCTGCACCCAATTCTCTTTTGTAGGGACCTGGCAACAAAGTCCAGCAGCTTGCGGCACCATGACCATGTGCCAACATATGGCACATCTGAATGGTGTGTTTCAAACTGCGGGTGGTTAGGGTTAGCCCCTGGTGACTAGCAGTCCCCACCAGCCCCGATCCTCTGTAGTAAATGAATAACCTCCCTGTTGCTCTAACGGACCCACTATCTGCTCTAAAATAATGAAGTATAAATCCCTGGTGGTCTAGCAAAGCCCCACCCAGCCCTGATATGCCTGTATATTAAAATAGTAATATGATCATTCCCAGGTCTAATAGCCTTTATATGCCTGTATATTAAAATATTAAAAACACCATTCAGTGGTGGTCTAGTGGACCCCTCCCTATCCCCAATCTTCCCTTATAATATGCAAATATATATCCCTGGTGGGCTAGTTGACCCACATACACCCACCATGGCAGGTAGTGCCCACCACCCCACTCCACCAATCCAGAAACAGAGCCAGCAACCAACACAGGCCTTCTCACATCAGCATGTCTAGCCACTGACTGAGCTGTCGAGAAGGAGGGCATAATGTATACAGTATGCACTCTTTGATTGACAGCTCAAGTGAATACTGCCAGTGTAAGTGGTCAAACCCTCTATGGGTACTTAGAATTTCACCCTCTGAGAGGGTTTAGAGAATACTAAATTAGGGGATATGGCAGTTTGCTGCTGTCACATGTCCCCCTAGTGTCATGCCACAGCCCATTTTGTGCCACAAGTATGGCACAAGCCCCCTTTGGTGCATGCTGTGGTTGTCACAGGTTGCATTTGGGACTCGCTCAGCTCATGCTCATCTTGTGTGAGCTCTTGCGCCATTCCAGGAGCTTTGAGAATCGGGCCATATGTGCTTTGTTTTATTTTGCTAAGAAAAACTGTTTCAGAAGTAACAGACAATCAAGTATCAAACAGCAGAAATGTTCTTTTTGTGATGGCTTTTTATGTTAACAGGTCAATTTAGGATAACGAAAGCTCAAGCCATGGGAAAAAGTAAGCAGAGAGTTTATCATTTCAGTAGGTGAAAGTTCAGCTGAACCTTTTTTTTTTTAACTTGGTATCATGCATTTTACTTATGGAAATGAAACTCAGTCCTCCCATGGTTGAAAAAGAATAGGCTTGGCATGCAGGGAGGAGTCTGCTGGACTGAGTGAAGTCTTGCATTGTTTTCTTTGTGTGCAGTAGGCTGAGCACATCTTCTTGGACTGCTGCAGAAAGATGGCTGCACTGAAGTATTTAGTAGGCCTTCCAGGTCAGATAATAGTTCTTGTTCAAGGTTTTCAAAAATGTGTTGTATTTTGTGCTCAAAAGTATGGTCTTGTAATTGTTGTGAAGTTTGAAGCAGTGAAATCATTGTTTGCAGAGTTTGGGAACTGTAAGCAGTTGTTAAAGAGAATGTTACAGGCACTTTTGAGGGAATCTGACTTTCTATTTCTGTAGTTTGAATTTGTCTTTTGGAGGTGGGTGAATATGGAAAGCAGTCTTTTTTACATGAATAGATATGGGTAGCTTGTTTTTGTAAATGAGTATCACTTGTGGATGGCTGATTTTCGTCATATAGGCACAAATATTGATAATGTAATGGGTCAGCATAAGATGTTGTTGCCATCATTTTGTGAAGTGGTGGTTTTCCAGCTAATACTATGCACCGCTGTGGACAGTCCTTTATGTTAGGTCATCAATAACTTCTTAAAGCAGACTCATTTTTGTGGCCTGTGACACTCCTTATTTGGTATGTTTGCAGTCCTACATCACTGAGCAGAGTTACTGCAGTAGCTCTTAATGAATGATTCATGTAAATCTTGCTCAGGCCAGCTTCTGCATATTCTGTAGGCTTCCTTCTAAGTGGGAACTCCCATCAGTTTTGTAGTACCATATCTGTTGTTTTCAAGGCACTGTTGTGGGAGTTTCTTGGGTGACAGAATAATGCTAGTGCCTGTGGAAGAGTTTGTTTACGTACTTTTATATAGTTTTCTCCTGGGTAGAGTGGATTACATGGCAACTCAAACATAAATCCTTTGGTGTTTTGTTTGTCAGGGTCATGCAACTTTGCAGGATTTTTAGTACATCCATTGTAAGTTTTGCTAAGTATCATAAGCCATTTTCTACAACTTTACTTTTAAAAGATGAGGTGGCGAATGAGCGACACCATTCCAGAGACGGGCCATGTAGAGTTGTATATACCTCCACTTTTCAGCAAGGCCTGTCAAGGTGTTTGGTGACAAAGCAGGGATTTCCTTAAACGCAGGTCCTGTTGTCTTAGTGGGGGATGATGAGATGTTTTATCATTCCTCACATCTTTGCCTCGTCACAACACCTTTGAAAACATTGTTAGACGTGGTGAAGAAAGTGTCACTCATGAAATTTATGGTGTGGCTCATGGTGGATCATTAATGGGCCTATTTAATCCACAACACAGGCCGACAAAACTGCAGAGGCTATTTCCTTTCTCCTGACGATTTTACTGTTCCATAAATTGCGTAACAAGTCATTCTACTGCTCTGTGGCTGTGCTCTTGCCTCCATACTCTCCTTGGTATCATATCTGACCAAGAGATGCACACTTGCTGCCACCACTGCTGTATAGCTCTTAAGTCCTTTTTTATTTGTAAGTATGTGTCCACCCAAGGCCTGCCTGCCAGGTCGTTGCCTCCTAAATGAATAATAATTAGGTCTGGCCTGGGCTGCCGTTCTCTGAGTTCTGTTAATGTGGGAAGCAGCTGAGCCCACCTCATCCCCTGTATGCCATGTCAAAACAACCTACACCTTCTCACATCTTGGTATAGCTGCCTTCCCCCAGCCTTCTTCTCTGCTCTCTTTCCAGCCCAATAAATGTAGGAGTGGCGCAGATCCATACTTCCATGATCCTCCCTCCACCTATGGGGTGCAAGTAAAGTCATTACTATTCAAGCTCATAGTGTCGTTCCCACATTCATCCCCCCTTTCCATGCCCCTCCCCTGTCTATTCCCTGTTTCTTGCCCCCTATCGCTGTGATCCCAGCCAGGACCCTACAATCCCCTCTGCCTAAATATATATTTATCTATACCTACATAGTTTCTTGTTTGTGTTTTTTTTTTTTTTTAATTATTTCAGTGCTCTAATGTACCTTTTATAACTGGCCGATCGCCAGCATCCCTTTTCCAATATCTTGCTCACCGTCTCGCCTGCCGCTGCCCACTGTGAGGCAGCCCCAATCCGCAGGGAATGGGAAGAATAATTAGCTGGGTCTTCTCCCGTGAATTGCATGCCCTTTTTCAGTATTGCTGTGACTTGGTAGCCAGTCACCCTTCTCCCATCCCTGTGTACAAATAGTTTTCCTGTCCTGGTCCCCTGCTCTGTGGCGAAAACCCACAGCGCCTGTACCAGGCATATTGCGCCCTCTGGTTGACTTTTTAGCATCACCATGCAACCTTTTCCCCCTTGATCTGTCTTAGATCTCCTAATCCTGATCTGTATTTCAGTCGCCCCCCAGGTTATGTCATCCCAGTCTAGCCAGCTTTCCTCGTCTTCTCTCCCATGACCTACCACCTCGCTCACTCTCATGGCACCTGCAAACATTATCACATAAATCATGTGAAACAGCTGGGCCTCATTCCGTGATCTGCATATTGCTGGGAGCACCTCCTTCAGTTTTATGAGCCATTGTTCCCCTATAGGCCTCCTACTATCTGCTGGTCCCTGTTTCAATCTGCCCCATCCTTGCATCATTCTTCTGATGAGCAATGTTTTTGTCGAGTCCCTCCACCTTTTAGACTGCAGATAAGACTAACCCCAGCCAGGTAAACTCCCATTGTGGTGTGGGCTGTGCCTTTCCTCCACTGTTCCACTGTGAACATTCCCAACTGTTCTTCTGTGAGTGGCCTACTTACCTCCATCTGGTGCTCTGCCCTGAATGTTTGAAACACTCGCCAGGCCCCGTCGTAGGTCCTCAGAGTCCGAGGTGCCCATGAGCTGTGAAACAACAATTCTGCTCCTTCCTGCCAATGTCCCAGATGTTCGTTGGTATGGGTGTTTTAATTCTTCCGCTGCTGGTGCCAGCCTCCGAAAATGGTCCAGCTGCAGATGGGAAAGGCTGTCAGCCAGAGTGTTGTGTACTCCTTCTATGTGTTGTGCTCTAAATGACATGTTCAGTTGCAATGCCCTTAAACTAAACATCGTAACACCTGCATGACTGTGTCCGATCTGGCCCCTGTTGTTCAACACATCTACCACTGCTCTATTGTCACCAAAAGCGTTACTTTTGATCCGTAATTCCTCTCCCCAGACCAAAGTACTGCCTTATGGGCATGATCTCTAGCAATGTAATGTCTCTCACCTTCCCCTCCTGCACCCAGCTGGCTGGCCAGGGTTCCGCGAACCATCTGTCTCTCATGTATCCCCCCATGCCCAGTCCCCCAGCCGCATCTGTGTATAGATCGAGATCTGTGTTGTATAGCCATTCCTCCTGCCAGAATGAGCACCCATCGTATTCCCTAAGGAATTCCTCCCAAATCTTAAAATCCTCCTTAACCCCTTACATCAAATCTACCCAGTGATGAGATCTGGTGACCCCTGCTGCAGCCCTGGCTAACCTCTTTGTAGAATGTCCTGCCATTCCCAATGGCCCTGCAGGTGAAGTTCAAGTACCCCAGTACCTGTTGTACCAGCTTTAGCTGTACCGTCTCCTGCTGGTGTGTAATTGTATTAGTTCTTTCAGCTTATTGACTTTGTTATCTGGTAGTCTAAATACCTCATTTGGGGGGCATCTATCTCAATCCCCAAAAATTCTATAACCCTGCTGGGCCCCTCTGTCTTCTCCAGGTTCAGTGGTACCCCCAACTCCTGACACAATTCCTGGAATTTACCTAGCATCATTTGTGTCTCCCTTTTTCCTCTTCCAATGAATAGGAAATCATCCAGATAATGGATGACCATCCTATAACCTGTTTTTTCTTGAAATATCCACTGCAAACAGGTGCTGAAAGCTTCAAATGTAGCACATGCTGTGGAACAACCCATTGGCATTGCTTTGTCAAAATAATAACTTCCCCCGCTTTTGAAACCCAATAGATCCCAGTCTTCCCTCCTGACCGGAAGCAGTCTGAAAGCAGACTCAATGTCTGTTTTAGCCATCCATGCCTCCTCAGTGGCCCGGATCATCCGGACCGCATCCTCTAGTGTCGCATAAGTCACCCTACTGTGTTCTTCACTGATGAAATCATTCACTGACTCCCCTTCTGGATAGGACAGGTGGTGAATCACTCTGTATTCCCCTTCCTGCTTCTTGGGTACCAGACCCAATGGTGATACCCTCATGCTCTGCAATGGGGGGTTATCAAACGGCCCCTCTACCCTACCTGCTGCTACTTCCTTCTCTATCTTCTGTCTCAGTACCTCCTCCTTCCCTTTCACTGACCCTAGGTTGCTAGCCTCCATTGCTCGCCTAGGTCCTGTAAACTGTAATGAAAAACCAGTGCTAAAACCCTTCAAAATCATATCCCGCACTCTTGTGTCTGGATATTTGTCCATGTATCCTGCCCATACCTTAGCTTTGATGGGGGTTCTGGCCATCCCAAACTGTTCCTTGTCCCATTCCCCACCCTTCCCCCTTCCCCCTCTATCTCTTTCTGACTGACCTCTCGCCCTTCATTGGCTCTGTCCCCCACCACTCTTGTTCCCCCTACCCCGTCCTCCCCTGTTCCACACCTGGCCTCTAAAACCTTGACCCTCTTGAAAAAACTGTTGGCCTGTTCCTTGAACCCCATGCCCTTGTGCCCCTTGGCCCCATGCCATTCTACATTTGCTTGCTGGGTGGCCTCCCCAGCACCTTGAGCACGCATGCCGAAAGTGACATTGAGGCCAGGAACAAAAGGCTCTGTTATAAGTCTAGCAGCATCTCTGGGTCCCAAAACCTGTCTTGTTCCAATCCCCCTCAGGCGTGGACTGGTCTGTGACGTAATCCGTCCATAAATCTACTTGTTTGGTGTCCCATCTCACATCCCCAAATGTTGCCATTCTCTGCCTAAAGGATTCATCATAGTATAACCACCCCATCCCGCCTCTTAGCCTTTGCCTTCCAAATTATCAGGAATAGGTAATGAGCGGATGCCTAACTCTGGCTTTTTTCCATGACTATGGCTGAGAAAGTAGAGAAACCTCACGACCATCTATCCCAAGTCTTCCCTTTTGTGAACTTATCTTCCTCTTTCTTCCCTAAAGCACTATAGCCGCTGCCATCTCACTCTTACCTATGCCTCAGCTTCCTCACCTTGACAGCGGCCTCACGGCTCACCAAGGTGAATATGTCCATATTCCCCTCTCCAAATTTTTTCCTTCGTGGTCAGTGGTACATGCTTGCCTATCTTCATTCCAGGGGCGCCTATCTCTCTTGTCCCTTTTCCCTCTCTCTCCATTCCCTGTTCCTTCCTTTCTGTCCCTCCCATCTCCCTCCTGATCTCTGCCAGTGCCGATTCTATCTGCCCTATACCACCTACTCCTAATGCCATTACCATTTTCCCTATATATTCTTTTATACTGTCCCCCACTGCACTGGATGTATTACCTGTGACCTTGTCTGGGCTGTTCTTCCTGGAGTCTTCCAAGGTCCCTCTTGCTTCTTCCAGTGGCTGAGGAGGGGGTTGGGCTGATGGGTTTTGTGGAGGGAGCAAACCATTCTGGGCATGGTGACTGGGTTCAACCAGAGAGATGCTACCCTGATCTGGGTGGGGGACCAGTGACACAGTGACCGTAGGCTGCAGGGGTAATGGATCCGCCGTCTTGGCCGGCCCTGCTATCACCAGTGGTGCCTTCCTGGTACCCCGTGGCCCTCTGGCTGGCCTTTTTCCTTGCCGCCCTTCCCCGTGGCTGCCTTTCTCTTTTCCCCAGGTCTCCCTGGTTCTTCTCCCTCCACCAGCTCCCACATCCTGTTTGCTTTTTCCGCCAATTCCATTATAGCCTTGTAAGCCTCCTCTTTTGATGGCCTGCTGTTTTTTGGTGCCATTGTCCTCTTTCTCTTTACCCTGTGAAAACAACTATGAGAGGAAACAAGGTTAATTGTATAACTGTACCATCCGGAACGCCTTTTACTTTCGTCTGTATGGCCGGGCCCTTCTCAACCGTGCCCTGACCTGTCCTTGCACACCATTGCCTCGTGGCTTCCGGTGTTCCTGTTTGAAGCCTTGTATCCCTCCAAAGAAGCTTTATCCCTTCCCCCTGTGACCTTCCCAGCCTAACCTTTCCTTGCATGTCCCCCTCTCCTTCTGGCCGCTGGTACCCCCGGGCCTATCCCTTGTCCCTCCCTTTCATTGTTGCTTCCCCTAGTGTTGCACCATGTGGCATCATCCCTTTTGGGACCCGAAACCCATCTTCTTTTTTTTTATTTATTTATTTATAATTATTTTTTTTTTTTTTACCCCCACCTGGCTTCAGCCACGCCCCCCAATCCATTCCCCATATAACTTATACCAGCTTGAGGCTACTGTACCCCCATGCACTGCCAGTTCCCTTTCTTGCCATTTCTGAGGCCTGCTGTAGAGTTGTCATCCCTTCCTTCCTGGGCCGTGTGGCCCTTCGGGCTTGTGACATCACGTCCTGCCTATTCGCTGCGGTAGCTCTGACGTCTGACCCTCTGATTGCCTGGCCCTTCCCAGGCTTCCTCTGTCTTGTACTGTTTACTGTCTTGTCGGGAAACACTCCTTCCATGCAGAGCCCTTCATTGGCCTCCACTACACCTTGGAAAAGGCCACTTTTCGCATCACGGTTTGGTCATGGGCGTGTGGCACGCCATGTGCCTATCTTGAAGCCCCATGCTCACTCCTTTCCCAGGCTTCCCCATGCCCACTAATGTCCTCCTATCTGATGAACAGCCCCAAATCCCCAGGCCTCTCAGGCCAACACTCGGTGCTGTAGTTAGTTTTTTTTTTGTCCCCCATTGTGTTCCTGCGAGGCCCACTGCCTGCTACCATACTATCCTCCTTTCATGTGAGCCTTTCCCCTTTGCCTTGCAAGGCCCCCCCACTTAGGGCTACCATCCGAAACACTCCCCTCCCATGTAGGGCCCCTTCCTCGGCCCCCACTATACCTTGGAACACAGGCCCTGCTCGCATCGCGGCCTGGTCACGGCATGTGATGTCACGCCATGTGGCCATTTGTAGGCCCCATGCTAAACCTTTTTCACCGGCTTCCCCCATGCCAAATAATGTCCTCCTGGTTGATGAAACAGCCCCCAAATCCCCCAGGCCTTTCATGCCAACACTCGGTGCTGTAGCTTTTCCTCCTCTTTTCCCCCATTTTGCTACTGTGTGGCCCACTGCTGGTTACCATGCTATCCTCTTTTCATGTGCACCTCTCTACACCTGCCTTGTTAGGCCTCCACTTTGGGCTACCACCACAGCCTACCACAATGCACACTTCACCCCATTCTCCCATCTTGCAACCCGATCTCTTCCAAATGTCCCTCACTTCCTTATCGTTAGACTCGCAACAACCAAAACAAAACCCCCATGAGTTTCTTGTCTCCTCTGTCAGTCCACACTTCGCAACCACCCTTGCCTTCAGTGCAAAATCACCCTTACCACAATTGGCAATGCACAATTCACTGCCATTCTTCACCGCTTCTTATCTGCTATATCAACACCTTTATTATCCTGAAAACTCTGCCTCTCTCAGCTCTCATCACTGCTGCATTCAACACTAAACCCCCCAAATAGCGAAGCACAATTCACCACCCCTCCTCTGCGCTTCATGTCTGTTCTACACAGCCTTGCTATTGTTGCCCTGTTGCCACTAACTTAAAACAAAGCATTTTCTTTCTCCTCTGTATTATAATTTTTTTTTTTGCATTATACAGCCTTCTCACAACTTGCTGTTTTCCTTTCCATATATCTATATATTCTTTAAACATCATACTTCATCAGATCTTTCTGTTGGTTGTCTCCTTACCTCTTTTATGTTGCACAAAGCTTCCAATTAATTTGCCAATCTGACGTGCTGCAGTTTCAAATAGCTCAAAATCAAAACTCCAGCAAAAGTGGCTGAGGCTCCCTTGTGCTGTCCCTTAAGTACCTCCCTAATTCCCTCCCCTTCCTGTTTGTCTGCCCATTGTTCTTGCCCCTTAGCCCTTCCCCTTCCTCCCCCCTCCCCTTCTGAATACAACCATCTTGAGCATGGGGGAAGGGGTGCACCAGGACAACCTGGTCTGCCCTTTTAAAGGAGCAAATGCCATTTTTTTTTGTTGTAGTGGAGAGTTGCTCTTTAACATATTTAGCATCTCAGTCAATCCAAATGCTCGAGTTCCAGTGTTTGTGTTATACTGTGCTTTCTTTCATATATATGTGGTTATCGGAGTTAACGCTGGTTTCTTCTGTCTGTTGTAAATGTTATTAAAAAACATGAAGGCTGATCAAAGATTTGAGAAAGTCATCATTTCCATTTATACTATATAATGTCAATAAAAATACAATAAACCAACTCCCTTGACATCTGGTTTTATATATATATATGTGTGTATATATATATATATATATATATATATATATAGAAAACAAAGAACCTCTGTGTGCAAACACTGAGGCAAGGGTTACCCCAAAGAGCATTTGGCTGGGAAGCCAAGTTTCAAGAAAATACAAAATCACACATGCTCTCACAATGCAAAGCATCATGAGCTGCATATGCAAATCACCACAGAATGTTATGCTGGTCCAACTTTAAGCAAAATTGCACGGTGCCGAAAGGCCTCTCACACAGTTTGCAAAGGGTGCTAACAGAAGATACAGACACGTGTTTCATCCTACCAGGACTCATCAGTATGCCTCGTCTGCTTGACACCCCAGTGGACTGGACCAGCTACCCTAAGACAGTGTGTCTTGGATATGTTGTGGTGAACCCATTAAAATAAAAAACTATTTAAAAGACAAAGAACCTCTGTGTCAAACACTGAGGCAAGGTTACCCAAAGGGCATTTGGCTGGGAAGCCAAGTTTCAAGAAAATACAAAATCACACATGCTCTCACAATGCAAAGCATCATGGCTGCATATGCAAATCACTACTATATCATAGGGTTGAGTAGGCACTTTAATGTTAAACCCCACATTTTGCACTTTAATAATTTTGCAACTGTTCAACAGATTTTGCATTTGCAGTCTTGTAAAATGTATGGATGTGTCAAGTTTCATTAAGACTAGATTTGCAGATTCTGAGTACTGGATAGTGCAAAATTAAAATTTAAACCTGTGTTTAAACTTAGTGTTTTTAAACTTAACTACAGGTAAAACTGTTTGGAATTGGGCTATAGAAATCTTCAGGGCACAAAGGGATTAGCCCACAGATGTGCCTTTTGCTAGTTTGTTGAAAACATAATAATACCATCCAAGTTATTTAAATTTCCAATATGGAAAATCAGCTACTGAGCTTGCTCAGTAAGGACTTTCAAGATAGCTGTATGAAACAAAACAAAATTCCTTTTCATATGGGAATAATCCTTTATCATTTACAGCTATCTTGTTTCACTTTTCCCCAAAATAATTAAGCTAAAAAGCAACTACAATGACATTCTGTGGAGTGACCAACACATGTTTATCGATACCCCTTTACATGGATTCTTCACTTCAATGTCACACATATGCCCTTGAAAGATGTTTTTTTTTATGATTAAAAAAATCTTTTTTTTTGTATCTCGTGATATGAAAAAATATTTTTTCGTATCACGAGTCATGAAAAGAGTATCCTTTTTCATGAGAAAAAATGTCTTTTTCTGGATACAGGCATCTTTTCCCTGCTGTATACTGGCATCCCACCACTTGCAATCACCGCTCCCATGATACCCCTGCTGCCCAGTGGTGCCCCCACTTCCAATTGCCCTGAGGTGCCTCCACCATCCAGTTGCTGTCCCCAAATTATTTTTTTTAAAACAATAGCATATTATGAATGAATATAAGGATATCTCAAAAGTAAGAAAATTCTTTGCAAAAACTATGTTACTGCAGGAGTTAGGTAAAGCCACAAAGTATGGAAATGTGGGATTAGGGTTTCAAACTCTAACACCCCACCACCATCTGCAGGCAGTATGAGAATCTCAATGCACACCCCACATCTGGTTTGGTGCTTACAGGGTGATGCTGGGGTGTTAATGAAGTTTTTGCAAACTATATATATATATATATATACTTTTAATGCAAGCTTTCAGGCTAACAAGACCATGATGAGAATTACTGACAACATTGAAACTCTTTTCCTCTATAAGCTTTCTAACTGCAGTCTGTATCAATTGTTCATTGAATGAGACTTTCAAGAATCAATCCAGTGCTCTTTCAGCCCCCCATTTTCTAAATGTGTGAACCTTTATCAGTAATTGAAGAGTCTTCATGTTACATGAAGAGTATACCCAAACCAGTACAAGTAGTAAGGTTCTACTGTGGGTGGGCCTTTCTTTTTTTTTTTTGGGAGGGGGGCTGCACCTAAGAACAAAACTATTAGTAATATGTATAAAGCTGATGCAGAAGGTTTTGGCCTGCATTCAGTAGTTCCACTTATCTGCTTCAAACAGAATGAGAATTCTCATTCTGGCAATGGCATCACAGAGGTATGTTACTAAGTGGGTAGGACCAAAGACTGAAAATAATTGTTAGTTTAAAGGAGAATAATAGTCAAATACTTAATGCATTTCAAATACTTTTATGAGTCTATGTTGCTATGTTTCCCATATCAAAAACTAGTTCTGTTTAATTAATGAAAACGACTTTCCTTCCTGCTTATTAAATAGCAATCCAATTGCTATGGTAACACCATAGAAATCATTCTAATGTTTAAATATTCATTGTAATGACAAACTGCACCATATACATTGCATGATACGGACAAGTGGATAACCTGTCATTTATTGTGGCCTGCTACACTGAAGTTGCTTAAAAGTCTCAATTACTTCTGTTGGAGATGGTTCTTTTCTGTACTTTTCTTTTAGGAGAATCTGTAGATAATATTTTGTAACCATAAATGAATGTATAATATTGTGACACTTCTTTAAATGACATATCAATCTAAATGCAAACTGAACCAAAACAAGTGCCAATTAAAAAAAAAAAATGTCAATGCCGAATCTTCACTGCTTGCATTGCTGTTGTACTAGGTCCTGCTTATACACATTTTTACTATATATTAACCCAAGATAGACCAGATGAGATGAGGTATATCACTTGTGATGGGGTCCTGATTTTATAGCATTTTATACTGCATTTAGCCTGTACAGTAGAGGTGAGATGCAATATCTCATTTTTAGTGTGGCCCTGCTTTTATAATGTATTTTTCTAGGACTGATCATTTTAGATGCAACATCTTTTCAATGGGATTTGTCAAGTGTGTATTTACTTATAAGTATATATTTGGGGCAACTACCAAGCCATCACTCACAGTGGGAGAGCATCCCAGTGGAGTCCCATAACTTTTCTTACTGATTTCCACCTATGTCATCAAATATGAGAACATTGACATGCATAAAGTTAATCAGAGATGGGATAAAAAGACAAAAAAAAACTAGGTAAAAATATGAAAAAACATAAAGTTATCAATTAAGAAAAAACGCATTGAAATGAATAAGAAGTGTGAGCATATTTGTTTCATTTTTTTTTCTTTAGTTCATAAACTTTTTGTTTTTTAATATTGTTAACTACTTTTTTTCTGTCAAGGTCTTTCTTTGTCCCCCTCCAGTAAGTACTACGGATATGTTGAACTCCACCTTAAAATGGGTGTTCATGGAGTAGGCTGGTATACTCTACAAACACCTATTTGGGGAGGATTTGAATAGTGACACCCATAGTGTTCATCAATGTGTGACTAAAAAAGACCTCAACAGAAAACAGTAGGTAAAAATATTAAAAAATTAAAAAAGATATCACCTAAGGAAAAACTTTAAAATGAATGAGAAATGTGAGCCCATTCATTTCAACTGAGTGTTTTCATTAGCTGACAACTTTTTTAAATATTTTAACTTCTTTTTTCTGTTGAGATCTTTTTAAATCCTTCTCTGATGAACTCGGTGGGCCCAATTCTAGAGGGGTTACACCTGGTGTAACTGCAGTTGCGCCAAGTAGAATGGTGCATGTAGCAACTTACACCATCAGTTGCGACATGCACTATTCTACATAGTGGCCTGCAACATGGCGCAGGCCGCTTATGCCCAAACAGCAGTTACACTGCATAAACCCTCCAGACATGGCGCTAGGGGCTTTACGGCAGCAGTTGCACCCCATCTCTAGAAGGGCAGCTATAAAGTGCCCACACTGAGATTCTACAATAACCCCTGGAGGAGATCCAGAATGTGTTATACCAGCATTTAGCTGGTATAACTTACGGATGTCCCCGGGGTCCTGTAGACCTGGCCGCTGTCCAGCGGACAGTGCACAGTGTCCCTCCCCTCCATGCCCAGCACACCCTCAGTGGGTCTCACAGGCTACCCATTCCCCAGCCCCTGAAACAGCCATTGGCAGAAGCCCTGCAGGGCAGCGCTGCCATCCCCACCCTGCCCCGAACTGCAAGTCTCCCACCGCATATGTGGCAATAACTTGTGGTTAATAAAATAAAAGAGATAAAATAAATTCAGCCCCTGGTAGTCTAGTGCCCCCACTGTTACATATCAAATGTATGGTCCCATCCCCTGGTAGTCTAGTGGCCCCCAAACTGTAGAATGAAAATATAGATCCTCGTTTCTCGGTAACTCCATTCCCCCAAATGTACATAACAGTAGGGGTTCATTCCTTGCAGTTCAGTTTTCACCCAGCTCACTTGTTAGCTTCTACTTATCCTCGGGTTTGGCATTTCATTTCATCAGTATTAACTGAGTGCGGATATTACTGCACAGACATGCTAATAAATTAATTTCTGAGCATGTCTGTGCAGTAGGGCTAATACTGCACTCAGTTGGTGGCTGGCCATGGAGGTGAGAAGTGGGCTGTGCCAGTCGCCAGCTGGGGATGGGTGGAGGGGTGCTGGGTGGGTTGGCATGGCTGGGTGAGGGGCCACTAGACTACCAGGGAAACAGGCGATTTATATTTTTATTATACAGTTCAGGGGGGGCACTAGACTACCAGGGATGCAGAACTGTATGTTTGATATGTAACAGTTGGGGGGGCGCTAGACTACCAGGGTTGCCTGGGTATCTGCCACATTTGCAGCAGGCAACTGGGGTCAGGGCATGGGTGGGGGTTACCCACACTGCCTCACGTTTGCAGCTTGTGACATGCTCGACAGATAGGTCTGCAGTTCGGCATATCTGGCCACATGTCGCAAGTCGCAGGACTTAACTGTGAAGACTCTGCCCCTACTAGAATAGGGCACATGGTCAATGTCGCAGATGCGGATGGCACAAGTTGCGTTTGGCGGCAACTTGTGCCACCCTTCTAGAATTGAGCCCGGTGTATGCGTTATTGTTCAAATCCTCTTCAAAATAGGTGTGTTGGCAGAGTAGCATATTCCTCAAACACACATTTTGGGGTGGATTTAAATGTTGACATCCATAGTGTTCATCAGAGTGCAACTACAAAAAATCAACAGAAAAAGTAGGTAGCAATATTAAAAACAAAAGAGTATCAACTAAAGAAAAACATTGAAATGAATGGGAAGAATAAGCATTAATTTCATTTTTTTGTTTCTTTAGTTCATATCTTTTTTAAATATTGTTACCTACTTTTTTGTCAAGGCTCTTTTTTGTCCTCAGTGATGAGTACTATGGGGTACATTGAACTCTACCTTAAAATGGGTGCTTATAGAGTAGCTGGTGTACTCCACAAACACCCATTTTGTGGAGGAGTTGAATGTTGACACCCATAATATTCATCAGTGTGAGACTAAAAAAGACCTCAAAAGAAAAAAAGTAGGTAAAAATATTTAAAAATTAAAAAAATAAAAATGGTATCAACAAAGGAAAAAAGAAACATTTGAAGTGAATGAGAAGTGTGAGCCCATTCATTTCAGTGTTTTGTTTGCATTAGTTGACAAGTTTTGTGTTTATATTTTTACATACTTTTTTTTCTGTCTAGGGCTTTGTAAGTACCTTCTCTGATGAACATGTTGGTGTCATCATTCAAATCCACCACACAAGAGGTACTGGTGGAGTATGTTGGCATACTCTACAAAAACTCATTTTGAGGTGGATTTGAGTGTTGACACCCATTGTGTTCATCACAGTGTGACTAAAAAAAGACCTCAACAGAAAAAATACTGTAGCTAAAATATCAAAAAATCATAAAAGTTATCAACTAAAGAAAAAACATTGAAATGAATGGGAAGCATGAGTACATTCATGTCAATGTTTATTTTATCCTTTAGTTCATAACTTTTTTTATGTATTTTACCTACTTTTTCTGTCAGACCCATGACATATTATGAACTCCCCAAAAAAATAATAACTGAGCTCCTGATATGAGGCGCTTTATCCTGCTGTTGTCTAGTTGCTTAAACTTTGCACAGCAACTAGCATCACTTCTATTTACTCAGGACAGGTCAGCTTTGTCTACCAGGGGCTCAAATTAACAAAATATTAAATAGCAATGTTAACTGTCATGGATTAAAGAGCCCTGAATGTCTGGATGTAATCAATCAGGCTCAATACTCAGCTTGCGTCTGTTGCTCTGTGATGCTTTTTATGTCTTTTTTTAGCCTTAAATAAATAAAAAGAAAGAAGCACCATCACAGAAGAGCAGATGTGAGTTGATGAGTAGTGAGTGTGATTGATTCTAACCCGCTCACCACATTATGCATACAACTGTGGATTTGGTAACTTTAACCTGGGGAAAAAAATTATTATCAGCAAAAACACTGAAGAACTGGCTCAAAAATTAGTCTCTCCCTGAGTTTCCCAACTGCAAAACGTTTTCTAAATATTTAAGGCTGTGGGTGGAGCTTACAGTCCTTTTGCAATCGTAGCTCTGAAAACGGTTGATCGTGGAACCTTCCATTGGACATTTGGAGTATCCTTCCGAATGCCCAAGGGAGCTTGAAACCTCTGCCATGATTGGCAGCTATGGAATAACAGCCACACTATTTCAGTTGTTACTTCTGCATTCCGTGGCATGCACTGCACATGCGTGATCTCCTGTGTGTAACAGTTCTGCTGGCAGTGTCATGTGTACAGTATGGTAAGATGCTATTCATCACAACCGTGCATGCACAAGTGTCGTGCATGCTCAGTTGTGTCGCCACCATCATTCTGATTCAATGCAGAAAGCCAGCGGTTAAAAATATATAATGCTGCAAGACAGAAAGAGAAAATAAAATAAGAGCTTGCCAGCTCTTTGCTCTCTCTCACTCTCTCTCGCTTCTTTGCCTGCCTGCATGTTAAAATATTTTATCCTGGAAGCAAAGCAACTTTACTTTCTATTTTGAGTTAGAAAGCTGCTCTGAAGATCCCTCACTGTTCAGACAGCTGTGTTTCTGTACCCCCCCCCCAAAGTCATGTGGCACACTGGTAGCCCACCCCAGTGTACCTAATTTTTTTTCCTTCCCCCACCCACCGCCACCAACATCAGGGTGCCCAATCTCTGTGTGTACCCCCTAGTCATGTGGCACTCTGGGAGCCCACCCCAGTGTGCAAAAATGTTTCTTTCATCTGTAAAACAAAAAAACAGTCCCTCATCATCGCTCCAGTATTTTTGTTTCTCCATGTAAACAAGTAACATAGAAACATAGAAACATAGACTTTGATGGCAGATAAGGCCCACTTGGCCCACCCAGTCTGCCCATTTCCCTACCTACTGGATAAGATACAGATTCTAGTTAACCAACAGCCTACTTAAAGCAACCCCCCACTATAATTGCCTTATGTCTGTCTCATGCATGTTTGAATTCCCCCACTGTTTTAGACCCAACGACCTCCCCAGGAACGCAGTTCCATGTATCCACCACTATCTCCGTGAAAAAAAATTTCCTCACCATTACCCCTGACCCGTCCCTCTATCTTTATATTGTGACCCCTTGTTCTTACAGATCTCTTTTTCTGAAAGATGCTACCCTCCTGGACTTTGTTGATTCCCTTGAGGTACTTGAAAGTTTCTATCATGTCCCCCCATGCCTCCTTTCATCAAGGGTATACATATTAAGCTCTGTCAGTCTCTGTGATGGTTTCTGATGCAGACCCTGCATCATTTTAGTTGCCCTCCTCTGACTGCTTCCATCCTGTCTATGTCCTTCATGTAGATGAGGTCTTCACACAGAACTCCAGATGGGGCCTCACCAACTGTCTGTATAGAGGGATAACCACTTCCTTTTTCTACTTGTGATGCCCCTTCCTATGCAACAGAAAACATTCCCTCATTGTTGCTGCAGTCCCCTCCTCCAACCCCACCCTCCCACTGAGCATCCACTTCCCCACACCTCCCTTACTCCATATGTACCTCCAGAGGTTGGCGCTCTCATCTTCTCTGGACCGGGACACATCTGCACTCTTCAAAGCTGAACCGTGAACTGAAGAATCAGAGGTAAGCCTGCTATAATGCCATTCAATTGAGTTTTCAACTTATGCTGATATCTCAGCCATTTTTTAGAATATGTATCCCAAATTTTTAGTATGGGGTTCTTGGGACACCAGCTCTTGAAAACTGTCACTGTCATTTTGTTGCTAGGTCCCAAAAGGTGATTTCTCAGTTGCTGCATGGAATCACCTTTCAGGACTGATTCATGAAATGACAGTGCCACTGTTCATGAAGTGGGGTCCTAAAAAGCCCATGTTGTAAATTTGGTAAAAAATTCCAAAAAATAACTGCATTACGAGCATTCATTGTAGTTTCTACACACACTCCTAACTTTTCCAATTTTTCATATTTTCAGTCCACATTTTCAACATAGCCATTTTTCTACACCTCCTTCAAAACAGTACAGCTGTCATTTTCCACAACCTGCCCAAAATGTGTTTTCACACCTGTGGCACAGAAGTACATGTTTGCTCTGTGAAATCACCTTTTGGGACAAGTAAACAAAATGACACTGGCACTGTTCATGAGGAAGGGTCCAAAAAATGCCATGTTGAAAATTTGATACAACACCTCCAATAAATGGCCACGTGACACCTGGATGTTGAATAATTTCTAAGCACATGTGTGACTTTGGTCATTTGGTAGCTCTTCAGAGCCCTATCAGCTTTGGCTAGAGTTTTTTTACTTACAGCAGCCAAAAGGAAGGACACTGACAGTGGTATGACCTTGGAGATAGGGGGGATATTATCTGTGGGTGTCCAATTCAGAGGGCCTGGGGAGCGGAGCAACAAGATGGCCGTGTGGCTGCTCTGTTCCTTATTTGGGCTCTGCTTTATCTTTACTTTGAATTGCTGAGCATCCTTATTGCATAGTGAATAAGATGATTTAGTTTTCTAAAAGTTGTTTGTTTTAGTTTCTCATGTCTGGTTCACATTTTGATCTGATAAAACTCAATTCGTAGCAGTCTCCATTCAGCAGAGTCTTGATGCTTGATTTTTCTCTTCACTTTATTATTGGGACAATTGCAGTGTAAGAGGTTCTGGATGCTGAGAAACCCTGGACTGTGGTCCCAAAGCACGGACTGATATTTTTTGATTTTTGAGTACTCCGTGAAGTCTTGCAAACTGCCTGGAGACGGTGTATTACAGCATGAAAAGGTATCTCGATCATGGAAAAGAGGGAGATAAATCTGTCTTGGATTGATCCTCTGAAGAGAGCTTTTGCACTGTCAGTGCATGAAGGTGATTTTTTTTAATATATAACAGATATGCCAATGTTGTCTAGGGGGACAGGGCGTCCTTACATTACTTAGTAAAGGAAAATACTACTCTTAGCGGAGCACTCTTACATTTTATATTTTTCAGATAACTCAGTAGGAACTAGAAGCTGCACACTGGAGCCCAGAAGGGCAAGTTCAGATGGGCTGAGATTTCCATATAGTCTCCTAGATGGAGCAGAACCCTGCTGCCAAGATATTGGATAGATATGGCCATCGAAGGGTGAATGGCAAAGAGGAGTTACTGTGCCAGAACCTAACAAACCCTAAAACTGGGAGCAGAAAATTAAACCTCTTGTAGCTGCTGCTGTTTCCAGTGTTGCCGCTGTTGCTGCAGCTCTTTGTGGTAACAGAGGAAAATTCTAAATTTATGAGAGTGCTGTGCTGAGGTATTTTCCTCCTCTGAGGTACACTTTGACATTTATTACATAAATTGTAACAAGGAGTGTAACAGCTTTTATTTTCCCAGTTACCAGCTATCTCATAGTTAAGACTATTTGGCACTGGGAAATGGAACATCTCTCTGAGTCTCAAGTGAGAACGCTTTAATTGTTTTATGGAATGTAAAATGTCCCTTTAAGTAATATTATGTGGTCTAAGAGGTCTATGATTCATCGGGACTGTTGAAGAAATCTGTTTCAGAGTTATATAATGAACTCAATATGTTTATGAAATTACCTCCTTACTGGCCTGGGATGCACTTCCATATTCTCCACCATAAACTACTGTCACAGTTTTCCATCTGTTTTAGGCATAACACAAGCGACTGTTGAGCAATTGAAATTATTCATGCCCATCATATTAGGCATGAAAAACAAACATTTGTGATTAACAATATGGGATAATTTATTAGGCTGAGGACATGTTATTGTCCAGGTCCAGCAGATCCTCTTTATTAATGGAACTTGCCGTCTGGACCTTCTGGTACTATGTGATTTATTGTGGGCTGTTGGGTCTCTATTAAGTAAAGGTTCCAACTCTGGCCACTGACCTAAATTATGAAAACATACTTTAGATTTGGAACTAAATTAAGAGGGCAATCTCTGTGATTCATATGTTCATTAATTATTAACTCTTTGACCAGCTATCATGCAGGTTTATAGGACTCCTGGCATTGAAGCTGATCCCTGAGCTGACTGGAAAGGGCCTGACAGGAAACATTTATATTTTTGGTCCTGTGGGCAGAACATCAAATTTATCTTTCTGGCTATAGTGGTGCACTACTTAGTATCCATTTTACTTACACTTGGTTATTTCTGTACAATATAAGGAGCACAAAATTCTTAAATGCATTCACTTACCAAACATAGCAATGGAACTACTGATTTGAGAGCCATCTGTTGTGGTAATTGGAAAGGGCCCGGTATGAAAATATCCACACCTGTGACATTTGGGGCCAAGTGAGTTGAATACAATTGATTTCCTGATGTGCATTTCTGTGTTTGATGTAAGTTGTAATGACATGATCACTTTTAAAAGAATACACTTATTAATAATTCTCTTGGAATAACTGATTTCCCAGGACTTTTAGATAGACTGCAGGGGTCTCTGATGTCCCAAATTTTGTTCAGCTCATGGAATTAGGTGATTGGTATTAACTAAGCAAAGTATTTGGAGAGTGGCTGCTACTCAGCATTGGGAAGCTGGCATTTCAATCTTTGGCTTGATGAGGCTGTTTGTCTCGGTGTACTGGCTAAAGTATTGGACTCGCTTTTGTGATCTCAATTTGTATTAAATCTGCTATCATAAATTGAAAAAAAAACTGCATTTAAATAGGAGCTGATTGCCGTGGTGAGTGGAAAGGGCCCAGTAGCAATTACTTTCACTTATGGCCTTGAGTCTAAGTAGTCAGACTACCTTACAGGTATGCCATGGTCTGAACAAGTTATAGCCATGAACAATATTGTATTTTAACATTCAGTCCTCTAAATTTTCATCTAAAAGATGGACAAAGTTCTAAGTTTGCCTGGTTGTTTGTTTAAGAATTGAACCAGAGCACCACAATGATTATCTTAACGAGCGCTCTCAAAGGTTTAAACAGCTGGACTCCTTACAGTAGGAAACACTGTTACTGTTTTTGCCAGTTCAACAGCCCATATACGTGCTAATTTGGAGTGACAAAATGACTACCCTAATCTGTGTTCTTGATACTTTAATAGCTAGACTCCATTGTATAACGATTGGTGCTGCTGATTTTTCTTTGCTTTACACAAATTTGCATATTTAAAAGAGAAGTGCATAAAAGAAAGAGATGCATTATTTAAACCCCATAGGTGCTCCACAAATTTACATGAAGGAGCTTGCATTCAATGTATAGTCTGTATATATTAGTATAATTTTAATGAAATGTTTACTGCAAGGATAATTTTATTGGTGGCCATGAGCGGCTACGCGCCACTACCTAGGCATGATAGAAGTTTATTTATATGTTTTTTTTTCATTTTCAGTAGTATTTTATTACTCAGCATTATTAATAAGTTCATATTTTAAGACAATGTCATTTATGGAGTATATGGATATTGTCAAATTTAGTCATTTATGATGTCTAATTGTGGACGCATTAAGGGGTTCCAATTGCAGCAGGATTGATGAATCCAGAAATACAGGAATTAGACAAAGGTAAAAACTTTAATTGATGGACCTGGAAATATCTAAAGAATTCTAGTGACAAGCATTCTTAAATGGCACATTACATTTTTCCTATTAGGTGTCAAATATGTCGCACAAAACTAAGATAACTTATGAATCTTTGTGGAGTCCTATATTAATAGGGATTTTATGATATATAATGATAAATCATAATTATAATTTGGTGAACAAATGTGTTAAAATTGATGTAAGCTCTCTAGGGAAATGTTTTAATATTGCCTAGGATAATAATTAACTGTTCCTTAACTTAGATTACTGGGAACAAACCAGTGATTATAAAGGGAAATTAACTAATATTTAACTTAAGATTATGGCTTGTTTAATATACATTGTTATACAAACAGTTTTAGAGGCATACATATTTGCTTGCTGTTTGACATTTAGTGCACTGCTTGGTGCATGTATAGTTTTTTATTAATGTTTACACTTTATTGTACATTTTGAATGTCTTTTCTTGGCAAATTGTAATGACCTAAATGGTCAAACAATAAATTTAAACTGGAAATTAGAATTGGGAATATTATGTTTGGCTCCTGCTGTTGCAACTTACTGCCTGCCTGCTGCCACCTTCTTAGTTCTCTGCTCACCTCTATTTAGACTTCCTGCTACACTTGCCTCTCCACCCCTGACTCTGGTGAGTCAAATATTCTGCTTCCCAGCTGTTGTCTACTGGCCATGTGCCTGGATGAAGAGAGAGAGAGAGGACTGAAGATAGAGAACAAATACAAACAGCATGGTTCATGGCACGTTGCCTGCTGCTGCCCCCCCTCCCCAGGAATCGAGTCACAGTTGCTGTTCTGGCTACAAGCATACTCCACTCTTCCATCCCATCACAAAGAAATAAGCAGGGACATTATTTGTCAGTGTGCTTCCTTGTTAAATTGGAATGGTATGTTGCAGCAGCCCTGTTTGTTATGTTGCACCCCCCTCCAAGTTGGCTTTTTTACGGTACACTCAGTCATACTGAGTGCTCCTGTGATCTGCAAAAATGCTACGCAGCTGATTGATGGGCAGTGTCATGCAGATGAAGGAAGGCAGCTGCTGTCTGATTGATGCGGTTACCTCCATTCAACTACACAGAGTTTCTACCCTTTAACCAGCAGAACAGTGCCATGATCAGCAGGCCTATCACAGCTTGAACTGCATTGGACCTAACAGTGACACACCTCTGAAATCCAGTTATCACATTTTTGTTTTGTGCAAGTGCAAGTGCAATGGCGAACATAAAAAGAACCCAGACTTGCATGGCATCATGCTTAATGTAACTAATGTAGCCCTTTATTAAAGCACTGTGGAGTTGTAAGGACATACCTTACTGACCACAGGAGGTATGCCAGATGAAAATATTGTTTTAGAATGTAGGAAATCAGTCTAGGATCAGAGGTGAAAAGCTGGAGTTGAAAAGTTATTTACAGGTAAATGTTGCAACAGTAATGACCTCCAGATGTGAGAAGCTAAACAAAAGATCAAAAAGCATACTCTAACCTCCCAGCTAATTGGAATTTCACTTTTTGCTAAATGGCTATTTTGATCAGGAAAGGCACACTAAGCTATGATTTCTTGTTTCTAGGTGTACCCTGGGGAGAGGGTTGCATGGACCTGTTTTACTGGCAGGAGAATATTCACCACGACAGAAGAAATAGTCTCCTACTCTTCCATTGGTCTCACCTTTTCTGTCTATCCCACCCACCCCCAGCCGTCTCCCTCCCCAGCCATTTTCAACTAACTTTTTACTTGTTTACCTTTCAATGTCACTGTCCTATTTTTATCAGTTCATAATTTTACCATTTGTCTTCATGCACTCTGGAAGACATGCCTCCACTATTTTGAATGTTTGATATGCTAGGAATCTTGTTTGGCATTTAGAACAGACATGCACATTGATGCTCTCTGCCTTTATTACTGACCTTAAGTTGTGTTACCCAATGCACTGAGCCCCACCCTCTGATGAAGACTTGTTTGGAGTCAAAGTGCTTGGGTAGTGTTTAGGTCTTGTCATATTAAACGTTTTTGCATTTTGTTTAATATGTTGTTATCCTTCTAATCACTGAACATCAATCACTGTCTCCTGAGAGCTGCAGCTTGTGTGTGAAATACTATGATAGGGTCATTCTTTCTTATTTGTTAAAATACTTACTGAATATGAGATCCCAGATGCATTTATTTTCTTAATATCTACTCTATACAAAAAGGCTGTTATGACATCTTGGGCCCTATTTTACAAGCAGCCTGCATCAGACACATCTTGCAACCAAAAGAGGGGCTGCGCCGGACACAGTTGCAGCAGCTGTAAAGGTCGTATTCCAGAAGGTTGTCAACTTGTGCCAAACCTTCTGGAATAGCTGCAAAGGTCACCTTATGACTGACAGATGGGCACAGTCAGGGGTCTTGGCATATGTCCGTGGACATCTGTGAAATTGCAGTGTGGGCACCCCAGGTGCCCCGAGGAGCAGCAAGCCCAGAACATGGGAATAGCAGGGTCAGTTGAGGACAGGCTATGGCATGGGGCATCTTGTCCACCTGGGCTTTGTCCCACAACCCTCAGGGCATTTCTGTACCAATAATATGTCATGCCAGCTGTGGCAGGCCACTGTCAACCTTCACAATCCCCAGGGGTGTGATAGTGGCCCCTAACTGTGCCATGGCCCCGATCCTAATTCCTGATGTTTAAAAAGATGCCTAGACCCAGTCTGTGTCCCACCTTGCCAAGATAGAACTGGTAGCACATTATCTGGTGGTCTAGTGGTCCCCCCACCCTTCCCACCCCAACAGGCAGTGGTCATCCACCCAGCTCCCCCCCTACCAACATGCATCTGCAGCTGGCACAGCCCTCCTCACACCACCATGGCCCATCAAACAATGCGATATCACAGATCACGTAAGTGTACTGTACACTTACGTGATCTGTGTGGCTGGACATGGTGGTGTGAGGAGGGCCATGCCAGCTGTGGATACATGTTGGCGATGGGGAGTAAGGTGGGTGACCACTGCCTGTTGGGTTGGGGATGATGGGGGTACTAGACCACTAGGGAGTATAACAGCACATTTGTGTTTGCCAGGAAATTGGGGAGGAGGCCTAGGGCAAATGGCAATCATCTTGTGGGAGATCAGGGATGGGGGCCCTAGACCATGAATAAACTGGGACACCACAGTGAATGGGGGCTGATGGCTACTGTGCCTGATGTTCTGGGCATGGGGTGCACACTGTGTGGCATGGCAGTTTCAGGCTGGTGCCATCATGCCCAAGCTTGGGGTGGGTTGCCATCCCCCAACCATGCCCTCACCACAACATGACCTGCCCTGGTGTGCCCCTACAGGTCCCTGTCCCACCTCACTCTGAGTGGCGCGAGGCCAGTTAGACCACCTCTCACGCTGGTCTAACTGGCAGCCCCTTCTGAGTCCATGGTGGGCCTTCCAATCCTACAAAGAGGATGGGCAGTCCCACCATGACGAGGGCCCACTTGCAACCTTACGCCTGGGTGGTTGGATGCAACCTGGCACGAGTGGGCATGGACACAGCTGTGTCTGGCACTAATGATAGCTGTGTTTGAAAATCCCATTTGACACAAGTTGTACCACAATTCACAACTTGCATTAAACACCTTTCCCACAATTCCCTTGTGTCAGGTGCACCTGACTGAAAATCAAGCCCCATATGTTAATGGATGGTTAGAGTAAGACTTAGCAGCATACAGAGGAGCCCAGCAAGGATGTCTCCAGAGCTTCCATATATACGTTTGCCCTTCACTCAGTTATAAGGAAACAAACATCCAATAGCATAATTGAAGTTAAACTGAGTGCAGAAAACCAGCCTTACAAAGTAATGGCATATGTTGATGACATCTGCCTTCTGATACAGGATACAGAATCACGGAATGAAGTCCCGCAAGAGACATACTCAGACATAGTGGGGCAAAGCTCATTTACAATAAAAGTTAAGGTTTATGCATTGATACAGACTCAAGTTATACACAAGATAAAACAAAACTGCAGGCATACAGATCACAGATATAATAACTGACCTCTTATTTAAAATGATCCTCAAGTCCCTCACAGTTTGCTTGCCAATTAAAGAATTTACAAGTCCTTGTTTCAAGATTTTGTTCTACACAATTTGTTAAGGGAAGGGATCATGAACCCTCATGTGGAGGAACTGGCCACCAGATCCTGTCCCTTTCCTGATATACATTCACTACAGCTTTACCCTGAGCCACCTCATGCTCCAACATTTTGTGATGCAGTAGTTTGTAGAGCATGGGGAGTGCTCTATTGTTTCTAATGGAATCTGGTTTCCAGGGCTTTTTCTAATGTTTTAGATGTCCACTGGGTTTAAATCAATACCCACTCAACTAACAATCCCTGGCATCTGCTGACACTGGTGACACCAGAAGACATCTGCAAGAAATGTTTGCAGCTGCTATCATTACAGAATCACTGAGCCTGCATGACTCCGTAAAATTACTTTACAGAAATGGTTAACACCACTTTTCATGCTGGGCCAAAAGCTAAATGAGACTCCCCAACTTCATCAGAGAATCATACTTACCTGAGTATGCTGGACGTGGTAATATAAAGATCTGTCAGTGAAAAACAACCACAGCCCAGTTATTATCATCATCTAGGAAAATATTGAATGACACCATCATTGCATCTAACTTCAGGTAGCTTTTAAGTAGTACCCTCAGGGTATGGAAATGGCAGTGCTATACTAAACCAACTAATAGACAAAATCATTCCTACATATATGGGACACAACGTGGCTGTGCTGTGGAAAATTAGGGTTAATGACACAAAAGAAAACAGAGCAAAGACATTGCCCCAGGCTTTTGTGTCCATTGATAAGAGAAACAAAGGAGCATTTTTGTGTTTATGTCCTTTTCCTAAACATTTTAGGCATCACTAGCCCAAGAATGGACTGAGCACTTATTTCGTACTTTAGCATATTGGGAGGTAGTCTTAGGAATATAACCAATGACTTGGTAAAATATGACAAGAATATCCTGAGGCTCATATTTTATTATCTGTGGCAGACTCAATTGCATACACAATCCTGAAAAGCATCACACATAAACAAAAAGTGGTCAGTAATACTGTACCACAAATTGCATCAGGATATTATGCTCTGATGAACATGGACAATTACAGAGTAGATCATTTTGAACTTGTGAGAGAACTGTGAATTGTTCATCTCTGACACTGGGAAATGGCATATACTATAGCTTCATATTTCACCTTTTCTAGTTACAAATACTGGGTGGGATATTCAAAGAGGTTGTGCATGGCGCAACAGTGTTGCGACATGCGCAACCCACTGATACCCCCTGGCATGATATTCAAAGGGGTAGGTTGCACTGTGCAACACCCGATGCACCGGGGCACACCAGTAATGAATGCAGCGCACATGTGGGGGGGTGTGCCCATGCATATGCGGCACATCCCAATATTCATCCCAGGACGTGCGGCACATATGCAGGCACAAATCCACCTTGTGCTGCATGGGGGGGGCATAAAGATGTGCCCATAATAAGCAGAAGCATGTCGGGGGACACCCACAGGTGGGCTGCCATATTACTGGGCACAACACGGCAGCCGCCTGCTGTGGGTGGCCATCCGACCACCAGAGACACAGCCCAGGCATCGTCTCCCCTCTCGCCTGATCACGGGCATATTAATATAATAACCCTGGTGGTCCAGTGAACCCACTCCCCCACTCAATCATGGGCATATTAAAGAAACATCACTGGTGGTCCAGTGGACCCTCCCTCATTTCCCGATCATGGGCACAGTTAATGACAATCCTGGTGGTCCGTGGACCTGCCCCCTGCCCGATTACAGGCATTTGGATAACTTAATTCCTGGTGGTCCAGTGGACCTGATCTCAGCCCAATCACGGGCATATGTGTTAAATGATAGCCCCTGGTGGTCCAGCAGTACCCCTTCCACCCACCCACCCACTGAGACATGTCACGCCCACACCCCCGGTCAGCGGTGGGCGAGCCCCTTCCGCAAGCTACCTGGTTATTCGCCGAGCGGATAGCGCATAGCACGGGTTGTATGCCTTGTTGGTTCACTGCGCGGGCTAATGGGTATGCAGATTGTATTGTATTACAGTCCCAAAATGTAATGAACCATTCACATTTCGGGACTGTGTAGTACAGTACAGTCTGTACGCCCATTAGCCCATTCAGTGGAAACAATAGGCGTACCGCCATACTGTACGCTGTCAGTCAGAGGGTAGCTGGGCGACTTGCGGGTGGGGAGCTGCCGCCCGCTGCTGACCGGGGGTGTGCAGGGTGGTGGGTCACATTTGGTGGGTGCTGTTGGACCACCAGGGTTTCTGTTTAACATATATGCCCACGATTGGGCAGGGGATCAGGTCCGCTGGACCACCAGAGATATTGTGAACACTTATGCCCGCGATCGGGCAGGAAAGCGGGTCCACTGGACCACCAGAGATACTGTAGTCATTGTGCTCACGATCGGGCAGGAAAGCAGATCCACTGGACCACCAGGGATATATATTTATTATGCCTGCAATCTGGCGATGAGCTAGGGTCCACTGGACCACCAGGGATATTTTTCTACTATGCCCACTATCGGGTGTTGGGGCACGTTGCCCACCGAGGGGCAGGGGGCGTCGGTCCCTGACGGCTGTAGCATGGCAGAGCACCAGGCACAAGTCGCCGGGGATTGGCGCACTGCATACAAATGGGGCCATAATGACATGCAAATGGCCCTATTTGCACCTTGCATACATAATGGCCTAATTTGCATGCTCACGTCTGAATATCACTCTTGCTGCACCTACCACAACTGCACTTGTGTTGGCGCAGCCCCATGCTTCTCACCTGCCACTTGTGCAGGCGCAGTGCCATTGCACCGTGCACAGTGCGAGTGCCCCAGTGCCATATTCAATGGTGCTGAGCCATGGCGCAGCACCATTGAATATCACCTGGACTATTCTCTGGCTCAACCCAGTTGTGCTGCACCCAGGCTTGTGCCCCTGTCTGACGCAGTCTGAATGTCCCACCCACTGTATAAAGACATTGCTCTGATGTGTAAGACACAGTGTGCATAATGTATGATAGTTGGACTGTTGTAATGTTAAGTAGTACTTAGTCATATGTTATTTCTACCTTTTGAATGGGTAAGGGCACCTGATTTCACTGTATTTATGATTTGTTAAAAATGTTTTTCAGTTTCAGTAAAATTCCTAACTCTTCCTTGATAACTACCATGGGATCTTTAAATTCCACCCAGACTTTGACCAGAGATGGGCAGAAGTGACACTGGTTTAACATCTCATCTGAAGGATGTTACCTCAACAGTTCAGTAACCCTCATACTGCACTACAGTGTTATTTATCCCAAGTATCTAGTGTGGGATATAACCTACAACCAGGTATTTGGGGTACTACCCATAACTCATACCCTAAACATTGTTAACTCTGGCTGTTTGGCTATACCGACATCATAATCCTCTGGTTGAGATACCATAATTGCCACTACAACAGATTTTGGTGTCACAAACTGCTGCCATAAATGTCAGGGTTTAGAAAAGCAGCCAAAGCTGATGAAGTATAGTGCACCTGACCTTGTTTTCATGTTAATGTGAATTATTATAAATACATTTTTAGAAAGCTGGGGTATTGCAAACCATCTCGTAATAAGTCTTTGAGTTTCCCAATAGTGAAAGGAACTGAGAGGAACTATTCGATGCAGGCCTAATCTTTAATATGGAAATGGATGCTGCCAAAACTGCTGTATACTTTTGTCTTCAGCTGCACATATCAGAAAATTGCAGAGTGATGTCATCTTGATCTCTGCAGTGATTTTCTGTATATGCTTTGCCTAGTACTGTATGCCTGCCAGGGGGAATAGGAGCCATAAAAACACAGCAGATTGGAAATAGTAGGCCCACTCAGCAAAAGAGTAGGAACCTTTCACATTTATTCTAAATCATACCATACAACATGTGCAAATTCATGCTTCAATCGACATTTCAGAGTTATAGCACTTCTTCATCAGGGTACACTGATTTGTGTTCTAAAATGTAACATATTTACACATGTACATATAATTAAAGTTAAAATTAAATATATTGGAAACCAAAAAAAGGGAACACATTTTTTTTGCTTCACAATCTTATTTATAATAAATGTGTCAGAATTAACTGTTGGTTCCCTATCTCACAGCCACTAGCAACCAAATTATGAACATATAGTAAATATCAGAAATATAATGTACATCATTATATCTCCTTATTCTATATTTGTATCATATTATTCTAAAAGTGTTGTGCCTTTATAAGTGTTTTAAGTTCATCCATGTTAGACAGTAAGTAATAAAAGTTCATCCATGTTAGACAATAGGTAATATTCGTCTGTGATTCAAACAAACCAGTTTCTCATGTGCTGCTCTATGCATACACCTAGATGCACATTATGGGAGGGATATTCAGAAATGCGCCAGAAACAGGTGCAAGAGTGGCGCAGCACAGGTACACTGTGCAGGTGTGCAGCTAACACGATATTCAAAGGCTGAGCACCAAGGCAAGTGTCAGTGCAAGATGGCTGAATATCGCAGGGATGCACCATAGCACAACTAGGGATGCACCAGAAAGCAAGGCAGCAGGCACCATCACTCAACTAGGGTTGCACAATGGAGCAAGGCAGGAAGCGCAGGAGCATAGCATGGGCAGGGCAAGGGACAGAGGCACATGGGCCATGGCACAGGGCCCCTGGCACAGTGTGGAGCAGGCCATAAGAGCAGGACACACTGCCACCATGCCCTGACCATGCATCCCACTGTAGCGTATGGAGGTGCATGACACCCGTGGCTACTGGCATCCTGGCCATCCACAGCCATGCACAGCACTGCACACCACCACCAACCATGCGCAGCATGCCACAGCCATGACAGCCAAGTGAATGGCCATTGCGTGGTGCTGACAGTGGCCTGGCTGGGACCCGGATGCACCTACAGCTCACCCGCAGCGGCCACACACACATGCCCTGGGTGCAGCATGGTGCAATGGACCATGCCGGTGAGGCATGGAATGGAATGTAATGGCCATGTGCACGGGGGGCTGTGGCCCACCCCTATCTCACACAACAATATACACCACCAAGGTGCCTACCTGCAAGCTGTGGCCCAACTGGTACCTGACCACCTGCACCACCTGGCTGGCCGGCAACCCTCCATTGCGTACCACCACTGGCTTGCTGCTGTCTGGCAGTGGCACCCGCCATCTGGGTTCTTCTCTGATCTTCAGGGCCTAGTAGGAGGACAGTGTGAGACAGACATCAGCACCAGGAAGCAACACACGGGCCTCCCCAGTACAGTAAACCCCATGACCCCGTGCAGCGGCAGTGCTGAGGCACGGCACACCAATGGTGCTCTGCCATGTCCGGCAGCATTCCCAGCCACTGCCCCCCCACCCACAGCAGCACAGCGCGATACCTGCTGGCAACCCACACAACACTGACATGGCATGGATGGCATGGATGGGGATATATGCACTCACCTGGCCATGGCCCAGCGCCCCTCTGGACGCTTGCCTGCAGTGACCTGAGCCTGTCTTGATCCCTCCTCTGCAGGTCACCGTATCTGTGGTGGCACTGCTTCCTGCTACGGTGTGACCCTGTTGCCTCCTATAGCTCCTCGGCCACCCCCTGCCACACCTCAGTGCGTGGCTGGTCCAGGGGTACCTGCCCATAGAGGTCACCAATATGTGGCTCCACCAATGCCACCAAGTTTACAAGCTCCACCTGTGTCCAGCTGGGCACTCTAGGTGTGCTCCTGTGTGGCATGGCTCTATCAGCAACTGTAGCAGCATAATGGCACCTGGAAGCACATGAGATGCACGTGTGAAGGATGCGCGATACGCCGGGTGATGCGCTGTCATCCCCTATCGCGCATTGGCTGGGTATGCGCAATACACATGGGGCAATGCTGACACATGCAGCAGTCACCCGGGTCAAGGAGCACACGTAGGGGTCAAAGGGTGACACGCACACCGTGCATGGCAGTGTCACAGGCATGGATAGCATGGTGCACTATAGGGTCCATTGTGCCCCATGGGCCATGTGCCAATGGCGCATGTGCGTGACTGGGTGTATGGTGCATGTGCACCACATGCCTAATAGCGGCTGAGCACTGTGCCGCCTGTACAGCATCATAGCGTAGGAAGTGTCACCGACGTACGCGACGTCAGTGAACACATGCACTGTACCAGGTGGACTGCGCACGTCATACAGATGCGCCATGACATGCGCATGAGCAACTCCACTGTGCAATCTGCAATTCCACGATATTCAGCGGGTATATGCAGATGAGCTGATCAGCATATCGGAGGCACATCGGAGGCATTTGCATTCCATTACAGTTGCATATTCCCTCATTTGCATGTGATGCGCTGTAAAGGCGCCATATGGCGGCACAGGCCCAGACCGGTATTGCAACCTTCACGCCAGACACTGGGCATGTCAGGACTGGGGAGGCCCTTGTGTGTGGCAACCAGCGCTGACCACATGTCCCCACCAACAGGAAAAGCATGTCGGAGCAAGAGGAAATTGAGGAGCAGGGGCCTGCATGGAAGCGCAGGCCCAATTTCACAAGGGCAGAGTGCGATGCCCTATATGATGCCTACCTGGACCAGGAGCCCCTCCTGAGTGGCTCCTCAGGCACCCAGCAAGCCAGGGTGGAAGCATGAGTGAGTGTAGCCAGGGCCGTGAACCTGCAGGGCGTCCATCAGAGGTCGGTGCAGGAATGAAAGAAGAAGGTGGGCATGTACTGCAGGCAGATCAAGGAGAAGGTGGCAGCCATCCAGGCCGCACATGCTGCCATGGGTGGTGGACAGCCTGAGATGCCACAGCTGACACTGCGGGAGGAGCTTGTGGTGGCGACAGTGCGACACAGTGCCATTGAGGGAGTTCCTGGTGGTGGATTCCAGATGGGGGGTAGCCCTTCACTGCATGGTAGGTACAGCGGTGCAAGGGGATATGAGTAAGGGGTGCATTGAGACAGGGGTGCGTGATGGCAGCACTGACGTGTATATGTTCCCTTACAGATCCTGAGCACCTGCGTGCAGATGCAGGTGGCAGTGCCCATCCTGGGTAATGTCGGGACCTGGAAGACGCCCATCCACCTCCACTGGGGTCTGTGGCCTGGACCCCCACCGACCCACCACACTGTAAGCACGGATGCTTGTGCCGTGGGTGCGGATGAGGCCCAGGCAGTGTTTCAGCAGGATGCCAGCCATGGTATCCAGTATGCTGAGACAGTGATCGGGTGGGATCCACATCCGATGATGACATGGCGCTACCCAGGACAGTGGTGATGCTGTACAGGGGAGGCACCCTACCACACACACAGAACACGGCGGCGCCCGATGGTACTGTGGCAGCACCAGCAGACCGCTTGCGCAGCACCGCGGTGTTGCAGTGACCACCGTGATCTGCAGTGTAGTCAAGCCCATCTAGCAGTGGGAGTGCAGCCTCCCAGTGATGTCGCATGCACAGTGGCCAGAGGGGCAGTGGCGGCAGCAGTAGGGTGCTGAGGGTGGACCGAGTGCAGTGTCTGCCTCCAGTGCACCGCAGACAGAACAGGCCCAAGAAGGACCCACTGTGCAGCCCCACCTGCACGGGGGCTTGATGCAGGGCTGCACAACCCATGGGTTGGCACGATGCCCAAGCCCCCCAGGGCACCGACCCACTTGATGAGCACACCCATCTACTCAGGGCATCCATGGAGCAACAGATGCAGGTCATGGTAGGGGTGAGTGCACTCCACACCGAGCTGCACCAGTCCACAGGGAGGCAGGACCAGGACTTTCAGCAGCTCCTGGCCGAGGCCACACGCAAGTGGGAGGACACGACCGCAGGCCTGGATCTGCTCACCACTGCAGTCACAGCTGGCCTGGCACCACTGGCCACCCTGGTGTAGGGCCATCCGCGACAGTCCCATGGGTGCATTCTCCACCCCTCGGTCACGGCATCATGCGACTCCAGCATTGTCATTGCCGGGATCAGCTGTGGGCATCCCAGGCATGCCTGGAGAGGGCCTGTTTGGGGGCCTGCAGACGCCTGCGAGGAACCAGTCATGTTCTGGCAGCAACACACCTGGGGATATGTCTGTGACACCCCCTGTGGCCGCCGCACAGCCTGCATCTATTTGGTGGTCTAGGCGGGGCCATCCACGTGTCCGTAGCATCTGTGCACCTGCGCGGCAGACATGATCCGCCGCCTTCCCTGTCCGCTGCCTGCCTCAGCCCTGTATGCACGGAGGTGTGGTATGTGCATGCACGTACCTGGGCCATGACATCCAAGGCCGCACGTCTTGCCCGTCTTGTGCACACCCTCCCGGCTGTTGGCCACCATGGCATGTGCATGATGATGCAATCACAGCACCGGCCGCCACAGTGCACTGGTGTTCAGCGTCTGACACATGCCCATTGGCTGCCTCAGGGTGTGCATGTGTGTGTGTGTGCCCATGTGACTGTGCCTGTGTGGGTGTGGTGTGTGGGGCTTGTGGGTGGGGTCCACTGTTCTGTCAGGGTGCTTCCACAGTGACCTGTCCCATGTCCATCGTCTCCTTCCAGCCATGTCTGTTGTGAGGCCCTGCCAGCCATGCCTGTTTACCATGCACGGATCCCTGGAACCAGTGTGTGGACCTGTTCACCTACCTGCTTGTACCATAGTGCTCCTCTGCAATGGTGTCCCTGTGCCACTGGGCCATCCTGCACAGCCAGGGTTCCCATCATCCCGGGGGGATGCCCACCACCATTGGCCCCAGCATCCACGTCGTCCCCACTGCTGTTCCCCTCTTCGACCCTGACAGCTATCCCATGGTCAGTGGCCATGTTGTGTAGCGCACAGCAGGCCAGGAATAGGCCACAGGCCTTCAAGGGGCTGTACTGTAGGACACCGCCAGACCTGTGTAGGTAATGGAAACATGCCTTCAGCAGTCCAAACACACGCTCAATGATGTTCCGTGTGCTGGAGTGTGCCTTGTTGTATCTCTCCTGTGCTGGGGTCAATGGGCGTCGGTACGGGGTGAGCAGCCAGGGCCTGAGTGGGTATCCGCTGTCACCTGTGGGGAAACATGTTGGGTTAGCATGTTGGTCAGTGTGGCTGCCCACCCTCCTACACAGCCGAACCCTCTACACCCCATGCATAGCATCACCCCCCCACGCCCTGCCCTGTTGCACAGGGCTGCCCTTTCCTGCTGCATACTCACCTACTACATGGCAGGTGGGGATGTCCCCACTCTCAAACCTGTGGCACAGTGCAGAATGGTGCCAGATAAAGGCATCGTATGTCCCTCAGGGTGTGTGGCACAGACATTGATTATGCGACCCTTGGCATCACACACTGCCCGGCAGTTGACACTGGGGTAGCCCTTCCTGTTGATGTAGGCCACCCCCTCCAGCTCCAGTGGTGTGCAGATGCCTACGTGGGTGTAGTCAATGGCTCCTAGCATGCCAGGCATACGTGCAACCCTGTGGAACTCCTGCATGTTTGCTGTACACTCTGCCTGTGTGCTGGGGAAGTGGATGAATTCCACAGCATGTGGCAGCAGTGCGTTGAGGAATTGTGTGAGGAGCCATAACGTGGCCGACTGGGTTATGCCTGTGGTGTCCCCTGTTGGTCTCTGGAAGGTGCCCATGGTGAGCAGGCACATCACGTCTGTGACCTTGGTCTCCACTGACAGGGCATGGCTCCGTCTTGTGGGTGCCAGCATCTCGTCACTGCACAGCTCACAGATCTGCCTCAGAATCACATGATTCAGGAGGTACCGGCCCACGATCTCAGTGTCACTGCACTGTTAGAAGGTGATGCAGGCACGGTACCACCTGTTCCAGGCATACTGCCGCCGGGCCCTTTCATGGCCGCACCGCTCAGCCGCCTGCCTCCTCACACCCCTCATTACTGCCGCCTTCTGGAATATTGCACTGGCCATGGCCCAGCCTGTCCAATCCCCCCCCCCGCAGCTGTCTCCCTGGGCTTCCCTGGCTTTATGCTGCTGCTTGGGCCCCTGCATTGGGCGCACCTCTGTGTTGGGAACCCACACGCACGGTCTGGCATGCCCACAGGCTCAGTCTGGGTCATGCACTATGTCCCACTGCCCATTGCACCTCCTGCCTCTGTGACTGTCCTGCAACCCTGCTGCTGTCCTGCCTGGCCAATGGCCCTCACCCTGTCACTGTCTCACACTGTCTCTGTCCCTCACTCTGTCTCTCTCTCTCACTCTTTCTGCCTCTCTCACCCCTGCTCCCCTGGGCACAAGCCACTATCCCCTGCTTGCTCCATCCTTTTATAGGCTCTACTTTGCTCCTCAGATGTCCCTGTTGCTCCACGCTTGTGCCATTGGCCTGCTGTTGAATATCGCACTGCACTGTTTATTCATGGCTACGCCCCTGCACTTGTGCTTGCATTCATTAGGGTTAGCATTGGCACACTGTGATTCTTGAGTGCATTGTCACCAGCTAAATATCACTTTTGGCCATATCTGCCATTGCGCTGGCGATCTCACTTGTGCCTTACGCAACTGCTTTGAATATCCCACCCTATATGTCAGTTTATATTCAACAGTATCAGTTCATATACTGAAAGTGCTCCTTTCACCAAAACAATTCAACCAGTGTTCAAACCTGTTTCCAGTTTAATCTGATTATTCATGTACAGCTAATCAGTATGTGTACTATCCTAAAAAACACAAAAACTTTTCCCAATCTCTAATTCAGTGTGTACACTTACATATTGGTGAGGAAATTATGCTCAGATGAGGTTATGTTTACAGCCAAGATCCTCTCCTTTATTTCAATTTGTATTTATAGGTGTGCCTGAAGACATATCAATAAACCTCTGTAAGTATTATGGGATAATTCCAAATGCCATCCTCTTGCTCAGCCTCATAGCGATAAATCTGAGTAAACTGCATTTATATTTTGCTCACTGAGCTGGATCAGCTCTGCAGAACAGTCCCCCTGCTTTCTCTGAGGGAAGGCAGCATGCACTCATCAAGCTTACCCTTTAATATTGTGAGCTGCACTGGAATCGGGCTTATGGAAACATCTCTTCTTAAACCAGTAATAGACATCAGTGTTGTTCTCAATTGTTTACACCCTTTGCAGTGTGAGATATTTTTATAAATCACTCAAGCTTCAGTTTATGTAACAGTGCCCGACTTGGAGGTATAAAAACATTTTGTAACACACTGATATATATACATTATTCCATATTTTAAAGCTAGTCATTATTGGAAAGCAAGCATGATTTGTTATATTTTCAATGTTTTAACAAACTGTTTTGACTGTTTATATTGTATTGTCATTGACAGTCACAGTAATTGCCTACTCTTGATTTGAAGTGTCCCATGAGAGTTCATGAATCTGTTAAAGAACTATTTATTTAGAAAAGAACAGATTTGTATTTAGATGCCATTTTGCTTATACAGTATTTCATTTATTATTAGTTTCTGACCTCCTTCTTTTTAATACTTAGCTTATTTCCATGGAACTGTATCTTTGTCCTCGAGCTTCACTGCCTGCTTCTGCTTGTCTGCATGCAACACTCTAATCCTGTGTAACAATGTAAATATTTTCCTAGAAAAATGTAATAGATGGATGGACTAGAACTGAAAATAACTGACACACAGAATGGAAATCCTAAATCATCCCAGTTTAGTGGCATTGCAAAAGAGCAAAGCAGTGAGTCCTGAGAGAACACGGTCAGCAGATATGCTCTGAAACCTTTTCTGTTGCTAACTGGGGAGACAAATAGGTATCATCTCCTTGTTAGTAATGCCTTCTATATTATTACATGTTTGAAAAGAGTGAAATCTAGGAGGCACAAAACATGAATTACAATTTTGCACTAGTCTGCGGCCACTAGGCAGTACTATACACCATATTTGCATATCGTAGGGAGGGGTCAGGAGAAGCCATTCCCTTTAACTAAAGCACAGTACATATTGGAAATAATCCTGCAGCTGTTTGAGGGTAGAAATGTAGCTGTGCTTGCAATCAGGCCACCGCATGGTATTGCATCAAGTGAATGGTTCAGTTATATGCCCAGTGCCACCTTGTCACAATGTGCAGTACATGGGTGTCTGACCCAGAAGTGTCACCTTTCCAAAGTCCTTGAATTTCTAGTCCAGATGGGCCAGCACTCCCTCACCTAGTGCTCCAGGGAACTCCTCTCCAGTTCCACCTGCCATCAGTGGCTCCTGGCACTCCAGTGGTACCCTGCTCTTTAGGCCCAGTGTGCAGCTGTACTTGTGGCCGATGGTGTTCCTTTAACATCATTTTAAATACTGGTCTTCTACAACCAGTCCCAGAACTGTGATCAAGTTTCCACCTAGTGCATGAGCCTATAATTTTTTATTTAGTTAGTTTTTGTTATCCGGGTAGGTGCACTAGACAACATAGCTGCCTATTTTCAGGTATGACCCGGGAGATTACAACAAAGGATATGTAGACAATAGTAGATGCAAGAAAACATCATGGGAACAAGTAGAAGTCAGACATAGTACACTTACACAAAATTTTCAGCAATGACAGTAGATTTGCAGGAATCTATATGTAGTAATAAAACAGAAATATAAGTGCAAATAACTAACAGTCATAAGTCGTACAACTAGTGAGTAAGTGCTAGAAGAGAGGAAATAGCAAGATTTCCAGGCCGGATTGAGAGTAATAGAGGTTGGAGCCTGTAGGCAACTAGGAGGAACCAGTACAGGAGTGGGTAGATAGAGAACAAGAGCAGGGTTCAGAGCTCAGAAGAGTATGAGGATGGCCCTAAATGTGTGCATGCCCGGGGCCAGTTCTATAGTGGACTCTGCCCTCTTTCCTGACCAGTTGCACAAATGTTTGTGACCACTTGAGGAGGAGCTGCACCACCGTTGTGTATATCCTGATGGAGCTGCAGTGTGTGCTATGGCCCTACTCTATGTAATTACAGTTACTGCTTAATGCTATCCATTTCAACTGTGAATGGGGCTTCCATTGTTCAGTAAATCAAATTGCAAAGTAGGTTATTTTTGAACTCATGAACAGAAAATACTTTTCTATGTAAAGGTGACAGAGAGAGCTCATGGCAGCCAAAAGAGCTGTTCATTATTATGTGACTATAAAACATCACCTGTCCATCAGATGTTCGGAAACACCCCTTCACATTCAATAGGTTTGCACTGTATCCGAAGTATTGATCAGTCAGTCTATCAAAAGGTTCTTACAGTGATGTACTTACATGTATATGGTTTATTTAGTCCAGTTAATGGATTTAGAAATGGCTAGGCTAGTGCTACAGATCTGTAGACATGTCACACTGTCACAGTGACACAAATGGATATTATCAGCAGAAACCTAGTCTTAGCTAGCTCTTTGAATTCTTATCCAGGACTTCCAATTGTTTTTGTCTGTAGACATGGGGCCCAATATTCAAAGGTTTTCATGTGTTCTAATGGGTCTTTGCCCACACAAACTGGGGTTTGCACTGGAGCCCCATGTTCAAAAGCAACATTTGCATGAGCAAAGAGGGTTAACGCCTATGCAAAACATAATGTATGCATGCGGGCAAGGGAAGGGGCATGGCCAACCCATATTCAGTGATTTTGTGCTATGCAAAAGGATTTAGTGAGGTCCTTTTTGTGCAGCACAAATACCAAAGAACAAAGGAAAAAATTACTCACCTTAGTAATGTTGTTTCTTCTAATGGAGTCTTGCTATATTATGACATATGCAGTGAGTCCCAACCTTCGAACTGCTCCGGAGGTGAAAGAGTTAACTTTCCATGCCAGGAATGGAACGCTGAGCTCGAGCTCGGTTGAAACTCTTTCTGTTGTTCTTCAACCTCAAACCGTCAGATCTTTACGAGCTAAACTCACTGAGGTCCTGTGTGGAAGCTGTAAACCTACACTAGCCAACTGGCTACTAAACATAAGAACACATTTTTTTTAATCCTAAAACAAAGATTTAAGTCAGGAGACCCAAAAAAATGAAAAACACAACACCAAGTCACTCCAAGAAAGGAGGGGTGAAAAACAACAAGGTGGGCACCTACTAAGTGCCAACACTGCACTGCCCACCCACATCCAAAACAGAGGTTCTAAGAGGGCAGGCAGGGAGGTCATAATATAGCAAGACTCCATTAGAAAAACAACATTACTAAGGTGAGTAATTTTTCTTCAAACAACATGAAGTCTTGCTATATTATGACATATGCAGACTACAAAGCAGTACCTCCATGGAGGAGGGTCAGAACCTACTTAGGAAATAGGCTTTTGAAGCATAGTTGTGTTAACCACATCACTCCTAGCCTGGATGTCCAGGGAGTAATGCTTGCAAAAGTGTGAACTGTTTTCCAGGTAGCTGCTTGACATATCTCTAGAATAGGGATGTCTCTGGCAGCAGCCAGGGAAGCAGCTGTACCTCAGGTAGAGTGAGCCCTCAGGCCTGAGGGAGGAACCTTACCCAGATTTTCATAGCAAAATTGGATACAAGAGACAATCCACCTGGCAATGGAACTTTTAGTGGCAGGTTTCCTTTACCAACCTCACCATAAGTGAAGAACAGTTGGAGGATTCAAACCTGTGACCCTTGGTACGCCTATGTAGTAACTAAGGGCCTCTTCACATCTGTTGTGTAGCCTCCTCTCAGAGGAGGAAATGGTCAGCTTAAGCACACTGGAAGAGATATAGATTGATTAAGGTGGAAATCTGAAACCACCTTAGGCAAGAACTTCCTGTTAGTCCTGAGGACCACCTTATCTCTATGAAAGGAGATAAAATCAAGCTCCACTGACAAAGCTTGTAATTCACTTATGTGTCTGGCAGAAGTGATGGCTACCAGAAACACAGTCTTCCAAGTCAAGTACTTAAGCTCTGCTGAAGACAAAGGCTCAAAGGGGTTGCATAAGCTGAGCAATGCAAACATTAAGATCCCAGGCAGGGGCAGGGTCCCTGAATGGAGGGTTGGTGAAGCAATCCCTTGAAAACCTTGGAGAATACAGGATGAGCTGAAAGAGAAGAGGGCTTACCTGCTGAAATAAAAGCAGACACAGCTGCCAGATGCACTTTTAGGGTAGCTGGTCTCAGCCCCAAGGTATTTAAGTGGACCATATAATCCAGGACTGTGGGTAAATCAGTAGATTTTGGGGAAATATGCTTTCCAGAGCACCAGATGGAAAACCTCTTCCATTTGGAATTATAAGTAGCCCTGGTGGAAGGTTTCTAGAAGCCTTCAGGATATCCATTACACCTTAGGAGAGGTGTAGATCAGCAACTCTAACTCTTCAAGAGCTAGGCCTTGAGTTTGAGAGATTTGAGGTTCGGGTACCAAACTCTCCCCTGAGCACAGGTTAACAGGTTGTGATTCCTGGGAAGACACAGGGGAATATGGACTGCTAAGGACAGTAGGAGTGGATACCAGGGTTGTCTGGCCCAATCTGGAGCAATCAGGATCATCTTGCAGGGTTGAGATCTGATTTTGACTAGCACTTCGAACAGGAGAGGGAAGGGGGGGAAAGTATAGAGAAACTTCCCTTCTCAATTGAGAACTAAGGCATCCAGAGGGACTGAGCCCAACACTGGGGGTCTGCAGCAGAAAAGGGGAAGTTGGTGATTGTCTGGGGCTGCAAAAAGATCTATCTGCGGGGTGCCCCATCTGGCAAATATCACCTCCAAGACCAGGGGGTCCAGTGACCATTTGTGATGGCCCTGGGAAATCCTGCTGAGAGCATCTGCCAGGACATTGTCCTTGCCTGGGAGGTGAACTGCTGTAAGGGAGGTGTTCAGGGAGTAAGCCAGAGACCACAACTTCATTGCTTCGGTGCATAAGGCCGTAGACCGAGTGCCCCTTGCTTGTTGATGTACCACATTGTGGTGATGTTGTCTGTTCTGACCTGTACAACTTTGTTCTGAAACAGATTTGGAAAAAGCTTGAAGTGCTAGAAAAACTGCTCATGCTCCAACAGATTGATGTGGAGCAGAGATTCCTGAGGGGACCACAACCCTGGGAGTGAGGTCGCCCATGTGAGCTCCCCCACCCCAAGAGGGATGCATCTGTAGTAAGGATTAAGGAGTGAGACTGAGGACAAAAGGAACCCCTTGTCTCAGATTGCTCTGATCCTGCCACCACTGTAGGGCCTGGATCAGGGTTCGATCACTGGGATCAATTTGGTTACAGGGTCTTTCCTTTGAGACCAAAAGGCTCTCAAATGGAACTGGATGTCCCTCATCTGAAATCTTGCTCCCTGCACTACTGCTGTAGAAGCAGCCATGTGCCCCAGGAGCTGTAGAAAATGCCTTGCTGGTCGAGAGACCTGCAGGGTGAATGAGGAGGCCAGAGAGACCAGGGTCCTTGCCCTGTCCAAAGGAAGGAAGGCTCTGGCTTTCTCTGTGTTTAGCTCTGCGCCTATGAAGGTGAGGAGCTGGACAGGCTCTAGAACTGACTTTGAAAGATTCAGAAGGAAACCTAGAGAGGTGAGCAGTTGCTGAGTTATCTGTAAGTGTAGCTTGACTTGGTCTGGGGACTGGCCTACTATGAACCAGTCATCCAGGTAAGGGAAGATGGACATTTTTTGCCTTCTTAGGGAAGCAACTGCTACTGCCAGGCATTTTGTGAATACCCTTGGAGCAGAGGTGAAGCCAAAGGGCATTGCTCTGAACTGGTAATGGCCTGAGGGCAGCTCGAACCTGAGGTACTTTCGATGGGAGCTTCTGATGAGAATATGGAAGTAGGCATCCTTGAGGTCCAGGGACGCTAGCCAGTCCCCCAGCCTTAGAGAGGGTAGAATAATTCCCAGAGTCACCATTTTGAATTTTGGTTTTAAAAGGTGCTTGTTTAAGTATCTGAGATCCAGGATGGGCCACCATTCTCCTGTCTTTTTTGGGGTAAGGAAGTACCTGGAGTACAACCCTTTGCCCTGGTGTAGGGGTGGAACCCTTTCCACAACTCTGAGATCCAGGAGGGAAGAGACCTCTGCCTCTAGGGCAAGTGCCTCTGGTGGATTTGCAGGTGGAAAGGATCTGGTTCTCATCTTTGGAAACTTTTTGAAGCTGAGAACCAGCCCCTGGCTTACTACTTCCAGGACCCACTTGTCTGATGTCAGAGACTTCCAGTCCTGGACAAAGTAAGCCAGCCTGCCCCCTACAGGTAGCTGAGAATCGGCCCTGGCAACCCCATCAGATTGCCTGCTTGGCAGGGACTTTGGGCTGAGGGGTGGAAGCAGGCCTGCTTGTGCAGCTGCCTCTCCCCTCTCCCTCTAAAGAACCCCCTCTGGGCATAAGCAGAAGAGGAGGCCTGGGCTTGGTAAAGGCCTTGAAAAGCCTGCCCCTGCCCCTGGGAAGCTGCCTTTGAGGAGTGGCCTGCCCTTCCTTGGCCTGTGCACTCCTATAGGTGATCCTATACTCATCCATTTTCTTCATGTAATTCTCTGTCTGCTCCCCAAACAGAGAATTACCCACAACAGGAAAATCCATGGCCTTAGTCTGGGTATCCTGACAGGCTAGTACATCTGAGCCAAGCCATTCTGTGAAGTGCCACAGATGTAGCCATGACTTGATGACACATCATTTGAGTCCACTGCAGCATGGAATTGCACCTTGATGCCTCAATACCATCAGCAGCCACCTGCTTCAGCTCCTTGGCAAGCTGGCTAGGGACATGTTTTGCTAGAGCCATAACAGTATCCCATCTGGATTTCTGATATCTAGCAACATAAGCCATATAATTTGCCTGTCTGAGTCCCAAGGATGCTGCCATGTACTGTTTCTTTGCAATGGCATCAATCCTCCCGGAGTCCTTGTCCGGGGGTGTGAAGCCAAGGGAATATTTGCCTTGTCACAGGCTGTAGCCTGCACTACCCCTACATGGCTGCATTGTTGTGTAAGGAACTCCGTATCAGAGCTTGACAATGTGTACCTCTTGTCCATTCTCTTATCCACAGGAGGTATAGTGTGAGGAGTTTTTAGAATTTTAAATGTCTGTTTCCCAAAAGATTTATGCAAGAGAATAGACAGTCTCCTAGACTCTGGGATATCCATCATTTCCACATAGTCAGGCTCCTCTTGATCATCCACAGCTTCCTCCATAGGGAGCTAGAGGGTTTCAGCCACTTTTTTATAAAACATAAAATGAGAAGGGGACTCAGAAAGCCTAGGAGGAGACACTCCTGAAGGTCTGTCTGGGGAGATGTCCGGGTCAATGGGCACATCCAGACTTTCAAATCCACATTCACTCTCCTCATACTCCTCATCCCCTCCTCCGGTTCATAATATTCCTCTAAATCATACTCTTGAACGGTGGAAAGCGCCAAACCGGAGCTTAACCTGATGGTGCCGTTTGGTAGGAACCAGGAAAGCGACTGGACAATTTTAATCGCTTTGGCTATTTCTTCAGCGGTTGGAGAGGAAAGTTTTGGCTCCACACCACTGATTTCCTAATCCTTTTGCTGGAACGACTCTCAGAGTCGGCTCTCCTTTTGCCCAAAGAAGTCTCGCTCTGGTCAGAGGGCACTCCCTCTGGTTCGGTTGGAACCGAACCGGGCTGGCCATCCGCTTCAGCGGACTTTTTGGCCTCCCTTTCCCTGAGCCTACCAACTCTCTTTTCCAGGGTAGCTGCAGGAAAATTTTTACAAATCTGGCAGTCTACATTGAAGTGGTCAAACCCCAGACAATAAACACAGGTGGTGTGAGGGTCAGCCTTGGCAAAGACTTCCCCACACACACTGCAGTGTTGAAACCCAGTGGGCCCGTTTTTCTTTGGGTTTCTCAGACATAGTGCCAGTCCTAACCAAACTTACCGCTTATGGCAATCCGCCAGGTAAGACCTCTTATCGGTTCCCAACCATGTCACGGGTCGGAAAAACTGTAATAAAATCCATTTTTTAGAACCGATAAGAACTGGTAACCACACTCTAAATCACAGATTAAGATATTTTAACAACCTGATCGGTTCAAACCGAACCGATAAACCGTTTACAAGTTCCACACAGAAGAGAATTAATGTAAAACCTATCTAGTACTCACAAATACCACAGACAGAGCCTAAACCGACCGGTTGTGGTTTAAATTCGGTCGAAAACTGAGAAAAACAATACTTTAACTGACAAAATGAACTGAGCAGAAGGAGAAATCTCCGGAGCGACTGTTCAGTGAGGCGGAGTAAAGAATCTGACGGTTTGAGTTTGAAGAACAACAGACAGAGTTTCAACCGAGCTCGAGCTCAGCGTTCCATGCCTGGCATGGAAAGTTAACTCTTTCACCTCCGGAGCAGTTTGAAGGTTGGGACTCACTGCATATGTCATAATATAGCAAGACTTCATGTTGTTTGAAAAACCCTGCTTACTCCAGGCAATCCTAGAAGCTGCCAGATATAATGCAGTCACCTAGCTGGTTGGCTACTGGGTGAGCCTTGTGGTCCCTGGCACCTTCTGCACTGATTGCCAGACAGTTCTTTAATAAACAGTATCCCTGGTGCTAGTGGTACCCCCCACAATCACTGGCCCTTTCATTTACATATGGTATCCTTGGTAAGTGGCCCCTTCCACCCATCACTGACCCATTCTTTAATTAATCATATCCCTGGCACTAGTGGTACCTCCTGTTGAATGAGCATATTATTATATGCAGAGCATATTATTATATGCACTGTATTTATTGATACATAGTAAATTACAATATCAATAGCCTCAAACGTTTATATGCATACATAGTATGTAATTGACATTATTAGTCATTAGCAATAGGTTTGCATATTATGTGGACACACACTACACTGTAACATAGGTAGTATTTACAGCAACACTAAGGGTTAACACAAAACAGGAGAACAGTAGTTTTAATTTTGCTAAGACTTTGCTAGGCTCTGGATTATGTTGTTGGGGGAACTCAAACATGATTATCATTTCTTATCCATCACTTTGACTATGTTATAACATCTGCTAACAAAACTGTCTAATTTAGAAGGTCCAAGTGCGTTATCTGGTGTATGTCTGTACAACTCAAAGATAGAGGCTGGGAACAGTCTAGCCAAATAGACTATTATGAGCTCATACAGGCCTAAATGAAAAGCAGATTCTTTTACTTTGGAAATATATGAAGCCAGTAGCAGTTGGGCAATAGTGGCTACCAAAAGTGTATATAAGCCAAGGGGTCTTATCATTCTGTGTTACACAGACAAGACACAATGACAAGATAAACTTCCATGTGTGAAAACCCTGTTGTGAGTATAAACTGTCTTTGGTATCCAGTGATATGAGTGACTCAATATGAGTGAACTCAATTTGATTGCCTGTGTATAGAGTGATCATGGAAGGATGCTGAATGGAGAAAGTGTGAGTGCAGGAGAGCAATAATGGTGATAAGAGAGACAGAGCGATGGCAGGAAGGTGCTGACATAGTAGAGGATATGGAAGGTAGCTTGGCAGGCATTCAGCAGCTGGCCATCTGGCGTGGTGGATGAGGCATATGGCTGTAGTGCAGGAGGTACTTGGTTCTGGGCAGGTGAGGGATGAATATACTTTTGTGATTTTGTAGCTGACACTTGATGGGTATTTTTTGGCTGCTATTCCCCAGTCCCTGCAAGTATGCTCCATGGTCCCCCATCCCTTGTTCCGATGATTTGAGCCCCCCCAAAATAGCTCCCTCCTGAGTTGTCTCCTTACCCCAGTGTGTGGTCCCCTCGGAGTTGATTATAATTAGTTAGGGGAATGCAGGGCGCCAGCCCCCTGCATAAAGCTACCATATATTGGTCTTGGTCAGTTTGTTGGGACAATTGCTCATTGTGTCATTGTGTTTTCTGTGTAGTGCACAGTCGCCATATGTTTTCAGTGAGATGCACTAACTGTCATAAGAGGCGCTGTTTAATTTTGCCATTATGTCATGGCACCATTATTTTAGTGTATCTAGCAACAGCTAGCCAAGGTAATAGGATACTTTTATAATAAAATATGAAATGTATTTATACTCTAGCTTTTAAGTGCTTCAATATAATGGTCTATGGAAATAGAAATGCTATATTAAACATCTGTGTCTTGTTTGGTCTAAATCCTCATAAAATTGGATTTGTTTTACCTTTTACAAGTTGTAAGATTCTCATTGGTAACTCTAAAATAATTCTAATACAAGTCACAAATCCAACACCTCCCTCTGATCCCAGCCCCTGCATAGTTACATACATCCCTGGTGCTAGTGGTAATCCTCCTTCTTTCTAATCCCAGCCCCTGAGTAAATACATACTATATATCCCTGGTGCCAGCGGCCAGTGGTAAGCACTCCTCCCTCCATCCCAGCCCCTGTCTACATACATATATCCCTAATGCTAGTGGTGTCCTCTCCCCCTCTGATCACAGCCCCAATGCACACACAACCCCACCCTGGCATCCAGTGGTCTCTCCACCCCCCTCCCCCAGGCAGAAATTAGGATCAGAAATCAGAAATTGGGATGCCAGTATTAACACTTTCACTTCCTAGCTCCATACTGTATGCATGTAAGACCTTTACTAGGCAGGTTCTTCTCCTATTTGCAGACTATGGTAACTGTTTATTCCTTAGCACATCAATGTCTCTGGTACACAAGTATAATGTGCTAATTTGTAATATATGTTAACCAAATATGAAGTTGATGTGTGCTCACAAGCCCTTTTTTTAATATAACATTGAAGGGAAAACCTGTAGTTTGAAAATATAGCAGGGAATTAAAGCCATATTACAAATTCCAATAAGGAACAATTCTAGCTGTACTCTAAATAAAGGTCATCATTCTCTGGCCTTTATTTATAAAATGTTTTTAATTTAAACGGCATTGCTTGCCTTGCTACACAGCTCTGATGATGGGGCATTACGTCCCTGAAATGTACAGTAAGGATGAGTGGAATGAGCAGCCTTTTGAATTCTAAAAAGAACTATGTAGCAAGGTAATGTAAGCGGCAAGATTGTGGCCAAGGGAACTCGCCCACCTGCTTTATACAAAAGCAAGGTTTTCACCTGCGCAGTACAAGAAGGAACAGTATTTAACAACAGCTGAAATTCCACAGAAGTCGGAGACACAAGCGAAGGTGTCCTGTCCTTTTATCTTGACCAAAGAAATGGATTAGACAATTGAGCCAAGAAAAATGAGTTAAGAGGTTGGACACATAGAATTCGTATTGTATTACTGACTTGCCCTAAGGCACTATTTGTCACAATATATGGACTATATGAATATGCTATGATTGATGTGAGACATACAAATTGAAAATTTCTTTGAGAAAAAAAATGTTTTATTAAATAAAGGCCAGAGTAATGAAGAAGTTGTACCGGCCTTTATTTAGGAGTGAAGATAGAAATGTTCCTTATTAGAATTTGTAATATGGTTGTAATATATGTTGTTTGGCTCCTAGGGAGATCCATATTTCCAGCACAGCCCACCTTGGTATAAGAGCAAAAACTATCTTATTTAGGAAGAGACCAACTCAATGGGTGCATAGAGCAATTGGCACAATTCCTCTTCACCTCCTCAGCCGGCTGCCATATGTACAGTCAGAGAGCACACCTCTTATTTATAGGACATGGCATTTTCCCAGTTAAGAACCACCAGATCTATAACTGATAATAACAGCCAGAAATCTGCAGCCAGTATGCATCATTTTATGTTTTGTCACTGAATTTTAATTGCTAAATACAACTGCTACAGTACATTGATGTACAGTACCAGCTGGTATTGTATGGTATGGTACTACACTATAATAGTTGTGGAGTTATGGATGAAATTCTCTCTCACTGCCATCGAGGCACAGGTCAGGAAGCAGAGGAAGACCAGGAGCAGGTATAAAATTCACAAATAGTGTTTTATTTTTTCAATAACAATAAAATAAAACAAGCATTTGTCAATGCCAAATGCTCGCTGCAGGTATTTGCAGTGGTGTTTGGCACGTATGGTGCTTTACCCTAATGCCCCAGCGATTCGCTGGTATTTGCACAATAAATTTTCAGCATGACCTTTTGTTACCCCATTGTGCGCTACATAGGCGGAAACACGCTTTGGGCAGGATGTGAAAATGACAGCTGTACTGCTCATAAGGAAGTGTGGAAAATGGCAATGTTGAAAATCTGGAGTTAAAATATTGAAAATTCGCAAAACCTACAGAGCTGGGAACTATGCTAATGCACGCCGAAAACAGTCATTGTTAGAATTTTTTACCAAATTTTCAACACAGTCATTTTAAGACCTCTGCTCATGATCAGTGTCACTGTGATTTTCTTAATGTGTCCCATACATTGATTTCGCACACCGACTGCGCCATTGTGCGCTACATGGTGGAAACCGTTTTGGGCAGGATGTGAAAAATGATAGCTATACTGCTCATGAGGAGGTGTGGTAAAATGGCAATGTTGAAAATCTGGAGTGAAAATATTGAAAATTCGTAAACTTACAAGCCTGCATAGGAACTGCACAATGCACACTCGTAAAACAGTCATTTTTAGGAATTTTGCACAAATTTTCAACATGAGGTTTTAGACACCCTTCTCATGAATGATGTCACTGTCATGTGGCATTATTCGACCTGAAGGTGATTTCACCAGCGACTGTGCAGTGACTGCTAAATCACCCTTCGGGTCCTAATAACGCCAAGGCAGTGATATCATTCATGAGAAGGGTCCCAAAACCCCATTTTGAAAATTTGGCAAAAATTCCAAAAATGCCTGAGATATGCACAAAGTTGAAACCCCTATCTAGCCCATTATACAGCTTACTGGCATTTCTTCAGTTCGCGGTCAGCTTTGAAGAGTGCAGATGTTCCTGGTCCACCAAGATCATCGTGCTGAGCTCCAGAGGTAAGTATGGGGTGGGGGTGGGGAGGCTGGAGTACGCAGTGGGTGGGTGCGGGTTGTGAAGGGGACTGGGAGAAGCGCGTGGGACCATTTTGATTTACAGGTTTAAAAAAAAGACTACATGGGATGTTTGCCACACTGGGGTGGGCTCCCAGCATGGCAGAAGGATGGCTGGGGGGGGAGGGCGAGGCAAGCAGAGGTGGGCACCCTGTCGGCAAACAACGCTGGATCGCTTGCCATGCTGGGGTGGGCCCCAGCGTGGCAGAAGGATGGCTTGGGGGCCGTGGAGCCGATGGGGATTGGGCACCCCTGCGGCAAACAATGCGGATGTTTGCCACACTGGTGTGGGCTCTAGCGTGGCACCAAAGCTTTGGGGGGGCGCGGTGTGACGCGGGGGTGGCGTGATGCGATGCTCTGTATGACAGCGGTGGTTTTCTTTGAAGCGAAGACCACCGCTGTTATACACAGCTCCCGTGCTCATTGGTGCAGGACCGCTACGCCTGCTCAACAGAGCAGTGGATTGCAAGGGAGAGGCACACCTCCAAAGTGTGCTACTCTCCCAAAACGTTCCTTGCGCATGCGTGCAAGCGAACGTAAAAATAACACTTTTCAGCATAACTATTTACAAATTGCAGTACAATAAGATAAAATAAAGTACTTCTTCTGAGTGTTTCTTCTGAATTTCAGAAACTCAATTTTGCTCTCTTGCTCTAGCAAACATATTGCTGCTCCTTTTGTAAGTCTTTTGGAACTCATTAAGAAGACATCCTGTTTTTCAGAAAATGGTCTTGTCAGTTTCTGTCCATGCAGGTGCAACAGAACAGTACATGGTGTCCTCCCAGAACTGACTTCTTGTTTACAGCTCTGCAATGAGTTTGCAATCCAACATCTCAGGTTAACCCCTTAAGTTCCAAATAGCTTTCTGCAGTCATTTCAACAATATAACCATATACAGTGGCATCCCCCAAGATGAAACCCAATTCTGCAGCATTTTGCAGCACTGTGCAGAATGCTGTAGGAGACTTACTGAATAAAACAATGTAATTTCAATGGCAATTAGTCCCTTTTGTCATTCAGGAAAAATGTGACACTGCCAGGATGAAGTGAATGCCAGTTTCCTGCATGACAAAAGGGACTAATTGCCATTGAAATTACATTGCTTTATTCAGTAGGTCTGCTGTAGCATACTGCAGAGTGCTTTAAAAGTGGGTTTCATCCTGGGAGACGTCACTGCATTTTCAAACCAAGGGATTCCACTCTCACATAAAGATCAACACATATTTTATAACTTCAGATATGCAAGGGGAAGAATAGATAGAACTAGCAAGTGAAGGCAGAGAGATAGTGGGGAGTGGGGAACAGCGAGAACTTCGGAGTGACCAGTTTCTAGGTCTCACAAGAAAATTTGACTGTGCAGTCAGACAGACAAGACAGAACAGAACAGGATAAAACAGATCCTTGCATTTAACTCTTTATACATAACAATCTTTCTACATAACAAATGAGATAGGATCTTATTCAACCCTGTCGCACTCACCATTTCTGCTAATGATAACTTGCAGAATCCCATAGGAACACAATGCAATCCAATGTACATAAATCCAATTGCTGTCGTAGTTGGGTCTTAGTTAAAGGAGATATGACTCCTCCCTGACCCCTACCCCTGCAATATGCACCACATATTGTGTACAGTACTATTAAGTGGCAGCATGACAGTGTAAAATCTTAATTCACATTTTTTATGCTGTCTCAATAGCAACTGTGAATACAGCCATAGATTTCACTCTTTTTCTAATATCTAATACAATGGAAGACACTACTAACCAGGAGATGACACCTGTTTGTCACCCCAGAGCTAACTCCAGCAGAGGTTTCAGGGCATGCCTGCTGATCATGTTCTCTCAGGAATCAGTGCATTGTTCTTTTGCAATGCCACAGAACTGATATGACTTAGGATTTCCATTCTTTGTTTTGATTTTTTTTGGTTTAAATTTTTATATTTTTCTGAAATTAACATTCTGAACGACTCACATCAGCATCTGTGATGGTTACAGGGTGCAGATTTAAAAGAAAAGAAAGAAAAAAATTAAATTGATGTCACACAGTGTACTGTAATTGTTCACACCAAGGTAAAACCAAAAAGTACTCATCTCCTATTCCCCCTGCTCCAACAATGGGAACTTATTAATGTACGGAGGCATTAAAGTAACCTGAATCTTTCAATATAAATGGTAACTAGTGTAACCCCTAGATGGCGCTATCCCAGGGGCTACTACCCCTGCCTGATTTGCCACTAACAGGTTGAGGGGCCTGGATCCAATGGCGGGTGCCTCCACCCAGAGGTCAGGGTTTGCAATAGTTAAACTAACTTGGTCACAGCCCTCTGGGACACTGCAACCCCCCTTTCTTCCCACTAGTGGCCCACACCATATATCAGAATTACCTTCACAGTATACACTTACCCCCAGGACTGGTTCCGGCACTGGGACCTCCTGTGAAATAAGATACAGTGCAACAATCACAGTACAGTACTTTAACATAGACAAATACCTCAGGCAGTATAACTTTGCTGAAACAAGCAGCTCTGATTTATTTGGGGGATATAACAAGGACAGGGGAATCAGGTTAATTAGCTTATCACTCTACTCATCTACCTTATGGCTCTGTGCACAGGCTATCCCTATCAGTTACTGTCCCTGGGTACCCAAGCCCCAGTGGCTAGTCCAAACCATGGCAGCTGGTAGGGCCCTTTCACACAGAGAAAAGAAAAATTAGTTTAAACAGTCAGCAGTACAGTGATTCCATTTGGATTTAATGTGGCAATTCAACAGGGCGACCCTGAATTAGTACTCACGACCTCCAAACAAGATAGGGTCCTTCAACGTCAGCAGGGCTACTCTTGAGCTCCAAGAGACTCTTCACACATTTATATGGTAAAAAGAAAGTACTGTACCAGGCAGGCTGCTTCTCTATCCCGATCGCATTACTGCACAATACCGGGAGAACACACAGCAGATTCAGTTCCTGACAGACCGAGTGCAATTCAACAATTTCTCCAGTCTTCTACAGGGTGAGCCTGGTTTCTACTCTTCAGAGATCCTTTGATTCTTTTCTGGGGACAGATTCAGTCCTAACAAGCACTTACACAAGATGCAGACCGGAACTCTGGGCCTTACACACATTTTGATTAAAACTGTGCACTGAAGGAGCACAGGGTTTCTTTTCCCTTCACTGCCAGAGCTAAACTGAAACTCCAACAGACAAAACTGGCACTTCCTTTGAGTTCCTCCCAGTTCTTGACTGGATTGGCTGTCACCACAATAGACTCGCTGCTGTTGGTGCAAAAGGCGCCAAGTCTAAACTACATCTCCCAGAGTCACTGCCCATAAATCCTCTTGTGGCTGGCTCAGATTATGAGTCCAAGTTCTGATTCATCCAAGGCACCATTTTAGAGCTAGCTTACCCACACTGATTGGTCCAGTTCAGCAGTTCAAAACCAGAATGGGGAACTAGGCAGACACAGTTCTGACTGCAAAGAAGCAGGTTAGACAAACTGTAATTTCATTATTACTGTAAATTATTTCTGGCAAACAGTTACATCTTTCAGATAGGTTCCCTTTGCACTCCTAGTGACTGCAAAATGGAGTGAATTGGCAGCAGCTCAAGTGGTACTCAAACAGAAGCACACAGTCCCCCATACAACTAATTATGTCTGCAAGCAGACAGCTCTTAAAGAGACAGTACCAGAGGGTCTAAAACACTCACTGATAAATGGCTTAAACGCCAAACCATCATTCAGGCTTGGAGCATTCAAGCAAGCTCCTGAAGTCTTTTGGGAACCCCCATTTGCAGGGGTTACACCAGTATTATCAGTTTATACAGATAAGAGTAATTGTTAACACATACATTCAGAAATATCCAAGAGGAAATCATCCATGTGAATATCAGCTGTTACACTCACTAGGGCAAGGTCTCTCCTCAGTCGAGCTTCTTTGCTGGACATAAGCACACCAAATGTGTTTCCATGTGACAAGACAAGCCACTCAAATCCCCAAGTCATGGCCTCAGGAGGAGAGTTGGTCAGAAGTGTATATGCTCTGCAAAAGTCCGACTGCCCTAGGGTAAAAAGAAATACATACCAAAGCTTGAGTTCTTACTAAAGTACTTCAAGATGTAAGTAAAAAGAATCAGGTGTATACCCAAATATCCCAGAAAATGGACAACCAATTATGCCTAAAATGGAAGGGTGGACTGTATTAAACCAAACCCTAAGGAGGGCAGGGCGTGGTACCTTTCAGACAGTGCTCCCTTTGTAACTATCCTCATTCAACCACACTGTATCCAACCGGTGTAGGAAGCATTCATCCTACCCCTCTGAGGTTGTACATAGTTAAGGTAAGGTGTCCAGCAAAGTCTGAATATAGAGATTTGATATGTCTGAAGGTGGAGATTCTATCCAAATTTGCCAGGGTCGATAGGGACATCAGTATCTCTGCTGTTTTGGGGACCACGGGGATCTCCATTTGCAAAGAATGGCTCTCTTAGTTTGGAGAGTCAGCAAAGCAAGCCACCTGTACACTTGCAGAGACAACTGAGGGAGATCACTGCATATTCCCAATAGGTAGAAGTGAGGACTAAGGGGGATCTGTTGTTTTGTTACCTCAGAGGCTAGAATCTGTATGTCTCACCAGAGGGGTTGAATCTTTGGGCATGACCATAATATGTGTAAGAGATCACCCCCAGAGTTCTTGCATCTCCAACAGCAGTCAGACTCTAGCAATTTGGCTTTATATAGGATTGTAGGAGTTTGATTCCAAGAATGGGCAATTTTGTTTTGAATCAATCTGGATCTGGCATCTCTAAACCATCTATGGGTATATTTCCAGGCTTGATCCCACACCCCAGGAGAGAGGAGGGATTTTAACATCTTCTCCCATTTACATCTGGCCTCCTCTGATTGAGAAGGTAGGGTATCTCTAATCTTGGCATATATATGGCCCACGAGCCTCTGAGGGTGTAGTAGTCAAGTGTTAAGATCAGAAGGATTAGATGGTTTCCCATGAATCGCGATAGGGACTAGAAGGTGTTGGGTTACATCTGTAAGTTGTAGGTACTTCCAGAAATCTGAGTGTGGGATTCCCCATGTCCTTCTAAGGGACTGAAAGGTATGGAGTGCTTTAAGGTTTGGGATCATTATATCCTTCATTCTGGAAATACCCAACTTCACCCATTGTTTCCACAATACTACATTTCTCCCTATGGTAACGGAGGCGTTCTGCCAGAGGGCAACATAGGAAAGTGGGAGAGGGTCTGTTCTCATCCTCTGGTGTGTACCAAACCAATTTGTTCAGGATATTTCCACCATAGGTGTACTATGATATGTAGTCGGTCTGCAGACTGATCAAACTTTAGAGCAGGCTCCATTTACAAGAAGTGAGGAATGGTGCGCAGTAACCGTAATGTCCATCTCAAGTTGTATCCATTGAGGGGAGAGGGAGGAGGGGGCAGAACCACTTGACATTTTGAGCCAATAGAAAGGCCCGGCGATATCCCTCCATCCATGGAAGATTCCAACCACCTTGCTCCCAATGAGACCTGAGTTTGGAATGGGAATATCTGGGCTTAGATCCTTCCCAAAGAATGTCCCCAACTAACTTATCAAAGGCCATATGCCACTGCTTAGGAAGAGGAACTAGCAAATGCATAAGGAGGTAGAAAAATTTAGGGGCAGTTATCATTTTGACAGCCGTAATTTTCTCAGCCAGAGTAAGTCTGAGGAGCTTCCATCTATCAAATTCTGTCTTAATGGAGGAGAGGAGTGGGTGTATGTTAACCTGCCATATTGTATTTAAAGATGGAGTTAAAATGATTCACAGATAGGTTATTCCATTGGGAACCCAGAGAGGATCGGCTGCCTCGACCATCTGTTGAGTACAGTGGGAGTTAAGAGGCAATACTTCAGTCTTGTTTTGATTCAATCGTAAGCCGGAGTATATATAAAAGGCATCTAAGAGACTGAGCAGGGGACGGATGGCGGACTGTGCATCAGCCAGGAGAAGCAGAAGGTCATCGGCGTACATTAAAGTTGTGTAGTGTGTGCCTCCCACTGTCAAGCCAATTATCTCAGGATGGTGCCTTATCACCCGGCCAAGGGTTCAATGGCCAAGATGAAAAGGAGGGGAGAAAAAGGGCAACCCTGCCTTGTGCCTCTCTCCAGTGGGAATCGTGGGGAAAGTGTTGAATTTGTATTAACTCTGGCCGAGGGGCCTGTATATATGGCCTGTATCCTAGAAAGAAATGTATCCCTTATCCCAAAATGTGTAAGAACCATATAAAGATAGTCCTAGTCTATAGAGTCAAATGCCTTTCGAAATCCACTGCAATGGCAGCAGCTGGTGATGAAAGTGACTTAGAAAAAGGCATTAGACTCATGAGTGTTCTCAAATGGTCTGAACTGTGTTTACCCGGTATAAACCCCACCTGTGATGTGTGTATAGGTTCTGGGAGTAGAGAACTAAGCCTAGTTGCCTGGATTTTGGCATACAGTTTGCTATCCAAATTAATGAGAGAAATTGGATGGTAACTTCCAGGGTTAGTAGGATCCTTGCCCTTTTTAGGGATGACCACAATAGTGGTCTCACGCATTGAGGGGGGAAGGGCACCCTTGAACTCTATCTCCTGGAAGACTAAGGTCAAGAGGGGGGAAATAATCTGGGCTAGTGCCTGATAAAAATCTGCTGTGCAGCCATCGCTACCTGGGGACTTCCCTTTTTTCAGGCCTTGAATAGCGGGATACTTCCTCTCTGGTAATGGAAGTCCAAAAGCTGCATTTGCTGCAAATGCAGTTTGGGTAATTGTAAAGTGTCCAAAAAGATTGGGTCTCCCTGTTTGGTTTTGTGTGTCTGGAGGAATAAAGTGCTCTATAGAAAGAAGTCATATTGCTATTAATGCCCTCTTGGGAAGTGACTAATACCCGTTGCTTGGTTTTCAGCCAAGAAATATATCAGCTAGCCTGCTGCTTCCTTAATTGGTATGCACGTGTTTTGCCCCCTTTGTCGCCCCCTTCCCAAAAGGTATGTCTTAGCCGAAGAATGACTACTTGGTCTTTCTATTAAGAAGCTGACTGATTTCAAAACACAGGCCTAAGATAGTTCTGCCTATAGGGGAGTGAATAGAGCGAAAATGCATAAATTTAAAGGTGACTTCAGCTGTTGCCAGCTGCTTTTCCAAGGCAGCCAACTGCTGTTCATGTTCTCTCAGTTTTGCTGCTGCATACTCCATGATACTACCCCTCGTCGTGACTTTAAAAGCCTCCCACTTAGTACCAGCTGAGGTATTTGTTATTGGCTTTTCAACTAGAAAAAGACAGGCTTGATTTTTGGCCCATGGAATAAAATCTGGGTCTCTCATTAGGAGAGGGTCTAATCTCCAATGTCTGGGTGGGGGAGCCACAGTGTCCCATTGTATAAGGAGCTTAACCGGGGCATGATCAGAAATGGTTTGGGGAAGAATTGTAACAGCAAGGGTTTTAGTTGTTATGCTGGGCGAGCCCAACCACAAATCCAGCCTACTGTATGAGGCATGTGCCTCCGAGTGGAAAGTGTAATCCCTTGTTGTGGGGTGGAAAAGTCTCCACAACTCTGTAAGCCCCTGATCTGAGACCAATTGGAGGAAGGCTTTCCCACTTCTGTTGTGTGTTTCTTTGCCTGTATTGTTCTTGTCTAGAGACGGAAATAAAGTCAGATTAAAGTCTCCACCAACAAGAATAGGACAGTAAGGGGAAGTAAACTACAGGATTATCTGAGCAAGATTATGGAAAAACTGGGGATTATCTTCATTGGGGGCATAAATATTACATAACGTAAGTGGCCCTGTGGGAGTTTGTTAGGTAGCAATGACCCATCTACCATCCTTATCTGAAAGTGTCTGCACTAAAGTCCAGGGGAGAGATTTATGCAAAAGAATTATGACACTGTGGTTCCTGGTAGGAACATTAGAGTGTACCTGTTGGCCTACCCAGTTCTTAGTCATACGAGTATGGTCGTACCCGGACAATTTGGTTTCCTGTAGAAAGGCAACTCTGGATTGTAAATGTTTTAGATGTGACAGGACTTTCTTGTGCTTCACTGGGGAATTTAGTCCTCTGACATTCCATGTATGGAACACCACGTCCATCATTTTGATCTAGTGGTTACCCGGGTAATTAGAGGAGTTCAGTAATGGGTACCTGGGATCCCCTCTTCTTATATTGGACCAAAAAACAGGAGTACACGCACAGTTTCCCAGCAGCGCTATGCACCACCTAGTGGACTGAAATAGAGATCAACAGTTTTCTTGTTAAGAACAGGGCCCCTGAGTCCACTATCTATATCTACCAAACTAAACTACTTAACTTATCTAACAAAACTCATTAATAAACACGAAGGGACTAAACCAGCTGAAGCCCCAACCAGTGGTATGTCCAATCATGTTGTGGGGTGTGGAGAGCTCAAAATCACAGTGAGGGAAGACTACGCCTGCACCACAAAAATATCAGGCTAACAGTACTGTATTATCAGTACCATGAGTGAAAATGATCATTAAGCCCTAGCCATTCCAGGCTACACAGATGCATACCAGCCTGTATCCGCTACAACCGGTGGTCAGAAAGGACACGGTAAATGAGCCATAATAGTAAATCTGGATATGGCTGGCAAAGAACCCTGGATACCCTGCCACTGACAGGATCTGTAAACCCCAGGTGAGTCCACTGGTCTCTCTACCCAGACCTTGTAGAAAACGGAGATACAAAGTTGTCTGCCTTGATTACGACTAAAATCACTGCTTCTTCCCTCCACCTCTGCAACTCGGGGGGGGGGGGGTTCCAAAAGGAATCCAGTACAGCAAAAATAAACATATTCTGTGATAAGCCCCAGCGATTAGGTGGACATTTTTTAACAAGGCAAACACTCCTATAACAAGCATTAAAGTACAGTATCTGTAATATAAGGGATCTATGATAATATTATACTGCTAACATTATAGGCGGCCTGGGGTCATGCAACTAACAACATTGTCTTCCAAGCCAGAAAAGTCAAGCAGCTACCCTTAACAACATTAAACATCCTACCATAGTACCCAAGTACCGAGTCATTATAATAACAATATAATATCTACCTCAAATGGAGGCCTTTAAAGATGAATCAAAACAATCTGAGTCGAAATCTAGTTCAGCTCTGTTCAAGTATATAAAGAGAAGGGTTACCATAGAGGACAGGAGATCTTTAAAAGTGTGTCATAAAGTGAGCGTAAACCGGAGCACATTATTAAGAGGGCATGATTGTCTCACCCTCTCACTCTATATCTTCCTCGCACTCTCAAATAACAATTACTCAGCAGACATGGGGTAGAAATAAACCACGATAACCATTACCTTGGTACCAGTGCATTTTCCTGTGCAACGCCTTAAACTAGAGGAAACAACATAAAAAAAAGAATAATCCTGCATGTGGGTATATGGCTGCCTTAGGCAAAGTATACTATCAACGCACCTAACCTACATGGCATCCTGGCCTTTCCTCCCCGTGTTGCACTGTGAAAAAACTTGTGAGATACAGAAAAGGGGGGTTAAAAGTCTACATACCTGAGCAGAAATGAGCTGAGTGACAGTTTTGATCATCTTCTTTTATATGCAGCACCCTCTTACTAAATAGTTGGTCCACAGCAAACCCACGATTACAAAAATATACATTGTTATGTACCTCTGGGTCAGCGTCTAGGGGCAAAAGTGAGGCCTGTACTAAGTCAGCAGTGATATGTACTGAGAGAGGTTAGATTCGTATCTCCATACTGTACAGGCCCCAATTTGACCCTGTTATCCCCCTTCCTGCCATTCCTCGAAACCCCGAGACACCTGTCCCTCGGTACTTATCTGATTTCCATCATGTGAGATTATAACTAGTCTGGTCTTCATCCTGGATGGGATTGGTGCGAGTCTGCATGGATGTTTTCGGCATTGCGGCTTGGTGGAGAGCCGGGAGCCGATGATCGTATCTCTGAGTCGTGTAAGGGCAAAGCGGCATCTGCAGCCAAGGACCATGAGTTTTCTTCCCCGGGGAGCTTCTAGAGGTTGTTCAGTTGACATCCATCTGCTCAGCTGGGTCAACGTCTGGCAGATCTCGCAGAGGGGAAAAGTGGTTTTGGGAGAAATATGGACTAACATATTCTATTTCTTGTGTGCCGGCTAAGGTCAGATTCTGATCCTGTTGGTCCGACAAGGGAATCCTGTCCTGCGGATGATCTCACTTAAAATGTGGCGAAGTCGGGGGTCTTTTCCTGGATCTCAATTTGTGGGGTTCCAGCATTGAGTGAGGGGATGAAGCAGATGTCATCGATGTGGATTCGGGCAGGCCTTCTCTTTGGGAGGGTCGGTGGCTCTGGTCTTCCATCTGTTTATAAGAAGAGTTGCCCTGGGGTGTTGACTATCTATCTGCCATGCAAGTCATAGCAGCATCTGGGGAGGCCAATTGGTGTAGTACCATTAATTGAGATCTGTAAATTGGCAGGGTAATGCAGGGTAAAGGGGATTCGTAATGCGTGCAACTTCAGTGACTTGTAAAAGTCTTCCGCTTAGTGGCTAACTCCTTAGAGTAATCTTGAAAAATCATAATCGAGTGGTCATTCCAGTGAAGTTGCCCCAGTTCCTGGCTCTAGCTTGGATCGCTTCTTTTCAGCATGATTCAGAATATGCACAATAAATGGCCTAGGTTTGTCCTCCTGTCTGGGTTTGGGCTGCAAGGAACTATGCGCCCTTTCAATCATGACCCTTGTGCCTCCAGGAGTTGGAGAATTTCAGGGAGCATTCTCTGCAGAAAGGATACTGCTTTCCGCCGCAGAGCCCTCTGGAAAGCCCAGGATCCGAAGATTATTACGGGAATTCCTATTTTCCAAATCTCCATTTTGTCTTGTAAAGAACGGACTTGGCTGCCTGTTCCTGCATAGTTGCACAGTGTCCCTGCAGTACATCATCCTGAGCTATCATTTTATGTTCAGCTCGGTCCACCCTAGCATCCAGCTGCTGCATTGAAACTGCGTGGTATTCACCACCAAAGTTAAAGATCGATGCTGGCCGTGATTGAAGCAAACATGTCCCTGATCGAGGGTTCTTCTCTTCCTATGGCTGATTGTGCCATGCATCCTAACTTTGCGGATACCTTCTGGGCAAACTAGCTTTTATTGAACAAGTCCTGTATCAGATTTTCTCCAAACTCACCCTATAGTTAGCAGATGATTACCGATTACCGCTAAACTAGACGTTTCCAGTCGGGGTGAACAAGAACTGCATGTAGTCGGGTTCTAGGCTTGTAGGCTGAGAGAGCTACACAATTAAGTCACCATCTTGGTTAGTGGCTGGCCATGCCCCGTTTTGATTCTTTTCAATTCTAGTCCATCTATCCATTACGTTTTGCTAAGAAAATAATTTCTCAAAATGTCTGTGAGGTGGGGTGGTGATATGTTTCCCTTGAAAATTTGGAGTTAATTCGACCTCAAATGGCCAAGTTATGGCCAAACATTAAAGAAAAAGCAAGAAAATAATTTATTTATGACAGTTCACATTTGTGAACCAAAACTACTGTTTCAGCTTTTGAAAAGGAATTTAAAAAGCTGAATGGCTACCAGGGTGCCCAAGCCCAATGGCCTATAGGTATTGACCTCCCCACCTTTTGCTTGTCCACCAAGTGCCCAAGCCCAATGGCCAGGTAATCCCCATTCTTTATTTGACCACCAGGGTGCCCAAGCACTGTGTGGAATTAGCCACTCAAGCAAAACCAGTTGCCATCCTTATAGTTTTTGGGCCACTGGGTTTTCCATGCCCTGTGGCAATAACTATTAATGTTACCAGTAGGATGCCAAAACCCAGTGGCAAATGCATATTTAACTCCAACACACATAGCACCCGTACTACCCATCTCCTCATCTTACATAAAACTACACACAAAAAAGAAAACCATCCCACATTGTCTTTTTAAAAAAATGTAAAAATGTTTATAAGAAAAGGTCCATTGACATCTTCTTCCATTATCTCCCCTCCAATTTACCTTTAAAAACAGAAAAATGGTCCATTATCATGTCTCCCCCAAACCATTCTTACCCCACCCTGCCACCCCTCACCCCCTAGTCACCCACTTACCTGTATAGGGTCTCTCAAACCTTATCCTCTTAGTGACTAATGATTCAGTCTCTGGGTTTGTGGACTATCACACACCTCAAGTGTGTGAAAAATCCTCATAACTCACAACTGCACAGACATTATTCTCTATATAATACATGGATGAGAACTTACTCCATAGAAAATACCATCATTTATTGCCGGTATAGCTGTGACTAATCTATCAATTAAAAGTATATACCTGCACTAATAAAAGAATTATACTGTAGCAATACAGTACCTGCACTAATCAAACAATTACAGCTACTGTATATACCGGCATTAATCAAATAATTACAGTTATATACCTGCATTAATTAAAGCTATATAGCTACAATAATCAAGCAATTAATGGGACAATACTGATAACAATTGACACATCATTAGGAAACTAGCCAAACCAATTAACAAGCTACAAAAGAACATGGGAAAAAGACACACAGCCCCTCAACCTAGAAATCCCCCAAACTCTTACCTGCATTCACTTTACACCATTCTCTCCTTGCTGCAGGAAACCTTCAGGTGCTAGAACATGTTTGCTAATGCAATCTCAATAACAATAACCATCCTAATGTATTATATTCAACAAACAGTGGGTAAGGTTGTAACACTTGGAAGTATACCCATCTTGGGGGCTAATTAGGCGATAAAGCCCTAATTTGCTTCCTTGATGTGTATACATCCTTTTATATCACCCTTATCCATAGTTTATTCTATATGTTGTTGTGCTGCAGTAGTGAAGTCACTACTGGAGAACAACAACATAAAATGCTGCCACACAGCTACATTCCTGTATACAATCCAGTTGGAAGCTGTTTTTTTTTAACTTGACCTTAAGGAAAATGCTGCAGCACATTGATGTACAGCAGTAATTTGAGTTGCCACCAACCCTCAAGTGCCTTCTACATCCACAGTTCACTGAAAGGAAGCAGAGTGTCTGAAATGGGCATGATAATGGGGCCTATTCACAAAAGGGTTGGAATGCCTATGCACTGCATATCAGAGGTTCATAGGCAATCCTATGCCTGAATGCTGTCCAGCGGGGTCCAGCATACCCCTGGTGGCATTCATCATAGGTGCACTAGTGCCTTACATGCTGGATCCCCCAACCAGCTTCACAGTTCTGCACCAGGGATGGGCTGGGGCTGTGCTGAGGGGAGCCTTAGCTGCATGCATGCATGTTGGCATATGCATGCTGGGCCAAGGCAGACAAATGTATGTTAGGGGAACCCTCCCATAACTAGTTACATGCCCCTACACAGGTTACTGGTGGGATGCGGCACTGGAATCACCCAGCACACAGCTGCCCCGTCCTGCTGGGTTTCCTTGAAGGGCAGGGTGTGGCCATTTGGGCAAATGCCCACTGATTGTTCTTGGTGCACTGTACTCATTCCCAGGATTCTATGCCTGTAAGCAGATGGGGATCCACTATAGAACCTGGGACTGGCATCCCATTGGATGCCCACCAGCATCCCATGCTCCGCCCCTGAAATACCACGTTCCTTCTCTGTGTGGCTGTTCACTTGCACTAGGGGGGGCATGTGCTGGCAGCTGGCAATCATGAATGCCAGTGGTACACACCTGTGTGTGGTGTGGAGCAGCATAGGCAGGATACGCATGTTTTAAGTGTACTTCCCACCTATTAGTGACTAGAGCCCAATGTTTGGGCATCCATGCACAGACCTGTCTATGTCTTCATCTTGAGTTTTCTGTGGCAACAAGTGACTCTCTCAACCTTTGCTCTTGAGGTTCAGTGTTGCCATAGATACCTCTGGATGCACAGGCTTGTTATATATGGCTGCCCATATTTTATCCTCTATATTATATTACTGAATAAATCAGATACTACTAGAATAACAAATGTGGCAAATTAATTTAAAGGACATGATGCACATGTACTTTGTGGGAAGAAGCTGTCAAAGTGGATTAGAGAGCCTAAACTCATTCACATTTTTAAACCTACCAAAGTTTTCAAAAGATTTGCTCCAAATCCAGGCAATTGCTTTAAAAGGTGACTAGTTCATTCATTTTAGGTCCTTGTAGGATTAAGGATAGGGAAGAATGCTGATTTGAAAAGTGTAGGTTTAGAAATCTAGTTTTTCATCATTCATTGTCTCCCCAGGTAAAAATTGTTAGCTACTTACTTCTGAACTGTTGTCAGCCCTGTAGAGGATTCTTTCAGTCTGTTATCTTACCATCAAGGAAAAAAAACGTCCTCTGTATTTCCTGGCTCCAACATGAATTCAGTGCATGCCTCTGTGTCTTTTATGCTCAGATGTGTCCTTTTGGTTTACTAGAGGTCTACACATTTTTATAAATCTTCTGAAAAGTCCTGAAAGCACCACATACCTCTGAATTTAAAGCTGTAATTAAGCCTCAAGGAAATTCAATAGAAAGTGTAATAGAACTTGCAAAACATAGCAGCAAGAGTAGCCTTACCAGTATCTCAGTAAGAGAAACATTTTTTGCTAAGACTCCAGTGGTATAAAATGTACTACATGTATAATATCAGGTGGACTGGATTCAGGTCCAAAGACACACTATAAAATAAATAATTTGATGGGATGATATACAATAAAACAAAGTATTGTTTTGATATCATGAGGCGGTAATTGATGTCATTTATTTTTCAGTCTTCAGATACTGTATGTTAAGTATTTAAAGTATTTCACAGGTGGCAGAGAGTCCGAGCAGCCAATCAGTGCACCTACATGAGATCTAGCACTAGCTTCACTGTTCTTAATTACAGGAAGTGCAGTACATATAGCACTGTCTAAAAATGGCTGTTGTCCAGAGAGGAGGTGGATATCTTACTGGTAACAGATGACAGGCTTCTCTGGTCAGTGGACTGGATCAAGGGTGTCTAAAGAGGGGGCTAGAAATTAACCTAATGACACGAAAGGATTAGACTGCTAATGGCTAGCTAGCTTCGGCACATGGAAGGCAGGATAGACAGATATTTAAATATTGAAAGAGCACCAATCGTCCTCCTTTAATTTTTTTCAATATTGAAATATAGACTTTGACAGCAGATGAGGTCACATGGCCCACATAGTCTGACCATTTTTCTCTGCCTATACTATCCCATCAGTGCAGACTTTTCTTGATCTATGGCTCCTTCCACACCAACTTCCCAATTAAGATTCCCTTGTGCCTATCCCATACATGCTTGAAGACCGCCACTGTTTTAACCCCCACCACCTCTACTGGAAGACTGTTGCAGATACCCACCACTCTTTCAGCGAAAAAACACTTCCTCACAGCTTTTCTAAATTTTCCCGCTTCCAGCTTCATTGCATGTCCTCTTTGTTATATGCTGTTTCTGTAATGTTTATTAAGGATCTGCAAAGTGCAGTATACATGACATACAGTACAATTATCATATGTTTAACATAAGAGCCATCATCATCAAGGCAATATATAATGTGTTCTAGCTTTATGTATTTATAAGCATGAGCCCTTGGGGACCCTCCTTTAGGTACAGCGTGAGAGGAGTAACCCCTGCCCCAGCATTCCAATAATGCCATTCAAAAGGTGGAGTCAGACTGAACCTTTACTCTTGAACTTGGCACTGTGGTGGGTAGGAGGGAAAGGGAAGAAAGTGGCAAACAAGAGCTTGCTGTCTGTGTTTACATTATTTATCATCTTTGAAATGGGTACCTGTGAGGAGTAATGCAAAACTGGATTGGACCTCACCAGTTCTGTGGTTTAGATTACGCCCAGACTTTGTCTCTTCTTATGACGGGTGCTACATCCTCCATGTACTAGGAACAAAAGTTGGATCCCCTTCAATCCTATGCAGGAGCCACACATTCCAGCACAAGTTGAACAACTTGGCATGGTCATTTAGGGAATGGGTTAGTTTCTCCATCCTGTAAATTTATTTTACTCTGCCTCTCCAAGTTGGCATGTTAGGATTCTGCTGTGTGAGCCACTGCTTGATAGTTGCTTTCTTAGTTGTGGTGAGGAAGATACATAGAAGATATTACATATGTGGGCCTCTGAAACCCCATGAAAATTATAATGATAAATACAATACAGGGATTAAGGATACTGGTTTATTATAAAGTGCCCGTAGGTCTGCTTCTAGGGCTTCCAAGAAAGGGTGCTGGACTGGGCACCCCCTACATTACAAGTGTGTGGGTTTGTCTGGCCTCTCCACATTGTTTCCAGCTGGAGAAGTCCCTTATGGTCAAATACTATTCTGTGATCACAGGAGTGCAAAAAAATCTGATTACTGCTTCCATGCATATTTTCTTTACATATGGGTGCTTATTATTTGGGAGGTCACTTGGCAGGCCTGTGCCCAGGTTTCCTCTAAAATAGGGGAATCTAATTCTTCCTCCCATTTTCCTGCAGTCCTTCTTGTGATGTCCCTCATGGAGACCGTTAAGGCCTGTTAAATCTGCAAGATCATATGGGCAGCTCCACCTGACTTTAGAAATGACATAGAGTTGCTTACCACAGCTAGATATGCATGCCCCTATTAGTAGGGAGAAAAATGTATGTTAAATTTGTTAGTAGCAAAAGAACCCATTCTGTTGGAACCCAAATATTGTTTGGGGTTCAGTAAACAATTTGAGAGTAGAGCCTTCCATCGACCGGGTGTAAGTACTGCAAATCATACCTTTCCCACATATGATGTCCTAAGTCTAGGCTAAGGGGGAAGGGGGCTGGAAATTCTCTAGCAGTGGTAAAGGGCACAGGAGGGGTAGAAAAGGGATAAGGCGAAGCTGCTTTCTAATATCTAACCAGACCATCAGTTGGGCCTCCAGCCACAGCCTCTGAGTCACCTCTCAAAGGGATGTGACATTATACAGTGCTGGTATTAACCCTTAGGCTGCTGGCAGAATTAGTATGCATAGTAATTCTAGACTAATATACTATATCAGTTTGTGGAACAGAGGGTTAAGTCCCCGGGGGGTAGTAACTCTCTCTCTATGTCCAGCCAATGCCATGGTGAGTGCCCCCCCATATCATAATACATAATAAAGTAGAGATGAGCCACCCAGAAATATAATTTCAGGTTCTACAAGGCCAGATCTCCAGCACTTCTGGGGAGAGTCAGAGTCTGCCATTTTACTCTAGGGTGTTGCCCTGCCCAGATATACTGAGAAATCTCCATACTCCACAGTCTTCTACTGATTTGCAGGATATTCAGTGGGGCATTTTAAAAGGTATCGGAACCCATGGCAGTGCAACCATTCTCACAGACTTAATCCATTGGGACAAGATTAGGATGAGTGTTCCCCACCTCTGGAGTCCTGCTGCATCTGGTCTGTAAAGGGTTTATAATTATCATCATAGCATAAAACAAAGAAAAATGTTCACACTGGGAGGGTGGTGCTTGTAATCAATTAGCAGCATAGAAGACCACACAAATTGGGCACTCACCATCTCATTGTCTTAGAATGATGCTCTTACTCCAGAAGTATTTTTCAAAAGTGCAATTTGTTCCTTTTTATTAGGTGGAAAAATGCGCATTAAAAACTCAGCAAATGCCCATAACACTCACCTGATGCATTTTGGATCTTCTGATCCTCTGCCAAAGGTGATTAAAACATGCTACACATACCTCTTAAATATGTCCATGGTTCATGATGTCATACATGATGTCAGAAATAACCAAGGATTTTAATAACAGTCATATTCTTCTACACTGAATAAATACACAATCTCAATAAATAATATAACTGACAAAATACACACACAGTGAAATATAGGTGAGATATGTGCAGATGATAAAAATGCTATGTTAAAAAATGTAGCACCCAAATGGAGTTGCCATAATAATGTTAAAAACGTATAACTTCCAAAAACCTATTTACACTATAGTATTGTAAATCTGAATTGGCAAAAAGTTATAGATGAGAAGATCACAACTATATTATATTCCATACAAACATTTTAAAATTTACATAGCTCTCCTAAGTAGTTATTGTAATTACATAGAAACATAGAAAACGTAGAAGTTGTCAGTAGAAAAGGACCGCCAGGCCCATTCAGTCTGCCCATTTGCCCTAGGTGTACTAGCAGCCTATGACCCTAGTTGGCCATTGACTTGGCTATTTCTTCTCTTAACTATTCCTTCCCATCACTATGGTTCCCTTTTTTCTATCCCATGCATGTTTGAATCCCACCACAGTGCATGCTCCCACCACTTCCTGGGGCAGTCCATTCCATGCATCCACCACCCTCTCAGTGAAATAGAACTTACTGCCATTTCCCCTTATATGGCACCCCTCCAATTTAAAAGGTTAACATACCTGGTTCAGAAAACGTTTTTAAAGCAAATGCAGATTTGCTAAAGATTGGTCTCCATTTCCAGGGTCCTGGTGATCCTTCTGGTGCGTACCTCGTCCAAAGCCTTCTGATAAACTGCAAATGAAAAGAGAGACAGTTAAATTACTACTGGCTATTAATAAAGATCCTATGCAGCTTAGTTCAAAAAGTTTCAATTTAAATCCCATTTTATACCGGTGCTTTTTGTAGCATGCAAGCTAACAATCCAGAAATCTTCCCTCCTAAGAACAAGATTGTTAAAATCTCCTCCTCTAGGTTGTAGGCATACTGTGTTTATTGCCCTAAAACTGGAGGTATGTTTAAGGAATAATCAATGACAGGGTGTGGGTTGGGCTGGGATATACCTACTCCTGGCATAGTTCAGTCACAAGGCTACAGGCTGAGTGACCAACCATGCCAGACATGGGTAAATCCCAACCCAGCCCACACCCTGTCATGGATTATTCCAATTATACAATTAGGAAACATGACAAATACGATAAAAATTGTGACGCAAAAGATTTTTTCTTATTCTTTCATGCTAGAAACAGTAACATATTTATACTCAGCATAACATAATTCCTATTTGTAAGTGGGTTACAATGCATTAGTTCATTGTATTTGAGGCTATAAATAGTAATAGAGCAAACTGTAAACAGATAAACAAAGAAAACTTTTGGACTTGATTCTCAAATCTCGGTACAAATCACGCCAGCAGCAGCTTGCACCAGTTGCCAGTGTACCAGGGACCCTGCACCCAATTCTCTTTTGGGTAGGGACCTGGCAACAAAGTCCAGCAGCTTGCGGCAACCATGACCATGTGCCAACATATGGCACATCTGAATGGTGTGCTTCAAACTGCGGGGTGGCCATGTGCTAGCCCCTGGTGACTAGCAGTCCCCACCAGCCCCGATCCCCTCTGTAGTAAATGAATAACCTCCCTGTTGCTCTAACGGACCCACTATCTGCTCTTAAAATAATGAAGTATAAATCCCTGGTGGTCTAGCAAAGCCCCACCCAGCCCTGATATGCCTGTATATTAAAATAGTAATATGATCATTCCCAGGTCTAATAGCCTTTATATGCCTGTATATTAAAATATTAAAAACACCATTCAGTGGTGGTCTAGTGGACCCCTCCCTATCCCCAATCTTCCCTTATAATATGCAAATATATATCCCTGGTGGGCTAGTTGACCCACATACACCCACCATGGCAGGTAGTGCCCACCACCCTACCCACCAATCCAGAAACAGAGCCAGCAACTAACACAGGCCTTCTCACATCAGCATGTCTAGCCACTGACTGAGCTGTCGAGAAGGAGGGCATAATGTATACAGTATGCACTCTTTGATTGACAGCTCAAGTGAATACTGCCAGTGTAAGTGGTCAAACCCTCTATGGGTACTTAGAATTTCACCCTCTGAGAGGGTTTAGAGAATACTAAATTAGGGGATATGGCAGTTTGCTGCTGTCACATGTCCCCCTAGTGTCATGCCACAGCCCATTTTGTGCCACAAGTATGGCACAAGCCCCCTTTGGTGCATGCTGTGGTTGTCACAGGTTGCATTTGGGACTCGCTCCCAGCTCATCTTTTGGTGTAAGCCCCTTGCGCCATTCCAGGAGCTTTGAGAATCGGGCCATATGTGCTTTGTTTTATTTTTCTAAGAAAAACTGTTTCAGAAGTAACAGACAATCAAGTATCAAACAGCAGAAATGTTCTTTTTGTGATGGCTTTTTATGTTAACAGGTCAATTTAGGATAACGAAAGCTCAAGCCATGGGAAAAAGTAAGCAGAGAGTTTATCATTTCAGTAGGTGAAAGTTCAGCTGAACCTTTTTTTTTTTAACTTGGTATCATGCATTTTACTTATGGAAATGAAACTCAGTCCTCCCATGGTTGAAAAAGAATAGGCTTGGCATGCAGGGAGGAGTCTGCTGGACTGAGTGAAGTCTTGCATTGTTTTCTTTGTGTGCAGTAGGCTGAGCACATCTTCTTGGACTGCTGCAGAAAGATGGCTGCACTGAAGTATTTAGTAGGCCTTCCAGGTCAGATAATAGTTCTTGTTCAAGGTTTTCAAAAAATGTGTTGTGTATTTTGTGCTCAAAAGTATGGTCTTGTAATTGTTGTGAAGTTTGAAGCAGTGAAATCATTGTTTGCAGAGTTTGGGAACTGTAAGCAGTTGTTAAAGAGAATGTTACAGGCACTTTTGAGGGAATCTGACTTTCTATTTCTGTAGTTTGAATTTGTCTTTTGGAGGTGGGTGAATATGGAAAGCAGTCTTTTACATGAATAGATATGGGTAGCTTGTTTTTGTAAATGAGTATCACTTGTGGATGGCTGATTTTCGTCATATAGGCACAAATATTGATAATGTAATGGGTCAGCATAAGATGTTGTTGCCATCATTTTGTGAAGTGGTGGTTTTCCAGCTAATACTATGCACGCTGTGGACAGTCCTTTATGTTAGGTCATCAATAACTTCTTAAAGCAGACTCATTTTTGTGGCCTGTGACACTCCTTATTTGGTATGTTTGCAGTCCTACATCACTGAGCAGAGTTACTGCAGTAGCTCTTAATGAATGATTCATGTAAATCTTGCTCAGGCCAGCTTCTCTGCATATTCTTGTCGGCTTCCCTTCTAAGTGGGGAACTCCCATCAGTTTTGTGAAGTACCATATCTGTTGTTTTTCAAGGCACTGTTGTGGGAGTTTCTTGGGGTGACAGAATAATGCTAGTGCCTGTGGAAGAGTTTGTTTACGTACTTTATATAGTTTTCTCCTGGGTAGAGTGGATTACATGGCAACTCAAACATAAATCCTTTGGTGTTTTGTTTGTCAGGGTCATGCAACTTTGCAGGATTTTTAGTACATCCATTGTAAGTTTTTGCTAAGTATCATAAGCCATTTTCTACAACTTTACTTTTAAAAGATGAGGTGGCGAATGAGCGTACACCCTCATTCCAGAGACGGGCCATGTAGAGTTGTATATACCTCCACACTTTTCTTACAAGGCCTGTCAAGGTGTTTGGTGACAAAGCAGGGGATTTCCTTAAACCGTGCAGGTCCTGTTGTCTTAGTGGGGGATGATGAGATGTTTTATCATTCCCCACACATCTTTGCCTCGTCACAACACCTTTGAAAACATTGTTAGACGTGGTGAAGAAAGTGTCACTCATGAAATTTATGGTGTGGCTCATGGGTGGATCATTAATGGGCCTATTTAATCCACAACACAGGCCGACAAAACTGCAGAGGCCATTTCCTTTCCCTGACGTATTTCTTACTGTTCCATAAATTACGTAACAAGTCATTTAGGCTTTCTAAAGAAATTGTTTTGGTTCAGTTGTAAGATTTTTCTCTCACAACCAGCTGTTGAATACATTGACAGTCCATTTTGTTTGTTTAAGAGTGGTAACTTCATTGCTTTCCATTTCAAGTGTTTGCAGTTTTTGTATTTTAAGTTGTTTCCTTCTACTCTTTCTGGTCATGCCTGAAAATAAGCATTCTGTTGTCTAGCACACCTACCTTAGCAACAAAAACTAAATAAATATATTACTTTCAGTGAGGCTTCTGTGTCTTTGCTTTGAGTTTTTTTCCCTCCTTGCCCATAGATATTCATGATCCGCTCTGATGGCTGGCCTATGATACTAACAGACCGTGACCAATCATTGCCGGCAACTGATATTGGGGGTTCAGCTGGCTGAGTGACCGATCACTGAGGTGACTGTGGTAAGTCTGAATTTTCATTGTGGTTCATATTATTGCTTTCTTCCGAGTCAGATTCCTGAGCCATGATGTAGTCAAATATTGACTGTAGCTTTCAGCTGTCTCAGAGTTTAAAGATATAGCTTAGATCTGACTTTATTTTTACTTTGCACTTTCACTGAACAGGTTTTCAGTTTGCAGAATTGCACAATTAGTGGGATAAAAAATGGTGAATTTGCAAAAATGGCTAGGAGTGCTATGAGTTGTGTGAGGAGTGATTTTTGTTTATTATTTTTTTTTCGATGTGCAGTCAGCTGGTACTTTATGCAGTGGTTATGCAAAAATTACCTCACAGTATAAAATAGCAGCTGACCAATCAAAATACTTAATTTTATGACTCCATTATATAATTATATTTATTTGTATCCTCCTGTATATGTGCCACAGTTGCACACGTGCAGTTACCCTTCTCTCTGGCTCCACTGTGCTCCCCTACTCTGATATTGAAACTCCTATTTGTTTTCCCCACACAGAATGCCCCACAGGTGGGGGAGTCATGTGATGCACCTTACAGTGTGACAGCCTTTGAAGTCAGCTCCATGAGTATTAGTTTTAATTTTGAAAAAAGAGTAGCAAAACAGCATTTTTCAGCCTCTAGTAATCTCTGTGGGCTGCTGTGTGAAGCCAGAACTGGGCAAACTGATGAATCAGCAATTGGAGCAGAAATGAATTCTGAAAATCTTATGGGATATATGACCCCGCAGCCCTCTTCGGACCGCAGACAAAGGCTAAAGTGATCCCATCTAGAAGTTGCACCAGACTCTCTAGACCATTCATTGCCTCCTCAAACAGAGTTACTGATGGTTGATCTTTTTTAATAGTGCTCGGTGGAATTAAGGAAGTGATTTTGGAGCTGGTGAATGATATTAAAGCTTTCCAACCAGTGCTGGAAGAATGTACACATCAGGAGGGAGACACAGAGGCATGAATCAGCTTGGTAGAAGATCATCAAGCAAGAATAGAGCCAGAAGTGATTGCCCTCCATAGTAAAGTGGTCCACTTGGAGGGATGCATAGAGGACCAGAAGGGCTGAAGTCTGTGAAATAATTTAGTGTTGGTTGGGCTGCCAGAGGGCACCAGAAATCCTGACCCTCTTCAGTTTGTGCAGAGTTTTTTACAAAGGGTGTCAGGTCCACCAGCATATGGCCAGAACAATATAATTGAGAGGGCCCATCGATTTCTCTGCCTGAAGCCTGCTGAGGAAGAAAAGCCAAGACTGCTTATTTTTTTACTTGATTATCTTGACAAACAGTTGACAAACAGCACATTTTGGTTAAAGTTCACACTCTAAAGAACTTGCTTTGGGATGGAAGGCCCTTACTTCTTTTCCAAGATCTGACTCCTCAAGTACGGCAGCGACAAGCTGAATGTCAGTCACTGAGTGCGTGCTATATACAGTACAGGCTCATTCAGAACTCAGTCGGTGGCTTGCCATGGTGGTGATTGTTGGGCTGTGCCAGTCGCCGGCTTGGTTATGGGCTGGTGGGAGTGGGGTGGTAGGGCACTGCAAGGTGGGGGATCCAATAGACCACCATGAATTTCAGAATTTATTTTAATGAAGGATCAGGACTGGGGTGGTCCGCTACACCACCAGGGGTATACTAAATATTATAATGGGAAAGTGGGGCTTGGGGGAGCTGCTAGACTACCAGGGATATTTTAATTATTATAACGGGAGACTGGTGCTTGGTGGGAGGGGGCACTAGAATATCAGGGATATTATTAATTACATACAAAAGGGACTTGGGCTGGGTGGGGGCCCTCCACATTGGCAGACCCTCCTAGAGAATGTCTAAGTACTGATAGACCAGACAGTGGCTGGTCTAATGGTACTTAGACCATTGCCCTCTGGGAGGGTTTTGAGAATACAAAATGAGGGGATACTGCAGCCTGCATCTGACGCAAGCCCTCTAGCACATGCCGCACCCCATCTTGTGGTGCAAGGCTGGTGCAAGCCCCCTTTGGCACATTCAGCCTGCGTTTGACATGGACTGCTTTTGAGAATAGCTCAGGGCACATTTTATCATTTAAGTTTGTCTCTGGCACCTAGCATCAATCGAAGGGTTTAGAGAATTGGGCCCAATAATGCCCATATCCAATATAAGATTCTCTACCTGGCGAAATTGGTAATCACATCAGGTGATGGCCAAAAGCAGTTTGTGTCACTGAAGCAAGCTCACCAAGAACTGCCAGTGCTTTTTCTCAACCTTTTTCCTGCAAACTGCAAAGAAGGACAGCCTGGAGCTTAAGTATTTTTTTTATGTGGCATACCACCCCTACAGACATAGTTGAAGAGCACTAAGGACATTTTGACATTTATCTGATCCAGACTGTATATCCTTTTTATGGACTCTTGGAAGGTATTTGGATTATAGGAGGGAGTACACAGGATCTGGGATATGCATATATTGGGTCAGGTAACAGGGCATGCATCACCTGATAGGCTTGGAGTTATTGGTTTGACTAGTTTCTTTTTTATAATACGCAATTAAGATGGTGTCTGGGGAGACTGGCTAGCAAGTTATGTTTTTATTTCCCACCACTGCTGGTTGCTATGATGCATGGTGCACAAGCCTGGAGACATACTGTAGCTCAGTTTGGCAGTTTTCCATCTTATGTCTGGATTGTTTTTCCCTTTTACTTCACAAAGCAGTATAGAGGTGCTCTTACTTTTGAGGCTGTTCTTTTTTTAGTTTTCTTTGCCATGATACTGCCTCTTTTTTCAGCCCGCCTCTTATTTATGTATAAGCAATACAATCCTACCAGTTTTTATGGGTTGCTGTCTTGAGTTCCATACCAAGCTTCTCTATGTATGTGGCTTTAAGTATTCAGTAATTTTATCAGATGAGATTCTATGTGGCTCCCCTACTGTCAGCTTTATTCTATGATTAAGTACTAGGTCAGGAAAGACCGGCTCAGTGATTGATCGAACTGACTCTGTTGAACGCTGGGCTGGTCCTATGTGATAAGGGCGACTCCTAAACTGTGAGCCCAGAATTGCAATGGAATTTTGGCAAGGATACGAACTGTGACTTTTTTATTCAGGGGACATCATCCCCCCGCACCCTTCAAACCCCCCTTACTTAATTAACCAACTCAGAGGCTGTAGCACCTTGGGTAGGGGGTAAAACATTTGTCACTATTTCGTCCTTACTGTAATTACTGCAATGACCTTTGGTCTCACCATTTTTGATTTGCTGACATCACGGGACACACTCGGCCTATTTGTGGATGCATTGCCCCCCCCCCCCAATGCTATTTTATTTTGTTCCCACTATTATGGGAACTGGGGAAGACAAGTTTATATACAGGTTAGCCAAGGACTGTGGAGTTTGGTTTATAATCCTTTGCTGGACAGAATGCCTTCTCTTTCTGCTTTCCTAATATCTTGAACTCTCTTCCCCTAGCAAGTCACTCTGCCTCCTCCATATGCTCTCTTTTTACGCTACTCCAAGTCCACACCACTCCCTCCTGGAAATGCCCATAGTCAAATGTCCTGACTCCCACCTTTCTCTTTTCCCTACCCAATACTTGCCTCCAAGCTCCTACACCTCTCTGCACCTCCCATTACCCACCATTAACATATTCCAACCTCTACCTTCATCCTATCCTCCCCTATCTCAGCCCCTCCCTCCCACCCTCTCCTCTCTATCTCCTCCCCCTCTTCCTCTCCTCTACTTGCACCTCTACCCCGTTCCACTCTTCTGGATTCTCCTCCCTCGTCTCACCCCTCCACTATTACCTCAGCCCCTTTCCCACTCTTTTGGCTCATCCTCTTCCACCCCCTCCCACTACCTTCTTCACTCACCTCCCATTCCACTTATCTCATTCCCATCACTCTCTTCCCCCTCCCCAACTCTATACTTCCTATTCCAAACCCTATTCCATCCCCCCTTCTCTTCTCTCCATCCACCTGTCTTCCTCTCCTTTCTTCCCTCCCCAACCCCTATCTCTATACCATCTCTCCTCTCTTTCCTCTCTGATTTACCACTCCAGTTGCTTCTCCCTGTGGTCCCCTCCTGGTTTAACGTCCACTTCCCACCCTGTCCTGTTTCCTGTCATTGCAGCCTGAGAGTGCCTGGTACCTCACACTACTGATGTAATAAACTGTATTGTTACTATGCCTATACAATACTGTATATTATTGTATATTGTTGTGCCTTATTGTATTATTATATTACTGCACTTTCTACTTGTTATTATGTACTTATCCCTTCCCTCCCTCTCTGCAGGACACATGTGGAAACAAGCTTTATGGCTCAGTATGTCTTTCTTGGTAAATGTCTTAAATAAATAAATAAATAATCCCTGGATGTGGATTTAGCAAGCCTTTTTTAAGGATAGAATGGTCAGCCCACATATTTTTTACAGGACTATGGACCCCCTCATCTGAAGCTATTATTTTTAGGTGCTTTGTTCTGCATATTCTCAGGGTCCACCTTTTTACATTTGCTTGCACGCATGCACAAGGAATGCCCTCCCCAATGCAGTGATCAGTGTAGAAGGCATGACCCGAGCGGACCAATACATTCCGAGCTGTGTATGACAGCAGTTCATCTGTGTTGGTCTTTACATCAAAGAAAAGGCCCACTGCATTCAGCAGTGGTAGCATGTGTGCAACTAGCATACATAGCCGAACTGCTGTCATGCACAGCTTGGCAATCCCTCCTGCTTCCTCCCTCTGCTAATGTCCTCCCCCTCCCTCCTTTTGTCCCCTACCTTGTGTGCAGAGGGGGTGGCCAATCCCCCTTGGCTCATGAACCCAAGAAGCACACTGTGTGGCCAGCGGGGGTGTCCAATCCCCCATCTGCTGCAGCCCCCCCCAAAAAATAAACAACCAGATGGCATGCTGGTAGCCCACCCCAGCATGCTCATGCTTCCCTCCCCTCCACACACACACACAATATGGCCAGTGGGTGTGTCCAGTCACTAGCTCCAGTCCCCAGCAAACACCTAGGTGGCATGCTGGGAGCCCACCAACATGCCAGCAGTGTCCGTTTTTGTCCCTTGCCCCCATCCAAACCAGCACCCACTCTCTGTGCTCCCACCTCCCCATACCCCCCTCATCTAGGTGGCATGCTGGGAGCCCACCCCAGCGTACCAAAAGCGTTAGTTTCCTTTTTTTTTTTTTAAATCTGTAAAACAAGAAAGTGGTCCCTCAGTAAGTCCTTGCCCCCCCGCCAACCTCCGCCCATTCTCTGTGCACTCACCTCCCCACACCCCCTTCAACCCATACTTACCCCTGGAGCCTGGTGCGATGATCTTTGGTGGACCAGGAACACGTCTGCACTCTTCAAAGCCAACCGCGAACTGAAAAAATGCCGGTAACTGTATAATGGCATAACTAGGGTTTTTTCAACTTTGGTGCATATCTCTGCCATTTTTGGGAATTTATGCACCCAATTTTCAACATGGGGTTACTGGGACACCTCCTTGTGAATTCAGTCACTGTCTTGGCGTTATTCCGTCCCAAAAGGTGATTTCACAGTCACTGCACGGAATCACCTTTCGGGACCAATTAATGAAATGACAGTGCTGGTGTTTGTGAGGTGGCTCTCACAAAGCCTGTGTTGCAAATTTGGTGAAAAAATTCCAAAAAATGACTGTTACCAACGTGCAAAATGCAGTTTCCACGCACACTTGTAAGTTCGCGAATTTGTAATATTTTCACTCCAGATTTTCAACTTAGGCATATTTCCACACCTCCTTATGAACAGTACAGCTGTCATTTTACGCATACTGCCCAAAATGTGTTTTCACGCTTCTGGCGCAAAATAGTGCAGTTGCTGTTGGAAATCAGTGTTCACTACAGAGTAAGACAATCACAGTGACACTGCTCATGAGCAGGGGTCCTAAAATGCCTATGTTGAAAATTTGGTGTCCAAGTCCATAAAATGGCTGTGTTACGAGCGTGCATTGCGCAGTTTCTACGCACACTTGTAAGTTTGTGAATCTGTAATATTTCCATTCCAGATTTTCAACATTGCCATTTTCCCACATCTCCTTATGACCAGTACAGCTGTCATTTTTCACATCCTGGCCAAAATGTGTTTTCGCACTTCTGGCATACAATAGCTCGGCCGCTGTGAGAAATCATGTTCGGTACAGAGTAAGAAAATCACAGTGACACTGTTTATGAGCAGATATCCTATAATGCCTATGTTGAAAATTTGGTGTAAAAATTCCAAACAATGACTGTTTTACAACCGTGCATTGCGCAGTTTCCATACGCACTCGTAACTTCGCGAATTTGTCATGTTTTCACTCCAGATTTCCAACATTTGCATTTTCCCACACCTCCTTATGAACAGTTCAGCTGTCATTTTTCACATCCTGGCTGAAACATGTTTTCACACTTCCGACACAAAATAGTGTAGTCGCTGTGGGAAATCAGTGTTCGGTGCACAGTAAGAAAATCATAGTGACAGTGTTCATGACCAGAGGTGACAAAATACCTATGTTGAAGATCTGGTGAAATAATTTCATTGAATGACTGTGTTACAAGCGCGGGTTGTGCAGTTTCCACACAGATTCGTTCCCTTGAGCACGCCCAGGGTGTTAGGATTCCTAAGACAGACTCTTAAGGAGTGTGAGGGTAAAATGTTGATCAGATGCAAGAGGTGTTGCAGAGAGGTACTCTGTTGGGATATGGATGCTAAAGGGACATGGATACAACTGGGGGGGCCTGCATAAATGCCAAATGTCAATGCAAATACCTGTAAGCGAACGTTCTGCATTGACAAATGCTTGTTTGTAGTGACTAAAAGATGCATTTGGTGCAGGAGCTTGACTATCTTATGGCACACAGAATCTTGCATTTGTTTTGTAATAATTGTACTGCCCTAGCACGGTTCGCTCCCGGTGGGCTCATAGTCCTGGAGATTTCATCAGGTTTTATTTATTTATTTTTGAGAACATGGATTACAGAGTTTGCTATATGTGAGAGATGGGGAGTTTATCCGGGGGTATTGGACATAGGGAGCAGGCATCGCCAGGTATCCTTGGGCCAGATCGTGTTAGCCTGTTTTGGAGTTCCCTTTTTTTGTGTCTTTGGCTTAGAGAGGTGAACCTTTCTATTTGACATGGATTTTTGGAGATATGTTTGATATTTTTTGTGCAGGACTCCACTTATAGTAGCCTGAATTTTCTCTTGGTTCTAACAGAATTTTATTTTATTTTTAGTGTGGTATACCATATATAGGGAATTTATGGTAGTGATTTTGCTTCCCTCCTTAGTCACCTGTGCAAGTCTATTCCACTGAGATTGTGCATTCTGGCTGGGCTAACTATCCCCACCTATACTTTTATCGACACCATGCAGACTGCTACTATGGCTTTGGTTCGTGGAGATGGGTTCTGGTATCTGTCGTCTCCCTGCATAGTGTTTGGTATATTAGTGGACCTGATAATATGTAACACCCTTAAGTCTCTACCACCATCTCATTCACCTTCATTTACTTATAGAGACAGGATCATCTGAGCTTGGGTTTTCTGATTTGTTAAGATACTTCAGTACTTGGATTACTCTTGGTGATGCCTCTTCCCTTGTCAGTTTCCTTGGCTTTTATATTTTCCATAGGTTGTGCTCTCAGGGATAGAAGTAGGTTTGAGGGTCACTGTGCCTTTGCCTGTGAGGGAGGCTAGCCATAGTATTTTATAGTACAGTGGTTTTTGGGCCACCATTGTTTTCCCTCATGAGAGCAGCTAGGATACCATCCCCTTTTGTAAGTTTCTTTTGCATTTTATGTCCCCTCCAGGAAGGTGGTAATTAGGTTACAGGACCCTCAAATTATAGACCTGAATTTTAATGCTGCTTGTTACTGAGTTTTTCCTTATATACTCTTGGGAACCAACTCTTGAACTACGCAGACCAATCACAGACCAGTGTGGATAAAGTTCAGTCATTAGACCAGTGAAAGAGATAGTGAGATTTAAGCAATAATGACAGAAGAGCCAGTCATTTCCTAGAGATTAACGACTGGCTTGGGGGGAACGGTGTCCCGAGGCACAGCCGAGGGACATCCCCTCACAGCCAGTCATTACTCTCTAGGAAATGGCCAGCTCTGAGGTCATTATTGTGATTGTAAGTCTAATCGCAATAATGAGTTCAGATTTTGTATCTTCAGCACTTACTTTTTTTTCAGGTGTTTCTCATGTGGTGCATTCTGACACAAACGTATCATTAATATTCTTGAGGTAGCCACTGGTAGCTGTTTCCATGGCCATTTTCCTGACAATTAAACTTGCCTTATGAATATTTATTACATTACACCACTTGTTGCAGCGTAGATCCATGAACGTGGTGCTACGTTGGAGCAATTGCTGTGGCAGCGGTGGTTTTTGTGAGCGTGATGTGGTTTTATGGCACCATGTTGTGAGCACTGGAAATTCCATTGTCGTTCTGGAATTGAAGATTAATTTTTGTTTTTTTAGTGCAGTTTCACAATTACCTTTGGATTTTCTTTGTTACAGCAGTGGAGCTCGGATACTGTACTTGATTTTGAGATGCTTACTAAAAGTAAGATGGATGGAAACACTGCTTGTGTTTCTCAACATTGCTTTTATTGAAGGAAATATCATATGGTTTTATACAACTTTAGATCGTTTATTACTACTGCACAACACTGCAGAATATTTCAACTGTTTCAGTAGGAAAGAGGAACTGCTAGATAGGATAATTAAACTGCATTTTTTGAGGCAGGAGCTAACATATTTATTTACCTGCACAAAATGTTCAATATTTTAACATGCTACTACTGTGTTCATTACCATTGCAATTAACGTTTTAAACTATTGTATGTCTGTTAAATTTTCTTAAGGCAAGACTGTTTTGTACTACATATACTGTATATGCTGAAAGTATTTCAATGCAATATGACACTTTCTACTAGCGTGTCAAGGAAACTACAAACAATAACTTGGACACAAAGGCCTACTCACAATGTTGATATATAATCTCTAACTTAAATGGCTGCACATTGCTGTTTCTAATGGTTGTTGAAGGTAAAGGAGACATTACCACCAAAACAGCATTGGCAGTTAGAAAACACTGTGTCCATTATTGCTGATATTTTTTCCCGCTGATAGTATGGCCTGGTATTTTCTTTACCAGTTTTGCTTGTCTTGGATTCTGCATCACACTCCTCTGCTCTGCCTGAGCTGGTTGGGAGTTTTGCTGTGTTGCGGGCTGTGTTATTTGTGGCATGTGGCATGCTTTGATTCACATTTTTACAGTGGTAGCTTTGCCATTTTATGGTATCTGAGGTGCATTGGGCAAGTATTCTGCTCCATGACTGTTTTTCGGTGACTGTTGCACTCCAGTCATTTTTAAGGGAACCCTCATTTTTGTGCCCAGTGACACTCATTATTTCATGGGCATCCAGGCCTGCGTTAGACAATATTTGTACTATTGTGGCTCTCACTGAATGATTTGTCTATACCTGAGACAGGCCACCTAGGTTATTCATTTTTTTTTCATCATGCCTTCAAGGGTGTTTTTGCCTACAGGTACATACTCATACCAGGTTTCTGATGTTTCAAGTTTATCTGTGGGGGATTATTTTGGGATGCAAGTAAAAACATTTGGCTTCAGGAGGCATTTTTGATATGTATTTCTTTAATGATGCATTGGGCTGTCTCTGGGGTTGCATACAATGCACCTCTGTATCTGTGTCTGGAAGTCTGTAAGGGAGCAGCATGTTTTTTGTTGTCTCATTGTAAGATAGTGTGGCATACTCTTGTCCATGCTCATCTTTCTGTATTAAAAAACTGTCTGCTGGCATTTCTCTTTGGCCTTCTCTACCTCTATGTCCAAAGAATAGTTGGATATCAAACCAGACTTTATTAAATAACCTTTGAGGGTTATTGGTATCCATTGCAGCTGAATTTTTATGCCTCTTTAAGTCTGTTGGATTTATGGCAGGGTGTGACACTTTTATCTTGCGCTGCTTTCTTTAGCCTTTTCAAAACTGCAAGGAAAACATTGTTGGAGGACATGAAATCCTGATTTTGCTGAATATTTAAATTATGACTGTGTGGTGGCCCATTGAAATGTCTGTTGATCCCTGCTCTGATTGACACAAATGTTTGAATTGAATATGGGTGCCTACTACTGTTTCTGACAGTGGCATAAAACTCATAATGTTTGGTTAAGTTCTGACATTGGGAGTCTTTCAAATTCAGTGGTTCTTCCTTTTTCTGCCAAACAACTTTTGAACAGCCTAACTACCCACTTTATGGCAGTTTGTGTTGTTTTTTCACTTCTCTAATTTTCAAACATGTCTAAATCTATGCGTTCTAGTGGTACGTGCCTGCTGTTGGAACTGGCCATAGCTTGGTTGTCTGGGTTGGAGATCAAAGGGTTGTTTTGTGGAGCTTGTGAGGTTATATTGCTATTTTTGTTGATTGCCATTATATCTACAGTTTCTGAGGTGACACCTGATGTATTCATATTGATGGTTTCTGTGGCGGTACTTTCTGAGGTGACAGCTGATGTGTTCACATTTATGGTTTCTGTGGTGGTACTTGGCTGATCTGTACTTGTATATTCTGTTAGATTTATTTTGAGCAGTTCAGCATCACTTACCTCTGTGATCATTGTTGATGCTGCTTGCTACTGAACACTGCTGTCTTCTATCTCCACAGGTGCCGTTCTGTTAACATCTTGAGTGTCAAACATGACAGGGGTCACTACTGAGGTGAATGGCAGTTCATGGAACCAGCTTGAACTCCCGATGTTTTAAGTTAAGGTTGGAATTTGAGTCAGGTACTGAAACTTTTTTTCCTACGGTACACGTTACTACGCTATGTTTCTTACACTTGTCGATTACATCTATGTATTGAAAGAGAACAGCAGGACCGGCCTGCCAGTGAAGCGGTTGGATTTCCGGCTTACGCGCTTCAGCAACCCGGGTTCAGGAAGCAGAGGAACTGGGGAGTTGGAGGGCCAGCTGGGGGGGGAGGAGGTCTGAGCATCCTAAGGATGGTTAGCCTTCTCCGGGGGCACGGGGGTACCTGACCCAGTGCCTGGGTGACCCCAAGTGGAGACTTGAGGTACAGCAGGCCCGGGGACTAAGAGGGTAGGTGTACTGGACATTGGTGCTCATAGCACCTTGACATCACAGGCACACAGCACTTCCAGAAAAGCCAGAAAAACACCCACTGCCTCCCAGTAGACAGAGCTCCAAGGTCCCAACCCTCAATGCCCCTGCCACATCTGGAGACAGCATCCTGATGAAGTAAAAAGACAGATCAGCATGAAAGGGCCCTCACCCCATTCCTGCCAAGGGAGTACAACCATGGCTTCATGGGGGATGGACTGCTCCGGATGGTGGACAGGTGAGCGAGGGCGTAAGAGACCATCAGGTGACTCCTGAAGAATGGGAGAGTGGAGGGTAGAGGAGTGGAAAAAAAAAAAGAGAACAGCTGCTGTTCTGGGAAGCTGTCAGTGGGTGCCGCGCTGGTCACTTCTTAGAGATTTCAGAATGGCACGGCACCCGCTGACAACCAATCACAGATCGAGATAACCTCATGAATAATTAATTAGATATATAAATATGTTTATTGGTTATACTCAGTTTTGGTTATCTGATACTCTCTGTGTAAGGGTTTGTGGTAAGTGGTACTGGGGTAGGGGAGTGGGGAACTCAGAAATGATCTTCTGCTCCTGTCTTTTAGTTACCAATGATTTTCATTTGGCAAAATTGGTATCCTCGTCAGTGTGTATGAGTAATGTAATATAAAGGAAGGGGAGATGAAGGAAGGAAGAGAACTATAAGGTTTTAAAAACCTGTGGGGAATGGGGACAACAGTTGCCTTTCTGTAAGAGACCCACTTAAGGCATGAACAACTAGATGGCTTCCATAGCAAATGGGTCAGTCAGTTATATGGAGCAGGTGATAGTACTAGGCAACTTGGAGTGATGATCCTTATAGCACATCATTTCCCTTTGCAACTTTATTCAGGAAATAGCAGACCCCAAGGGTAGATATTTACTTTTATATGCAAGAGTGGGTCTCAAGGGGGTTGTTTTGGGTACAGTCTATGGCCCCAATATAGATAGCGCAGCCTTTTTCGAAGTTATCCATTCATTTGGCACAATTTCCCAGGCTTCCCACAGTGATTGGTGGAGACTGTAATAGTACATATCAATCTGATTAAGATTGATCTGGTGGGACATGGCAGGGTTTGACTCTAGGACAGACAGCCCTTTGAGAATTTATTTATTTATTTAGTTATTTAAACGTTTCAGCAGGAAGGCATACTGAGCAGGATTGCTCATTTTCAGATGTGTCCTGGCAGGAGGGGAGCAAAGGGATGAACAGTTCACTTACAAAAACATAGCTACAGCTCTAGAGTAATAATAATGTATGGAATGCAGCAAACTAGCAGTCTACAGAAGCAGACAGTACAATAGGGGACAGCACTCAATAGCAATATCCATAGGATACATAAGTATCTTGTAGTGGTAGACCACCTGGGTTACAAAAAGCATCTCCATCCCCTGCTACTCCCGGTCTCTCTCCCATCCTCCACATACCATTCTACCCCCTCTCATCTCCCACCTACCATTCCACCCCTCTCCCATTCCTCTCTTCCTGTCTCCATCTCCCAATCACCCTATCTCTTGTTGCTCCACCCCAGACTACCTAGCACTTATCTTTCTGTTCTTGCACTTACGACAATGTCCAATCCTTGACTGCCTACCCTCCTTTTCCACACCCCTGCCTCTCTTAACCCCCACCTCTTGCTCCACTTATGTCACCCCAGGATGATTTTCATTTGTATTTGTGTCTTGCTATATATACACCCATATTGTTAATTGTGCATTGTTATTTGCCACTGACTGTTTGATACTGTGCTAGTCTATACACATGTACTGTCTTTTGCTACTAAGTTAACCTCCTGACCTTGTATTGTATCTTACCACTGTTTTGTGTGCACCCATTTCTGACACAGAACCTTTGTAAAAGAATCCGTGGTTCAAAGGTATTTGTAATCCTAGTAATTAATAAATAAATAAATGTACAGAATTAATTGTAGTAATGGAGGGAATGTTGAGATCCCTGGAACATAGAAGAAAAAAAATTGAGCCGGCATGGTATGGTGTGAGCAGACTTAGGTATAGCTGAAAGATTGGGGAGAAAGAAGAATGCCAGTCTGAGAGGTGGATTGGATTTTGCACTTGGAGGAAGATGAGTTAGGGCAGGCATAATAGTAGTGGTTCCTTCATCCACATGATCAATTTTTTACATTTAATTCAGTCCCCATAATACATGGTTGTGCACTGATTTCTTACTCATTAGTCAGGAAGTATTACGATGGATTCATATATGTGAGATTGGCCCATGGTTCTCACCGACCATAATCCAATAGCTCTGAAACTAGATATCGCCAATAGTGAACAGCCGGACTGAACCTGGCAGCTCAACATGCAACTCTTCAGAAATACTTTTATTAATGATAAAATTAACAGGCAAACAAAAGCCTTTTTTGAGCTTAGTACATCTTCAGTTCAGAGTGCTGACACCCTATGATGCGTGGTTATATGGGATATACAATGGTCTGACTCAAAATATGCAATTTATCTTCAAGTGTGAAGGGTCATGACCATAACTCATGGGTGGCAGAGCCACGAGTGAGTTATGAAAGTCCTGCCCACTCACAAGTGATGATAAATTGCCTATTTTGAGTCAGGCTATTGTATATTGGATATATACAAGAGTAATTTATAAGTTAGAGATTTTATATCTGCAGTTTGTCTGAAGATTGTGCTGTTTTTCTTTGATATTAACTGCTTGCTTCTGTGCTGCACTAGGCATTGTGATGTCATCAGCATTGTAGAAGCTGCTCTCTGATTGGTTCAGTATTGCACTGTGATGACAGTAACTTGAAAAATTTCCATTGTGACAACAGTAACAATGATATATTTTGATATCTTGCTGTTACTGATGTCACTAAGATGTATTTTTTATCTGATCATTTTCGCCCCAACTCCTGTTGTATATGATGCTTTATACAGACAAGTGTATTAGATTAGCAATGATACGAAAAAAGAAAAAGACACTAAGGCCCCATCTCTGTTGTCAGAAATTAAGGACACTGAAAACCAGTTTAAACCAGACACCCCACAGGAGACATAGATTTGGTTAAATATTGCTAGGGCTGAATATGCAGAAATTACAGCCGAAAAGGCTGAACAAGTTGATTTTCCATCCAACCTCTACAAAGAATTCCATTCAAAACTCATTCCTTTCTTAATGACCCTTATCAATATGTGGCATGATGAAGGGATAAAGTTTCCCTTCCCTGATGAATGTTTGCATTTCACTCATACACAAACCTGGTAAGGCTGAAACCCAGGCAGGGAGTTACAGACCCATTTCCCTTATAAATGTAGATATGAAGATTTTAGCAAAACATTTTAGCTAATCATTTGGGTGGTGTCTGGCAAACCTTGATTTAAGCCAAGCAGCCTGGCTTTATGTCTGGACAGATCTCTAGTTATCATTAACAAAAATTGCTCCACTTTATCGCAGCATTCAAAGAGACTGGGCTCTCAACTGTGCTGGTCTCCCCATATGCAGAGAAGGCTTTCAACAGGGTGGCATGGGACTACCTGTTCCACATCTTGAAAAGGTTGAAATACTGGAATTATTTGCTGACTGGCTCACGGTGTTATACCAGAATCCAATGGCGAGAATCTATTGTAATGGGATCTTGTCTTCTCCAATTCACTTGCACAGGAGAACTTGGCAAGAATGCCTGCTCTCTCCTATGCTGTTTAATCTTTATCTAGAGCCCCTCATTCTCAAGATCAAAGCAACAGATTCAGTATGGGGAATACTAATTGGTCAATATTCTTTTAAATTTTCAGCCTATGCAGATGAAATCTTAGTGCACATTTCAGATCCAATAACTTCTATCCCCGATACCTTATCCATTATACATACAGTACTTTTAGCCAATTCTCTTCATGTAAGCATAGTCTAAGTGAAACTAGTGTGCTATCACTTAATAATCAGATTTTGAATCAAGATATCCTCGACATGAGTCTACACTTGGAATCAAAACACCTATCGTATTTAAACATTCAAATACCTAGAAACAGGGGGACCTAAAGAAGCTGAGCATAGATTCAGTATTAAATCATATTGAACAGGTTCTTTGGTAGGTGGGCAGCACTTCCCTTCACCTTGTGGGGATGTAGCAATACCATAAAAATGAATATTTTGCCTAGATTGTTTTATCCACTGGATATGCTCAGTTTGGTCCTTCACTGGAAATGGTTTCATCTTCTGCATACTAAGATTAATAAATTTATTTGGAAGGGTAAACCAGCAAGGCAGAGTTATTCAAAACTCACAGGACCAAAGGGCTTTAGGGTGTGCAGTTACTTAACTTTTTCTTATTACTACTTAGAGTCGCATGGTATTAAGTACTGGTGTTGGAATTGCCCAGCCTATCCCATGTTAACAGCAGGTTATGTCCCACAGTGGTCACTTATAGAGAAGGCACATAGTCTGGAATGTGGGACAGAGCTCATATCCCTTCTCTATATTCCACCAATGAAGATCACCACTATTCTATGACATGCCCCGGTAATGTGGCCCATATGAGCTCATAGCCGAATGTGTAGGAGTATTCACATTTAACTGAGGTCAGACAATTCTCAATCTTTGTATTCTTTTTCTTCCATATACAGTAGATGATTATCCTACTGCAGTGGGCCACAGCTGCTTGTCCACCAACCCTACTGGACTCTGGGGTCATTCAGGATCTTGAATGCTATGCATGTCTCAGCTGACCCCTAGAGCCGGCCCAGAGGTATCAACCTGCTGAGGCCCCAGTTTTCCACATTTTTTCCCCTTCCCCTGTTACATGGGGCCCCAGACAGAAAAGCACATGTGCATGGAGGCGCACATGTGCCCTGTTGCTCTGGTGATGGCCCCATCGTCCCTCCCCATTGGCCTAGCACCCTAGCTCAATCAGCTTGCACTGCCCCCTGGCCTCCACTGCAGGCAGTCAAGAGCAGAGGGAAGCACAGATCCCTCCCCAGAGAAGGGAGCTACTTTTTGGCAGTTCAGTCCTGCACTGCTCCCTCTCCCCCCATGACAACCTCTGGCCTGTGCTCGTTCCTGAATGTGGATCATCAGCGTGGCGAGAGGTAAGGCATCCATTGCCTCTGTCCTCTGTGCCAGTGGGCTGGCTCAGTCTTTGTATTCTAACCCCAACTTTCAAATTGCTGGTTGTTCACTCCTGCTGGCAGGGGCACTTATTCCTACAATTGGACATTTGCTTGATGGCATTCATTTATATCTTTCCACTCTTTTCAGTTTCAGTTTCAGGTTCCTAACACATTCATGTTTAAATACTTACAAACCAGACCTTGTGTTGTGCAACTCCTGGGGCCCCATCCCTGGAATGACAGTGGAGGAGAGCAAATTGTGCAATTTGCAGAAGTAGCCCAATCTCCACATGCTATTGTAACCCTTGATACTTACTATCTTGTTTTTGACCCACGGAAGCCTAAGGTTAGATTCTATTACTGAACTACTACATTAGGCCTTAATTTGACAGATGCACAGCACAGTAGAAGAAATCTTGTTTTGATTTATAAAAGTAAATTAAACAAAACATATTACATTTACAACAGTTTTATGTTCTACTCGGTCTATACCTGACTCCCCAAAAATTAAATCAAATGGGTTGTCTAAAGGAACCAGGCACCCTATTCCATGTTGTATGGAACTGTGACAATGCTAGATCTTTATGGGAGGCAATCAAACACTGGCTGGCTCCCATTTTTGGACTGCAAGATTTCTTTCCTCATGAGATCTGTCTAGTGGGATGGTATGGAGGCAGGGTCTTAGCTGGTAGGAAAGGTCACATTGCTTTAATCTCAGTGGTGGCCAAACTTATAATTTTATGGCACTGGCTAGATGTTGACACCCCTTCTTATATGGAATGGAATAAAGAAATCCTGCACACTTTAAAGATAGAAAAGACAATCACTAACATGTCCCATAGACCTCATTTGTTCAAACAATGATGGGATCTGCTGTACACACTACTTTAGCTATGTTAATAGCACAGTTTGTTGAATATCAGGGTATTTTAATTTGCTATCCATTTAGGAAGGGGCCTTTACTGCATTTTTATTAGCTGAATATGCAACTAACTATTACTGGTCCTGTATAGGGCACAGTCAATGAATCTACATTGAGACTTTAGATGCTCATTTCCCATTGGATGTGCTTTTGGATGCCAGATGATCATTTCTGGGAAGAGCAGGATGGTGGGATGGGATTAATTGTTGGGTGAGTTTCTTTTTATTGTTTCTTTGTTGTTGTTACCTGTTCTTGTTTCCTTTTTTTTGTTTCTATTATTTTAACATTTCAATAAAGTATATTACATTTAAATAAAAAAAGAATGCCCTACAGGGGCATTCTGGCAGACAGATGACACTCATGGTGTCACAGGTGTAAAATTGTGAGATTTCAAAGGAGGCAGTATATTGCAGTGGTTTAAGGCTCTGAGCAGCAAATCTGGTGACATCCAGTTGACCAGACCTGGGTTTGAATCCCACAGCTTCCACTTGCATACTGTGTGACCCTGATCAAGTCATTTAACTTCCCTGTGCTCCCAGGTCGCTCCTGTAAAAAAGTGTTCAGCTTAGAGTGCTACTCCTGGTTAAACAACTAAAAAAAAATACAAAGTTTTTTCCTGTGTGTGCAGATTTTTAAAGGAGCAAACTTGTGAAATGTACTTGCAATACATACAGCATTTGCATCACTAGCAACCTTTTAGATTTCATTCCAACCAAGTGCATAGTTGGACCCTTCTTCATGTAATTGCTGTGGGCAAGTGTATCCTTGTTGGTGGGGCCCTTCAGTGTGCCTTTTTAGGGGGGCATTCTGTAATTCCTTCAAAACCCCTGTTGCTGCCCAAAACATACCAATGATTTTTTCAGAATTTTGTCAAAATAGTGCACATGTCCAGAAAACGTGATTAGAAAATTAAACCTGTCTCACATGCAGAGGGGTCTGACCACTTGGTTGGAATGAAACCTAAAAGGTTGCTAACCATGCAAACGCTCCAAGTATATTTCACAAGGTCGTAACTGCAGCACACGTACTGGAGACTACAAGCAAATCTGAACATACCTTCAGCTTTAGGGCAAGAGACAAAATATGCCTAAAACCTAGAGGAGGAGATTTTGACAATCTTGTTCTTAGGAAGGAAGGTGTTTGGATTGTTAGCCTGCAAGCTACTAAAGCACCTGGGCTTGATTTTCTAATGGGCCCTTAGACTAATGTAAGCTGTGGCAAACAGTAGTTTGTGTCAGAGCCTGGTGCACCAGGGAACCTGAACCTGATTTTCCTACTGGTGGGGTCCTGGCACTAATGTCCCTGGTGTAGCTGCAACTACTACCCTGCACCAAATAAATGGCACATGGGCAGGGAATGATGGAGGCTTGTGGTAGCCCCTGGCCCAACAGTAGGCAAACCTGGCTGGGGAGAATGCCCAAGGCATGTGCTGACCCCTCAGCTGATGGACACAAGATACTGCTCTCGATCACACCAGTAGCACTGTCTGGTGTGGGGGAATGCTAATGGGCATAGCTGGGGTGGGTACAGCTTTGTAGATCTCCATCTTCAGCAGCAGCAGCAGTGGGTACATTCATGGGAGTGTGCCACCAGTGCCTTGTGGTTGGGTGCAAGTGCCCCAGGAGTGCCCAGTACTGGATCACAGGCCACCAATGTGGCACCACACTGAGGAAACACACACACACACACACACACACACACACACACACACACACACACTCTAGTGGTGGTGGTGGCAATGGTGCAGCCGCACAGTCCTGGCACATACATGCACTAGGCACTGGCCTGGATTGGTCTGCTGCTGATGCCTGTGAGATAGCCAGTGTTGACTTAGTGTGTGGGAAGTCAGTGCCAGGGCGCTGCAGCAGTATGAGCCATGCTGCATGTCCAGTGGTGCTGTTGCAGGTGACAGTGCTCTAGCTGCCAGCGTGGTGTGGGGGACAGTCTGGGAGGTGCCACTGCTGTGTGGCACTGCAGGTTTTGGGATGCCCACAGACAGGCACAGCATGGGGTCCCACAGTCGACCATGTCCTCATGCGACGGCACACAATGCTGTGTTCCGACCATCCCAGTAACCAGGGTGCTTGCCTGCATTGGGCTTTGGGTGTGGCGCAAGGACCAAAGCATTGTTGCTCCATGCAGGGCTTCTAAAATCCCAAAATAGAGGATGCTGCAGCTGTGAACTGGCGGAACCCTGCTTCTGCCATGGCCACCCACATTTTAGGTGCAGCACTGGCACAGGGCCACTTTGGTGCAAGGGCACCCAATTTTGACTCAGCCTGCTTTCAAAAATTAGGAATGCCACAAGTTTTAATGCAAGGTGCCCCTTGTGTCAATTCTGTTTGTTGCAGGAACCTTACATTAAGTTTGGGGCTTTGAAAATTGGGCCCCCAGTCTAAATATGGGATTCGAATTGAAATCCTTTTTGAAATGAGCTACATAGCATTTTTATTAATACCCAGTATTAATTAAACTGTCTCTCTTTTTCTTTGTAGTTTATCAGAAGGCTTTGGATAAGGCACATACCAAGAGGATCACCAGGACCCTGGAACTGAAGACTAATCTTTAACAAATTTGCACCTGCTTTAAAAACATTTTCTGAGTCATGAATTTATAAATCTTTTTAAATTAACTATTGGGAAGCTGTATGTAAACTATAACATATGTGCATGAAATATAAGACAATTGTGATCTTCTGATTTATAACTTAAATGCCAAATGAGATTTATTAAAGTATAGTGTAATTAATTAGGCTTTTGGAACTTATAAGTTTTTAACATTATCGTAGCAGCTCCATTTGGGCACTTTGTTTTTTAACCTAGCATTTTGTATCATCTGCACATATCTCACCAACAGTTATTTTCACTGTATCAGCATTTTGTAAATGATATTATTTATTGGGATTGTGTTTATTCAATGTTCAGTGTAGAAGAATGTGGCTGCTATTAAAACCCTTAGTAATTTCTGACATCATGTGTGACGTCATCAGCCAAGAACATATTTAAGAGGCATGTGTAATATGTTTTAGTCACTTTTGATAAAGGATCAGAGTATCTGCAACATGTCAGGTGAGTGTTATGGGCATCTGCTGAGTTTTTAAGTTGTATTTTTGCACCTAATAAAAAGGCACAAATTGCACTTTTGAAAAATACTTCTGGAGTCAGTGAATCATTCTAAGGCAAAGAGGTGGTGAGTGACCAATTTGTGTGTTCTTCTACTTATTGTCCTATGCAGCCATGTGTGACTCTACCAGATTTATGCTAAGATATGGTACTTCAGCTTGTCTTAATCCCAGCAAAAAGGGAACATTCCCCTAATACGCTGAGAGGGAACATAGTTGAAGGTCAATGTTTCCATTCTGGTGCTGTTAAGCTTGCAGTCATACATTCTGCCAAGGCTTTTCAAGAGGAGAAAAATCACAGGAAGGGCCTTCTTTGGTCTAATATGTAGCATAGCACATGAACCACATACAAAGCATACAAAGCAAACAGGTGCTCTTTTCCACCAAGCTATATGCTCTGGAAGTTCAGTGACTCATGGATAGTGAGGCCCGGGGCTCAGTATAAATAGTAAATAATAAGGCAGACATTGGGCTACCCTGCCTTGTTCCCCTATGCAGTCTGAACTCAAGAGAGTGATGGCCATTACCTTGACCACAGCTTGAGGAAATCCGCATAAGACCTGTAGGAGCTGTATGAAGGGAACTGGGTATCCCATCCACCCCAGTACTGAGCTAAGAAATGGCCAGAAGTCCCAGTCAAATGCCTTTTCTTCATCAAGAATCTTCATTCTTCTAAAAACAAAGTGCAGGGTATCGTTCTAAGCCATCACAGTCATTTAAAATGTTTTTGTGGTTGATATATTTATTGCACAACACAGTCATCGACATACAACCATAAACATCATACGTCTGATATCATGTAAAATCATCCCAGATCAAATATATAAAATACTTACTGAACTTGAGGAGATAGCATTATCGCACATTAGAAAACTGTCAAGTTAAAAGCTCAGCTCTGATTTGCTGAAACATACTGGCATCTATGTTGTTATTTAACAATGCCCGCTAAACAAAGAGTACCTCCTGGTACTACCCATCACCATCTGGTATCCCTGTGCTCAAAGTCAATGTACCACCATTTTTTTTCCTCTCAGTAAGCTAGAGACGTGACACCCGCTCAGCCCCTCTAATTACTAACCACAACTGTTTCCTCTCAAGTTGAAAAAAAAAAAAAACAGGAACATTTTTTTTCGATAGCCACCTCCTATGAGAGTTGTCACTCACCTCCACACCAGAGCCAAACCATTATGCACTGCGGTCACCATTACCTAGTAAGCAGTACCATGCAATTAACACCGAGAAGTAAATAAAACAAAGTCACTGAGCCACAGCTCGTCAGTGTTTTTTGCAGCATCTTTCAAACATGCAATAGGGAGCTTCCACAACGCTCCCCGCCAGCTGTACCTCTCACAGTGTTAGACTGGCTCTCAAGGCCCCCACCTCCTGTCACAAACTGCACGCCAGCAGGGTCCTTTCTCCACCCTCCAACTACTAGGCCTCCAATAGAACAAAAGTCCAAAAACACATCAGTATAATACAGGCGGATGAAATACTTTATCACAAAAATATTATGTTATTTTAAACTATTTTTTCACTAACTTTTTTATTAAACTTATCTTTTCTTTACAGTGTCCATTTTCTAAGCACAATAATACCTGACAGGGTGGGTATTATGGGATATAACAGACCTTCAAGGGGCTATAAAGCCCTGCATCTGCTGCATCAGGCATCATTATGCCCCTGGGCAGTCCATTATATCCCGATAATGCCCACCCTATTGGGTATTATTGTTTACATAATGTTTCAGCATCTCATACCCCAAATCATTCTGCTTTTAGCTACAGCCAGTTCTGAGGACTTCGTAAAAAAGTCACTTAAACCTTACATCCATTAACTAAAAATTAAAAAGCAGTACTCTACATGTAACATGCTCATAGTTGGAAACTAATGATAAATAACTCTTGATTTCAGTCTTATGTACTTCTGAGTACTCTAGGTTATATTGCTGAGGTGTGGCAGTACTTGGATTGAAGGAAGGAGGACCAGCATTTAGTGGACTATTTTGTTGTTCCATAAGCAAAATTAGACAGCCTCTCAAAGGTACTGTAGCCTGTTGGTCCACTGCAAGAAGCCATTTGGTAACTGAGAAAAACTCCAGAGTTCTTTAGCAGCAAAGAATAAGTCTTTATGAGCCATTGAACCTGGGGAGATTTTTTTTGGGGTCTGATCAGGGCCACATCCTAACAGCAACAAGGAGATGGTTAAGTGAAGGTCTGGTCCTACCACCTCATCAGAAATTTGGATGATTTTCTACCAAAAAGGCTGGATGGCAGAGCAATCCCCCAGTACATGAAAGAGGGGAGCATCTCCTCCTCTCTCCTCCAGCCTACTGACTACATTCTCTCAGGCATGGATCAGGGCCTCATCACCTCCTCCATCTTTGCCGATGTGGTCAAAGCCTTTGACACTGTTGCTCACCCACTCCTTTTTGACAAACTTGAGGTTGCAGTGTTCACAAACTCTGCATCTAACTGGTTTCACTCCTACCTTGAGAGAAAATCTCAATCTGTTCAAATTAGTCACTTCCTATCCCCTCCTCTCCCTATCAGCACTGGTGTTCTCCAAGGCTCAGTCCTTGTCCCATTACTCTTCTTGGTCTTCCCAAACAATGTCCCATCTGCTTGCATATTTGTATCCATCTATATATATACAAATGATACAGTCCTGTTTGCCACTGGCCCTCCCACCCAGGAGCTGATGGCTAGGCTACAACTGGACTTCAATAACGTTCAGCTATGATTCCAATTGTAATCCGTTATCCTTAAGTGCTAAGAAAATAGTCTCTGTGACCTTTGGCTCCAAGCAGATCTCCAGGCTTAACTCCTTCAACTCCTTCTCCACCTTAGATGGTGCCTATATCAAAGATGTACCCTCATTTAAGTACCTAGGGGTCTGGTTAGACCATTACCTCAATTTCTTAAAGCATGTGGATGCCATCCACAAAACAAATCCACCCTAAACTTGGTGCATTATACAGAAATAAAGGGTGTATCCCTCTTCCTGCTCAATGGGCTATTATCCAGAAAATGATTCTACCCATCTTTGATTATGGTGACATTGTGTACAGTGCTGCACCATAGACCACCTGTGCCAGATTGGACCCTCTCTTTCACTCTTTCTGCCACTTTGCTTTTGATTATCCACCTCACACCCACTACTGCTCCTCATAATCCTCCCTCTCCCTCCCTTCCCCTCCCCTCCCTTAAGTCTACACACCTCTCTCATTGTACCTCTTTTATTTTGAAATTCTGGTCTGCCTCCCTCCCCTCTTACCTACACTCCCTCCTGTCCCTCCCACCACCTTCCTCCATATTCCCTGCATAACTATAACTATCATTGCTTCGCTCTCCTTTCAAGAAAATCACTCGCTGGCCAGGCTTTTTTTTCTCCTACCATTTCCCCAAACTTTGGAATTTTCTCCCCCTATCTATTCACTCCTCCACATCCCAGCGTTCTCTCTCCTCCTTTCTTCATGACTTTTCTTTCTCTGCTGTAACCACACCAGATTCATGTCCCTCATCCTCCTTTCATTAACTTTTATTTATTAACCTCCCCCTCTTTCCTCCTCCCTCCCTCCCTCCATGTCCTCCATGTGTCTTACCATCTTCCTTCATTTTCTTCCCCTGCCTACATCAACTAGCACCACATTACCTGCGCGCCAGTAATGTACCTCTTTTAAGCCCACTGGGCAAGCACCCTGTCTTGTTCCTTCCCTTAATTTTCCTATTGATAGTGCGTAGCTGAACGTATAGTAAAATTACATTTTTTTCTAATTATTTTAAAGTGTTAATGCTTATCTCACGTAGAGTATAATTTATTGTCATGATTATTTTCTCTTGAAGTAGTCTTTCTGCCTCACCCAGGACACATCAGGAAATTAGCTTTTGTTGAGCTCAGTATGTCTTTCCTGGAAAAATGTTTTGGAATAAGTAAATAAACTTGGTGCCAAACATCTCCAACAACTGCCATAACTCATCATCCTCATGAATTTCAGAACTGTGGGAGTGCAGTACCATCTGAGAAGCGTTTTGTTGCATATGAGCTGACACCCATCTCTGCAGGCACTGTGGAGCCTGTCCGAACAAGGTACCCATTGAGTCTTTGATATGGGAGTACCCAACTCTGCTTGCCATTTGTGTCTGGTTTTATGAAAGGAATCTGACTGTACACCTCAAAGAACACTGTAAATCATACTGTTCTTCTCTTTTCTGAGCCTGCCCCAGATGGCCAAAGAGGGAGCACATGTTTGCCCTTCAGTGGGTGAACCTGGGATCTCATTTGTTTGACTAAATTTATGTGGATATATCACCAGACATCTTTCTTATAAATCTGATATTTTACAGTAAAAGAAGCAAAGGAGTCCAATGGACTTGAACCAGGCACATATAAATCCCCCATGCACTGTATGCTTTGTGCTTCCCATAACTACCATCTCAGAACTTTCTTCCCCATACATATGCTAAGGTCACCCCAGAGAGGGGTACATGCTGCTGGAACTGGGTCCTCCTGTAGTCATGTGTGGAGTTTTTTTCAGTACTGTATGAACACTGCCAGGGTAGTAGAAGAGTTGTTGGTCATACCTTTTTTTAATAGAGGATAGTAGATGGGGAGGAGCCCCAGACCAAGCTAGTCTACCTCTGCAGCCACTGCAATGCAGTGAGGGATGCTGCAGAAGGCCAGTGAACTGTTTCAGTGGATATATCTGACATGTGATACTAAGGATGTGCAAAAGAAAAATTCTACTAGCAGACTTTCCTCAAAAGTGCGAATTTCGCTTCTGCGAAATTTGGGAAATCACTTTTGCAACTTCGGCAGATATTCTGACTTAAAACTTCAGAATACATATACAAACTGTGGGTTAATTTATTAAACTGCTGGAAAAAATCTGCAGAACAGATCACTGCCAATGGTCAGTTCTGAGGCTTTTCTTAACCTCAGTTTAATTCATTAATCCACCCCCACCACTTATCAGGGGTCCCAGTAAATAAATAAATACCTCCAGTCCCCCACTCAGGACCCTCCTGGTGTCTAGTGGCCCCCCACCCACTGATCATGGCCCCCACAAATATTTTATTTTCCTGGTGTCTAGTGGACCCTCCTCCCTATCTTGAATTCCTTAATCCACAAAAAAACAGTCGGCAGTTCACTGACTCATCCCCCTCTATTCCCAGTAGTCCCTGGTGTCTAGTGGACCCCCCCCAATCCCTTATAAAAAAAAGTAATCCCAATTCCCTGGTGTCTAGTGGCTCTCCACCCCTCCATCCTGGCAGTTCATCTACCACCACCCCACCCCCCATCCTGCCCCTGAGTGGTCACTGGTGCAGCCCTCCTCTCTCCACCACTACCGGTGGCCCACTGTATTGTCAGCGAATGGCCACATGGTTGTACAAGCATGTGTTCATTCACTGACAGTTCATTAAACAGTGGATAGAATAAATTCCTCAGTTTATATGCATTTTTCCATAGTTCACAAAAAAAAATCAGCTGAACTTGGTGAAAATCTGCAGAAAATCACAGTTTTGCCAATGGCGAAAGTTCTGAAATTTCTGCGAAATTTCCAAAATTTTGTGGAAGTTCCATGAAAGTGGAATTTACTGCTTTCACCTACTTCTATGTGATACCCTAGAAACTAAGGGAGCCCCAATCCCCCCGGTCCAATGGCCCCTGAATTTAGACCTACTAAAACTCTGGAGTTTTCTATCTCATAGGAATATGCCCATTGCTTTGCCTATTTTGTTAAACCATTTTAGAGGAATTTTGATAGGGAGGTGTTCCAGTACATACAGAAAACTACGAGTTGTAATAAGTTTAATGGTGTCAGTTTTGCCAGCCAGCAATAAGTGGAGAGCTTACCACTTCTCTAACTTGATCTTTGTGAATGCCAGCAGCTGGTCAAGGTTCATGAACACCATTTTGGCTATTTTTCTACGAACTTGACCCAGAGATAAGTGATACCCTGTTCCACGCATGTCAGATCCAGTTTTTGAAAGGGTTCAGGAGAGCAGGCAGAATTCAGCAGGTGCACCTCAGTTTTGATGTGGTTGACCCTGAGCCCAGAAGCCTCTGTGAAATTTTGGAGAAGTCTTACAGTCTCATGTGTGTTTGATAGAGTTACAAGCATGTCATCAGAGTATAGGAAGGTTTTGTATTTTGAAACACCTACTATGATCCCCTGAAAGCATGACTGCTCTCTGATGACAATAGTGAGTGGCTTAATGGCCAGCACAAATAATTGGGGGGACAGTGGACAGCCTTGCCTGGTCCCTTTCTATAGGGGCAATGGAAAGGACCAGAAGTCATTAGTGAAGACAGATGCTACAGAGGACAGTATAGCAGATGCACCCATTGTTAAAGTGTGGGGCTAAAACCAACTTTGGATAGTGTGCCTAGGAGAGAGGACCATTCAATAGAGTTGAATGCATTTTCAAAATTCACTGCAAAAGCGGCTGCTGGACTTTTATTCTGTTGAACTACATGCATCAGAGATACCAGTGACCTTAGGTGGTCTAAAGTAATTTGTCCTTTTATGAACCCCAGCTGAAAAGGATGGATCAGTCCAAAGACAACCTGTCCAGCCTGACCACTAAAACCCTGGCCATAATTTTGGCAGCCACATTGAGAAAGGATATGGGTCAGTAGCTACTTGGAGTGGTAGGGCCCTTTCCTTTTTTTCGGTAGGACAGTGATAACTGCTTCCCTGGTGGAAGGAATTGCTGACTTATTCAGGGATTTTTGAAACACCCTAAGTTGGTATGGAGATATATCCTCTGTTACTAGCTAGTAAAAATCAACATTGAATCCACCCCCCAAGGATTCTAAATGGGTTCCTGGAGTTGATTGCTTTTTGTACCTCCTGTGATGTCAGAGGAGCATCTAGCACAGCAGATTGGGCAGGTTAGGTGGAATGTACTGTGAGAAGTTCAAGGAACTCTGCAGTGGTGTCCTTTGAGGGTGGGGATGGTGATGCATAGAGACATCTATAGAACTGTTACATGACAGAGCTGACGCCCCCTAGCTAGTGTGGAATTACTCCTGTGCGATCCCTTAGCTCTGAGATGAGCTTATTAACCTGCCTGCATTTCAGCCTCTATGCCAGCTGTTTGTTGGATTTCCTCCCACCTCACAGAGTATATAAAGCAGCCTTCTAATTGTTAATTCAGCTTTCCTTGTTGGTAAGTTATTTAATTTGATATAAGTGCTTGTCAGTTGTACAGTTAGTGCTGGGGGAATCTCATACTCTTTTACTGGGTTTCTAGGTCTTTCAGCTCTTTCTCTAATTTAGTTTGCTCAGCTTCCCTTATCCTGGACCTATGGCCCACATAGGTTATGATCCTATGACTTATGGTCACCTTGGAAGCCTCCCACGAAGTTATATCTGACACCTCCCCAGTTACCGTCCCTTCATACCTCTCAACTGTCCCTGATTTTGCCACAAAATGTTCCTCCATCTGTTATAAAATTTGTGTTTTTGTGACTGAACAGGGAGACTGTAAGCACAAATAATGTCAAACATTAAAGTTACAGACTTGTTCTTCTGAAAATGCATCTTACACTGATCTCCTTATTCTATCAGCTTTCTTGTTAATATAACATTTTTTTCCATAATAAATTTGTATTTGATTCAAAAGGAACAGTACAATAAACATATACATTGAACCAAATCCTATGCCACTGACAATATCAGAAACAACGTTGTAGAAAATGAAAACATACAATAACTATGAACTTTATAATCTAGTTTTACAATAACATAACGAAATATCTGCTTTAGTACCCTATAACTTACTACTAATAATTAATGCCCTTAGGTTAGGAAGAAAAGATTCCACCTAAACAGTTGAATAGATTTACTTAAAATTAAAGAAGGGGTCCCAAACTTTTTGGAAAACTTCTTAGCTGTCAACTACAAGGTAACTAATCCTTTTATTATTTGCTAACATGTTTATTTGACCAAACCATTCACCCAAAGAGGGAGTATGTTTAGACTTCCAGTTCCTTACAATAATCCTCTTAAGGCTTAGTGAGGCAAGGTTTAACCATACACATTTGTGGAAGCTGAGTTCTTGACAGTCTGAAAAGATACCTAACAGATATAAAGCTGGAGAGAAAATGATGCTACAGTTACTGACTCTGGATCATAACTTGTGTACCTCTTTCCATATATCTCTAATAAAGGGACAACTTCAAAGAATATGGGCTAACCCTGCATCATGTTGGTCACAACACCAGTATAGTTTGTCTTCTGAGTAGCCTAAATTATAAAGTTTATCAGGGGCATGTAAAAACCATGTAGAATCTTAAACTGGCTGAGCTTACCTTGTACTGATGCATTCCTGCTTCCACGCACTTTCTCAATCTGAATCAGATATGCTGGTATGGATTTTTAATTCCCAGTACTCTTTAGCTTTCATAGTAAGGGCTATAGATGTAATAGACAGTGTTAATAACATAAAGAATAGACCAGCACTCCTCTTAAGTGTTTCACTCTCAAGGATTTGTCCCCATTCGTTACATTTAGGCATGTGGAAATCTGCGGTCAAAGCCTGTTTGGAAAGCAATTCTCTAAATTGTAAATTGACTCTGAATATCTATAAAAGAGAGGAGAGATCCTGTACTCTGATCTATTACATCTTTCACTCTTAAAATTGCTGCTTTCATCCAAATGGGGTTAACTAATGTTTCATTATTGTACATAAGCATAGGGTTTGACCACAGAGGCATGCAATCAAGTGGAATCTTATTTTGATTTATGATGACATTAATTTTGTTAAGGCTTTTGATGGAGGCTGCCAAGCATGGATTATCCCTCAGATTTGGGGCAATAAGTAAGTATAAGAAATCCAATATGTTTTAGGTTTTATAATGTGTTTTTCTAGATCAGACCACAATGGGTTAGTGAGAGAGTTGTTGGAAGAATCTTGTACATGGACTAGCGTTTGCTTGAGTAAAAAGGCCAGATGGAACCTTTCCCACCCGGGGAATGCAAATCCACCTATTTTTTTGGGCACCCTCAGTTTGGCAATGCTGAGTCTTGAGGGTTTGTCATTCCAAATAAATCTGATAATTCTATCTAGGTTTTTAAAGAATTTGTTTTCCAGATAGATTGGAAGATTTTGAAAAAAGTAAAAAATGTGGGGTGCTATCATCATTTTAAGGGCATTTATCTTGCCCCATAGAGATAGGTTAAGTTTGACCCATTGTGCGAGATCTATTTCTGACTTCTATAAGAAGGGTGTGTAGTTAATTAATTTAATATCAGAGAGATTCACAGTAACCTTGAGGCCCAAATATGTAATGGACCCCTGCGAACCACCTTGATTCAAGAATGCTATCCAGTGCATTTTTAATGAGTTTAGAGAGGTAATTACCCAGCACTTGTGCTTTTACCCAATTAACTACTAAACCAGAAACCCCAGCAAATTTGACTAGAGTTTCTCTAACTTTCTTACATGACATAACTGAATTTGTAAGTGTTAAAAGCAGATCATCTGCAAAGGCAAGTGCCTTATGGTTATATGCTCCAATTATGATGCCCTTTATTTCCTTTTGGGAGTTGATTATTCAGATCAGAGGTTAAAATGCCAGAATAAAAAGATATGTAGATAAGGGGCCTCCTTCCCTTGTACCACACCATAAATCATGTGGCTCCACATCAAAAAAAACTTTACTAAAACCAAATGTTTTCAATGTATTAAATAAGTAATCACATTGTATGGAGTCAAATGCTTTGAAAATATCTAGTGATAATAGAATTAAAGCTTTTTCTTCTTGTTAGACCACCGTATTAAATTTAGCAGATGAAGGCAGTCTGCATTGGATCTGTTTTGGACAAAACCTACTTGTTCTTTGCCAAGCAATTTGGTAATCACAGTCTGGACTCAGTTTGCTAAAGTCATGGTGAAGATCTTGTAGTCTGAGTTTAGAAGGGATATGGGTCTATAACTAACACATTCTAATGGATCTTTGTCCTTTTGGGGATGAATGTGATAAATGCATTTTGCATAGTACAGGGTAAAAGACCAGTTTTTCCTAACTTACAGACAGTGTGATAAAGTTTAGGAGCCAGTGTGGGGGTTAGTGTCTTGTAGAATTCTCCAGGGAGTCCATCCAGACCCAGAGTCTTGCCAGTGGATACCAGTTTTTAAGATGTGTCCTAGATTTGTGGTCTTTGTCCCTGATTTTTTTTAGCCTCATCCTTGATTTTTAAAGCAAGAGGTTGAGATGTATGCTTCCCTTCCCCTTCTGTCCAGTTGTGGAAGATGTTCTCCTCAAGAAACAGAGAACTGAGTCCAAGGCTAGTGATTTATTAGTTTTTGGGCCCATAGATACTTAATCTCTAATGGGATGTGGCCTGAGATGACTATATGATGGTTTGTGACCTCTGTAAGCAGGAACATGATATTCTGGGAAACCAATGACTAGGGCTGTGTAGAATGTTGAATTTCCAATGGAACAGAATTCTGTGAAATTTTAGAAAATTTCACTTATTTCCACCATTTGTGAAATTTCAACATTCTGCCTGGGAAATGTATTTTTCAGAATAATAATCCACTGTTCACATAAACCAAGGATTCTTTTTCCACAGTCCATAGGACATTATTTTATGTTTATTTATTTATTTAATATTTGGAAAATAACCTTTGAGCCAAGGTTCTTTTACAAAGGTTCCACGTCATGTGAACAGAGTATAGACATTCAATCAAGAAGGTTATAGAGTTTTAGGACATTTGAGACACTGAACAGCACGACAATCAGGAAAAGGTTACAGAGCTTCTTAGTCATTTAAAACACTGTACAGCATATGGACATCAACTTTAGTTGATTACAAGTACAGGTAAGATGCAGAGGCACTAGAGGTTAGGTCAGGTTGGGCAGAGGGTCAATAAGGACAGGATTTTTGTAGGGGAGGAGGGGGGCCTCTAGTAAAAGTGCTCAAGGAGGCAGGGCTGAGGCCAGGGAGGCACAGACCCATCCTATCATGGAAACTGGGGAGGGGTGTACAGAAGCAGCCCCATAGAGTGATTCAGAGGCATTGTCAAGGATCGTGTGGGATGGTGGCTTCTGTCTTGTGCTGAGAATAGTTGCTGTTGGCAGAACCAGGCCTTATCATCCAGAGTCTATCAGCTGTTGGAGAAGCAGGTGCATACAGAGCTGGAGGTCAGGTACTGCTTAAGGTCTGATTTGAAGCCAAACAGTCTAGTGGAGTTCCAAATGGACTTGGGTACCTCGTTAAGCCAGAGAGGGACTCTCTATGAGAAGGCGCACTGTCTGAGAGCTGTGCATCAGAATGTCACCATGAAGGCCTCCTGCATTCTGTTTCTGGTTATATATTCTGAGCCAGGACGGGAAAAGATTCCTGCTATGCATGGGGGGTGCACTTTCCCCAGCTATGCTTTTTTGCCTAGGAGGCATGTGAGGAATTTAGTCCTGCACCCCAGAGACAGCAGGTGTGTCTGTTTGTAGAGTGAACAGGTGTGGGTCATTTGATCACCATTTAGGATGAGCCTGCAGGCCTTGTTGAGAGCTATGTGCACCCTCTTGAACACAGAGTCTGATGCTGCACTGTAGACAACCAGGCCATAGTCAATGGTGGAGAGGATGGAGCTCATGACTGATAGGTGGATGGCTGCCATGGTAAAGTGTTTTCTGTGCCTGTAAAGCACACCAAGCTTGGCATTGACTGTCTTGACCACCTGGTCAATATGTTATGCATAGGACAAGGTGTAGTCCAGGGTGACGCCAAGGTATTTGAAGGAGTATACCTGTTCCAAGGGGGCGAGTACATTATTGGTGATGTTTATGGTGGGGAACCTTTTCTTGAGCTGGGGGCTGGATAGGAGCATGGTGTTGGTTTGTTTGTTATTGAGCAGAAGTTTGTGCTCACAGAACCAGTCTTCTATTTTACTGAAGGAGTGTTGAAGTGCTGATTGGAGTGTCTCAGTTAGAGAGTTGCTGTTGAGGATGACAGCATTGTCCGCATATAGGATTATCTTGGCATCACAGGCTTGAGGGAGATTATTTAGGAACAGGCTGAAGAGCAGTGGTCCCAAGATTGATCCTTGGGGAACCCCCAGTGTGACTTCCCTGGGGTCAGACACTGTTTGTCTTATTTTTACCCATTGTGACCTGAGGGACAGGTAGTCTCAGAACCTGAGGGTTGCATTGACAGCCAGCCCCAGACTTTGAAGTTGGGCCAGTAAGAGGGTGTGGTTGATGGTGTTGAAGGCTTTTATAAAGTTTATGAACACCGCTCCTACTAGTTTGCCTTCGTCCATAGCTTTGTGAGCATAGTCAGTGAACTCTACAAGGGCAGTCATGGTGCAATGCCCCTGCCTGAACCCGTGCTGGTTGGGCATTGCAGTTGGTATTTGCTAATGTCTGTTAGTTGGTCCACAACAATCTTCTCAAGGGCCTTGGATGGGGGGAGATGATTGAGATCAGCCTATAATTGGAAATATTGATCCTGTCCCCACTTTTGTGGACAGGAGTGACCAGTGCTTGCTTCCAGGTGGCTGGGAATTGTGCCAGAGTCAGGGATGTGTTAAATAGTTTTATAATAGGCTTGATGAGCATGTCAAGAGTTTGAGACACCAGCTTCATGTCTACTCCATCACTACCCATTCTGGGCTTCCTGAGCACTTTTTTATGTAGAATGCTTCCTCCTTTATAGTAACTCTCTTGAGGTAGAAGGTAGAGTGAGAGGTATTGGGTGCTTTGTCATCTGAGGGAACCTTGGCGGGGTGTAGGTAGTCAGGAGGGAGTATTGTGCTTAGATTTGTGAAGGCAGAGTTGAAGGACTGTGCAATGAGGTGTGAGTCCATGGTAGTAGAGCCGTTAATGTGGAACAGCTGTGGATTTCCTTTTCCATCTTCCCCCAAGAGAGTCTTTATATTTCCCCAGAACCTTTTGCTATCACCCCAGCTTTTATCGAGCAGTTCCTTATGGTGATCTGCTTTAGCCCTCCGTATTACATGCATGCAGTGGTTTCTAGCTGCCCGGTACAGCTGGTTGTCATGGTCTTTACCTGAGGCCCTGGCTTTTAAACAGAGGTTGTCCCTCTCCTTCATCATGGCTACGAGCTCACCTGTGATCCAACCATTAGTGGTCCCCCGTACTTTCTTCCTTTTTAATGGTGCGTATTGGTCGTAAATATTGTTGACTCCATCTGTGAAGTACTTCAGGGCCTGGTCCAGGTCTGGCAGTGTGTCAATGGGTGACCAGTCATGATGGATTAGAGCATTTTTAAGCAATCCTAACTGACCTCTTTTCAGGATCCTGATCTGTATACTGATGGGGGGGGGATGATTTTGAACTTATTGGACCATCTGACGGTGACAGGAGAGTGGTTGCTCAGTGTACCTGGTAGCACCTTGACCTCAGATATTCGTGATGGGGCATTTGTGAGGATCCAGTCTAAGAATGAGCTCTTGCCTGTCTTGTGGTCCCTTCTGGTTGGCTCCGTGGCTAGTTGTGTGAGGTATGTACTTGCCACAGTATCCTTGAGTGGCGTTGAGTTGTCACTTTCCCAGTTTATATTGACATCCCCTGTGATAATTAAATCACTATCCTTGGGTAGGTAGGCCACTGCATCCAGGACCTTGGGCACACCATCCCATGATTTTTTGGGGGGCAGGTAGGCTGATGCAATGGTCAGTGTCTTACCCAGCTGTCCAACTTTTACATGATCCATGGAAAATTATGCTGCAGTTTGCATAGAAATGCTTTTCAAAATTCCCAGGAATAAAAAAAGAAATACCACAAAGCATTTCAGTATGGTGATGGTGGAATTTCACATTCTGCACAGCCCTACCAACAGCAGATCACTTCTGCTAGAAGTACTATGAACAGCATAAAACATGTGTAGTCCCTGACATTGGGGTGTTTTGTATGCCTTGCATCTCCCAACATGTGCTATGACAAAATAGATTGAATCACTTTAACTGCATTTATATGGGGTTCTGCTTTTCCCACACTTTTGTTTGCATTGGCCTCTAGAGTAATGTTAAAGACCCCCCCTACTAATAGTGATGCTCATTGTACATGTGGGAACAAATGGAGTCCAGTACGCAGTCAGGATGTGAAGAAATCAAAATAAAATGTATTCCTTAAGAAGGTAAACATAAACGGACTTAGAATGGAAAATAAAAGTAATATTTACAAATAAACATAAACTATAATATTTCAGCTGTTAACATCACTGAAGAAACCATACCTAGAATCAGGCTAGGCATCTGGCAGGAACACCTTACTACCACACACTGGCTAATTCACTTCATATTCTCTCTTTTTACACAGAATGTAGATCACATGACAAGTTTAAGCTTCTCCCTAACAGAAGATAAACTAGAATATATTGTTTACACAGCTTTAAATATGAATTCAGGATTAATTTAGACATCCTTTAGTTCTTTGTATTATAACCAGCTGCAAACCAAACAAAAAATACTATTATTTCTTTTATTTTCAAGATCTCTGAATACCCTAGGCTCCTCCCATCTGCAATAATTATAATAAGGGTGAAAAGGGGACAGCCAGCTCTATAGAAAGTTGAGAGAAGGGACTGGAAAGCAGCTCTACAAAGACACAGCTGCAGGTTGGCTTTATTCAAAATAAATATGTGAAGTGATAATAATTATTCTTAACAATCTTCCTAGGACATAGTATTTTATATTTAAAAGATGTTTCACCTAAGTATAACAACAAATGCTGTGTCCCCCTGTTTTAAAACAGTACTTTCAAAAGGAAGCAGGCTACAAATGCTGTATTTGTTCTAGCATTTCTTTAGGCTACAGACACTGCCCTCGTTTCAGCGTTTCTTCCAGCTTAAGGAAAGAAAACCTAAATTTGAGGTTTTAGGACTGAAACAGCTTGTTTGCCCCTTTTAATTTACAAATATCTGCACACAGACCAATAGATGCTAATTAAACAAAAAGTTTGTTTAACGAGTGAAAAAGACGCTACCGTAAAATTACAGATTGTTCTCACATTCGCACAGCCATGCAGTGCGAATGTATGCACAGTCGTGCAGATTACTGCAAAAGCTGCAGCGCTTTCAGATGCAAGGCATTTTATCAAGACATGGGCTAAAAAATACTGAAAAGGGAGCATGAAATGAAGATAAGGGATAGATAGACTACACACAGGTGGCCACACTGTGTGCAGGGGAAATAAAAGAAGTGCCAGGATGCAAAAAGACAAATAGAAAAGTGAAAATAAACAGAAGCGCTGCTGCAACAGATTTTGTTGTAAATGTATTTTCAGCCCAGATGCAAGACAAAATAGCTTAGCAAATCCAACAGGGAAATTCTCTTGATTCAGTCATTATCCAAAGACATGAATAGGAATGGGGTCGAGTCACAGCCCCTATTACACTCATCCCTCATTGAATTCTGTTACTGTAGTTCCTGGCTCAGGGAGTGGAAGAAGGCAGGATCATCTGCGTTCAGACCATATATATTAGCAACACTAAGGGACCTCCTGGGGTCATGACTGACAGTAACAGACATCTCCATTCCTTGTCAGCTTTTGATTTATCCATCCCCAGCCCAAAGCTTTGTGAATCAAAATAGATACACCTTGCTTCTTAGAGGTGCCCACACTATGTCATTCCTCCCTCACCAGGTCATTTTTTGAGTTCAGCAGCATCCATGGCAGATAGTCTGGTCTCCTGCAAAAAGGATAGATAGGTTTTGGGTTGTTTTAGTTGAGATAATGCCTTCTTCCACTTAACAGGAGAGTTCAGCCCTCTTTCATGACAGCTAATCATGTTAATCTCTATAACTCAGTCCTAGCTTGGTAGCATGCATCACATTTTGCAGGAGAATTACCCCCCCCCATCCTCCCTCTCCCCAATAACACATACACTTGAGTGACAGCAAAATAACCAGCACAGAGCAGAGAAATGGCAGAGCAACTAACCAAACTGAAATACTAACCTACCCTCCCCCTCCCCCTCTTCCTCAGGTAAACTGACACACAGCTACTCCAGCTGGCATATAGAATCCCTCCAACTTTATTGAGGCTTGATTGTCATTGGCACAGGCTCAGAATGAGCCAGTGTGTTGACAATCTTCTCAAGGGGGCATACACAGATCCATGAATATAAATTAGGTACTACTCCTCCCAGAATATGCTGCCCTTCTCTTGGGCCACACCCAGTGTGCAACCTCAGCATGGCAGCACAAATATTTCACAATCCCAGTATGTGGCATTTTGGATTTTTGAACACATATACTCATCATTTAATTCACTTGTTAAAACTACAGATTACATCAAGAAGTCCAGAAGTAGCATTGCTCCCAGTATGCTATGGGGCTCAAGTCTCCTGGCCACCCGAATGTCATTGCACATATACATTCTGTATATTGTACTGCAGTATTCTTCATGGAGGACTAAGTGACCCATTTTAAATTATTTTTCATTCAAGTGTTTCAGACAGAAGCTAATGGTAGAGCTGGGTGGAAGTTGGTTTTGCAAAACTTCATAAATTTCCCTAAACTTTCTGAACTTCTGCTATTGGCAAGATCAGAATCATCCAAAACTGTTAGGTGAATTTTTATCCTGTTCTGTGGAATGTTCTGGCTGAAATGCAGACTAATACATGAACTGTAGAATGACAGTTCAGAGGATACTTATCCTTCAGTTTAATGGATTATTCCGCAGTACATGTAATTGTTCTGCAGTTCAGTGATCAATTCTGCAGAATTTCTTTCTGTAGTATAATTCATTAAACCACAATTCATACATTCATTCCACAGTTCAGTAACTCACTGAACTGCAAAATGAATGTATGTATTGCAGATTAATGCAGTAACATGCAGAAAAAAAATCTGCAGTTTAATACAATAATACATAAGTCATGCATTTATTCTGCCATTCTAAGTTGGAATTTCTCATGAAAGTTGCCAAAGTGCATTCCGAAATTTTGTGAAGGTGAAATTCTGACTTTTGGCAAAAATCCGCTAGCAGAAGTTTAATTTTGCACAGCCCTAGCTAATAGGACTTACAGTTACAATAATCTCTGAGGAATCTTTGGAGTAACAAATGATGACACCTCATTAGGAGAGCATGTATAGCCTGGAAGTATAGCCTAGAGGTTAGAGTAATGAGCTGTGAACGAGCTTGGTATCTGCAGACCTGGGTTTGATTCTCATGGCCTCCACTTGCATACTGTGTGACTCTAAGGAAGTCACTTAACCAGCTTAGAGCTCCCGGGTTGCCCCTGAAAACAGGCACTTGTGCCTAGTGGGCCTTACCTGGTTACCAACGAATGAGCAAATAAATGTATGCCCCAGAATTGAAAGAGCTGTCTGGAGCTCTAAAACAGTACAGCATCTTGCAACCATCAACCCCAGGTAGCAGATAGAAGAGAAGTGCTATGAAACAGGAGAACATTTTCTTCTTTACTGAAATAAAAAATTAATACATGCCACCTTGATGAAGAGACTGCAGTCACAAAACATTCTTGGCGAATCGAAGAAGAAAATTGAACGTTTCTTGCTCACCACTGTCAGTGGCTCAGAAGGCAGGACACTCACCTATGGGGCCTGAATGCCATGGACTTTAGTGCCACACCAGGTACATGGGGAAAAGTATCAATAACTGACGCTGCATTTCAGTACAAGGCAGGTCCTACACTGTTGAGGTGTTTTCCTTAGATGAGGCCTTTAACCAAGGTCCTTTCTACCGATCTCTGGCCACTGCCCAGCTGAAAGTTAAAGACCCCATGGCATTCACTGAAGAAGAGTAGGAGAGTTTACCTGATGCCATGGCCAATATTTCGCAATCTGTAAAACAAATCTATGTAACCCTCCCCCCAGGTTGCTCCTGGAAACACATTACCATACAGTAGCTTAATGTGCCTTGCTTGGTCAAAAATTCCAAAGGCATAATAAACAAATAAAAATCTAGGGCTAATTTGTTTCTATGTAAAATAATATACAATAAGTAAAGCTTTCGTTTGAACTTTATTTTAGGATACTGAGTCATTTTGTACAATCTTTATGAGCAAGCATTTATTCATATAGACAGCAGTAAATCAGCAGAAAAATTGGTTCAACTGGGTGACAAAAGGCTTTTGATAAAGGTCAAGTGACTGATATACTGCATCTAGGCATTATCAGGGCATTCAGTTTGGTTCCACACTGGCAGCTGGTAAAGAAACTACAGGATCTCAGATGGGGACAGACTAACACAAAGGGCTGGAAACTGACTAAAGGGGTGAGCACAAAGAATACTGGTAAATGGGGAGCACTTGGGAGAGAGGGAGGTCACTAATGAGGTCCTTCAGGAATCAGTCCTTGAGCTGTTACTATAACATCTTCATCAGTAACATAGGGGAGAATAGCAGATTGAACATCTAAATCCTTACGGATGACATCAGGCTCTGTGACAGGGTAGATTATAAGCAGGATATCCCTGATATGAAGGAAGACCTGGGGATGCAGGAGAAATTGTCGAGGGTCTGGCAGCTGATCTTCAATGACAAAAAGAGTAAGGTCATGCACGTAGGCATCAGAAACCCAAGGATATTTGTTTTTGTTTAGAAGCATGGGTGATTCATTCATTATTAAATTCATGACCAAATGCATTCATCATAACCATAATCCCCTAACTCCCTCCTGCCGCTGCAGGCTGCCCTTTTGTACTGGGCTCCTGCCTGCATCGGTGACTTGTTCTGGCCAGAAAGAAAACTGAAGCAGTCCCGACACAGCACCATTGAGCACACTCACTCCCCTTGTCTCACTCACTGCTTCCGTTTCTGCCTGCGCTGCAAGCTAGCCTTTTGTACTGGGCTCCTGCCTGTGTTGCTGCATTTTCTGCCCACAAAGAAATCTGCAGCAATCACAATAGAGCTCCATTGAGCTCGCTCACTACAGCTCTGTCACCCACTCGTTCTGTTTCTCTTGGCGCTGCAGGCTACGCTTGTGTACGGGGCTGCTGGCTGCATTGGCACTTTTGTCTGTCCACGAATAAATCCGCAGTGGTACCGACAAAGCTCCATTGAGGTTGCTCAGTCTCCCTCTGCAACATGCGCTCATTCTGTTTGCTGTGGCGCTGCAAGCGGCCCTTTTGTACGGAGCTCCTGCCTGCATTGGTGCCTTTTTCTGCCAACAAAGAAATCTGCAGCAGTCCTGATAGAGCTCCGTTTAGCTCACTCAGTCCCCCTGTCTCACTCACTCATATTGTTTCTCCCACCGCTGCAGGCTGGCCTTTTCTACTGTGCCCCTGCCTGCATTGATGCCTTTTTCTGCCCAAAAAGGAATCTGCAGCAGTCCTGACAGCGCACCGGTGAGTTTGCTGACTCCCCCTCCCTCACTCACTCTCTCTCTTGTTCTTTTTCTCCCAGTGCTGCAGGCTGCCCTTTTTTACTGGCCTTTTGTGTTGGGGCCTTTTTCTGCCCACAAACAAATCCAGAGCAGTCCCGAAGAGTTCAATTGAGCTCGGTCACTCCCCCTCTCACTCATTCCATCTTAATCTATTCCAAGCACTGATGTCCCACAGTGACTGTGCTATTCTCCGTCAGGAGTGCAAAAACATATTTTAGCCAGGATGTGAAAAATGGCAGCTGTACTGTTCATAAGGAGGTGTGAAAGAATGCCACTGTTGAAAATGTGGAGTGAAAATATTACAAATTTGTGAAGTTACAAGGGTGTGTGTAAACAGTTGAATGCACGTTTGTAACACAGTCATGTTATGGAGTTTTGACACCAAATTTCCAACATAGTGATTTTAGGACCTCTGCTTATGAACAGTGCTACTGTCATTTTCTTAGTGTGTCCCGAACACTGATTTCCCAAAGCAACCGCATTATTCTGTGCCGCAACTGCGAAACCACATTTCACTCAGGATGTGAAAAATGACAGCTGTAGTGCTCATAAGGAGGTGTGAAAAATTGCCATTGTTGAAAATGTGGCATGACAATATTGCGAATCTGCAAAGTTACTAGGGTGTGTGGAAAGTGTGCAATGCACACTTGTAACACAGTCATTTGATGGGCTATCATCACCAAATTTTCAACATAGGCATTTTAGGACCTCTGCTCATGAACAGTATCACTGTCATTTTATTACTCTGTCCTGGACATTGATTTCCCACAGCGACCGCTCTATTCTGCACTGGAACTGTGAAAACACATTTCAGCCAGGATGGGAAAAATGACAGCTGCACTGTTCATAAGTAGGTGTGGGAAAATGGCAATTTTGAAAATCTGGAGTGAAAATATTATACATTCGCGAAGTTATGAGCATACGTGCAAACTGTGCAATGCACGCTCGTAAGACAGGGATTTTATGGAGTATCGTTACCAAATTTTCAACATAGCCATTTCAGGAGCTCTACTCATGAACAGTGTCACTGTCATTTTCTTAATCTGTCCCAAACACTGATTTCTGACAGTGACCGCGCTATTCTGCACTGGAAGTGTGAAAACACATTTCTGCCAGGATGTGAACAATGACAGCTATACTGTTCACAAGGAGGTGTGACAAAATGCTAATGTTGAAAATCTGGCACCAAAATATTGCAAATTCATGAAGTTATAAGTGGTCAATAGCAGCACACTCATCAAAACAAGTCATTTGGGATTTTTTCAAATTTGCAACATAGGCTTTTTGAGAGCCCACCTCATGAACACTGGCACTGTCATTTCGTTAATCGGCCCCCAAAGGTGATTCCACGCAATGACCGCAAAATCACCTTTCGGGGCTGATTACTACCATGACAGTTAAAGCACTCATGAGGAGGGGGTCCCAAAAAACCCATGTTGAAAATTTGGTGAAAAAATTCCAAAAAATGCCTGAGATATGCAGCAAAGTTGAAAAACCCTATTTACTCCATTATACAGCTTACGGGCATTTCCGCAGTTCACAGTCAGCTTTGAAGAGTGCAGACGTGTTCCCGGTCAACCGAAGGTCATCACGCTGGACTCCGGAGGTAAGTATGGGGTGAGGGGGTGTGTGGGGATGCAGGGTTGCCAGTGGGTGGGTGTAGGTTGCTGGAGGGGGGTCTGGGAGACCGCGAGGGACCATTTTTTCTTTACAGGTATAAAAAAAGATAATGCAGGATGGTTTTTATCTTCACAGGGGCATTTGGCACACTGGGGTGGGTGCCCAGCGTAACACTGGAGTCTCACTTTTGGGGGGGGCACTGTAGCTGATAGGGGATTGGGCACAGTCATTGGCAGACAACAAAAGGGGGGATTCCTTTCTGCCGATGGGGATTGGGCACCCTGTCGGAAAATAACAAAGGGGGGTGATCCTTTCTGCTGATGGGGATTGGGCACCCCATTGGCAAATAACAAAGGGGGGAATAATTCCTTTTTGCCAACAGGGATTGGGCACCTCGTCAGCAGACACTGAAACGGGCGGGGCACATTATGCCGACGGGAAGTGGGCTCCCCCGTCAGCAGATAAACATTGTGGGAGGGGTTATATAGTTTGTGAACAGGGCGGCAACCCGCTGCCATGTTCACAAACAATATCAGGCTTACTAGATCCGCCCTGCAATGATGGGTCACTCCATTATTGCAGCAGATGGCTTACGCTGCAATGACGAGGCGGCCCCTAATTGCAGCGGCTGATTTGTCACAAGTTGATGTGAACATTCCAAACTTGTGTCACCAGCAGCCTGCAACGGCATTGGGGGAAGTGGGACAAGCCTTTGCAGCCTGTGGGGGCATTGGCCACAACAGTGCCGTGCCTCCACAGCCTGCTTCTCAGCAAGCTGTGCCAATATGTTTCTTGTGCTGCGCGCAATCAACTTAAAAAGGTAATTTTGCCCTTCTACAGAGACCTTGTGTGCCTCCACCTGGAGTACTGCATGCAGAGCAGGTTGTTTGAGCAGAGACTGGAGAGCATCAACATGTAATCTTTTGAGGTCAAAAGAGAGAGAGAGGGAGGAAGCATGTCTGAAACATTTAAATCCACGAAGAAAATAAACAAAGTGGACACAAGGAAGCTGTTTGCAAAGCATGTCAACATTAAAACAGTACCACAGGGAACAAGAGGAAGTTTATTTATTTCTTGAATTACAAGTACCTTTCAGTCAGAGACTCTTTTACAAAGGTTCCACATCAAGTATTGTATTATGTAATATAATGTATTTACCTACCCGCCAAACTAGCTTCCTCCACCTTCACTGAACTTATAGCTAGTATTGACACTCTTCCACACAGTGATACTATACTGTGTGGAGACTTGACCCTTGATTGGATCAGGCCCAACAAGGGCCAATACCAACCAGTTATCTCTGATGCCAAACTGGAGCAACTACTACACCAACCTACTAGGCTAAACATAAAGACAAGCAACCACAGCCTTTTGGACTGGATTTTAACTAACAATAAGTCCCACGTCAAGGCCGTCGTAATCCTCCCTGATTCACTGAGCGATCACTCCCCCAGTTTTTGTGTCTGCAAAAACAACTTCCAACAACCCCCCCCCCAAAAAAATTATTAAGACAAGAGATCTTACCAACTTCAGCTTGTATAGAGTTCCTGGAAAGCCTAGCTTCCACAGACTGGACCCTGTGACAAGGCGCAACCTCGCCACAGGATTTAGGATCAGCTTTGCAGTGGTTAAGGAGTCTCAGGAAGACCAGTTTGTTAACATCAAACCAACCAGGTATATTTTTATTTTCTTAATATGGTTGGTGACACAGAACTTTGGGCTTCTGCCCTTTTCCTTTTTAAGCCCCACCGGGGAAAATGAAACAAAAACAGAAATAAAGAGGCCTAGCCTCCGGGTGGGCGTGCTGACTAAACAATCCCCGACACTAACTAGAAACCCCCCTTTTCCAGAAGGCTAGACCTTCTGGAAGAACTCAAACAGTAAAACAGAAAACTCACAATGGAAATAACTTTTTTCTTTTTGGCCTAAATTCAAGAGACCAATCTCCTGAAGGTTGCTTGAGGGACTCCTGTTCTGGAACACATCCAAGCAGCTTGTCAGCCCTCTACCCCTGCAGCAACTGCCTGCTGGCTTTTCCTTCCTGTTTTTAAAGCTCTCCTGTCTGTGCAGCTGCAGCCAATCAGCCGAATCAGCTGCAGCTGTACACTGACTATCTTACTCAGGGAAACCCTCTCTCCTCCAGTACCTGAGTTTATCTCAACCCCCATAACCTCGCTACCTGATGTGAATCAAGCCCTAGAGTATCTTTTCGACACCTTTACCACCATCCTTGACACACATGCACATTTCAAATTAAGAAGAGCCAAAGGCACCTACTCCCCTTGGTCATCCCATGAATTAAGACATCTAATGCGATCCTGAGACAAGGCCTGGAAATCATTCAAAAGCTCAGGTCTCCACTCAGATTGGATACCTTACCGCCAACTGAGGAACACATGTAAAACCAACATAAATATGACAAAGAGGGCCTATCTTCTTTCCATGCAAGAAACCCACCTTGCCAACCCCCAAAGTTTTTGGATGCAAATCAATGCCCTGTTCAAGGGTACTGAGCAGGGCACTCCTCATGCTATGCTATCAAAAGGCTCCCTTTTATCATCACCCCTAGAGATAACCAAAGGAACAAATCTCTTTTTCACGGACCTGGTGGAATACAAGAAGAACCTACCCTCTACCCCCTGCTTCACAATATCCCACCTGCACTACCCCTTGCCCCCTCTGCCATCTGAAAATAACTTTACTGGCAGAAGTCCTCAAATGCTTAAAGGGTCTCAACCCCAACAACTCCACAGGTTATGATTCCCTACTAACACAATTCTTTAGGATAGGAGCCCCTGCACTAGCACATCGAATTGCACAGTTAATCAACAGATCCTTTGTTACTCAAAGCATCCGTGACAAATGGAAAATTGTGATAGTTGTCCCAGTACATAAAAGTGGACCAACCAATCTTATCTAGAAACACAGACCAATATCCATAATTTACCCAATTGCCAAAATCCAGGAAAAAATACTATATAACCAACTATTCTCCTTTCTTGAACATACCGTGCCCTAACCATACAGCAACATGGATTTCGGAAGTTGCATGGGACAGATACTGCCCTTCTCAAAGTCATCCCAGACATCACTCAGGCCATGGGCAGGGGCTGTGCCACCGAGGCCATCTTCACTGATCTCACTAAGGCCTTTGATCTTGTAAAACACCCACTCCTCATCTCCAAGCTCCATTTCCTGGGCCTAGACTAGAACTCCCTAAACTGGTTCTCCCATTATTTATCCAACTGGTCCCAGTGTGTCAAACGGGCAGGTGCCCTCTCCTCCTTATCCCGAATTATGGATGATGTCCATCCTTGGGCCACTACATTTCACCATTTTTATTAACGAACTGCCACTGAACTGCAATGGGGCATCGATCCAACTCTACACGGATGATGCTATACTTTATAGATCCAACAGTGACGTCTTCTCCATTAATGTTGACATAGAAAAGGACTTCCAGCAACTGGAATCCTGGTTCAAGAACAACCTGTTGGTGCTAAACTCAAAAAAGACAAAAACTATGTTGTTCAGGCATACCTCTTTCGATTTAAAGTCCCCGCCTCATCTTGTGGTCCTTATTTCCTTGGGAGTGCCTTTAGAAGGAGTGCCCTCCTTTAAATATCTGGGCATATCCCTCGATGAGCACCTATTGCTTGAACTTCATGTGTCCAATGTTATTAAGTCTATCAACCAGAAACTTGGCCTTCTATACCATACTGTCCCCTATCTCACACCTCACACTCGTGTAACCCCCCTGTAAATGGGGGTTCCCAAAAGACTTCCAGGAGCTTGCTTGAATGCTCCAAGCCTGAATGGTGTTTGGCGTTTAAGCCATTTATCAGTGAGTGTTTTTAGAACCTCTGGTACTATCTCTTTAAGAGCTGTCTGCTTGCAGACATAATTAGTTTGTATGGGGGACTGTGTGCTTCTCTGTTTGAGTACCACTCGAGCTGCTGCCAATTCACTCCATTTTGCAGTCACTAGGAGTGCAAAGGAACCTATCTGAAAGATGTAACTGTTTGCCAGAAATCATTTAGAGTAATAATGAAATTACAGTTTGTCTAACCTGCTTTCTTTGCAGTCAGAACTGTGTCTGCCTAGTTCCCCATTCTGGTTTTGAACTGCTGAACTGGACCAATCAGTGTGGGGTAAGCTAGCTCTAAAATGGTGCCTTGGACGAACCAGAACTTGGACTCATAATCAGAGCCAGCCACAAGAGGATTGTATGGGCAGTGACTCTGGGAGATGTAGTTTAGACTTCGGCGTCTTTTTGGACCAACAGGAGCAGTCTATTGTGAGTGACAGCCAATCCAGTCAAGAACTGGGAGGAACTCAAAGGAAGTGCCCAGTTTTGTCTGTTGGAGTTTCAGTTTTAGCTCTGGCAGTGAAGAAGGAAGGAGCCCTGTGCTTTTTCAGTGTGCAGTTTTAGTCGGGAAACGTGTGTAAGGCCCAGAGTTCCAGTCTGCATCTTGTGTAACTGCTTGTTAGGACTGAATCCATCCTGTGAAGAGAATCAAAGGATATCTGAAGAGTAGAAACCAGGCTCACCCTGTAGAAGACTGGAGAAATTGCTGAATTGCACTCGGTCTGTCAGGAACTGAATCTGCTGTGTGTTCTCCCGGGTATTGTGCAGTAATTGCGATCGGGATAGAGAAGCAGCCTGCCTGGTATAGTACTTTCTTTTTGCCATATAAATGTGTGAGGAGTCTCGTGGAGCTCAAGAGTAGCCCTGCTGACATTGAAGGACCCTATCTTGTTTGGAGGTCGTGAGTACTAATTCAGTGTCGCTCCCTGTTGAATTGCCACATTGAATCCAAATAGAATTACTGTACTGCTGACTGTTTAACTAATTTTCTTTTCTCTCTGTGAAGGGCCCCTACCAGCTGCACGGTTTGGACTAGCCACTAGGGCTTGGGTACCCAGGGACAGTAACTGGTAGGGATAGGCTATGCACAGAGCCATAGGTAGATGAGTAAAGTATAAGCTAATTAACCTGATTTCCCCTGTCCTTGTTATATTCCCCTAAATAAATCAGAGCTGCTTGTTTCAGCAAAGTTATACTGCCTGAGGTATTTGTCTATGTTAAAGTTATTGTACTGTGATTGTTGCACTGTATTTTATTTTACAGGAGGTTCCAGTGCCTGAACCAGCCCTGGGGGTAAGTGTATACTGTGAAGGTAATTCTGATATATTGTGTGGGCCACTAGTGGGAAGAAAGGGGGGTTGCAGTGTCCCAGAGGGCTGTGACCAAGTAAGTTTAACTATTGCAAACCCTGACCTCTGGGTGGAGGCACCCGCCATTGGATCCAGGCCCCTCAACCTGTTAGTGGCAAATCAGGCAGGGGTAGTAGCCCCTGGGATAGCGCCATCTAGGGGTTACACTCACAAGACCATTGCCTCAGCCGTCCTTCTTCCTAGTTTATTCTACAGTGCCCAATTACTCACTCTATCAAAACTACTGTGCTGGCCAAATTTAAACAGGCTTACCATAGAATCATATGTTTTGCGGCCAATGTCCCAGCCAGAGCCCATCACTGCGATGTACTCAACACCCTAAACTGGCCGTCCTTTGAGGCTAAAGTTGATTTTTCTTTCCTAAGCACTGTTTTCAAACTCATTCACCTTCCCATCCTTGCTAACCTTCTCTCCTTGAAATCATTCCCTAAGGCCCTCAGAATCTCCCACCTCCCTATATTTTGGATACCAAAAACACATAAAGCCTTTGGTGAGAGAGCCTTCTTCTCCTCAGCCCCTCGTAAATGGAACAACCTCCCTCATAACCTGCTTTTATGTGAATCCCTCTCTCAGTTCAAGAGACTCTTCAAAAACCTTTCTTTCCTCCTCCTGTATGCAATGGCTACTGTGCCTAACCATCCCTTCCCCTCCCTTCCCCTCCAAGTCTATCTGCTTTCTCTCCCCTCTTCTTTCTCCTCCCAATGACACTATCATCCTTTCACCTCAACCTCCTCTTCCTAATCATACCACCTTACTTGCTACTCTAATGACACTATCATCCTCTCACCTCCACCCTTTCTTCCTAATCTCCCCACCTTACATGCTACCCACTTCCTATGTATATATCTGCACTACATATATTATACCCCTACCCCTTACCACTTTAAAACTATGATGTTAGCAACTTATTGTATCTGATTGTATGATGTTCTGATGTACCATGTAAAAGTGTCCGCGTACACTTGCCGTGTAAATATTGTAATGTGTTGTATCTCTGTATAATTCTTTTGTAACCCCACTCCTCAGGTCGCCCCTGAAAAGGGACATTTTTGTCTCAGTGGGCTTACCCAGTTACCAAAATTCAAATAAATAAATGAGTGGGACAGGAAGTTGATAACAAAAGGACAGATGATAAACACTGTATAACCTCTGTTTCAGTGCAAGTCTAGATAGGTTGGTGGGTTGACTAGTTCTGTTCTCTCTCTCTCTCTCTTTCTCCCTCTCTCTCTCTCTCTGTTAAAAGTCACAGAGATTGTTGGTAAAACAGTGTTCTTCAATATTTTCTGATAGCAATCTGCCCTCCGACTGTTTCTGGTGCAGTTTGGTAATTTGTTTGTTCTTCTTTAGTTACCATCATACTTAAAACAAAATATTTTTTCCTTTCTTAAGTTCAGCTAGCCAGCAGCAGTGCAGATGTCTAAGGGGGGACATGGTATGTCACCAGGCACATGGTGCCACACCATAACTTGTGTCCCTGACCAATGGCTTAGCAAAGAAAGTTGGCCTCATACTCCCTGCCCTGTACCTTGTAACCCATTTCTAGACTATTTTTATTTTTGCCGTCACTCACAGCAGGTCCTTCCTAGTGGCTTAATGGACCCAGAACCTCTTTTGTAAATTTTGACATCCAGTGGATCCCTCTCCCTATCTCTTTTCCACTGCACTATGGCATTTTGTAATTTAGCACAATGCTTCATTAGCATGCCAGTAGTCCTAGAATGGCACAAAAGGGTGCAAGGTGTAACACTGGCACAAAGCAGTCCTTGTGAAAGCTTTGCACCACTAGTTTGCATTTGAGTATGGGCCCCTGATTTCTTGTGACAGGCAGTCTCCTCTAAGTCAGAAGATTCTACTTCACAAAGTGAATTTCAGTGGTGAATTTACTTTGCAAAGTACTTTGAGAAGTTCAGTTTGTGAAGTGGGCCTGCAACTAGAGATATGCAAAGCTGACAAACTTTACTCCAAAAAATAATTTGTGAGTTTGCCACATTTGCATTGTGAAGTGCTGACTTTGCACAGTTTTAGGCAGGCAAACTTGCACTTTCTTAGGAGAAGTTATACAGATTCACTGGTGAAGCTGCAACCTTGCCATAATTTCACCTTTACTTCACTTGATTTCACCTGAAAACGCAATGCAAAGGGGTAAAGTGGGCAATTTGAGAAGCTTTTTGCAAAGGCGAATTTCGCAACTTCGCTGGAACTTCACCAGAGATGAAAAACCTTGCAACAGCTCTACCCCAACCAGAAAACATTTTACATCTTTGTAAAGTGCAAAGTTGGCCACTTCACCAGAACATTGCGGTGAAGTTTTAAGTCACTGCATCCCTGGTGACAATCATGAAAAAAACACATAGGCCAAATCTTGAACCATCCATAAGATCAGTGCAAGCTTTGCCAAACAGCAGGTTGTGCCGATGGTCAGTGTTACACGGACCCTGCACCTGATTCCTGTACAGGAGAGGTCCCTGCACCTATCACCCACATGTTGCAGCAGCTGCTCTTGTGCACCACACAAATGTCACACAGGAGGAGTTTGGCAGAGGGTGCAGCATGCAGTCATTGACCATGAACCCAGCCTCACAACACAGGGACATTCTAGATTCCTGGGGAGCTGATGCAGGCTGCATTGTTGGAGGGGGGAAAGGCAGCAGATGGGGGGAGGGCATGGTGATGTGCCCAGGACACCCACAGAAATGCCAACAGATGTGCCTGCTGCAGGTCCAGTAGACAAGCAGGGCACAGATTAGGGGACTGGGTGACAAAGTCCCTAGTGCAGTCTGCACCGAGCTGCACATCAGTGGCAATCTACAGTGTGTGTCCAATGGCTGCCCACTTGACTGGGCATCAGGCCAGCCCATGCTCCCACCCAGCACTCTCTGCAGGGGTGGCGCAGGGGCTGTTAGACCACCTGTTGGGTGGTCTGAGTCCTGGCATACAGCCAATTGTCAGAATTTCATTTAAGGGGATGGTGCAGCTTGCATCTGCCACAAGCCCCCAGTACTCTGGCATACCCCTGACCTTGGTGCAGGCCTAGTGCTCAGCTGGTCTGACACACAGGGTTCCTGGTTTGCCAAAGACCACCTTTCAAAATCAGGAACTGTGCAACTTTTGGTGCAAGGTGCCCCTTGCATCAATTCTGTTTGATGCAGGCACCTTGCATCAGATTTGGGGTTTTGAGAATCAGGCCCATGGTCTTTTTTTCATCTAGCATTTCTATGTTCCAATTTATGATTCTTATACTGTACATTGGAGAGAAAAGACATAATATTGACATAATTAAAAAACTGAAAGTTTTCTCACTCTGTATCACTGCAGAGGACATGCTGCCCTTACCAAATCTGTCACAATGGCAATACAATGGTATAGCAATGGCAATGCTGTGGTCAGCTGAAAAATCCACAATGGTACTACCCAGTGGTATTCTGGTATCACAGTGGTAGATAATATATACATTTTCCTCGGTGCACTGTTAGTGCACTGGCACAACGCTATCCCTACGGCATGTTTTACCATTTTCTCTGTCTCTCGCACACACTGGTAATACAATGGTATCACAAAAGTTTGAGATTTTTGTCAGCTCCTCCAAATAGTGGCACACTGGTAGCACCATGGTTCTCCGTTATTTTGTCATTTCAGTATTTGGTACCTCTCACAGCAACCCTGGACTCATATGGTAGCAGTGGTACCAGTATTAATCTCATTATACTTTGTACTCTAATGCATTGTTAAGCTAAATTACATTATCAGCCTCATGGAGGACAGCTCTCAGTTCCATATTTTTATTTGTTCACTTGTCTTTATCTTACTGATAATGGACTGTTATTTTTCACATAGACCAGAACATTCAAAGGGCACTTGCAATCGCTAAATGTATTAGTGACTCTCAAACAACACTTTGCACCCCAAAAACAGGGTAGGATTGCAAAATGATATCTTGGATAGCATGATTAGTGAGTCTCTAACCAGCTGGTGAATGGCTCTAAAAGATGTCACCTCCCTAAACCAGGTATTATCACCTCTGCCTCCTTCCCCTGCCCCTTTTGAGCTCCCACCATCGGTAGTATTGCACTTCCCCTGGTGTTTAGTGGTTCTCTTGCCCATTCCGTACATCAGAAACTGCCAATACCTACCTGCCCACCCAGTCCTACTGCTCTCACCTTCATGGTCTTCACTGTATGTTTATGCACTCTCCCCAAAGTGGCAATTGGCAGAGACACTCTGCTAACTTCTGTGACCAACTGAGGACAGAATGCCAGTTTTGCGCTTATGTGCCTGCTGTATAAACAGCTGTGTACAGTTAGCACATGATCATGAACTATCATCCACTTTGTGCCTGATCAAGGAGCTGAGAGAAGGGTCTGTGCTGAATGTGGTAGGGTGGCAAATATATAGCAAGCCTGGGGACCAGGGGGTAGTGTTAGCTGTAAGAACTAACTGGGTCATGGTGGGAGCTTTGGATATATAGGGGGCAAGGGCTCTCACTCAACTGTGTTATGCAATGCTAGGTGGAAAAGAACAAGACTGCCATAATGCCGGACTTGATTGCCTCGGTAGACCTGGCTTGCATCACGGAGATCTGGCTGGATGAAAATACTGCTCCCATTTTGGAGGAGGCAGTGCCAGCTGGGTACTCCAGGATACACAGCCCAAGGAAGGATCACAGAAGGGGGGTGGCCATTTGTTTTAAATCTGACCTGGCTCTCACTGTGCTACCTATGGGTCTCACCGAGTCCTTTGAGTGTGTTGCCGCACAGGGGGGTCCTGGCATGGGTTACAGAATCCTCCTGCTCTATCTCTCCCCCAGGTAGGGAGGGTGAATTTTTGAGGGAGATAGGGGAGCTTGTCGCTGGTCTGGTGCTGGAGTACCCAAGAAGGTTAATTCTCGTGGACTTCAATGCCTGGGTAGATGACGGGCTCTCCAGATTTGTTAAAGATCTCCTAAGGAGCATGGAGGGGCTGGGCCTGGAGCAAAATATTACTTCAGTGACTCACGCACGTGGCCACACACTGGACTTGCTGTTTTCATTAGGTCTTGAGACCACTGACCTTAGAGTTGATCCGGTAGTTTGGTCTGATCACAGCACTGTAAGGTTCAGGTTTGGGGCCCCTCTGAAGCCCTTGCCTCTGTGGAAATGGTTTGGTACTGCCCTTTGTGGGGTTTGCCCTCATCAGGGCTATTGGCAGTGCTGGACCTATTGAATGTGGGGACTGCTTGTGTGATTGGAATGGAGGAGGTGGTGGCGGCATATAATGGTGCCGTCATGGCCACCTTTGACTCAATCGCACCTGTTCATGTCCAACCCTTATCTACTCGTTAGAGACCTCTCTGGTTTGATGGGGAACTCAGGGAGTTAAAGATTAAGGATCGGAGGTTAGAGGGACGGTGGAGGAGATCTGGCCTGAGGAAGGACAAATTGGCCCTGATGTCCCATTATAAAGATTATCAGGGTGCAATCTCCTGCAAGAAGGCAGACTTTTTGTCATGGGAGATTGCTGCAGCAAGAAACAGACCAGTTCAGCTCTTCCACACAGTGGATAGGTTATTATATCATGCCTGCCGCCATGTGGGGGGAGCAAGTTCAAGCACTAGTTGCAAGGAGTTTGCTTTGTTTTTTGCTGACAAAGTGTCCGCTATCACAGCTGAGATCTCCTCCACTGTCACTCAAAGGGATTGTGGGGTCCACTCTGAGGTGTTGCAGAACACTCCTCCTGTCTGGGCTGAGTTTGATCCAGTTGGGGTGGAGGAGGTGGTGAGGGTTGTCTCAAGACTGAAGCCAACACATTGTGATCTAGACCCAGGTCCAACACAACTTTTTGTTGGATGTATGGACCTGATTGCACCTGTTGTTGCTGAGATTGTCCATAGTTCCTTGGGGAATGGGGTCTTCCCATTGGCCCTGAAAGAGGCCTTGGTAAGACCCCTATTAAAGAAACCCTCATTGGACCTGGATTGCCTCGTCAATTACAGGCCAGTCTCTAACCTCCCATTTTTAGGGAAAGTTATAGAAAAAGTGGTGGCAAGTCAGCTTGTGGAACGTTTTAATTCCTCCTCCACCTATGAGATTTTCCAGTCCGGGTTTAGGGCTGGGCATAGTGTGTAGACTGCCTTGGTGAAGGTGCTTAATGATCTCCTAATGGCAGGAGACAGGAGAGATCATTCCATCTTGGTCCTCCTGGATCTCTCAGCGGTGTTTGACACTGTGGACCATGAGGTGCTACTTGACCAGCTGCGGTTCTGGTGTGGCCTGTCCGGTAAGGTCATCAAATGGTTCAGGTCATACCTACAAGTTAAAGTGCAGAGGGTAGTGATAGAGTTGGCCTCGTCTAGCCCAAAGCCTCTTACCTGTGGTGTTCTTTAGGGGTCGGTCTTGTTGCCCTTATTGTACACAGTGTACATGCTGCCATTGAGAGACATTATCAGGTGGTATGGGCTGGGTTTTCACTGCTATGCAGATGATACCCAGCTATACCTGTCCTGTGAACCAAGTAACCAGATGGTGGACTCTGTATTTAACAGCTGCCTGTCTGAAATCCAGACTTGGATGTCCCATAACTGGCTGAGACTCAACCCAAAGAAGACAGAGGTGCTGGTGGTGGACCTGGGTCATTGTGGGGGGATGGGGGTTTGTGGAGACCATCTAGTCTTGTACTGGTGGGGGTGCCACTAACCCCATCCGAATGGTTGAAGAATCTGGGTGTGATCCTTGACAATGGCTTCACACTTGATGCTCAGGTGTCGGCCATTGTTAAGAGTGGATTTTATCATCTGAGGAACATTGCCCAGATTCTGAGCCTGTTACTCGCCCCCTCCCCCCGAGGACCTAGACTCACCAGTACATGTTTTTGTAACATCCAGACTGGATTACTGCAATGCCGTGTACCTAGGGCTATCTGGAGGTAACCTCTACTGACTGCAGCTGGTGCAGAATGCAGCAACAAGATTATTGATGGGTGTGCGTAAGTGTGATCATATTACACCAGTCCTCCACGAACTGCACTGGCTGCCGGTTAGGTGGAGGATTGCCTTCAAAGTCGGGTTACTGACCTATAAAGCTCTACATGAAGGGGGACCAGTCTACCTGCAAGAGCTCCTTGTGCCTCACCGCCCATCCTGAGCTCTCTGTTCTGCTGAGGGTTGTCTCCTGGGTATTCCTAGGGTGAGGTTGCATCACTCGGGTGATCAAGCATTCTCGGTGGCTGCGCCTACCCTATGGAATCTATTACCTAAACAGTTACCGGAGGCACTCTCGTGGATACCTTAAAAAAAGGTTTAAAAACTTGTTTAATATAACCAGGCTTTTAATTTTTAGATAATTGAGTTTACTTGGATTGATTAGATATATAGTTTTATTTATTATGACTGATTGGATATTAGTGTTGATTTAACTGTATTTTGGTATACTTATAAAATGTTGTATTGTATTGATTTTGAAGCGCTCCGAGTCCTTGGAAAGGAGCGCTATACAAATAAAATATCTATCTATCTATCTCTCTATCTATCTCTCTCTCTATCTCTCTATCTATCTATCTATCTATCTATCTATCTATCTATCTATCTATCTATCTATCTATCTTTTTATCTATCCATCTATCTATCTATCTATCTATCTATCTATCTATCTATCTATCTATCTATCTATCTATCTATCTATCTATCTATCTAATGCACCACTGCTCACTCTTATCAGGCCCTGGGCTGACTCCCCTCATCAGCCCAATGGACCTATCTCCTGGCCAGCACAGTCAATAAGGCCATCCAAAGCTGAGCTACCTCTCCGCAATCCCACCTCCTTTGGCCAAAAGTGTTTGTTCGAGAGCTCTGCCTCACTGCTGGCTCCATGCTTGAGTGCCCCCTAGTCTCCACCTGTATGGGTAAATGTGCATTGTCATCTGCAGCCCCTTTCCTCTGGAGTAACCTACCCACTCCGCTTAGCACCACTGACTCTCCAGGACTCTTCCACGCTCTCCTTAGATCTCACCTCTTTTCCTCCACCCCTTGCTCCTGCCCTCCCAACTTATTATTATGCCTCTACTCCCCTTCCCTCCTTTCCCTTCTTGGTCCGTACCTACACTGCCATGATGCACTTTTTCCTTTACTCATCTCTGATCATGCCTAATTTGTATTACAACTTGGCTATTACTGTACCTGCTATTGTAATTAATTTTATTTATCCATTGTGCTGCAACTTTATATATATCTTCATGTAAATAACCTGTATATTTTTATTACTGTCTATTGTATGCCTTGTCCCATCCTCCTTTGTACTTGTTTGTATTCCTGTGACATCCTCAATGACCCAGGTCATGCCTGAAAATGGTTCTCAGACTAGTGCACCTACCTGGTAAACAAACGAATAAATAAATGGGGACCACTGAACATCAGGGGTAGTAACAATCTACTGTATACCTGTGGGGTGATTGTAGGATGGGATAGGACTTGACAGCAGGTAAATTAAGAACCTGGACCTGTGGGATAATTAGGGGAGGGGACCCAGTGGAGACTGACTGTTTCCCGGTAGGGTGCTTTGGCCCTGCAACTCCCAGGAGATGTTATGCCTGGCACTGTAGTGTTGCCTCTGCTGGAATTGGTGTGAGCAACATGGTTGTCACACTGGCATGGGTGAACTCTTTCTCCACACCCTCCTGAGTGTCCATCCTATAACAGGTTTTGGTGCCATCTGCAGAAAGACATACCTTCACATCCAGTCTTCTGCAATTTCACTTATGAAGACATTGAAAAGGCCCACTCCTAATACTGAGCCCCACCCTGCACCATGCCTTTAACCAACTGTTGAAAGCCAGTGTGGACAGTCCTATCATCTCCTAAGATGTATATAGGTAACCTTTTGGCAAAAGTCACCATGCATGCTGTCTGCTTGAGGACCCTTCCCTGATCCCTGAAATTTTCCTGCACTACCCCTACCCAGTCTCTTGCTAGGTCATTTGTCCCCAGGTGGACAATGACATCTAGCTCCCTCTCCTCTCCTGTTGCCTAATGATCCATTGTATCTGCTCTCATCTCTCCAAGCCAAAGTACCTCTCAAGTATTTCACCTTCCTCTTCTTTACCCCACCCTACTCGCAAGTCTATCCCCCTAATTAAGTCCCCCACCAGCAGTTGCTTCCAACTCAGCTGGGGGACTCTTCCTTCCTCCCTCCTTGTAACTGTGGAATGGTCCATGGACAATGTTTTCCTTGGGGGAGTTTGTCCAGGGGCCGAAAGGGTGGTTCAGCTTCAGGGAGAGTGGTTGGCTGGGCAGGACCTGTTTCAGATGCAGGGAGATTGGTTAGTGTGGGTGGACGGCTACTCTGTAGGTTGGAAGTATGATCTGGGGAGGGAGTCAGTTGCAGGGAGGGCTGTTGTTGGGGGAGAGGCTTGTTCTGGGACTGTTTGTCAGGGGAGAGGGGCTGGAAGGTTGGTTAAGCTGCAGGGAGGGTTGCTGGCTACAGGAGAAAAGGGTGGTCTGGGGGAGTGTTCTAGCTGCATGGAGATTTGTTGAAGGGGGAGGCTGGTCCATGGATGATAAGGGTGGTTTGGGGGATTCTGGCTGCAGGGAAAGTAGTTAGCTGGGGTTAAGAGGCACGTTCGGGGGCTGTGAAATGATCCAGGGAGTGTGCTCAGATTTGGGGAGGCTTGTATGGGGGCTAAAAGAAGGGTGCAGCTGCTTACAGGGTGGTCAATTAGCAGGGGAATATATTATACAATGCCAAAACTCAGTATCCCGACACATGGGATACCTAGCACATCCTCCTGACCCACAGGAGATCAACAGAGCCACTGTCCTGACACAGTCACGAAAAGCTGCCCAACACACAGGAGGCACAAAATACCAAAAACCCAAGGCCCTGTGCAGGGGAAGAGTCCACAAACAGCCACCAGTTTGCCGAGACATGTGGCACAACACTACTGCATGAATGCAGGCCTGCTGCAGGAGTAGGAAACAAAGCAGGTGAACCGGAACTCTGACAAACAAACCAGCACAGGGGCAGAAAATGCAAGCCCCATAGAAGAGAGCACAGTGAGGACTAGAACAGGTCATTTACCACAGAAGTCACTGGTCAGGATACCACAACAGAGGAGAACACAGAGAACAGAGGCAGTCATTGGAAAATGATGCATGGGGGCAGCAGACGGACATACATTCATGATGGCATGCATGGGAGCTACAGATGCTGGGACACCAATGCTGGGGGGTGCAAAGGCCAGCCTAGGTAGGTGTACACTGACCCGTAGGCAGAGCGCACAACACACAGGGACCCCTGCATACTGGACAGCAGGGAAGTGTACCATGGAGCATAGCCTCACCACAGTACAGTAGCTGACGGGGGCTCAGGACACTCTGGACATAGAACTGGAATGTGACCGTGACACACAGCACAGCCATGAAGCACTGGGACTGTAGGCAGACAGTGGCACTACAGTGCTGGTACAAACCGCCCACAGATGAGTTGCAGCTGCCACAGGTGCAGCCCATGGAATGTGATGTGCAAAAGAGGTGTAATCACACCCACATGCCTGAGCTGGAACAAAAGCTGGCCAGTGTGGCACAGTCCTCTGGCACAATGGAGGAAAGAGTGGAAGCCATGGATGGGCCAGGGTGCTCAACTGCAACCCCAACAACAGGGACAATCTGTGAGGTTTTACCATCCAGGAGGCAGACAGAAAACCAAAATACTTTTAGCTGGTCAACTCACTATTCCTGCATCACTGGACTGGGAGGCTGAGCTGATTGGACTGAGCAGGAGCTACACGCGTCTGCAGTTGTGGAGAAGTTGCAGGCAGCAGGACCGTTTCGCTTGTTTTATCTTATAAAAGGTATGCCATCCATGTCATAGAGCTACACGGTCTTTCCAGTTAATCTTATTGCGGCTTGGTCCTGTCCTTTTGGCGCTTCTCTCTCTTGTCTTGCCATTTCAGACAAAGGGCTTCCTCACTGCTAGGGTGGCCGCAGTGAGGGAAAACGGCTGAAGACAGCACCATTCGGACTGGTGGAGGAAGAATCTGCACTGAGGACTTATATGATGAGAATGCAGTAAACATCACTGAAAAACTACTGAAAAACTGAAAAACCGCGGTCCAAAAAGGGCTAAAGATTGCTACTTTTTAAGGGCTGTATTTATTTTATGTATAATTTTTAAGTAGTATCTTATATTTTATACACTATATGTGTGTTTTCTGTGTGTTATGTGTGTTATGAGTCTTTGGTGCGATTTAGTTAGTTTGTTTTTTTAATACCATATTAACTTGATACCACTTTTGAGAACTAGGCATTTTTATCATCCATATAATGATTTTAGGTTAAGTTATAAAGTTTCAAATAGTTTGAAATAATAGATTTAAAAATTCCCGGGGTTGAAAGATCACATGATCAGTATCCCCCTATAAGCTCTAAGCCTCTTTCTCTTTGGTTTTAAAGTACCTGCTCAAGCTCCATTAAGAACGGCAGTACTACTAGGAACTGACAAGGAGCTGACGGGGTTATTGCGAATCGCAAAAGCAATTGTTTATTTTTTTTACTCCAGTAGCAGTATTTTACTTGTCTATTCAGCATTTTATTTAAAACATGCTACATTGGAGTAAGTTGTCACAAATACGCAGTAATTTTGAGTCTGGTGTACTGCGAGTCTTGTGTAGTTAAAAACTGATTGGCCTTTCCGTGCTTTTCCGTGCAGGTATCTTGCTGCATCTTGCTGCATTTTATCAAAATAAGGACTTCAATAGTAAGTTTTGCTATATTGTCAGCCTAAGAGGCCTCCACTCGCCCTCTCAACCCCACAGATAGCTGGATCCCTACCCGAGCTCCCTCCTGGAGCTACTGCAACACACGGGCTCCTAAGAGGTAATTAATCTACCCCCAAGAGCAGCATCCTTGTGAGGGGTGGGGGGGTCTCACTACCTTGTTTCTTGGGGGCTATACCTGTGGACTATCTGGAGCCTGCCTATATTTTGTAATGTTATGGTGTTGTGCACTGCTGCAAGTGGGTTTGTTTGATTGTGAAACTAAACTGCCTTGAAAACCTCAGGCTCGGGGGGTACACTCTCCTCAACAACCGCAGAATCAGAGCTGCTTATAAGTGAATTTTTGACTATACTGACTGTGAATTTAGGAAGCTAATACTTTGCCAGCTTACCATATTGTGTCTATTGTTGCCTTGTTTCTCCAAGTGGCTGCTTCAATTGGGATATTTCCCGCGTGCATGCGCAGTGCAGCCCCTGGTCTCCCGCTGCATAGTAATTGATGTCTTTGTCTCCTTTGCAAATATAGGCCTCCACTCACCCTCCCAACCCCACAGACAGCTGGATCCCTACCTGAGCTCCCTCCTGGAGCTACTGCAACACACAGGCACCTAAGAGGTAATTAATCTACCTCCAACAGCACCTCCTTTGTGAGGGGTTAGCTCATCGACATGCTGTGCTGCTCAACTGCCCTGCCCACCCACCCTTGGCATTTCCTTTATAGGCACTGCCTAATGACATCACTTTCTGTCATTCATTATTTTAAGTCCCCACTTTCCCATGTGCAGGTTATACCTGCTAGCCACTAGAGGGACCCTCTGACCTTCCATCTCAGGCACCACTACCTGTCTTCTTCCCCCCCGACTTCCTGGAACCCTTCTAACCTCCTGTGCCACTTCTCTCCTCCGCAACTCACACCTACCTCTGCCCACACCTCTCCCAGCACCCAGCCCCATAGCTAGCCCTACCTCCTGACTCCTAACTGCACCACCACACCTACACCCAGTGACCACTAGGAGTCACTATTTCTCACGCTGTTTTTGGCCCTAACCCAGCCTGCATCAGACCCCTAGAATGTGGATCACTGCTCTCACCCAGGCACTTTTCTAGCTGCCCTGGCAGAGACTTGAACCTTGTACCCTGTCCACCAGAGTCTGTGTTACTACCACTAATCCAAAGTGGTATCCACACTTTATGGAAGACAGCCTAAATACTTCTTCCTTTCTACCCTACTGCTACCACTAGAACTATGCTAGTCCACCTCCTCCTAAAATGCCTCCCCCTCATCTACTTTCTAGTACCCTCATCCAATCAGCCAGTCATCTCCCCTGGCTCACTGGAACCAGTGCCAACAATTCTACCTGACATAGTTCGATCTCACCCTACACTGACCATGTGCACTGGCCCACAGCACCAACCCCCTGGGTACATCCCCACCGCCTACCCAGGCTCCCTTTGGTGGCTAATCGTTCTCACCCTCCCGACGTGGCAATCCCTACCCATCCCCTGTTCCCTGAAGGTCCCCTCCCCATTTCCACATACCCATTGGAAGCCTACACACCACCGCTCCCTGGCCAGAGCCGTGGTCCTCCTTCTACTCTTAACAGGCAATATACATCCTAACCCAGGCCCCACCCAGACCAGTCCACCAGGTGGGTCCCCCGGTCTGAGCATTGCCTCCATGAATATATGCAGCATATTGAAAAAATATTATACCCTCCAATGCTGGATCATGTTGCACAAACCAGATGTCATAGCACTGGTGGAAACCTGGCTATCAAAGTCCACCCCTGACTCCTTTGTCTCCCTCCACCCCGGGCTACACCCTCTACCGGGAGGATCGTGTAGGCAAACATGGGGGTGGCTGTGGAATCTATACCAGGAATACACTCACTGGTCAAGCACTTCTTACTCCGGCCCTTGCAAGTGGGGCACAGGCCCTTACCCTTAAACTTACTCCAGACCCCTCCAGGGGCCCCCTTTATCTCACCACTGCCTACATTCCCCCAAAGAACCAAAATCCGGCACTGTTATCCTTAACTGATTATCTTGCCACCCTCCCTCACAAGGCAGAACAAGTCCTTGTGGGGGACCTTAATGTGAACTGGCTTAGCGTCGCCTCCTCCACCACCTGGGACTCCTTTGCGGCCATTGATCTGACACAACTCATTTCCCAACCCACAAGAGTAAACCCTAAGAGAAGTACCAGCACCCTCCTAGATGTTATCATCACCAACCACCCCCAAAAAATCCTGGATATCCAAGTCCTCCCTGACTCACTCAGTGACCATTCCCCTATCCTATTCCGTTGGGTGACCCCCTCGCCCCGATTCACAGCCCAGCCCACACTCTGCCGGCATTTCAGACCAGGTGGGTTAAAAAACCTCTAACAATTTCTTGCCCAGATAAACTGGTCCCCCATTCACCACACTCCTGACATAGATACTACCCTTGCCTTCTTTTCCCAAACCTTTAACAAAGCCTGCGACCTCTTCGCACCCTTCACGGCTGCCCGAACCAAAAAACATAATGTGCCCTGGATTACTCCTGCCCTATTACAATTGCTCAGGCTTAGGGATAACCTATGTCACCTTGCCACAGAATCAGGCTAGATGGCTGACAGACAGGCCTACAATGCTGCATGGAATAAGTGCACTTGGGCCATTCGAAAAGCCAAGGCCGACCACTACCAGGCTATGCTCACCTCCTCCTGGGGGTGTGCATGAACTTTCTGGGATAATGTCAAACAATTAATTGGGAGCGCACACTCCCCTCCCCCATCCCAGATCACCATTGACGGCACTACCATTATGGATCCAGCAAACATTGCAGACTACCTTAACACATCCTTTATGGACCTTAGCTCTGTCCTCCCCAGTAATTTCTTTGACCCGCCACCCTCCCTACCTGCCCCAGTCCTCCAATACCCTAGCTTCCACCTATGTAGGCTAACTGCCCAGGAAGCCATACCCCACCTGGTCAGAGCATTAAAGAGCAATAGTCCTGGCGATGACTCCCTGGACCCCAGCATTCTCTGTCTGGTACTGGATCAGGTCCTTGCCCCACTCACCAGCCTCCTCAACAAATCCCTCTGCCTGGGGAAATTCCCAACTGCATGGAAAACCGCCATTGTTAATCCCATTCACAAAGGTGGTGACAGGTCCTCTGCCGGGAACTGCAGTCCTATCTCCATACTCCCACCCCTCTCCAAAGCCCTAGAAAAGTTGATTGCCATGCAAATTACTGAATATTTGACCAAATGCAACATCCTCTGCCTTGAACAGCACGGTTTCTGCACAGGACACAGTACCAGCACTGTACTAATTGAATTTTCAACTTTCCTGCACTCCTCTCTGGACTCTGGCTCCCTAGCCAGGGCAGTGCTTATTGACCTCTCAAAGGCTTTCGACACTGTCTCCCACCCCCTCCTGCTGGATGCCCTCTGCCACATTGGCTTCTCTGCTGGGCTTCTCACCCAGTGCACCAGCTACCTATCTGCCCGCTCCCAATGTGTCAGAATTAATGGGACACTTTCCAAAAATTGTCCCATCCACTCAGGGGTTCCTCAGAGCTCCATCCTGGGACCCCTACTCTTCTCACTCTACCTTAACACCCTGCCCAGTGCATGCACAGTTAAATTTTTGCTGTATGCAGATGACGCCGTCATCTTTGCCACTCACCGTAACCCTATCTTTCTCCAGGACTCCCTACAACTATCCTATAATGATGCTGAAACCTGGTTTAAAGAGCACAGACTGGTCATTAATCTCAAAAAAACTAAAACAATGCTCTTTGCCTACCCCCAAAACAAAGCCAGCAACTTCCCACTCCATATCCTCCCCTACTCCAAACAACCTCTAGAGCAAGTCCACTCCTACAAGTACCTTGGAGTCTCCTTTGACTCAGCCCTCACCTACCACACCCACAAAGATGCCCTTGCTTCAGCTACTAATGTGCTGCTAGGTATCTTATGCCGCTATAAAAACTGTCTCCCCCCGCTGCCCTCCATCTAGCAGTTACATCCTCTATATTATCCCTTGTTGACTATGGCCTACCAGTATACGGTGCTGCTAACATGACCGCCCTCAATAAAATTCACATCATCCTAAATAAGGCATGCAGGCTAATCACTGGGGCCTCCAGGCTCATGCATTCATGCCAGCTCCATGACATGGTAGTACTGCTGAACCTAGATGAACGTCTATGATACCAAGCCTACCTGATAAAAAAAACTCTTCTCAGACTATCCCCACCTGGGCTGACAGCCTCCCTCCACCAAGCCCAACCCTTGGTCTGTACACGGACCTCCTGCAAGGCCACTTTTCTAGACCCAAGATCTAGGACCTCCCTTGGACAGAGGTCCTTCTGCTATAGAGCTCCATCCTGGTATAACTCGCTCCATGCCCCCATCTCGGATGCCCCCATGATCTCCAAATTCAAAACCGCACTTTGAAGCCAACTATTTAATACGCGTAGCTGCACCTGTCTATAATTGAGGCATAGCTCTCTGTGCCCTAACAATGCCCACTGGGCTACATCCACACCACTCCTCTTTTAATCCTTACCCATTGCTGATTGAACTACTATTATCCAGCTGCTTGCTCTTACCATCATGCAAGAATGTGCCTTTGTAACTAAACTGGCTTATCTGTTTAACTGTTGTAATCACATATGCTTGCTAACTATGTAACCCATATGCTGTAACCAAAGTTTGTTATGTATTTGTCCTCAATGTGATGAGGTACCTTTGGAAATGAGCCTCTGGCTCAAAGGTTGTAAACCGATGTACAAAATAAATAAATAAATAAATTATGCACATGTGCAGCTGAAAGTCATTTAGTGAGATAATAGTTACAGGGAGTTTTTATTTTTTCATTTCTGTTTTTAAAATGGTTAGATAATTGTTTTTCTTTTTGTTTGGCAGTGAGCTTGTTGGGACAATTATATTCTACTTTCGGTCAAGGAGCGACTCAAGGAGTGCTATCAATAAATGTTGAAAAATTAAAAGAGACCGGTGCAGAGTCTTGGCTGAGATTCTTGTCTACAAATGTTGACTCACCAAATTTGGTCCCTTTGTTAAAGCATACCAGAAGCTGTAGTTTCTGGGCTCTGGCCTTGAATTTTGGATCAGTCTTGAAACAGTTGTAAAGCACTACGATTTATAGGAGAAGAGAAGTTATTCAAGTATACAGGTGTCATACTAAATTTTGGTCTCCGTTTTAAAAACTTATAGAAGTGGTAGCTTCTGGATATTGGTCTTTGGACTTGGACTTGGACTTGGATTTTGGTTAAACCCTGAAAATAGCTGTAAAGCAACGTGGCTTATGGGAGAAGAGAAGGGAAGATAACCAATTACAGAGGGGACATTATTGGATTCTTATCAAGAACTTATCCACAACTAGTAAAGAACGTGACCTACTAAAAGTACAATTAGCATTCAATTAGCATATTAAATGGTGATTTGCTGATCATTTTCAGAAACCAAGTTACTTGTTCTAACTGTATATACAAATGCTGAATTTTGCTTGTGAACTAACTCTGTGAACCAGTTTAATTTAGAGAGGGTAGGCCTGGTAATTTTCAATGATTTGTTAACCCACTTCATTTTACACCATCTACTTTTCTGTTTTTTCTTGCTACACACCAAATGGTATAAAAGGTGTGAAGGTGTGAGGGTGTGAAGTGGTAACAGTGAGTCCGGTTTTTGGATAGCATTATATAGATACTACTTACTGAATAGAAAGTAACCTTGGGTTTGCTAAGAAAACAAAACAATAAGCATGGTAAATACAAGACTGCAGAGGAAGAAAGCATGTTGCTCTCCTCTATTGGCTAGTCCTGTTTTACCTACTGAGAAATCAAGACCAAGTAAGACGTTTATCAAAAAGGACAATAAGCAAACATGAAATTAGAAAATGATAAAGCATCTACCCCTAACACTCTTATAACTTGCTCTCTGCATAGTAGTAGTCCTAAACTTACAGAATTTCCATCACTTATCTATGGAAGCTTGGAAAACATAATTTTTCAGGAGGATGCTAATGAGAGGGAGACTGAAAATAGCCATATAGGAGAAAGTAATGATATGGTGAATGACAATTTAATTAAGGAAGAGAACTACAATTTAGGACAGGAATTTGTCCTGGATTTGGATCAAGAGATGTCAGAACAAACCAGTTTTTTGAACTTCGATAAGGAATGGGATACAGAAAACACAGAACAGCATAGTACAGAGAAACATTTAGGGGGTGAAAAGAATAAAAACACACAATTTGCACAAGAGGATTTGATATTAGTATCTGGAATTGAACTTAGAGAGGTTAATGACAAATTACAGTGGACTATCAAAGGGATAAAAGATCTAGCTTTTAGCTATAACAATTTCCTAACAACCAATACGACTAAAATATCTAAAGAACATACTATGACAGGAGATCTGGGTAAACCTTTCTTTTTGCCTGACTTAATTGATGAAGAACTGGCAAACAATTTAGGACATCAGCACACAGCTAACGTAATGCTAATGGAACAGCTGATTTACTGGATTTACTGGATAAAGTAGTACAAAAGAAGGCTCAAGGCCCATCTAGATTGTCCTCCCCTCAATAGTGGGACATTTGGTTAAATATTATTATTATTATTATTATTAGGCCAATAACCAGCGATCAAGCCTAGTTTTGAAACTCTCAAAGTTAGCTGAATCTACAACTGTGGGTGGTAAAGAATTCCAAGATTTTCCTGCCCTTATATTGAAAAAGTTATCATATTTTTTGTTATTGGCCCATTCTACTTTTAGTTGATTAGAGTGTAATCTTCCTACAATTCTTTTTTCTGAAAATTCCAATCCACATATATTAAGTAACTTAGGATTGTGAACCAATTTATACATTAGAAGTAAATCTCCCCTTTCTCTTCTTAATGTTAAGGGGTAGAGACCAGTTTGTTGTAACCTGGTCTCATAACACTTATTTTTTAATCTTGGAATAGATTTAGTCAATCTTCTTTGTATCTGTTCCAAGCGATTTATGTCATTTTTTGTATAAGGACTCCATAAGGGAGAACCATAATCCAGGTGTGGTCTGACATATGCTCTATATAGTGGGATCAAATTATGTTCTGATTTACTAATGAAAGTTTTTTTAATTTGTCTTATTACAATATTAGCGGATCTAACTGCTTTACTACAATGGTCATCTGATGTCAGTTTATTATTTATTAATATACCCAGGTCTCTTTCACAACTGGATGATTCCAATAACTGGTTATTTAAATAGTAGTTGTGTAATGTATTATTTTTACCAAAATGCAAGATCTTGCATTTATTGATGCTAAACAACATTAAATTTTTTTTTAGCCCATTGTTCAATTGTATACAAGTCTTGTTCTAGAGTTTTAAATTTTTCTATGGTATCAAGTCTTCCACCCAGTTTAGTGTCATCAGCAAACTTGGATAAGTAATTTTTAGATTCTATTACCATATCATGAATGAAAAAGTTGAACAAAATCGGGCCCAAAATGGAACCCTGTGGAACCCCACTTGTAACTGCTCCAGATGTTGAAGAGCTCCATTTATTCTAACTGATTGAATACGATTATACAGCCATTCAGATATCCAGTTTACTAAACAAAGTGGAATTTTAAAGTTATGTAATTTATTTATTAGTAAGGAATGTGATATATGATCAAATGGTTTACTAAAATCTAGTAGCACTACAAGAGTAGCTACATTGCTATCCAATAATTTAGCAACATGTTGGTAGAATGATATGAGATTTGTTGTACATGAGAAACCGGCTTTGTATCCATGCTGAGATAAATCCTGAATGTTCAATTTTTCCAATTCGTTTTCCAACCTATCTTTAATTAATCGTTCCATCATTTTCCCCAAAATAGAGGTTAGGCTAATTGGACGATAGTTTTGAACATCAGATTTTGGCCCTTTTTTATAAATTGGTGTAACCAAAGCAGTACGCCATACTTCAGGTATCTTACAATCCAATAAAGATTTATTAAATAATATTTGTAAAGGAATAATGATTGAATCCAGTGTTTCCAAAAGAAATATAGCATTAATATTGTCTGGTCCGGAACTAGTTGATCTTTTAAATTTGGGTAGTGAATTTTTTATTTCTTTTAGTTCAAATAACGGAATACAGGAATCATTACTATTAGTATTGATTACAGAATTTCCTGATTGATTAAAGACTGAACAAAAGTACTTATTGAAGTGATCTGACATATCTTTGTTTGTATTTATAGTGATTCCATCATTACAGAGTGGTCCTATATTTCTATTATTGACTCTATTTCCATTCATATAAGAAAATAAGGATTTCAGGTTGTTTTTTGAGTGTGCTAATTTAAATTCAAATTTTAATTTTGCAGCTTTGATTGATTTTTTTAATGTTGCCAGAGCAGTTCTGTATTTGTCTCTAAGTAATATGTTAGAATTTGTCTTTAATTTTTTAAATAAATATTCTTTAGTTTTAATTTGTTTTTTAATAGTATTGTTGAACCAGAAAGGTGTTTTACCTTTTTTATTACAATTTGACAATAGGGGAATATATTTATCCTCTAGTTCATGAATAATATTTATAAGACATGTATATATTTCATTTACTCCTTTGTTTTTAAATAATTTGGACCAATCAGTATGTGATAATTCCTGGTTTATCATAGTAAAGTTAGCATTATTGTAATTCCTATGTTGAAAGTTGTTTTTTAATTTTAAGTGTTTGTAATTGTAAACTAACAAATATAGAATTATGATCGCTATTGCCAAATGGTGACATAATTTGAGTCTCAGAAATATTAAAATCTTTGTTAACAATTACTAGATCCAGTATATTATTACCTCGTGTAGGCTCATTTACCAGTTGGTCCAAACCTAGGTCAGTGATTGTATTCATAAATATCCTTTCATGGTTAGTGTTACTTGTATTTAATTTCCAATTTATACCGGGCATGTTGAAGTCCCCAAAAATTAAAGTATCGTTTTTTTGAGAGAATTCCGATATTAAGTTAAATAATTCCGTTGTATATTGAATATCTGCTGATGGTAGTCTATAACACACTCCTATATTAATTTTGGGTCAGTCAATAGGTTGGATAGAAATCCATATTGATTCTGTCATACTATTTGTAGTGATTTCATATACAGAAATATCATCTTTAACAAAAAGACAAACTCCGCCACCTTTACTGTCTACTCTATCTTTATGAAAAAGATTATAACCTGGAATATCTTGCATACGTAGAGAAGACTGATCCCACCAGGTTTCGGTAACAGCAATGATACTTAAATCTAATTGGATGCATTTTATTGAAAGTTCAGCCATTTTTAAGGAATTTAAAGATCTTGAGTTAAAGGATAGAAAATTAAACACTTTGTCAATTCCAATATTCTTTCCTCCATCAAGAGAATTTGGAATAGTCCAATTCTCCCGCATGTTATTTAGTTTAAATGATTGTTAATGATGGTACTCAATGTTTTACCCAGTAGGACACTTCCCCTCCTGCTGAGGTGCAATCCATCCCAACTCAAGAGGGATTCCCTACCATCAAAGTTTTCCCAATGTGGAATGCAATATATTCCCTGTCCATAACACCACTTCCTCAGCCATTCATTGATTTCTTTAATTATACAAATTTTATTATATGTTGCCCTTGGTACTGGCAAAATTTCTGAAAAGCATGTGGTGCATCCCTGCTCTACAAGTAAATTGTTTAAAGCCACAAAATCTTTTTAATCTGTAGGATATTATTTTGATTATATCATTTGTGCCTACATGGATAATAACCAAGGGTTACTTCCTGCATCCATTAGTATATCGTTGACCATATTTGTAATGTTGGCAATCTTTACTCCTCTAAAACTGGAGCATGTTCTTGTGGCCTTATCTGGATTGCAGATTGCCCTATCTAAATGTTTAATAATAGAGTCTCTAATACATAAACTTGACGTGAAGTCCGAAAATTGATTCAGCGGTATCCATAGATGTAACTAAATTCTAGTTAAAGTGGAAGCAGGGTCGGGTACATGATGATCTGTAATTAGGGATCCTGAGCACTCATTTATTGATAAAATACAGTCACTTTTGATTCATATAAAGTTTTTTATTTACTACTGTTGAAGTACCAGTGTTTGTTTGCCCAGCTTATGCCCACATTTAGAGTTTAAAAATTACATGTTGTTTTACTAATAGGTGGTTGTAAATCAATGGCGTATTATTAAAAGCTGTCACTGTCCTTGTTGTATTTGATTTCCTAAGCAATCTAGGTTGTTTGTAATTAGGCAGTTTTATCTGATAAATTAGAGAGTGCTGAAAGAATTTTGAGTTGGTAAACTAAATTGATCAGCTCTTAGCCCTTTTACATGCCCTTGTGCTGTATATCAATGTCCATTCAAAGTCATCCTGTCTAATTCATTTTTTATTTTGCAAATTTGCATTCATAGTCTCATTATTCATTGTTAATGAATCATTTTCTGTATCTTTATTACTACATACATCTTTATTTAGGATTGTATTCATCACTGAACATATTGATGAATTAAAGGATATCATATTGCCGTAGTATCTGGGAAGGGGGTGTGTAGTGCTTTGAAACGTTCACTCATGGTCAATTGGCTCTCCTCAAGCTGTTTTAATCTATCTGAAAACATTTCAATATCCTCTAATAATCGTTTATTGTCAATACATTTTCCACACATATATTCATTTGTTGATGTAGTTTTTGTTTTCAGCAAGAGATACATATTACATGTTTTACATATTATCCCAAGTTCTCCATCCAAGGTCATAATAGTGGGATAGTCACTCCTTAATTGTGAGCTGTTATTTGTTGCTATTAAAGCATCCATAGTACTTTAATCTCTAAATTAAACAAATTGTGTATATAAAAAAGTTGTTTCTCACCCTTATAACACCACCAACACCGCAAAACACGCTAAACACGCGCCGACGCATGTGTCTTTGCTCGCATTTTCATGCGTGTTGCCGCGCACTCGCCCTGCTTGCAGCAGAGTGCTATTTATAGCTCTGAGCCCCCAGAAGTCCCTTAACAGCTGATCACTGTTTAGAAAGAGCAAAAAGTATACAGTGCCAAAATTAGTTTAAAAGCAAAGGTCTCCCCCGAGGTTTGTGATTCTTAGCTTTAGCTAACATGCACCACAAAGCTTCTCTGCCTGCTATCTAACAACTGCAGGGCTCCAGATATGTAAAAGTTTTAAGCAGCAATACACAGTTTCACAAGATGGTAGAGGTTTACACTTATGCAGTGTTTAAGCTCTAAAGGAGCTGGTTTCAGAAGCAGAGTGCTATTTATAGCTCTGAGCCCCCCCGGAAGTCCCTTAACAGCTGATCGCTGTTTAGAAAGAGCAAAAAGTAAAAAGTGCCAAAATTAGTTTAAAAGCAAAGGTCTCCCCCGAAGTTTGTGGTTCTTAGCTTTAGCTAACATGCACCACAAAGCTCCTCTGCCTGCTATCTAACAACTGCAGGGCTCCAGATATGTGAAAGTTTTAAGCAGCAATACACAGTTTCACAAGCTGGTAGAGGTTTACACTTATGCAGTGTTTAAGCTCTAAAGGATAGCTATAAAAAAATGAATTAGTAAACCTTAGGCATGACGTTGCTGTCAATCATGCAAAGATTTATTTACTGAAAAATAAAATGGACGGTGATAGTCTGAACATATTAGAAGATCCTGCTCTATATGATAGTGAGGATGAAAAATATAAAAGATCTTACTTTACAACTATTGATTTCCCTGATATAATGAATAAGGAAAAGAAAAAGGGGAAAAGGGGGGAAGAGGAAGGAAAGAAGATCCAAGAAAAGTGAGAAGAATACACAAGAACAACTACAAAAATCTAATAAAAATAATAGGAGAAGAAATAGAAAGGGAAAAACTCAGGAATACCCTTGTGGAGCAGAAAAACAATTTGAACAAAAACTTGAAGTAAGGTAATAATTCTAACAATTCAACACTAATTAAAAAGACAACACACAAGGAACAACAGAGAGCATATAAAATACAAAACAAACAAGGTTTAGATTATCATCTAGAACAACTTGAAACAGAAATAAATGCTTTAAAAATATTTCTACCTCAGAGTGTGTTGATAAACATAGATAATCAAAACGCTGACAGTATAAATCCTGGAAATACTTATGTAAATGGAATATTTGAATTAGGGGAAGGGGAAGGGGACCCTTTGCATAATACAGTATTTAAAGAAATAGAATTCCCTCAAGTGAGATTGGATCAGAACGACTCAAAATTGGATGAAGAAACAGGTAAAACAAATTTATACAAATCATGTGTGAAGGAAGGAATAGACAATGTAAGGTATGAACAGAATAGTAGGGGGACTTCAGCTAAACAACAAGGAAATTACATAATGAATAGTAATGTGTTAATGAATACTGAGGACAGGATAAAGGAGGTATTGACTACTGGGAAGGGAGATTCTATAGTTACACTTAGGGGAGTCCAAAAAGAGGATAACGAGAATTGTATGGTACTAATGGAATTAGGAAAGATCATATGTACTGAACTGTTGGGACTGGAACTTCTAGAGGATGATATCATTGATGCAGTTAGATCTAGTGATTTAACGTCGCAGGATTTGATTTTGATTTTCTTCAAACCTGAGAGGGTTGTACATTATGTTTGGAGGAATTCTCACTGTTTAGCTGGATTGAATTTAGCAATGGATTATCCCATAGCCATTAGTACATTGAAAAATATGAAAATTTCAACTATGATTGAATTGACATAAAGACTAGCTGAAGTTTATTTATTAAGTGATTTCATCATAGAAGAAAATGATGGGGAAACAGAAGTTACTCTGTCTATATTTGGTATTTCATGTAGAACACTGGAAACAAAGGAACAACTAATAGAAATGATGGGTCACTTAGTAGACAATCTCCTGGGCTTTGAATTTTATAAAGATGACATAAAAGATATAAGGAAAGTATATAGTGATTCACTCAAAGGGAATCAGATTGATCTTATTCTCTATAGTAAGAGATTGGCAGAGAAAATCTTGAAGGCTAGTACCAAATTGGACAGCCTTGACATTCTAATAGTAAATTTAAATGAAGTAACAAGGGAAACACAAGAAATGTTAGTAGATGGCACAGAATTACAAGGCCCCATTTACAATATTGAAACCTCTAACAGGTTTCAATTATTTGATAATGGAGTAGATAAATGACTCAGTAATGAAATTACAAGAGATGTTCCAGCGATTGAAGAAGATCAAGACCCTGAGGAGAATGAGGAAACATATGATGTCCTAAATAATAGTACTAATGTTTATTTGTACAAATATAAAGGAAATCTCAGTATTTTGACTTGGAATATTGCTGGTCTGATCTCAAAATTCATTGACAAAGAATTTTGTGATTTTCTGGACAAAATGGACATAATAGGTCTGCAAGAAACGTGGCATGGGGAAGAACAATTAGAAACTATAAACAGAAATGGTTATATACTTATTCATGTACCAGCACAGAAAATGAAAAAAAGCAGGACAAAGAATGGGAGGTCTTGCAGTATATGTTAAAATAGCGGATTTCCTTAAAATTGAAAAAATATATAGTGGAGACTAACTATATAATGATAGTATTACGAATATGGGGAGAAATAGTAATAATGGTAAACGTTTACAATCCCCCAGAAAAATCAGTAACTTATGACTGTCAATTAATGGAACATATTGTTACAGATATAAAAAAGATGGACATAAATGAGTATTCAGATCTACTTTGTATGGGGTATTTTAATAGCAGATATGAAAAGTGTAGTGAACAACAGGGATTACTAAACACACTTCATATACCCCAGAGACTGTCCAATGATAAAAAAACATAAAGATAAAAATTAACATATGGAGAAATGAATTGACAGTATGCAATTGATTATTCTAAATGGGCGTATGCCCTCTGACTGTAATGGAAATATTACCTGTGTTACAGCAAGAGGGTCTACTACTACAGATTATATGTTAATTACCCCAAACAGTTTTCATAAGTACTGTGACTTAAAAATAATAAACAGAACTGAAAGTGATCATTACCCACTAATACTATATAGAAAAAATGAGAAAGATGTTAATAGGGAACAACAATCAGAAATACAAATTATTAACAATACAATTAAATGGGGACGAATGATGGGATATAAAGCAATGGTATTGAGTAAGGAATTTATACAGTGTTTAGATCCAAAAATGAACAAAGAATTAGATTCAAAAAATATATATGATACAATTATTGCACATTATGAAAACTTTGAAGAAACTTTCGAAAAACCCAATGATAATAACAAGGAGAAAAAATATGAAAATTGGTTCTATAAACACTATAGAGAAGGGAAAAGAAAACTGTCTCAAATAATAAAGAAAGTAAAGAAGAATCCAACAAAAGAAAATAGGAAAGAGCTGAATAGTTATAGAAAACAATATAATGATGAGATAGAAGTGCAAAAAAAATAAACATCGGATGGAATTACGGGATAAGATGCAGAAGGCAATCTATCAAAATGATGACAAAACTTACTGGACACTTGTGGCTAAAGGAACAAACACATTTAAAAAACAATTTGATTACTATATAGGGCCAGAAAAATGGGTCAGTTATTTTCAAAACATATTTTCACTGGGGGGTGACATTTATAACAATACCACAAATGAAACTGAAGATAGTGTTATCTGGTTCACAGAAGCTGAAGTCAAGATAGTACTGGAGAGTTTTAAGAACAACAAATCACCAGGACCTGATAAAATTCCAATCGACTTTATAAAATTAAATAATGAATGGTGGACGAGAGCACTAACTAGATTATACAACTTAATGGTTATGTATGCATTTACTCCAGATAGTTGGAAAGGGAGTTATATAGTTCCTACACATAAAAAAGGTCAGTTTGCTGATCCTGCAGACTATAGACCTATTGCCCTTATTGATACTATAGCCAAGATTTATGCTAAAACAATCTTAAACAGAATAACAACAGAGTTAGACAGAAACAAAAATATATCTGATCTACAGGCTGGTTTCCGAAAAAATACAGGAACTGTGAATCAGATATTTACTCTTTATCACATTATAGAAATATATTGTAATATAAAAGGGCATATCTTATTTATTACATTTATAGACTTTACATCAGCCTTCGATACAATTCGAGAACATTGTTATGGGAAAAAATAAAGGAATGGGTATAGATAATAATCTAATTGCACTAGTACAAAGAATGTATAGAAACACCTGGGAAAAATTAAATATACAGGAACAGGATTACTAACTAATAAAGTGCAAACTAATATAGGTGTTAGACAAGGATGCGTACTAGCACCAACCCTTTTTAACATATACATAAATAAAATAATCACAGCTCTTGATAATCCAGATTTTCATCCTCCCAGAGTGGGAAAAATTAGAATACCTGTCTTGGCATACGCTGACGACTTAGTTGTAATATCTACTAGCCATTTAGGCCTTCAGAGGGCTCGTAACAAAATGGGAGCTCTCTGTATAGAGCACAATTTAAAGCCAAACATAAAAAAACAAGGTAATGGTGATTAGAACTAAGAAAAAATATAGCTCATTAAAGCTGACGAATAAATCTTTGGAAATTGTAAATGAATATAATTATCTTGGAATAACATTATCAAAAAATCTTAAGTGGAATAAGCATAGGGAAACGTACAAAAAAACTGCAGAGTACACTGAATGCCCTAAAAAGATTCAATTATCTTTATGAAGGTAACACCATTCTCCCAATGATTAAGGCTATTAATGCAAAAATGATCAATCAAGTTCTATATGCTGCAGAAATCTGGGGGAATGATAATATAACTAAGTTGGAAGCCACAATGAATAAAACATATAAACAAATATTAAAGATTACTAATAGTAGTCCCAATGCTCTTGTTAGAGCAGAATTAGGGCAAATTAAACTTCTGGATATGATATATATAAGACAAGTAAATTACTGGATCAAACTAACAAATGAAAGAAATAACTCTATACTGGGAGAATGTCTTAAAGAAAAGATGCAATAACTGGCATATGGTAAAAGCAAATGGCTGGGGGATGTTAAAACTGTTATGCAAAATGCAGATTTGGAATATATGATGAATTGGGCTGAAAAAGGAATATGCCTTAATAAGGCTTATTCAAAAATTGTAACAAGCACTATAAAAGAAATATCATGGAAAAGGGATCTAGAAACAATTAAAAATTTAAAAGTGGCCATTTGGCTCACTAATAATATGAGAGAGCACACTTTGAAACCTTATTTAGACATAGTCAAGAACCCAGAATTTAGAAATGTAATTACTCAATTTAGATTTGAAGTCTTCCCGAGTATAGTCATCGAGGCATGATATAACAAAGAAGAAAATAACTCCAGTAATTGTCATTGTTACTTACAGGAACTAGAGGATTTGAAATGTAGTACTAGGATGCCCATGGTATGAACACCTTCGTAGTAAAAGATTAGGTAAATATATTGGTTCTTTATATATGCCTAACAAATATATACTGGATCTTCTGTTTAACTCAGAAAATCCTGAACTGCTAAATGAACTGGCTATGTTTCCTTATTGAAGTTAAAAAGCTGAGATGTAAGCGCATCCAAGGATTTATTGTGCAATAAGATAACAACAGTGAGATATGCCTAGACCTAGTTGATGAAAGTGGGAAATGTATGGAATATATAGTATAAGTTTTTCTTACATAAATGTTTGTAATATGTGTTAAAATTATTGTCATATGTGTATCATGTACGTATGTATGTAATTTATTGATTGTCTTATTTGTATTGTAATGGGAAATGCTGAACAAATAAATTATTACTTACTTACCATCCAGGAGGGGAATGTCCAAGCTGAATGTGTATGGCTACCTCCTGGTCCATGAATGGACATCCAATGAGACAGTGTACTGGTGCTGCCAGAACTGTAAGTCCAAGTCCTGCCTCAGCCAGGCCATCACACTGCTCCAGGATGACCAGCACCACCTAAAGAAAAAGAATGAGCATAATCATGCTCTGGAGGTGACAGATGCTCTACTGGTACAGGTGCTGACTGGCATCAAGTAGAAGGCACACAGCACATGGTTACCCCCACACAGCTGCTGCAGAGTGAGGCAATTGCGATGTCCACTGAGGTGTGGCAACAGTTGCCAAGCAAGAGGCCCCTGCTGCAGATTGTGAACAGGACCCACCACAAGGGCCTCCCACCAGAACCAGCAACACTGGCTGACCTCACCATCCCTGAGCAGTTACTGACAGTGAATGGATGGTCATGGTACAGCATGATCACCGGCAGCATCACCCACCAGGCCCTGCTGCTCACCACAGAGGACAACATCAGGAACCTGGCACAGGCACCCTTCTGGGTGATGGATGGTATGTTCAAGACTGTGCCATGCCTGTACACTCTGTTGTACACCATCCATGCACCCATGGGGATGGGTCCTAACAGCTGCATCATGCCATTGGTGTATACACTGATGATGACAAAAAGCTTGGCATGTTACTGCACCTTGTTCCAGGAGCTGAACAAATATGGCAGCACACAGTTCTGCACCCTCAAACCACCTACGATCATCACAGACTTTGAGCAGGCTGCGATCAGTGCCTGTAAGATGGAGTTTCCTCAAGCCATGAATAAGGGTTGCTTGTTCCACTTTGGGCAGATTGTGTGGCAGAAGGTGCAGAGCCTTGGCCTCACACCACAATACAGAAGTGACCCAGACTTCAGCCTGAAGATCCATGAACTCGTGATCCTCACCCATCTCCTGGCACAGGACATTCCAGCAGCATTCGGCCTCCTGAAGCCAACCATGCCATCCAATGTCACCACACTCCTCGATTGTTTGGAGCAGACACATGTGCTGGGCAGGATATGGTCATACAGTAGGGTGGCCAAAGTGCCCATGAGATATGACCCCATGTTCCCACCTCAGCTGTGGTTGGTTGCGGATCTCAACAAGCGAGGTATACCGTGGACCCAAAACAACATCGAGACTTGGCACTGCCATCTCCATGTCCTGCTCAGGAAGGTGCCTGTAGGGGTCATGATGATGCTAGCAGAGCTCCACAGGGAACAGCAATGGACCAATGCCACCAGGGAGGGCATTTGTCATGGACTGCCATGGACACCACCCAAGTAAAGCTATGCAGCCCCTTGAGGAGCAGATAAGGATGGTACTGGCATCCAGGGGCAAGTGCAAGCTGCTGGTGTTCCTCCATGCCATGGTGTGCAACACCACCCTGTAGGGTTTCCATGATGACATGGCACCTGACAGTTGCACACTCACAGTACACATGATGCAGGTTGCCACTGTAGCCCCCCACTGTCGAATTAAATTGCACCCCCCCACATTTCACATGCACCCCAACCTGGTGGCTATGTATCATCACAACACTGCTGGGTATTGCCAAGCAGCCTACTGCACACTGCCACATCTGTACTGTGTGTCACATGTTGCACAGGCCTGAAGCTGTGCTATCCCCCCAATCCTTCCAGCTGTGAAACTGTGTGGTAACAGCATGCCTTCAATGGGCTCCTGTGGAATCCCCCCCCACAACACACCCGGCTGTCTCTGGTGTGCAGCCTTCATGCCCTCAATGGGTTCCCTTGGCACAGGCCTCCCCAAACACCTCCAGACTTCTTTCTGTGTGGCTACTGCAAGCTCATAGTGGGCTAGCATGACACGGCCACATGCACACATCACATAGTTGGTGCAATGGCATGCTGCTCTGTGTTCCAGCACCCACATGTGGTGTCACTGTGGACCGTTCTGTGGCATAGCTATCCATACTCTCACTGTGTCGCTTTGCTGTGTGCCTGCAGTGTCATGCATGCACCAAAAAACAGGCATGGTACTCCAATTTCTTCATGCATACTCAGCTGGCTGGCTGTCGGCTGACATCACCATGCATGCAGGGACACACAGACAGTCCACCATGCTGCCTGGGATGGCCGGTCTACACACCAGGGCCATGCATGGCTATTTGTTTTATCCCTCTCCCATGAATGGTGAGACAGTCATCCTTACTAGGGGTCTGTGATCAGGTCAGTGTGTCCTCAGAGGGTGCACCACATGGGAGGGTGTTCTGTATCATCTGTGTGGTTCAGCAGTGGCTCAGGCCCGGGGATGAGTAGTGTAGGATGGGATTGGGTGCTTTGGGTGTTTGTGGAAAATCCACTCAACAGCCACATAGAATCCCAACCTCCTCTGGCCCGACAGTGTGTCAGTGCTGTCCCGGGTCAGTCCTCTGTGTGTCGGACTGCTGGGGCTGTCAGGTTGTTGTGCACAGATTGTGGCATGTCGGGCTAGTTAGCATTGGAATTGCAAAAGGGTATCTAGCAGGGCAGGTTATTCTATGTGCAAGGAGAGTGGTCAATGGTGGGATGGACAACTGGTCTGCGGGCAAGATGGGTAGTCTAAGTGGGTCCAGCAGCATGAAGAGTTGTCATCTAGGGGTGTTGGTCCAGCTCCAGGAGGGTGCTTTGTTTGGTGAGTCTGGAAGGTTGGTCCAACAGCAGGGCTGGAAGATTGGTCCAGCTGCAGGGAAGTTGGTCCACTGAGGTGAGGAGGCTGATCTGGGGGTTCCATCTCCAGGGGGATCTTGTCTGAGGGTGAGAAGGGTGGTCTGGAGGGTAGCCTGTGATGTGGGTGACTGGTCGGAAGGGTGACGGGACAACAGCGCCGACAATTCGAGCGACCCGGGAGTTCCCCTCTTTCCACAAGTTGTGCCCCCCTGGAGTAGGAATCCTAAAGAAGGGGTGTGTGGGGGGAAAAGCCCCTGCATTAAAACACTTTTAAATTTGTAGTCACCCTGGGTATTCATCGCCCAACCATGGGATACCATCCTGCAGTTGCCCATATCATATAGAATCGTCTGGAGGAGCCAGCTGCAGGAAGGGTGATAATTGATGGGAAGAGGCTGGTTTGGGGCTTGTAGGGTGGTCTAGCTGCAGGCAGGGTGCACAGCATGGGAGAGGTCTATTGGAATGCTGATATGGTTGTCCAGCTGGATGGTCATCTGGGCAGGGGGTTTTCAAGTTGTAAGTGGTCATGGGGGATGCAGGACCAAAGGGCTGTACTGTGGGAACCCTCATTGAAGTTGAATACTAAATTTAGTATTAAAGCAGTCATTAATTTGCCTTCAAATACTAATTTTAGTCATTTTTAATCATCTTTAATCATCATTCAAAAATACAACCTCTAGGAATGCTAAATTCTAAGAAGTATTTCAGCAGACTACTTGTTCAAGAGTAAGTTATTACTAAATGAGGATTAGAAATAGACCTACAATGCTCTTAAAAGTGCAATTCTTTTAATACTACTGAATCATAAATGAAGATTACAATCAGCAGAGCAGTTCACGGATTTGAAGCCACAAAGCTGGGTACATTACCATGCATTTCAGTTCCACAAAGTAAGGATGCAGATAAAACAACTAGCAACACCAATGAATTTTAGAAATAGGTAAGCAATCATAAAATGTGGGGTTTTACCCAGAAATAATATGATACAAAAAAGGTTGGCAGTGCCCCTTTAAAAATGTACTGAACTACATTTTCCACAAGTGAAGTACATTTCTCAGAACCCTTCACTTCCCTTTCCTCTCCAGACTGTTAATCTCCATTTTGATAATCATCCGCCTGGTTTTGCAGTTAAGAAGAAGGTTTGTACTTTGTTTTATTAGAAAAGTGCATCATTTTAACTCCCTGAAATGTTTAATACAGTAATGGAATTATTACTCTAGTCTTATTGTCTTGTAATTCAAATGCTGTGCAGTTTTCCATGGTGAATATTTTGTTATGAGGAAAGTTCTGTGCTCTAATCTCTCATGTGGCCAAAAACCTTTGAAAATCCTTTAAAAAACATTATTTTAAACAAATCACTCCTTAATGTGTCTAGTGTGCCTTGTACCTCTAGATTACCCATTATTTCTGGTATTTTTACTGATTTAGTTAAGGTGTAGTTTAATTTTTTATGTTTGCTTGCACACATGCACAAGAAACACTATGTGGCAAATTAGGGAGCAGCGGGCTGTGGAGGTGCGGCACTGTGGCAGCCAATGCTGGCACTGCATTTGTGGGCTTGGTACTGTTCACCCAGTGCAGGCCCAGTGTCCTGATGACACTGGTTCTGCAGAAGTACCACCAACTTGAAACGATTTGGCTGCTGCAATGAGGGCTGCCTCATCATTGCAGTGTCGGCCATTCCCCTGCAATGAGGGAGCGACCCATCATTGCAGGGTGCTACTTTGCCTGGTGTAACATTTCCCTAAATATGGTGGCAGTAAGCCCCATGAAAGCCAATGGGAGTGCCCAATCCCCCTGTCGGCATGCCCCTGACCCAATTCATTTGCTGATGGGGGAGCCCACTTCCTGTTGGGATAATGCCCCCCATTTGTTGTGTGCCAAAGGGGTGCCTAATCTCCCTCAGCATCATGCCCTCCAGACATGTTTCTGTGCCAATGGGGGCCCATTCCTCATCAGCTTCAGTCCCCCAACCCCACAATGCAGGTGGCACACTGGGAGCCCACCCCAGTGTGCACATAGGAATCCTGCAAAAAAAAAAAAACCTTCCACTATGTCTTTATTTAAGTTATGTCCCTGAAACAAAGAAAATGGTCCCTACTTAATCTGTACTGCCCCCAACCCGCCCACCCTCTGTGCACCTCCCCCTCACCCCATACTTACCTCCGGAGCCTGGCACAATGATCTTCAGTGGACCGGGAACATGTTTGTACTCTTTAAAGCTGACCACGAACTGAAGAAATGCCGGTAAGCTGTATGATGGCATAAATAGGGCATTTTCAACTTATGTGGATATCTTGGCCATTTTTTGTACTTTTGGTTCCAAATTTTCAACATGGTGTTATAAGGACCCCTCCTCATAAATTCAGTCACTGTCATGGCATTATTCGGTCATGAAAGGTGATTTTGTGGTCACTGTGTAGAATCACCATTCAGGACTGATTAATGAAATGACAGTGTCACTGTTCATGAGGTGGGCTCTCAAAAAGCCTATGTTGCAAATTTGATGAAAAAATCCAAAAAATGATTGTTTTTCGAGTGTGCATTGCGCAGTTTCCATGCACTCTCGTAATTTCTCAAATTTGTAATATTTTCACTCAAGATTTTCAACATTGTCATTTTTCAAAACCTCCTTATGAACAGTACAGCTGTCATTTTTCACATCCTGGCCAAAATGTATTTTTGCACTTCTGGTGCAGAATAGCACATCTGCTGTGGGAAATCAGTGTTTGGGACAGATTAAGAAAATCACAGTGACTCTGTTCATGAGCAGAGGCCCTAAAATGCCTATGTTGAAAATTTGGTGACAAATGTCCATAAAATGATTGTGTTACGAGCGTGCGTTGTCCAGTTTCCACGTACCCTCGTAACTTCACAAATTTTTAGTATTTTCACTTCAAGTGTTCAACATTGGCATTTTTTCAGACCTCCTTATGAACAGTACAGCTGTCATTTTTCACATCCTGGCCAAAATGTTTTTTCGCACTTCTGGCACACGATAGCATAGTCGCTGTGGGAAGTCAGTGTCTGGGACAGACTAAAAAAATCACAGTGACACTGTTCATGGGCAAAGGTACTAAAATGCCTATGTTGAAAATTTAGTGACAAAAATCCCTAAAATGACTGTGTTATGAAGTGCACATTGCCCAGTTTCCATGCACCCTCGTATTTTTGCAAATTTGTAATATTTTCACTCCAGATTTTCAAAACTGGCATTTTTTCACACCTCCTTATGAACAGTACAGCTGTCATTTTTCATATCCTGCCCAAAATATGCATTTACATATCTGGCACAGAATAGCACAGTCATTGTGGGGCATCATTGTTCAGGACAGATTAAAAAAATCATAGTGACCTTGATCATGAGCAGAGGTCACAAAATGCCTATGTTGAAAATTTGGTGAAATAATTCCTCTAAATGACTGTGTTACAGGCATGCATTGCACAGTTTCCACGTACGCTCAGAAGTTCGAGCATTTTTAATATTTTCACTACATATTTTCATCATTGCCATCTCTTCACACCTCCCTATGAATGGTACAGCTGTCATACTTCACATCCTGCTTGATCTGTGTTTTCATACATCTGACGCAGAATGGCATGGTTACTGTGGGAAATTAAAGTTCGGGACACATTAACAAAATCACTCTGCCACTGTTCATGAGAAGAGGTCCCAAATGCTTTCATGAGGTGGGGGTCACAAAAAGGCCATGTTGAAAATTTGAAGTGCAAATATCAACAAACGCCCAGTGTTGGGTAAGTTACTTTTTCTATTACTTTCTATGATGTTTGGAAACGTGTTCCAGGAAGCTCTGTGCAGTCTCTAGCAATGATAGAGAAGTACTTGAAAATGCAATACACCTTACAGTTATAGTTACTTATTTATTTTTAAACAAAAACAATACAAAAATAATAAATAACTAGCAGATTAATTTTTTTGAAAGTAATAGTTTAGTTACTAGTTACTTTCAAATAAATGTAATCAGTTACAGTTACATATTTCTTTTATAGAAAACGACATAAGTAATTGTAACTGTAAGGTGTATTACTTTTTCCAGTACTTCTCCATCCTTGCAAGTGACTGCACAGAGCTTTCTGGAACAAGTTTCCAAAAGTAAGAGAATGTAATAGAAAATGTAACTTACCAAACACTGCAACACCTGGGGCGCTAGAGTTTCTAACCATATTGTCCCACCCTGTACAGACTGAAAGGCATGAGGGGTGTGCCTTTGGATTGCCAACTGTAATGCTTATGCCATCCCACCCCCATCCTACAGCCAGTGACAGGCATCGAGGTGTGCCTTAGACTCTTTGGCCCCAGAGTTCACCCAATTCTCCTATACTGCACCCATTTCAGCGCATGCCCTTATGGAATGGGGTGACTGTAAAGCTGAACACCCCAAGGCACACGTCAACACGTGTCGGTGTCTGCAGGATAGGGTGAGGTGAAATGGCATGAATGTTATGGGTGACAACCCAAACGCATGCCCTAATGCCTGTCTGTCTCTGCAGGGTGGAGGTGGGGTTGGTGTGAAGTTCAATACTTCACTGCCACTCCTATTCTGCATCTGTCTAACTCCTGCATTTCCAATGCTAATACCAGCAAGCAAACATTCAGCATTGACAAATGCTTGTTTTTGGGGGAGCTAGTGCTTGGCTGCTGGAAGATTGTATGAATAAGCAAATTGAGAATGCATTTTTTGTGCGAATATCCATTCAGTATTTTACTTAACTTCTGTGCTGTAATACAGTTAAACTCTATTTTTTTATCATCACAGAACCAATTTGATTAGAGTGTAGTGTTTGCTTTTCAAACCAAATGAATTTTTTTTAACTTTGTTAGCATAGTATTATTCCAGTTATTCTTAGGTTATTCCTCCTACATAAGTCTTCTAAATGATCAACTTTTTCTGATAGTAACTAATTTGGTTTTTCTGTTCATAGTTCTTTCAGCTTAGGGACAAAAGCTTCGATGTAGTTTACTCAGTTTTCAATTGCACAAACTTTGTCATTTGCATGTTGGACATTTATTTCTAAATTAGCTATTGCTATTTTTATGCTTTTAATTTCTTTTAAGTCCTCTGAGGAGAACATTTCCCTCAGTTCAGCAGGGAGGAGAGGCATAACATTCATAACAGTTGATTTCAGCATTGTTTAAAACCGTGGTAGTTTCTAATGTTTTATTTTTACCTTTCCTGATATCAAAGCCTCACAATATAGGACTCAATCTGTAGCCTAGGGTCTGTTCTGTTAGGATGTGAAGTTATTTTTTAAAAAATATGTTGTTTAGCTCATGGATTGTGAAGGACTGTTTGCAGCATTTATTACAGTTCATTCAGCACTGTTTAAAATTGTGGTAGGTTCTAATGTTTTACTTTTATCTTTTCTGATGTCAGAACCTTACAATATAGGACTCAATGTGTGGCCTAGGGTTTGTTCTGATAGGATGTTGAGTTATTTAAAAAAAAAAAAATGTGTTGTTTGGATCATGGATGGCGAAGGATTGTTTGCTACAGCATTTATGTTTGTGGATCTATGACAGTTGGTCGACAGTTTCATCGTTGACTGACGTTACAGTGACTCCTTGATGTCGACCACATTTGCAGTCGGCATAAAAGGAGTTACTTCGGACTGTGTTTTCTTAACCCCAATGCGGGGGATCTGCTGCCCACACCCACTGCTACTTAATCAACTCCAAGTCAGAGATGCTTTAAGGAGGGGCTGCAATAACCCCAGAAAGCAGTGTTGGGGTCCTGCACTGACACTACAATGACCTGGAGCTGTTGCCACTATAGTGTCAGTCACGGTACCGTTGTCGTCATACCTATGGTATACATATGTCAGTTCATTTAGCACTGTTTAAATCACAGTAGGTTGTAACGTATTATTATTACCTTTCCTGATGTCAAAACTTCAAGATACATATGAGTCAATTTGTAGTTTAGGGTCTTTTCTGTTAAGGTGGGAAGTTATTTCAAAAAATGTGTCATTTGGATTGCGGATGACGTTGGATTGTTTGCCACTCAATCTCAGTTCTTTCAGGTAGCCATCTCTGTAGCTCACAAGTGTGGAATCACAGCCAGCTCATTCCATCATGGTCCACTTTATACGTGTTCAGAGAAGATTTTCCTCTGATCAGTTGATTGCAGGGTGTACAGTTTGATCAAAATGCCAGTCGGGCCCACACATTGTAATTCATTAAAGGGAATGTCCATCTGTAATCAGGTCCCACCTCGGTGTGAGGAAGGACCCAAGTAGCATTTTCATAACCAGTTTTAATTTTTTTACTTACAGCGAGTTTAGTAATTAAGATTTTATTGATCCTGCCATCCTTTCCACCAGCATTTTGAAATAAAGCACCCCTATGCGACTGCAGACTTAGCCTTTGACAATTCCCCTGTGAATTTGATACGCTCTCAGGTAGATAATCAAGGTGCAGATCCTAGCACCACTGATTCAGTCTTCTCCTAGTGTCCTACTACTCTGAAAGAAGTTGAAGACCTATTGCTAAAACTGGATGTAAAAAAAAGTGCTGGTGCGGATACCCTCAACCCATATTTTTTGAAGGTGGCCATCCATGTGTTAGCTGTGCCCATAACCCATTTATTTAACCTATCATTAACTTAAGGATCCATTCCTTCAATACGGAAAACAGCACACATCATACCCCTGTTCAAGTCCAGAAATTCCTGTGATCTAAATAATTACAGACCAATTTCGATTCTCCCGGTCTTGTCAAAATTACTGGAAAAAGTCTTAAGTAACCAGCTAAGGCAGTATCTAGAAGCTAATAACCTGCTTAATCCAGTCCAATCAGGGTTTAGAGCTAAGCATAGCACCATCACAGCACTTGCCAAAGTGATTAATGACTGGCAAAGAGAGCTAGACAACAGGAATTACACCTGCACCGTATTCTTGAACCTGAGCAAGGCCTTCAACACTGTCGACCATTCTCTGCTAGTCTCTTCCCTGACCTCACTAGGTGCTGACCCATTATCTTTACAGTGGTTCAACAAGTACCTCTCTGATCGATTCCAGCAGGTGAAAGTGGAAGGAGATCTCTCAACTCTCAAACCTCTCCTAAGAGGTGTTCCTCAGGGTTCTATCTTAGGACCGATCTTATTTGCAATATACATCAACAATATTGATGAAAGCATAACTAAGGCCAACATTCATCTGTTTTCAGATGACACAGTTCTTTACGTAAGCCGCCCGTCATTACAATCTGCATGCAATGACCTTCAATTTGAGTTCAAACTGCTGCAACGCCAACTCCTAAACAAAAAACTATTACTTAATGCCAAGAAAACAAAAGCAATGCTCTTTTCTCCCTCTGCCCGAATGGTAAATTCAGCCTTATCAGATCCTGTGCCGCACATTACTACAATTCTTGGTGAGAAGTTGGAATTTGCCCTAAATTCAAATACCTTGGAGTATGGCTGGACCAAAGGTTCTCCTTTATAGAGCACATTGAAGAATTACTGAAAAAATTATGACAGAGACTTGGCCTGTTCTTTAGGATAGCCCGCTTCTTAACTAGAGATGCCAAACTACAGCTGGTACAATCAACCTTACTATCCTTGATAGATTATGCTGACATCCCCTGCAGTCACTGTCCCATTTCCTACCTCAACAAACTTGACACATTATATCATAGAGCTCTGAGGTTCATCACAGGCCTGCCTTATTCCACTCACCACTGCTCCCTATATCAATCAGTGGGGCGGAGTTCTCTTCAATTCAGGCGTGATAAAAATGCAGCCTTATGGACCCTGAGAGCCATCTCCAAAAAACTGCCCCAATACATTACAGACTGTCTTCCTATAAAACCAATAGACAATTACACCCTGAGAAGTTGCAAATCTCTCCTACTGATGGTTCCCAAAGTTAACTCTCGTTTTGCCAGGTCTGTTATAAGCATTACACTGTCCTCCTTGTGGAATAAATTGCAAAAAAAACTGAAACTGAGGTCACCCATCGGCATCTCATCTTTCAAGCTCTTCTATTCACATCTCAGAAATGATCAGTGCAATTGTTTCCCATGACCATGAATTGTCATCATGCTAACCTGTACCATTTAACCATGAACAAATTATTTCTAGTGCTTGTCTCCTCCTTGGCCCTGGTCTGTCATCATGCTTTCATGTAACACCTTGATGCCTCTTTCCTCCCTTTGATACTGGTCTATCTTCCCACTTTCTCCAGCCTTCTTTTCACAACTCTATACTGCACTCATCCACAATCTACATGCAATCATACTATAAAAGTCCTAACTCCCCTTTCCCTCTACCCATAGGCCCCCACCGCCGTATCAGTTCTACAGACCTATCCTTGGGACTTCACTTCTCACCAATGTTTATCCTTCACTTACATATTACATACCCCTTCTGGTACCCCATCTGCCGTTAGTTGGTGGTTCTCCAAGCCATTTTCATGGCTAGTACTAGTGACTGCCCCTGGTAAATGAACTAACTGGTACTTCTATACAGAGAACATGGTTTATATACAGTTGCATGGTTCAAAGGTGGACCTGCCCCTTTGTATTTGAATCCTCCTCTGTTATGGCTTGCCTTGTCTTCCTTTTATCTTTGACTCCCCTATTACTACACCATTGTGTTTATGTTTATATACTTATTTACATGTATTTATATGTTTTTATGATGTATGTTACCCGACCCTGTTCTAACGAGGTCCATCTTGTAAAAAGAGCTCTGCTCAATGATGTTCACCTGGATAAATAAAGATTTTGATTGATTGACTGACTGATTGATAGTGTCACACCCACAACCTCCCATAGCTGTCCTGCGAGAATGACGTATGAGCTGGTGAGTGTGCATAGCTATGGGTCCTGTATAGCTGGAGTTATTAATAGCTCCACTATGCAGTTTACATGCCTTGGTGCTATGCCAAGATCAGGTATAGATTGGCAGTTGACTGCCAGTCCATACTCTTGGTATAGCACAGACATGTAAATTACAAACCAGAGAAATTAATAGCTCTGACTATACAGGACCTCCATGCATGCTCCCGTAGCTGCTCCCTTGGATCATATGTCATTCCTGGGACAGTCGGAGGAGGTTGTGCGGTGCTAGAAGTGCTTCATTTCAAAATGCCAGTGGGAGGGATGGCAGGATCAACCAGATACAATCTTAATTACTAAACTCCTTGTAAGTAAACAACAACAAAAAAAATCAAATTAAAAATGCAAAAATGCTCATCTGACTTGTAGCCTCATACTGAGGTACAGGGGCCCAATTAGAGGTGGATGGTTTGCTTTAATACTTGCTGTGATTTTAAGGTTTCTGCATCCCTTAATTGACTTCATATTATACCCCAAAGTATACTTTGCTTTGCCACTATGGAATGGAGCAATTTACATGTTCTATAATTAAGGAACCATTTGTTTATATACATATTGCATTCCTAAGATCAAAGATGGGGATCAGTTTGTTCTTTAATTCTAATGGTTTTAAGGACTGGATTGGTGCCATAAAAAGCAGAGGAAATGTAAAAAAAAAAGGCAAAATCAGGGAGACTTCCTTAAAATAGGAAGACTTAAGGATTGTTTCTTTTTCTTATAACCCCCCAAAGTCCCACTGTCCCTATTCTTTCCTCCCAAACCTGCTTCACGTTCACTTTCCTGGAGTTCGGTCAGGAGGTAAGATCAAAGATCCCCATGCTGCAGAGGAAACAAATCCCAGGAATTGTGTGCAACCTGCTATATCTGGTTTGAGAACGAGTTACTTCAGACATTGTGTGAGCGCCACCCCCACTACAGTAACTGTCATGTGGTGGTTAGCTTGAGAATGCTGAGTCAATAGGAAAGGTGAGTGGCAAAATTGGGTACCATGGCTGTGCACTGCTGTCAGATGGTGACTGTTAAATCTGGCACCATTCTGTCAGTCTGAGCTAAAGAGGTCTAAATTGCAACTGTGTGTGAGACATCCAGGACCAGGAGGTGTGGCATGGTCAAAGGAGTACTGGAGCAGAGCTGAAGCGTCACTGTTGGATCAGGCAGTCAGGCAAGTGACTTTATGCATTTACATAATCGGGCAGTAAGGGCTGGCAGCGGGGTGAAGTCAGAGTTCTAAAAAGTATTTTAAATTTTAAACTGTTGGGCTATAGGCTGGGATGACACTAAGTTGCAAGTGTCTGGTCTGAAGGTGAAGACAGCATGTGTGCCCTGGGAGGGTGGCAAGCAGCAACTGGCACTACAGCATGGTATGGGCAATGGGGTTTGGGCAAGGAGGGAGTCAACTGGGATGACTAGTTTGGAGCCAGAGATGGGTGGAGGGACATTAGCAGATCAGAGGAAGAAGTCATAAGGCCTTCAGGTAGAAGGTTATTACTGCTATACTGTTCTATATGCCAGAAGATCATGGAGACATTGCTTAAAGAAAGGATAGTGGGGCACCTAGAAACCTCTGGAGTCAAAGACTACATTCAAAATGGATTCACAGCAGGGAGGTCATGCCAGACATATCTGGTTGATTTCTTCCAATGGGTGACAAAGGAAGTAAATCAGGGTGAGGAAGTGGTGGTTGTGTACTTTGATTTCAGCAAAACCTTTGACACCGTCCCACATAGGAGGCTGATACACAAACTGGGTATGCTGGGCATGGGGAACAGGGTTGTAAATTGGGTTAGAAACTGGCTAACAGACAGGAGGCAGAGGGTAGTGATAAATGGGGTGCAGTCTGGGGAGAGGTGGGGTGACCAGTGTGGTGCCTCAGGGACGTTCCTGGGGCCAGTCCTGTTTAATGTCTTCATTAGCAACATTGCAGAAGGGCTAGAGGGAAAGGTCTGCCTGTTTGCAGATGGCACCAAGATCTGTAACAGAATCGATACCCCAGAGGGGGTGGAGAAAATGAGAAAGGTCCTGGGAAAGCTTGAAAAATGGTCTGGGGTCTGGCAACTGAAGTTTATTTCAAAAAAGTGCAAAGTTATGCACCTGAGACACAGAAACCCTGGGGAGCACTACAGGATGGGGGGAGTTGCTGACAGTCACAAAGGAGGAAAGGAACCTGGGGGTTATTATTTCAGATGACCTGAAAATATCAAAGCAGAGTGCTAAGGCAGCTGGGAGGGCCAGTGGTATGCTGGGGTGCATAGGCAGGGGTATCACCAGAAGAAGGAGGGAGGTAATGATGCCATTATATAAAACCATGGTGAGGCCTCACATGGAGTACAGTGTGCAGTTCTGGAGGCTGCTCCTTCATAATGATATCAACAGGCTGGAGATGGTCCAGAGAAGGGTGACTAAGATGGTACAGGGCTTGCAACACATGACTTATGAAGAGAGATTAAGGGACCTCAGTATGTACTCCCTAGAAGATAGACAAGGGAAAGAGGAGACATAGAAACATTCAAGTATCTCAAGGGTATAAACAAGATGCAGGGGGGAGACATTTTCCAACACAGGAGGAGCACAGGAACAAGGGGGCATGACATGAAATTGAAAGGTGAGAGGTTAAGAGGTAATGTGATGAAGTTCATCTTCACAGAGAGGATGGTGGACGCATGGAATGGTCTGCCTCAAGAGGTGGTGGGAGCGAGCACTGTGTATGGATTCAAGCATGCTTGGGACAGCCATGGGGAACCATAGAGGTACAGTAGTGGGTGGGTCTGAAACAGTAATCCAGTACAAGGGCTTACGGGCAGACTAGATGGGCCAGGTGGTCCTTATCTGCTGACGATTTCTATGTTTCTGTTAATTACGTACGTGTCTAAATCCCCGTCAGCCATTGGGTCTCTAGGTGGCCTTGGGCAAATCATTATCTTCCCATGCTTAGTACTCTTGAAACTGTTTAGAAGCAAGATATCCCACTGTTTATTGATACAAAAGGTTTCAGGAACAGTCTGGGAAGGAAAAGCTCCTTAAAGGGACACTAAGCATTGCAGGGGTCACCCAAACTGTGAAAGCCCATGAAAAGATCTTTCAAACGAGATATTAGGTTTACCTGTAGGGGACAGGGTCTTGAGATATGAATAGCTAAGTAATATGTAAATCGACTCATAGCAACTGCCATTTCATGCAAAAACAGGAAGTGATGTCACTGAGGGGCTAGCTCTATGTTGTTAATTACAGCTTGCCCTTCAGTGACATCACTTGCTGTTGTAAGATTGCATGAAATGGCAGCTGCCTTGTTTTGATGTTCAGATTATTTAAATATTCATATCTTGGGACATTTGACACCTACAAGGAAGCTAAGTACCTCACTCAGCATAACTTTTCATGGGCTTTCACAGTTTGAGCAATCCCTGCAATGTTTACTGTCCCTTTAATGTGCATATACACCCCCCCCATTTCTGTTTAGATGGTTGGAAATGGAGCATTGTGATGATTTTACTACCTAGTCTGATTTAGCCTTCTGTGGATTGAACAGGACTGGGCCTAATTTATGACTCTTAGTGCTGGCTGAATTAAACTGGCAACCATGTCATGATATTTCGTGGCTAAATTTGCAGCATCTGCCTCTGGGCCAGAGGGTCATGGATTCTAATCCCATACAAAGATGGTCTTAGTAACCACAAATGTTGGTGTGCCAGTGTAGTATAGGGGAGTTGCTATACTGCCAAAGTGTGCTGTTCTTCGATACAGTAGGAGGTGCTGCTGTGTCACCTTTTGGGGGGTCAGGTGATACCAGAGGGGAGCCCATGGAAGCTATTGTGCATAGGGCCCATGACAATGTACAGTAAATCCATCCCTGGAAAGGCTGGATTTACCATTATGCAAACTACTCTAGTGCATTAGGGCCCATGATGTTCTGGAGGCCCTCTGTGTCTGAGCTGCATACTCCATATACCAGCTTCTCCATTTAGTGTTTTACATGTCAGGATTTAACCACCAAGTTTCAAAGTTTTTTGGTTTTTGCTACTGACAGGCAGGCAACATGGATCTAAATCCATGCCTGTGGCAACTGCAATAAGTATGAAATGCTTATGTTACAAGGTTTGACCACGTACCTGTCTGGAAGGGGCCCCTGGTTACTGCAGTGCATATTGCCCATGGCAATGCAAATCCTGTCTGGGTGGCTTCTATTATATTAATTTATTTAAAAATCTGAAAATGCTGCACGGACTCGTGACACCACCTAAACTATGTGGATATACTGCTACATGTTCGCAACTGATGGTATCCACTGCTGTAATCTGAGCTATCCCACAATGTATGTTATGTCTCTCTGACTTCAGTGTATCTGTGTGCCTTGCTTGCATCAATTTGTACTCTGTATGTTCTTTTATTCTCCTGTAATCTCCCGGGTCACACCTGAAAATAGGCATATGTTTTGTCTAGTATACTTACCTGGTTAACAAAAGCTAAATAAATAAATAAATAAATAAATGTTAAAGGGCCACTTCCTGGTTTTGATATCCACAATAGGGTGATGATGCGCTATAGGTACTCCATGCTGACATGTTGCCATGGCTCCTACTCTTTCTCTTCCTCTGTGACCCTTTGGGCAGATCTGGTGTGAAGACAACTGAAGGAGTCATGGGAGTGATGGTGTATCAATGGAGTGGGAAAGAGCAAGAGGACTCGGACTTGCAAAAGCCCAGAGCAACTACCATGATGAAGGTGAGTGCTGTTTCCTCCTTTGACCACCCCAGTGTCCACAGGCACTGCAGTTAGTCCTATAGGCAGTTTTCTCTTTTTGGTTGAATTCCACCCCCCATCTGTTTGTTATTTTCCCGGCTCTTGCTTAGATCCTGTGCCAGAGGCCTAATATGTATAGACTGGAAACACTGGCGAGGGAGAGAGCAATTGAGGTGAAATATTTACTAAATATTTCTTCACCTTCTTGAGTATGTCATATCAATGGTATAACAAAATGGAATGCTTAAAACATTCAATGATCCGCTTTGAAAAAAATGTTTAAAAATGTTGATATTAAATTAATTTATGCCAGGCTGTACTGATGAATAGTGTTGTGAAGAACACTCAATAAACATAGTTGAGGAATATTTCTGCATGATTTATTACTGCTTAAGGTAAGAATTGCTCAGAAAAGTAATTCAATTTCGAGGTTTACAATGATGTCATGGCAACCTCTCGAAGTGTTTACAGTGTGGTTATTAACCAAGGACCATACATTATCATCTATGTTACAGTTAGGGGGCACTGGACCATTGCAGTGGCAAAGGCTAGTGGGCCTGAAAAAATCAAAGACCAACTGATCCAAGCGAGCCCAAAGGTAAGGGAGTGAACAGGGAGGCTAACATTCTGGTGGCTCCACCTAAGTATATAGATTCACAGCATGTCATATCACCATGTGAATGTGGTAAGCCATGTTACAACTATGTGAATTGTTAATAAGCATGTTAAATACTGCAAAACTGCAGACTGTATTTGCATCCACAAAAATCTGACAATTTAATTTGAACTGTGACTTACTGTGGTTGCAAAGGAAACTCCGTATCCCTGTGACTTAGGCCCTGTCCACACAACACCTACAGTCTGTGACGGTTCCAAACCGTTACAGACCGGAACCATTACAGTGTGTCTACGCTGCTGGCAAACAGTCTCGATAACGGTTTGGAGCCGTTACTGCCCGTCCACATTGTGGGTGCCATGTAACTGTTACGGCTCCACCCTATCCCACACTGCAATTTGTGCTGCACGGGGGAATGCTGGAGCTACACGCTCACTCGGCCACACTATGGCTAGTAACGTTACAGGGGCACAACCATTTTTGTAACCATTGTTCAAACCACCTCATAAGTGGTTTCAACAACGGTTATGAAAACACCTTCTGTAACATTACAGGTGTAAACACAAACCACTGCGGTAACGGTTTGAGCCCTCTGTAATGTTACAGAGGCATAGTGTGGACAGGGCCTAAGAAGGAACTTTATGTACAGAACAAAAGGGTAGTTGTACAGTGGTGTAACAGTTTGTTACATGTTTTGCTCTGCCACCTTTCACAGTCTAGAACAGAGCCCTGAATTACATTTTCATTTATTAAATTGTCTGTTGGCAGTTAGTTTTAGTTTTAAATATTATGCAGCAAGACAGGGAAAGAACTTTTAAGAAGATTGTTGTAAATGATGGTTTTCAAATAAGCCTCTGGCATTTCAACAGACGTCGGCCAGGTTACAAGTCCAACTGTTGACAATATAAAATCTTCCCTCACTGTAGTTAGTATCTAACCCACTCAACCATGTCTTGGGATGCCTCACAGTTACTCCCGTCACCCAGGCCTGCCTAAAAACACCCCACTAGCAGCATCACCAACTTTCTCACGGATGTATCAGTGATCCAGCACTTGCACAGGACCTTTATGTTTTGGGGTTTCTAGCCATGTTGGTAATGCGTGAACCTGCAGGGGTGGCTGCATGTAGCAGCTCAACATTTTCCTCCTGAATTTTCTTCCCCTGAGCCAGAGTGTAAGGACATGTGTACCAGCACATCACACTCCAGCTATTCCCCTCTGCATGCAGTCCCACTGGTGTCCGGTCACAACTACGACAGCAAATATGAACGGTCAAAAGCCGTACGGTCATAACAGTGCTGCGCAATTTTGGAGTTGGTGTATCTAATCTAAGATGTTTTGGGACCACATGTTTTTGTACTGACTGCATGGCACAGTTATTAGTGCTATTTTTGACTGCCTGGTCTCGACACAGCGTCAATGCTACTGTGCTGCCACCCAGCCTCTGTCAGGTGGCAGTGACTGCAATGGGAGCTGGTGACCCCCCCACTCCTATATTAAATGTAAAGTTACTTTAAAATTAACTACATATCTAGTAATTACTCCTCTGTCTATGTACCACACAACTATGGATGAGCTGATGCAAAAAATTGCATTTTATGAATGTGCCAAAAATCTGACATTTTGGACACCGGTGAAGCAGGTCCAAAAAAACTTGGTTTCTCTTTGGTTTTTTGGCAATTCAACATCATGATGCAGCATTTTTTACAGGGAGTACACACTGGACATCTCCAGCTTTCTGGCAAATCACAAGACCTGCAGCAGCCAATCAGCAGAGATCTTTTCGCACTGCGCACATTTCAGTGCCAGTTCCAGCTATCTTTCACAGGGTAAATTCCTAACTACTGAAGAAACTTGTTTTATGTAAAAAAAGTGTCCTTTGATTAGAAAACCTTTAAAAAATTCAGAGAATCATGTATTGTTTTTCTAGTTAAACTTATCCACACAACAGTTATTGGTACTTTCTGGCAAGTGGACCAGGGCAATCATGAAGCAGAAGGGAGCAGAAAGTCCACAGTGCAAGCCAGCACTGGCAGCTGCAGGCCGTGCAGCAGGAGTAGTGTAGATAGAATTTAGCAGACTGGGAAAGGTGCAGGAGGGATTTATGAAAGATTTATTTGACTAATGTTTTTTTATCGAGTGCTGGTAGTATAAAGGGAACAGAAATTCATACTTTATCTTTGTTTTTTTAACCCCTCCACTTAGCAGGAGCAGGGCACATTGGATTGCAATCTGGGAAAGAAGCAAGGCGGGAATAGAAGGATTAATCTGGTACATAATTTGACTGCTTGTGGTGTGGGTTGGAGAACAAAAATCCATCTTTTTTATAAAACATTTTTTTCATGTTCGTGATACTAAGTGACCTAGTCTGCTCCAGTGAAACACTAGATCCCACAGTGATGATGAAGAGGACTTATAAGGTGTGTCAGAGTGGGTGATGGGCATGTGTGTGGGCATCTGCCATTGAATCATCATGTAGAAACTGTGAGGAAGAAAACTGGAGGAGAAAGACATACAGGGGAGAAATTAGCAGGGGAAAGTTCCACCATGCCAGTTTTACCAAGTACCAGTTCTGCAAGTGGTAGTGGTGGAGAAAGAGCCTGGACAGGAACTGGAAGTCAAAGTAATTAGGCAGTAGTTATGCCTGAGAGGATTACTAGAGTAGGGCGTATAATAGTGAAGGCAAATAAACAATAGTTCTTTAGTCCCCATATATCCACTGGTTCCACTTCTATTGCAAGCAGCTTTCCCAGCCAGTCATCCGGTGCATCTGGTGGTAAAACTTACCTGAGCTATCCAGAAGCATCTCACTCTCACATTCATCCTTCATTCAGGTGCTTCCAGTTTCAGAGATGTCTGCAGGCCTCACTGACCTTTATTTAATCTACATGTAAATGTGGTGAAGAAAGGTTAAGTCAAGACCAGTCACATTTTCTCAAATCATGTTTTCTAGAATCACCTTTTCTTGAATCTAATGTCTCCACTTTTTATTTATTCAATGTTTCTCCCTAGCTATGATCTACCAGCTATATACCCTGGTCCCAGGGATGTACCCTGATCAGGCCATGATAATCCTCACAACTGTGAGGCCCATGGCAGCCAACATCCTCCATGGCTACTACATCCTCCCATGGCAGGGGCTCTGGGGGTGGGCCACTCTCCCCACTGAGGCAGCACACATTGTTGGCTAGGATTCAGGGTTAGCAAGTACTTTACCCGGGGGAGCCAGGAACTCAGGCCTTCATATAGCTGGAGCTAGGTTTGATCTCTGCCCTCCCTCAACCCCATGATATGCGCTTAGTTGCTAGCACCTCAGCTGCGGGAAGAGACACTCTGCAGAGGGATCAAGCACCCTTGGCCCAACACAAGGGTCACTGCAGCACTGGTGGGCAAACACCATCCCTCCATGACCACAATGCACTGTCAAGTAGCAGCTGTTGTAGTCTAGCCCTGCCGCTGACGCAGAGTGCAAAACTCATTCATGAACTTGGGTCACCTGCACAGCAGCACATTGCACTGCTGCTGGGCAACTGGGGCAGCCACTAATATATCCACTGAATATAAAATGTGGTGAGAAAGACAATGTCAAGACCAGTCACATTTTCTAATATCCTGTTTTCTTTAATCAGATTTTCTCTAATCTAACATATCCCCTTCATGTAAAATAAGGGAAGAAAGGCAAAGTGAAGACCAGTCACATTTTCTCATATCCAGTTTTCTTTAATCATGTTTTCTCAAATTTAATATAGCTCCATTATGTAAACTAAGGGGAGAATGGCAAAGTGAAGACCACTTAAATTTTCTCCAATCCTATTTTCTTTAATCACGGTTTCTCAAATCTAATATATCCCCATTATATAAAATGAAGGGAGGAAGGCAAACTGAAGACCCGTCACATTTTCTCAGATCATGTTTTCTTGAATCTAATATATTCACTTATTATAAAATGATGAGAAAATGGAAGAGTCAAGACCAGTCACGTTTTCCCGAATCATGTTTTCTGGAATCACAGTTTATCGAATCATATTCCTCAGAATGTTCTTTCCGCCATATATGAGGCAGAATGTATGCAGATGGTGCCACTTTTAAAAAATATGTGTGTCTGTGTGTGTGGGGAGGGGGGATATGTGTATTTCACTATATAGAAACATAGAATCTGTTTGCAGATAAGGACCTTACAGCCTTCCTAGTCTGTCCATTTCCCTACTTGGTTTGGCAATCTCAACTCTTATGTGGACTGCCTTTCCCCCACTCTGCTGTACTGCAAGGTACTTTATACTTATCCCATGCACTTTTGCATCCCTGTACTGTTTTTACTTCCACCATCTCTGCTGGTAGGCTGTCCCATGGATCCACCACCCTCTTTGTGAAAAAATACTTCCTAGCATTCCCCCTAAGCCTCCCTCCCTCCCTCCAGCCTCATGTTATGTCCACTTGTCCTTGGCACTTTCATCTCTGAAATATGCTCTCCTCCTGTACCCTGTTTATTCCTCTAAGGTATTTGAAAGTCTCTATCATATCCCCTCTCTTCCTTCTCTCTTTCAGTGACTAGCTGTTTAGTTCCTTGAGTCTTTGCTTATAAGATTTGTAGTGCAGTCCATGTATAATTTTTGTTGTTCTTCTCTGGACTGCTTCCATTCTGTCTATGTCCTTCCTGAGATGCGGTCTCCAGAAATGGACACAGTATTCCAGATGAGGCCTCACCAGTGATCTATACAGTGGTATCACCACTTCACTCCTCATACTGGTTATGCCCCTTCCTATGTACCCCAGCATTCTGTTTGCCTTCCCCACTGCTTTTTCGCATTGTTTGGATGACTTTAGGTCATCGGATATGATAACCCCAGGTCTGTCTCCTGACTTGTGGTTGCTAGAACCTGTCCCCCCAGCCTGTATTGCTCTCTTGGGTTTCTGTGTCCCAGGTGCATTATCTTGCACTTCTTAGTGTTGAAACCCAACTGCCAAACCCTTGACCATTCCTCAAGTAGTCTTAGGTAATTTGTCATTTTATCTAGCCCCTCCTGTGTGTCAACTCTGTTACAGATCTTGGTGTCATCTGCGAACAAGCATACTTTCTTCCCAGTCCCTCTGTAATGTCACTTATGAAGACATTGAATAGAACTGGACCCAGCACTGATCCCTGTGGAACCTCGCTGGTCACCTCCCCATCTTCTGATTTTATGCCATTTACAACCACCCTCTGGGTCCTGCCTTTTAGCCAGTTACCCACCCATTTTACTACTTAAGAGTCCACAACCATATTCCCCAATTTGTTAAGCAACCTTCTATGAGGACAGTGTTGAAGGCTTTACTGAAATCCAGGTAGGCCACATCCACCACCCTCCCTGATCCACCACCCTGGTCACCCAGTCAAAGAAATCAATAAGATTAGTCTGAGAGGACCTACCCTCAGTGAATCCATGCTGCATCAGGTGTTTTGCACTGCTTGACTCCAGGAACTTCACTACCCTTTCCTTAAGCAGGGACTCCATTAGCTTCCCCACCACTGAGGTCAGGCTTACAGGTCTGTAATTTCCTGACTCCTCCCTACTTCCAGTCTTGTGCAGGGGGACCACCTATGCCCTCCTCCAGTCCCCAGGTACCTACCCTGTCTCTAGTGATTGGTTGAAAAGGGTTGTCAGCGGACCTGCTAGGACTTCCCTGAGTTCCTTCAACACTCTAGGGTGAATCCTGTCTGGCACCATTGCCTTGTCTGTCTTAACTTTTCCTAGTTCCTTCAAGACTCTATCAAGTGTAAATGGGCTGGTGTCCACCTCTCCCCACGTACATCCTTCCTCATGAGTCTTGGCCCCTCCCCTGCCTCTTTCTTGGTAAATACTGAGCAAAAATATTTGTTTCAGTACCTCAGATTTTTCAGGGTCGTCCTCCACCCACCCACCCTCTCCCTTCTTCAGCCTAACAATACTATTTCTGGTCTTCTTCCTCTTGCTAATATAACAGAAGAAGGTCTTGTCCCCCTTCTTAATAGCCTGCACTATTCTTTCCTCTGTTCTTGCCTTAGCCCCTCTGACAGCTTTTCTAGCTTCTGTCTGCTTCTCCAGATATTTCAGTCTGTCTTTTTCTTTCTGTGTCGCTTTGTATTTTCTGAATGCCTTACATTTTTCTTGCACTTTCATGGCTACTGATTTAAAGAACCACAGTGGCCGCTTCTTTCTTTTGCTAAATAATGTGACACATTGACTTGCCACCTCTGCTATGGATCACTTGCTCCTAAGCTACTGTTCTTCTACCCCTCCATCCCCCTCATATCTTCTGCTGCCAGGGCAATTTTGAGCTGTTCTTCCAGCTCCATGAAGTTGGCCTTCTGGAAATCTAAGATCTTAATCTTTGAATGGCTTTCTTCTGCCAACGTGTTGACTCTAAGCCATACAGTTCTGTGGTCACTGGTACCAAGGGGACTGCCCACCTCAACATCCATGATTCTGTTCCCATTTGTCAGCATTAAGTCCAGTACAGCCCCCTCCCTGGTGGGCTCAACCACCAGCTGCTTTAGGTTTGCCCCATACATGGCAGACATCAGGTCCCTGCTCCTTGATGTACTTGCAGTCTGGGTATTCCAATCTGCATCTCACATGCTGAAGTCACCCATTAGTAGTACTTCTCCGTTGGCTGCGTATTATGGCTGGCTTCTGCTAAGACTAGATCTATATCCTCCCCCTGCACAAGAGGCCTATAGACTACTCTAGCATGGATGGTTGTTTTGTTCCCTGACTCCAGAGTGACCCACAATGCCTTTGTTTCTTCCCTGGATCCCTGAGCCACCATAGCTTTAATCCCTTCCTTTACAAACATAGCAACCCCTCCTCCCCTTTTCCCCTCCCTATCCTGTCTAAAAAGTGTATACCCTGGTATGGCTGCATCCCAGTCATGGTTCCCTGCATACCATGTCTACGTAATAGCCACAATGTCCAGGTGTGTGTCTGCCATCAGTGCCATTAGGGCTGGGATTTTGTTTCCCAGACTGCAGACATTTGTGCACATGACCTTCCACTCTGTGTACCCCCTTAATATTCCTTGTTTATTGGTCTTTGGCCTTTGCTGCATTAGTGATGTACCTTCTGTTCTCTCCCCCATTGTAACAATGGTAGTTTTTCGGTTAGATATTTTGCTTGTATTAGGTCCTCGCTGCTTTCAGTTATGTCATGTAGGGGAGGGCTATGATCATCTCCTTGACTGTCTATGCCTGTCCCCATGACAAGTTTAAATGATCACTAAGGATGCACTTAAATGTCTCAGAGAGGATACAATTGCCTCCCCTGGATAGATGCAGGCCATCTGGAGAATATAGTCCTTCATCCCTCCAGGTGAGGTTCCAGTCCCCAGTGAAGCCATACCCCACCTCTCCACACCATTTCTTTAGCCATTTGTTGAATTCAATGATGCAGATGTCCCTCCCTTCCCACTTGCCATGGACAGGTAGTACCTCCGAAAAGGTGACAGAGTGTGTTACTTGCCAAAGACTCCTCCTCAGCACCCTGAACTCTTCCTGGACTCTTCCTACATCCACCCCCCCCAAGCCAGGTCATTAGTCCCCAAGTGAATAGTGACATCCAGCTCCCCCCTTCTTGCTACTGTCCTTGCAATCCTAAGGATTCACTTGACCTCCTTCCGTACTGTGCCTCCAGGTAGGCATATTACCTCCCTCTCACCACTGCTACCTGACCCCAGCTCAATCCTCTGGACAATGGAGTCCCCAACCAGGATTTGCTTCAGCCTCTTCCTGTGTGTTCTCGATGCATCTGCCCTTGGGGTTCCATCCTAGATGATCCCCTCAACCCCCATTGTGTTCACTTCTGCAGATGCTGCACAGTCTCTATGCTCTGCCAGGATGGCATAAGAGTTGTGAAGTGCCACTGGCTGGGGGATGTACCTCTGTGCTGCCTCCCATACCCTCCCCAAACCCACCATAGCCCATCCTTCCCTCCTTCTTGGCAACCTCTGAGGGAGTGGTGGTGGACATGGTGGTCTCTGTATGGGGGAAAGTCACCTGTATTCTTGTCAACTCTGCACAGAGCCCAGCTACCTCCTCCCTCAATACAGAGAGGTGCCAGCAGATAGGGCAGCACTGTAATGTCCAGAAGGTCTTTCTGAGCTCTGCTGCCCCACATCCACTGCAAAACACCACACCCATCATCTTCCTTTTACTATCCTTGGTCCAGACAACCAGTGACAATCAGCCACACCAGCAAACCCCTACAGAAATAGTCAGCTGCACCTACATAATCCCCCAAACAGGTAACTTTCCAAATGAATCCAGAAAGCAACCTGGTAACCAACTGAAAGCAACAATAAACTGCAGAAGAAACAATAACCAGAGCAATAAAATCAGCAAAAATCAACAGTCACTTCCCTGAAATGAACTGCTGCCTTCTTCTTCTTCTAGCCCCTTATCTGGAACAGTAGTGCAAATAAATGCTTCCTAGTTCTTACTGCCCATTGTGTTTTGTTCAACTCAAGCTTCACCATGATTCCTGTTCCACTCTACCACTACTACCCCCTTCAGCAGTTATAATAAAGCAGACAGCCTTACAGAGACACACTGACAGAGGAATGTCTCACTTAATGTGTCTGTTGTAGAGGAGAAGCACAGTGGGAAAAACAGTGTGTGGTTTATCCAGTCACTGATAGACATCTGGATAGGGCCTCATGATCTGAGGGTGGCTGTTTTTAAAATAGGCAGTAGCGGTTATGTGCTGAAATGATTGCGATGAATGATGGGGATGTCACCCATGCACTAAACGTAGCGGTAAGGTGCTTGCTTGACAAACATGCACAGTTAAAAGAAACACTTGCCACTGTATTGGGCATCACTAAGTAATTCCATAACCCCCCCCCCCAAATTTGTTAAGTTCCTCTACCATTACCAGCAGAAGCACAGTGTTCCTCAGCATTGCTTGACTAATGATATTTCCACAAGGTATATGCTGGAGAAACTGATGGAACCGAAATCAGTTTTCTGGGTTATGTAACTCAGTGATGTGGCCTGTAGGTGATGTCTGTCATGAGTGCAGTGGTGTGCTCTGAAAAAGCTTGTTTTGTTTCTGCAGCCATATGAACAGGCCACTAAATATTTCAGTATTAAATCAGCAACCTGTAACATGGTCATTCCCATAGTTAGTCTACTTGAATAGTACATAACACACACACACACACACACACACACACACACACACTTATTTATGATCTACAGAAACCCAACAAAGCAGGGCTGGCAGCTGTGGTAGCCATTGAGGCACTGGTAATGGCAGCAAGAATAACAATGATGATGACGGTGGAAGAGTGGGTGGTGACACCACTAGTTTATACTGTATAAGTCATCACAGCAGCAGGATGCAATACTCACTAAAGAAGTGGCAGACATGTTTTGGACAAAACTTGCAGACAGGTTTGACAGCATCAGATGAGATGCACTATGTGTGATGGCAACACTGCTGGAGTCAAGAAAAAAGATGTGTTCAGTCCCCCTGTATGCATAAAGTACATCAAACAGAACATTTTGTGAACACTTTGACAAAGCAGTACAAACAGCTTGAAGAAAATGGCAAAAATGTGTATTCACAACCTTCTGATCATACAGAGTTTTTCTGTCCTACTAACTTTGCCTTTTACCAGTGCCATGTGACAACATAACATGGAAGAAGATGATGACTTCGATAGTGATGATCTAAAGACAACCAAGGACACATGGGAGTTTTTCAACACTGAAAACCAGTGCCATTAAGACATTTTTGGAGGAAGGATTGAGCTTATTACCAGAGTACATGATGCAGGTTTATCTAGAAGAGTCACTGACTAACAGAACTAACAGAATTAGTGATCCAATCAAATTCTGGCATGAATAGCAAACCATTTGGCCCTCACTCTCTAAAGTGACTTTGTATATTCATTGGTTGCTTCAGAAAGATAGTTCAGTAAAACTGTGAATATTGACTATACACATAATTTAAGGCTAGAGCCAAAAATCTTGGATTCTAAACATCTCTCAAGCTCAGCTTACATGGATGAACCTTAAATAGGTGTTTGCTTATTCTCACATCTAAGAAGAGACATCTACTACTACTATTCCCATCCTTTCCTTTATACCTCCTGATGGCACTGTCAAGACCCCCAGGACTCCTCCCACTGGGACTTGTACTACAGTCTGGCTCATCACCCAGGTAATAGTAACATAACTCCACCTCTTGATGACTGTACAACTCACACATTGTGATCACCGACAAACTCAATATGAATGAGAGTGCCATTGAGCACACATTATCATTATCAGCTAAATAAGACCTATTGCCTGCCCCCACCAAATCATGAATTGGATGATGACTGAATGAGTGACCTGGCCAGACATGCACAAGCATGCACAGTTACATTCTCCAATCTGACCTCTAGTTCACATAATGCAAAATGAAAAAAAGAAACAAATATAAAAGAAAAAAAAATAAGTATTTTAGATGGTCAGTCTTCCTGTTGTTGTAGATAATATTATTATTAGGCATTTTTATATTCTGTATTGTGCCTTTGGAAATGCTGGTCACACTTAAAAAGGGCAATTATTGCTCAGTCTGCTTTTCTGGAGTAAATCTAAAATGAAATGAAGTGAAACAGAAAAATAGAAAACAATCTGTACATGAATAGGAACAATTGTGATTAATGACTTCATTTCTTTTTGTTTTGTGATGCATATTTTTTGATTTATATAATTTTAAAATTAATAGAGCTAGAGAGAGTATAATCATTGCCATGGAGGTAAATCAAAGACTACAGGCCTTCCGTTGGGGGGGGGGAGTTATGCCTTGAGGTCAGCACTGAATAGTAACTATTCCTGTAGCTCACATTATGCTGTGGCAGTCTTAGTGGGGTTTGTAGACATTATCATAAAACCCCAAACAGTATCGCATGGCACATGAAAGCCAATAGCACCTACCAAAGGTAAACTATAATAATTATAATTTTTTGCTTAATCTAGACTCTTTACCACATTATTCGTAGGCTCCTTTCCCTCATGCTGGTTACTGCGTTGGGAGCCAGAATGGTTCAGCCAAATTCTTAAAGCTGAATCAAATTTATGTTCCTCAGCTTGAAGACAAGGTGAAGTTGCCAATAGTCCACTTCTCTCACCTTTACACTCAACGCTCTCAGACCCACATGACTGCAACCAACACTGGACATCACATATTATTTAGCAGGACGCTCCCACTTGAAAACAGTGATGAACAAAGTTTGCATGTTTATGTGGCACCAATCACCCTTATTACAGATTAACAAATCACATGGCACTGATAGTACCCACCATCAAATGCCAAGGTACAGTATACACATCTCACCCTTCCTTCCATCCACACATTCACTTATGTATTACTCCACCAGGTGTTTGCACTATATCTTAACATAAACATACTCCAAATTAGCATTACCTGATTAACTTGGGCTAATATCCCAATACTGACACTGTAGTGCAGCATGAGGGGGTGCTGCACTCCTGAGGTGCCATCTTTCAGATGAGACGTTAAACTGAGGTCCCATCTGCCTGTTCTGGTGGTAGTTCAGGTGGATGTTAAAGATCCCATGGCACTTCTTGAGAAGAGTAGGGGAATTTTTATTGAAAAAGTAAAACAATACATCAGTACAATAGTAACATATATAAATAAGGAAAAGAAAGCAAAGTAAGCCACATAATAAATCACATACAATTCATTTAAACCACTACTTCCCACCAATCCCATATTTTTGTATTTAAAAATCAACAGTAAATAATCAAATGATCACTCAAAGGATGACAACAGTTTCTGAAAAAAAATCCTATACCACCATAATCAAAAAAAGGAACTAACAGCAACCCCAAAAACTACATAAACATGTGTAATCACAGTCAAAATATATATTTCCATAAAATCCGAAATTTCGGTACAGTAAGGAGTGTTTGTTCCAATTCCTTCTACTTACTAACTGCATCCTTAATTTGTGAAATCAAAAGCTAAGTAGGCATAAGTCAATGCTGTATGGAATATTGACATCAAGCTTGCCTCATATAAAACTTTATCCAAGCAAACAACAAGTTCAAAGTGCTAGGATGATATTGTAATAAAAGCCCAGTGTAATCTCCCAGGACTAAACTTTCATAAGTAATATGGGTTGCCAACCTCCATCGCCACCTAGTGGCCAGATCTATCTATAACTGCTAAGCATACACACAATGGAAGAAAAAATGTTCCATAGTCTCTTCCTAACCACTACACTCTATTCTAATACATTGACATTCCAAGAGAGGCTTATGCCTAAGATTCCCCTTTACCCCAACCATCTATGGCAACAGAGCCACTGTATATCCCACATCCAAACTGGGATTCATTTGTCAATAAGTGTACGTAAAGCAGTTCCCATCTTTGTAGGTACACATTTAGAAAAGTCTACCTGAGAAGCAGAATTTCTCCTCATAATATCAACATATAAGGGTTTCCGCTGAAAATGTGTAAGATGACCCTTAGTAACCCCCCACTGCTTAAGTTTCCTAATTGCAGCTACAGCAAAGTCTGGGACTTCTAAAGAGGCATGTAGTTTGGGTATGGAATCCCCCCATTTCTGTTAAAAAGGCCAAAACAACAGTTTAGTCCAAGCATCCCATTGATGTTCATGTTCCACCACTCCTGGCAGCATTGTTTTAAAGAAAAAGGAAAAATTAAAAAACTAAAGGCGAATCATTCCAAGCCTGCCTTGCTTGACTGGTAGATAAGTAAAACCTCATTTAACCAGGTTGAGACGACTCCCCCACAACATCTGAAAAAAAAAAAACTAAACAATCTCATCTCCAAGGTCCCTGGAATAGGAAAAACAGTACAATCATACAAAAAAATAGAGAGCAGAAACTTTTTAATAATCAATACCCTCTTCATTTTAGAAAGATCCCATGCCTTCCAAACTTGCACCTTCTGTTCTCCCACTCTTATTTTCTCTTCCCAATTAATATATGCCAAATGTCCATTTCCAAAATGACAACCAAGAATCGTAATAGTGTCAGGAGATATAGCAATTTGTCTAACCCTAGACTCATGTACCCCTTTTCCAACATAAACCCCTGTACTCTTAGTATAATTAATTGCCACTCCTGTGAGGCTGGCATACCTATCCAATACCTGTAAAGCAGTTACGCCTGACACTGAGTCCTGAACTGCAATGACCAAATCATCAGCATAAACTGCCAATCTTTGAGGTTCCAACAATGGTGATGGAGATATACCCCTTATATTAGTGTTTTGAAAGATTTTCCTAACAATAGGATCTAATATGAATGTATACAATAGGGGGCTAATTGGACAACCCTGCCGCATCCCCTTTTCAAAAACAATGCCTGCCCTATAACCCCATTAACAGTAGGTAGCAAGGTGGCCTCCAGATATAAAAGACCAATCCAAGACCTAAATTTGAGAGGTATCCCATTCTTTGTAAGAACTTGCAAAGGAAAAGCATGAGATACCCTATCAAAGGCTTTAGTCTGATCCAAAGCCAGTAGGTAGCCTGAAAATCTCCTTTGTTTTCCAAATTCACAAACATTCTGCAAAAAAAGCCAGATTTTATTGAGTATTCCTCCCTGGAATAGAGCAAGTCTGGACTGGGTGAATCAATTTAGAAGCAACCTTTTGTAATCTATGATATAAAATGGCAGAGAATAATTTGTAGTCCGTGTTTAACAAACTAATTGGCCTCCAATTACCTGAATCCATCTTAACCCCATTTTTATATAAATAGATAAGCAGAGCAGCCAAGAAGTGACAATGCATCTTCCCTCTGTCCAAAATTTCATTATAAACATTATACAGAATCTCACTCATATCATCCACAAAAAAATTATAAAATTCATTGGTAAGGCCATCCACCCCCAGTGAGATACCTAGAGCCAATCCATTTATTTCTTGCTTAATTTCCTCTCTAGAAATGAGTTTAACCAAATCACTGCTTTCTACCTCAGATGATGCTGGTAACACACAAGTAATGATGTCCTCCCACTGCACCAGTGTAGTAAAAGGAGTTCCCTGGTGTTCCTGTAAAAACTCCCTAATAATTTCTAACAACTCTATGTTAGTAGTTTTCAAAAGCCAAGCTTTATCCTTAAGACCCACCATCAATTTAGTATCTGTCCTATGTTTACAGGCAGCAAAGGGGTCAGCGGAAGGCATCCGCACAGTACCATACTGCATTTCTGCCTGCAAGGATGCCGCACGATCATATTGATAATGCCTCATATAACCTTTGATAATATCAAGCTGTTTCTTTCTTCGAACATCAGATACATTGGGTAAAGAAGTTAGTTTATTATACTGATTCTTAAAGTCTAAATAAGTTAAATACTCCTTATTACTTTTATCCCTCCCAAAAGAAATAAACTCCAAATATCAAGCTTCATATCTACCCACCATTGTGCCTAGGAAATATAAAATACCCCTGTTGATTTTCTAGCAGCAAAGAAGGAATTTAATCTGTACTGCACACCCAAATCTTGCAACAAGGAGGAATTTAATTTCCACTTTGATACAATCACTGGAAACCGAGTTGGAAAAAGTGACATATTGATAGTACAAAGTAGTACCAAATGGTCTGAGAATTCACAAGGTCTTAAAAGGAACGCACGCGTAAAAAGAAATTTTGACAGGAAAATAAAATCTACCCTAGTGTGAAAAGCACTACGCCTATAAGTGGCCCCCACATCCTGATAGAGTTCCCTATAAGCATACTTAAGAGAAGCTAGCAGTAACACTTTTTGCAAAGCATGGGTGTCACAGTACACCTTTTTTTGTACCTGATCCTTAAGTTTTATATCCAAGCTACGATTCATGTCACTCCCCCCATATAATTTGTTTCTGAGTGAATAAATAAAGTTGAATACTATAAAATAAATCAATCCTCAATGATTTAACCCGAGGTGCATATGTATTAATAAGTCAGACAGGAAATCCCTGATAGACACAATCCAACAAGAGGGCCCTCCCCGGATGTATTTCAACCAATCCTGTAACTTGAACAGATATATGGTTAAACAAAATGCCCAGGCCATCTGCTGCATCCTCCCCATAGTACCAAAAAGTAGGCCCACTAGGCCACAATTTTGTAGCTTGTCTAAGATCAGGCAGACAATTAAATCTTGTTTCCTGCAAAAAAATAATATCTACATTTAAAACAAGGCAAAAATGTAGTCATGCCATCCTTTTTTTTTATAATTCTTGATACTACAAGTATTCAAGGAAACAAGTTTAATTTCAGCCATGAGATGTAATGGAGGACACCAACCTTATGGTTTCGGAACATCTTTTTTACTTTTTTTTCCTTTTCTTTCCTTAACTTCCAACCTCCCCTGCTCCTCACAATCCATATCTGAAACAAAACCAGATTTTGTGGAAACATCAGATTCCGAACCACCCTCCTGGTCCTGTAACACTTGAAAGGAGTTATCAATAGGAATGTTTACAGTATATTCTGACTAACTTGCAGACTAGAAGCTCTGGATACCCTTCTTGGGTGGCGGGTTTGAAACTCTGATGTAGAAGGGGGAGGTGGCATAATGACCTGCTTACTGAGGGGTTTAATAATGGGGGGGTTTCTGAATCTACATCAGCTGACTCTTGTGGAAGTACAGTGGGAAGAGTGTCGTGAGAGTGTTCTCCCAAATCATGCCCTGAGGCCTGTGTGTTCTCTGAAAACACTGGATCTGTAGTAGAAGTGAAAGGGGAGGCAGTGGGGCCTGCACCAGATGTGGAAGCTGGAGGATTCGGGCCTGCATGGGGCATGTCCCTGTTCTGATGCCTACCTTGCGCAGAGTTGATTAAATCCTCCTTATTAAGTCCCCCCTGCTTGTTTTGTCCAGCCTAGGGGCACTGGTGATAGGCATGGCCCTGTTCATCACAAAGTTTGCAATGAAAAATATTCCTACAGGTCCCACTATCATGGTCAAGTTCTCCACAGAGGGCACATTTCACCTTGTCACAGGCACTGCTGAGGTGTCTCCTGCTGCTACGTTTATAGCAGGCCTTGGGCTGCCCAGGATAGAAACACACACCCCTATCTTTTCCCCCCAAAAAGCTATTAGGTGTATGAACAACTTCATTCCCTATAATATGTAGTTTAATCTTAAATTTCCAGCTCCCAGTCCATATACCTTCCCCATCAATGATCATTTCTGGGGGCCCCAACACTGTACAATTTTGTTCCAACCAAAAGAGAATATCTCCCACATTTACCCCTTCATTCCTGAACATAACATTTACCATTTTATAGAGGGGTTTTGTGATGGGAATTGCCCAAAAAGGCAACCACAAAGGCTGTGATTTACAATTCTCATATTGATGCCAGAATTTATATAGACCAGCAAAAGTTTTAAAACTAATGTCAATGATGTCTTCACCTCTAATATTTATCAATGCATAAATGTAATTTGCCTGGAAGTTCAGTGAATCCTTTAACAATTTTCTGGCAACATAGAGTCTATCAGGGTGTTCGTCAAGTCCCCCACGATAACGAAGGCGGGCAGCATTTCTTCTGGGTGCTTGCTCCAACCTATTATTACAAAATAGGTCAGAAAAATAATACCCAGGATGTCGTTGCTCCTGAGGTGGAGATACAGGAGGGGAGCGATGTTGAGAACCCTCAGGAAATTCAGTTCCAAGATTAGCATTAGTTTTTTCAGAATGTCCCCCTCCCTCAGGAGCTGAAACAGTGTCTAAATCAGAGTTCTGACCTGTCAGTGAGTCCATGGGGGCCCCCAATTCAGCTGGCGGCAAGTCCTGAGAAAAAGTCTCCGAGTTTGAATCTGGGATCCATCCACCATCCTGCAGAGTCCAGCCGGCATCTGACAGTGCGCTTTCTTTCGACCACTGACGGCTCAGGTAAGAGTCTTTTCGTGCGGTTCCCTTCCGCATTCCAGCAGTGAGCGCATCAGCAGGGTGAATCATCCCAGCTGCAACTGACAAGTCCTGCTCCTCACAAACCTCAATGTTCACTGGTGCCATAGAAGGAAAATCAGCAGGTATCACCGAAACATCATTAGGTAAATATTGAGCTGCAGCCTGAAGTTTCATTTCAGAGATGCTCTGTAGAAATGGAGGTAAAGACATTCAGGACCCAGCCACTGAGCCCGATTCTCCTGTCGCATGGTGTTCACCATGCAAAACTCCACAAAACTCAAGAGGTGCACCTAAAATACTTGCATATTCTCCGCATCAGCCATAACAGGAGAAGCGAGCTCAGACTGCACATAAGCTCCAACCTGTTGCTCCATCTGTGTCTCAGAGGCATCTGCCATGCAAACATAGCAGCCGGTCCCCCTACCTGTGAGTAAGGGAATTTCCCCGGTGCCCTGGACAAATTTCCTTCATTCACTAAAAATACCACCAACAGGTTACTCTGGTTCAAGGTCAGTTGGCATTTCATCTGTATCCCCTTCCCCCTGGTCGTGCCTGAAAATAGGCAAAATCTGCCTAGTGCACTTACCTGGTCAACAAAAACTAAATAAATAAATAAACAAATAAATAAATAAATAACTAGAGAAGTGGAATTGTCACCTGATCCATCATGAAGCTGGTCCCCTGGGGCATCACTATCATATACTGTAAATAATTGGGTACTGTAATGGTAAATATATATACAATGTTACTGTTTGATGTATACAGTCAATAGCAAATGCATGGAACTACTTACCAGGTACCAGTTAAATCTATCTCTTGACTCCATTTAGTATGGCAAATGTTCATTCAATTATGCCATTGGCCAGTCAGTGGTCATCATTATATCAGACCTCTACAGGCATGGTGAAGTAGAGTTAAGTCATTAGATTTTAATACTGAAGGAGGGGGATACACAGAGTCTTCTCTGGGATGAGAGTGGTATGCATCAGCCAACACACAAGAAGACACAAATGTAAACTTACATCAGGTTCATCCTAGGTGCTCTGCAATCAGCCATGCCTGTTCTGTGATTGCTTCAGGATGAAAGCATCATGGATTAACCCTGGTTACTTAACACTCCCATGGATGATACATATTATAGCATGACATAATACCTCCATGTCCAAGTTATGGTGGGCTTTCCTATTGTGATATACATCTGTCTTATCTGATTGGTCAACAGTGGCCAGATACTGTAGGTGATGCATAGCACATGACATCAACTATATTGGGGAATTCAGCAACATAAAATAAAATCTTCCCTGCTGTACCTCTTCAATTTAGCATCTATTCAGGTAATCTAACTGTTCAAGTTCTGCAGAAGCACACTGTTCACTTCTCTCAGGAACCTGAACACAAATAACTTGTTCACTCCAATCAGGGCATGCCAGGGCTATCAGCACCTTTGCCTTCATATCAAATGCTTGTTTTCTTCAAGTCCTTGTCGGCAACTGGGGTCTATTTTGGATATACCACATAGATTTATCATGGGTACCCTCTTTAATACAAAGCAGCCCAAACACTGCAATTTTGTGAGGGTGTCTGGATCAAGCTGGCATCTGAAATTGTGCGAACACCATTGTTTGTGCCTCTGCTACTGATCCTCACAGAACAAGGCCCTCTTAAGCAGACATTGTGACATGTTTATGGATTATGTCACACCTGTGTGTCTCTGAGTGCTGTGTTGTTGCTGTCACAGTGGTCTGCAGTGTTAATTATCTTCTGTGCTGTATCACAAACATACTGAACCCATAAGCTCAACTTCTTTATAGGGCTGGCCACATCGGGTATCCCAGGTGTGTCAGGTAACTCTATGCCAGGGGGCATGAGCAATGGGCACCCCAATATGCCTTGTGAAACAAGAAAGGAATATCACGCACCATGGGTCATGTTAAGGTAATTTGTCTAAACACACTCACTGTATCAAGCATATTCCCATTTCCCAAGACATTGGCTCATGAGGGTCAAAATTAATGGGAAGGTGAGTTACCAGCAGATGTTTGACCTGTCAAGGGAAATTGAGGTTCATTGGGAGCATTTCCTTGTGTGACTTGTAGTGTTTGTGCATTGTGGCCTTATGTATGGTAGTCAAAAGTATCCAGCACGAGACACATATTTATATGACAAGGGCCTCAACAGAAAAGGCAATGTGTTAAAAAAACAGCAGTCCTTGACTTTCACATGAGAGGAAATAAAAAAAAAAAACTAAGGCTAGGTATAAACGGTATCTTTTTTTCTACTTGTGTTCCATCAAAATGCAATAATTACATTAAAATTGCAACTAGGTCCCAGTTGTAATATCCATTTGCAGACTGTTGTTTTAATTTGTTAACTTCTAAGCTGATGAGCATCATTCAATTGCTGTGCATCAGTGGCATAAAAAAAAAGACTTGATTAAAATCTGCAGTTCCTTCTGCCATTACCTTGATGCAATAGCTCGGAGACATAACTCTTTTTTTTTACAACTGATGGTCTGTGTCATTGACACTTGAAGTAAAATGAAATATGTTTTGTTTAAAAAATTAAGCAGCAAACACAGTTTTCTTAACTGGAAAGTAACAGTGTAATTAAAATGCAACTGTGAACATGTATGGTATTTCATATATTTACGTGCACATTCTTTTGACTAATGTTCTTTCCTGACAAGACACAACAGCTGAAACAATTATCATATCAGCTGTGTTTAAAACTGGTTCCATTTTCTACATACAATATTTGCTGCAAAAAATCTAATCCTCTGTCTCAACACAGGCCATTACTGTAGATTTGAGCAGAATTCTCTTTCTACAACAGTGTCTCCTCCAGCACTACATATCTCTATAGATTTCTTAATTTCAGGTTATTTATTTGAGTAGAAGCATATTCAATTATTACGAAGATGATAACTAGCTCCCAAATACTGTTCTCTGTTTACTAAAAGAATACATATTCAGTTTTACAATGTGTCCCAATGTCTCTGTTCAATAATTGTGGTACACTGGGACCCACTATTCCTAATTTGAGAGAACCGTCTTACCCCTCTAATATATTTATTTACAGTAGTGGCCAGAGAACAAATAGATACAGTATTTCCTTCTTTTTTCTTTAATTTTCAGTTCTTCAGTTTGCAATTTTGTACACTTAGGCCTGAATATTCAGACTGAGCCAGGTGACGGTGCAAATGGGGGTGCAGCACAACTGAGCTGTGCAGGGCCCAGGACAGGGTAATATTCAAAGCACCACGGTGAATCACCACTGAATATGGCACAGAATGTGCATGGTGCAAGTATAATGAGCCAGTGCAGCTCACAGACAGGGAGGACTGGGAATGCTCCAGCACAAATGCAGTTGTGCTGTGCGCATCACCCACGATATTTAGAAGAGGGCATGCATATGGGGCCATAATATATGCATGGTGCTAATGGGGACATTTGCATGTCATTATGGCCCCTTTTGTATGCATTGTGCAGGGCAGCCGGGTGAAATGCACCTGGCCCCCTGTGTAGCTGCTTGCAGCAGGTGTGGGGTCTCTGGTGGGCTAGTGCACCCTCCTTCCCTCCTGTATGCCCAATCGCAGACATGTTACTGGAACAGTCAACCTGGTAGTCTAGTGGTGTCCCCCCCATATGCCCGATCACAGGCAGTTGTAGGATAACAACCCTAACCTGGTGGTCTAATGGTACCCCCACGCCCTTACGCCCGATCACAGGCATTTGGTCGACACAATCTCCCTGGTGGTCCAGCAGACCCCCACCCATCCCATGCCTGATTGCAGGCTCCCCTAGTAGAATATAATACCTGGTGGTCCAGTGGTCCCCCTCCCCTCCCACCAAATGAGGACCCCGGCCACCCAGCTCCTCCCCCTGTCATCGGCGAGTAGCTGCACCCCACCTGCATACCACCTTGCCGCCCATTGAATGACAGCGTACAGTATGTGCTGTATGCCTATTGATCCACATTGTGGACCAATGGGCTTGCCGTCCATACTGTATGACACAGGCACAAATATGTGAATGAGCGCACTCATTCACATATTTGTGCCTATATCTTCTGAGTTTGGCTGGCAAGCCCATTGGTCCACAATGTGGATCAATAGGCATAGCACATACTGTAAGCTGTCATTGGCGGGTGGCATGGTGGTATACAGGCAGGTACAGTCGCCCGCTGATGACAGGGGGGCTGGGTGGCTGTGTCCTCCATGGGAGGGATGGGAGGGGGGAACCACTGGGCCACCAGGTGATGGAGTTTCAACCAGGGATGACCGTGATCAGGCATACAGGGTGGAGGGACCATTAGACCACCAGGTGGACAGTTTATATGCCATGCCTGCAAGGGGATGACACAGGAGGGTGCAGGTCACATTGGGCAATGGGGATGGTGTGTGTGCTACTGTACAGTGACCCTGCTGGGTGGGTGGCCACCCACAGCAAGCAGGTGCTGTGTTGCAACCTGCAATGCAGCTGCCCACCTGTGGGTTTGTTCTTACTCTTTACAGGCTCAACTTTGTGCCCCCATTTGCAGTGTACATCAGGGTTGTGCCAGCATATGTGCCACACATCCCGGGCACACCCCTGCATTTGCGCCGCATACATTACCATTGCACCCCGGCGCAGTGGGACTTGCGCTATGCCTGGCAGCCTTTTGAATATCCCGCTGGGGTGCATTGCAGGGTTGCACTGGCACAACTGTGTTGCACAGGGCGCAACCCCTTTGAATATCCTGGCCCTTGTATATATATTTTTTCTTTTTTTTGGCATGTATTACTTGTACCTTGCTTTTAATGTTTATGTAAATGCATCAATTGGCACTTTATTTGCTATTGCTGTTTCACTCCCTGCTGTATCCCCTCTCCTGGGTTGCACCTAGAAACAAGTACTTGCTCAGTGTGCTTATCCTGGAACTAACTAGCTAACTAACTAAACTATCCACCAACCCCCATCTTGCCAAGCATCTGGTCCATTCAGCTCCCCTTCCACCAAGCACCAGCTGTCTGTAACTTCCATGTCAAGGTGGGGCCCTACCAGGGGTGCCACCCCACCCTCATCAAAATGTTATAGCCACAATCAAACCTTCATACATGACTGGTAAGGTTTTCCCTCGTACAAGCCTTTTCCCAGGATGTCATCACTGGAAGAGACTCAAGCTTCCACACAAAAATCCCAGTGACATCCCACCCACTTCAGTCCTCATGGTTGTCTTTCAGCTGCCATACTGTTCACATAGGCAATCAGAGCACAGTCACATGCCATCTGATGCTCCATAACAACTCCAGAGGAGAAGAGCTTCTGCCTGGATCAACATCTTCCCTTGTCAGCCTGTGGTGGCATTTCAATGTCTGCAATACAAAACTGAATGTCTTAGGTAGCCACATGGGCCAGCCCCCACCAAACAGATGTTTCTGTACTTTCAAGATTGTGTATTGTGTAAGGTCATGTGTACTGCACAGTGTAGCAATGTAGACCTACACTCTGTGAGTCTGCAGCAGGACCTGGTACTTGCTGCAGCCAGACAATGAGCCTTTTTGTTGTAATTCTGTACCAGTTCTGTGATGACTTAAAATTCTGTAGCAACTTAAATTGTCCACATAATTAAATCTAGTAGCCATTAAAGAATGGACAGAAAAAGGCAGGCTGGGTACAGCTAAGCAGGTGCACTCCCCCCATACCCCCTTCCTCTTCTTTTGCTTCCGGCTTTACGTAAATAAATGTATTGGTACCTTTTCTCATATTTTGGTACTTTATTAACTTTGCACCTCACAATTGGCACTATAGAGTTGTTTGTAATTTCAAAACATTTGGAGTATATAGTGTCATCATATACATTTAATGCATGGTATAATTGCTTGTCAGCTCTTTATGGGTGTGGGCCTCTGTAATGTAAGAGGCCTGGGTTACACATACTTGTTTCACTTCCCCTGGTTTTTGATAGACACTGGAAAATGTGGTCCTCTGTTTAAATTGGGTCAACATGCATTAAATTAATACTGTATATACCCAATTGGCATTAGTATCATAAGTCACATGACCCATTTTTGCATGAATCCTGTATTTAAGGGGAAGACCCAATAGGAAACATTATACCTGACTAACTTAGTGTGTCACAAAGTACCAGGTTATCCTACCTACCTACCTACCTACCTACCTACCATCTCAGCACTGAACTTAGCTCTGACAGGTTTGCAACACTAATCATGTATATGAGTGCAAATTAGCTTTTGAACCGTGATTCAAGTAAAGGCTATGCTGATAAATTAAATACCCAGCATGACATGCTTCAATATTTTTTAAAGAAAAGTAGATTTATTTATTTATTTATTTAGCTTTTGTTGACCGGGTAAGTGCACTAGACAAATCCTGCCTATTTTCAGGCACGACCCGGGGGAGGGGGAAACAGATGAATACCAACTGACCTTGAACCAGATTAAGCTGTTGATGTTAATCTCTGGGTCAAGCACCCCCTAATATTAAGTACAACTAGGAGTCTCCCATTTGGGAAATGGTATGATGGTGCAGTCCAGCAGCTGCACAAGCAAGGCAATGCACACCAGTTCTGCCACCATTATTTGGATCAGAGGTAATGCATGGGGGAATGGAATGGTTATTTACTTTTTTGCTAACAGTTTGTTTTATCACTCCATGGATCCATGTCACATGCCTTTTGCCTTGGCACTTGTTTTATGAACAGTAGTTCAAGGCTGCAAATCAAGTCTGCTCCAATTGCTCCTTCCCTCCCACTCATTTTCTTGAAGACCGGATGGTGCCAGCTTGTGCTGCAATGCCACTCCAGTGGCTCCTTTCTGCTCACCCACTTCAATGCCAGTGGTGTCAGATGGATCTATACCACTTCCACATCTCATTCTCTCTCTCACCTGCAAAGATTTGCTGCAAAGCTAATGAGTAGGTGAATCATTTTAAACTAGACATAGGTCTACAAAACTACCTGTTTTTAGTGTTTGCAATATTTTGTTCTGTAATTCTTTTTTCATTTCACAATTGTGCAATGTGCAAATAGAACCACCTATTTTTATTTTTGTTTTCATGAAACAGACTTCCTGCAGTTTCCTTGATGTTTGTAGAAGGCATAGTGGCCATCTGTTACAGGGCTGAATGCCAGTGGATTACCACTGAACATCCCTGGGAGGAAGTGCATAATGGAACTGCTAGACAACTCACACCAATATCATTTTAGGCATTCACATAATCATTATAGAGGTTGAGTTGGTGGATTTAGTAGTGACGGCTAACTTTACTACAACAAACATACTGTGGCTGTGGCAGAGGCTTGTATCTGTGGTAGGACCATGTTTCTGTGTTAGTTGACACAACTGCAGAATTGTAGTAAACACGGGGTCCTGATGGTGGTGAGATGTTTGTAGCAAAAGAGTCTGATAATGTGTGCATATTTCTTTTCCTGAAATCTTCCCTATGTCTTACACCAGCTTCTTCCAATATCTCCCCAGCTTGTTACAAATTTACATACTCAAAATATGTGTGTGGCCACACAGTTATTTCCTTACCAAATGTGTTAGAATATCTTTTATTGTACAGTAAATTCTCAGTTTCATTATAGGCAAATTTTTAGAATCATCTATTGGCAACTTCCAATTAAACAATTTTGAGACTCCTGTGTTTGTGATTGGGGAGTATTAGCATACATCTGCTCCCATAGTTCATCAGAAAGCAAAACTGTTATGATCTTCTTGTCATTTAAATTGGAAAATGTTCCCTCTGGTTTGGAATCATTGCACAACACTTGCACTGTTTGCACATGCAGATTGTTGAAGAAGTTAAACACACATTCATTTTGACTTCATTCCATATTTATATTCACAGCAAAACATGCTATAGTATGCTGCATGATCTGTTGCCTGGCACCATCCTCATATTGCAAGTGTAGAGCAGCTTGTTGGCAGGGTATTACACTATAGCATGGGAAATCTAGTTTCAGGGATCATTCCCTGGTCTTCTGATCTCTGGTCTAGCCAGGTGGATGCTAAAGGAGATGCATTTACTGTCTTAGGAAGTGATTTAATACAGCACGCCCAGTGACTGCCCCATGAACAAACCAGGGAGTTGGTCTGAAAGGAAAACCCTTGCCCAGGCTTATTCGTTCTGAAGGTCCAGTGCTATTAATATGGCTACACTTGCTGGAATGGACCCTCTTTTTTATTCCTCTGAGACTTTGCCTTTAGTGCTTCATCTCACACCCATCACAGCTCTCTATATCCTTATCTCTCTGTTCTCTCCCATGAGGCTTGGCTTCTCTCACATGGTTCTTTCTTATGGTGACATACTGGCTTGCCACTGATTCCACTTATCGCTCCTCTATCTCTCTCTTTAATCATGCCATTCTTTCCTCCTACTCCCTCAATTCATCTGCTGCTCATTTCCTTCATATCCCTCACAGTAAATTTGTAGTAGACCAGTATACTTTATTCATTTTCTGACTTTATAGTGAGGTTTATACTGAGGTGAAATGTGGCAAAGAAGGCTAGGGCCCATTTGTTGTTCCTACTAAAGATTGCCATTTTATTTATTCCTGCTTAAAATGTATTTATCTAGCCTTGATTTGAATTCAGTTTTGTCTTTACCGATGAATATCTTGAGGGGTAATGCAGTCTATGGATTCACTACTATCTGGGTAAAAATATTGTGTGAATTCTATTTCTGATTATTTACAAAGGGTGTCATCTTGTTTCTGCTGTACTAGGTTTAAGCTCCATGTTTAGTTTACACATTAAGTGTGTCTCATTTACTATATCAAACATAAGTAGGAGGTCACTACACAGCCTTCATACTGTTAGGGGGACTTTCTATGTATGTATCATTTGAAATTGATGCAATGGCTTTGTTTGCTTTTTCTGCACCTTTTCTATTTGTTTCATGTTGTATTGATTGAGGGGGCACCAAAACAGAGCAATTGCCAAATGTAGTCTCACATATGCTCTGTATAGAGGAAGGATGATGTCCTTATCTCTAGATTTTACATTCCTTTTTGCAGACCTCAAAACACTATTTGCTCGTTTGATTATGTTGTTGCATAGATTTTTGTGTTCCATGACATTTCATAAGATGACCGCCTAATCTTTTTTGGTTGTAGTTTTATTTCAGCTTGTTCCACAACAGAAATAATTTGCATGGATATTGTTTTTTCCTAAGTGCATTGCCTTGCACTTTTTAAGACTGAATTTCATTTCCCATGTATTAGCCCATACTGTTATTTTGTTTAAGTTGGACTGTGGTGTGTTGATGTAGTTTAGAGTGTGTAATTGCCTCCAACCCCCAAGTTTTTTGTCATATGCATACTCTGAAGACCAACTAATGGTGTTATTGTTCAAGAAGAGAGAAGGCAGAGTTAATGAACAAATACTTCTGCTTTGTGCTGACTGTAACAGAAATGGGAAGGAAGGAGTTAATGGCTTGTATTTTTGGCTGGAATTTTTCTAGCAGTCTAAAAAAAAACACACTGGGATTCCACTGCCCAGCAGCATCTAGATAAAGTGACAGCCAGGCTGTATATCTTAGAAAAAAAATTACCAAGAGGGAGGAGTGCACCTACTCACACACTCTTGCAGAGGTTAAAGGGATTGGATCACTCAAATATAAACTGAAGGTCAAAAATGAATATAATTGGACACTGATAGATGTTCAGTATGACTGTGACAATTAAATACATGCATGATAAATGGTTGGTGCATTCAAAGGGGGAACAAGAATCACCTATTCTCAAGAGAGAATATAAGATACTAAAAGACAGTTTTAGGAATGTTGTTGCTCTTGGAGTTGCTTGGGAAGTTACATCTGAGAGGTCAAGCTTGGAGCCTACTCTTCTAGCTATGTTCATGGGAGCTGGCAGATAGCATAACATCCAGTTTCTTTTTATGGAGAGGGAAGGGTAAGAGTAATAATAACAGCACATCTCAGTAATAGCCCTGCTTCTTTTGTCATCTGTTATTAAAAAAAAAACTTTTGTTTACTTTTCCTGTAACAGTGTTATTCTCTTGTGTTAAACATATATATCCTATAATGGAACTTTTGACCTTCTGTTAAGTAAAGAGAGATTTATTTACTCAATAGTTCTGGCTGTGATTTAAATTACTTCTAAGGTAATTTATGGTTTCCACTGGCTGAGACAAACTCTGTTTAGCCTCTACCACCCAAGAGACACACTACCAGGCTTTAATCTGTGCAATTGCATGTTTGACCTCCCAGTTCTGTGCAAGTGGGAAGGTAGGAGCTGGAGGACCCAGCTGGTGGCAGCAGATACCCAAAGACGAACAACTCTCTGAAAGCTGTTAGAGCTCAGAGAGAGAGAGAGGTGAGTTGTCACACTGACATGGGTGCAAAGAGGAACAAAGGGGTGGAGGAGGACAGATGGGGCAATAGAAGGGGAAAGAGTGAAGAAAGCATTGCTAGCATTGAAGATAGAAAAATCACCAGGCCCAGATGAAGTGCACCAAAGAGTGCTAAGAGAACTGGTGGGGGAGCTTGTAGAGTCACTGATGGACCTGTTCAGTTGTTCACTGGAGTCTGGCATGGTACCATAGGACTGAAGAATGGCACCTTTGGTGCCCTTCCATATGGCCGGCCTCAGGGATGACCCCCGGAACTACAGATTGGTCAGTCTCACTTCCGTAGTACGCAGACTTATGGAGACCATACTGAAGGAATGATTGATAGAACATCTAGAGGAACATGGTCTCCAGGATGCAAGAAAGCATGAATCTATGGAAGGGAGGTCTTGTAAAACAAATCTGATTGATTTCTTTGACTGGGTACCCAAAATAGTGGATCAGGCCAAGCAGTGGAAATCCTCTACCTGGTTTTCAGCAAGGCCTTTGACTCTCTAATCAAAGGAGGCTGATCAGGAAGTTGTTGGACTTCAGTGTAGGACAGAATAATAATTTAGATGGGCAGAAAACTGGCTAGGGAACAGGAACCAAAAAGGTGAGGGTGGGGGGAGATTTGTCTAGCACCAAGGTGGTCACAAGTGGCATCCCACAGGTCTCAGTGCTAGGGCAGATGCTATTCAACATTTTCATTAATGATATTGGGGATGGCATTAGGGCAAAATGTGTCCATTCACAGATGCCACCAAGCTCTGTGGGAGGGTGGACTCAGCAGAGGGGATACAGGACCTTAAAGATGACCTAAGAAGACTTGAAAAGCAGTCTGGGATATAGCAACTGATAATCAATGCCAAAAAGTATAAGGTTTTGCACACTGAAGCCAAAAACCCCAGGACAGAGTATTACCTGGGAGAGGTCTATGTATCTCTGACAGAGGAGGAGCAGGATCTGGGAGTGATGATAATTTGTGATCTGAAGCATTCTATGCAGTGCAAGTATGCATCTGCAATGGCAAATATGATGTTGGGGTGCATGTCCAGGGGAATCAGCAGTAGGAGACAGGAGGTGGTATTGCCCTTATACAGGTCACGTGTGAGACTGCACCTGGAGTATGTGGTGCAGTTCTGGAGCCCTCACCTAAAAAGCACATCAACCTGATGTAGATGGTCCAGAGGAGGGCTACAAAGATCATTGTAGGACAGCAGGGTAAATTGTATGAGGAAAGACTTGAGGGCCCCATACATGTACTCCCTGGAGGACAGGAGGGAAAGGGGAGACATGATGGAGACATACTTTGAAATACATCATTAAGGTGAACAGGGCTAACCTGCAGCAACATTATGAGAGGGCATAGCCTAAAGTTGGAGGGGATATAAGAGGGAGGTTAGAAGGCAAATTTCACAGAAAGGGTGGTGAGCAAATAGAATGCACTGCCAGAAGAGGTGATATCATAAAGGATGGTGGGGTGCTTCAAGAGAGGCTGGAATACATAAAGGGTGAAGATAAAGATCATGGAAGGGGGAAAGAAAGGGATTGAATAGTAAGGAAGGGGGCAGGGACACTAGCCTGAGCTGAGAACCCTGCACAATGAGCAGACTAAATAGACCAAAAGGCTTACTTCTGCTGGCTTCTTCATATTTTCATATGTTCATATATTTACTGACTTCATTTTTTTCTGTAATCATCCAGAGAGGGACCAAGTCAAAGGTTTTACTAAAGTCTAAATGGCTGATGTCACAAACGATTTTTTTATCTAGAGAGACATTTATTTTTACATAAAAACAAAGAAAGTTTATTGTGCATGACCACTCTTTAATAAAGCCATGTTGCTCTGGATCAAGATGTTCTATATCAGCTTGAATAATATCCTTGATACTACTCTCTAAGATCCTGCAAAGAACTGAAGTCAGACTAATGGGCATTTAATTACTTATGGAGTGTCTGTTTCCTTTTACGGCTGCATTGTGTCATGGTGCAATGTTGACATATTGCTATCAGAAGAAGGGACCTGTGACCAGAATTCCTAAAGCAGCACAGCTTTCATTGTTGTGAGGGATTGGAATTGAAGCACAACTTCCTGAAAATCTGTCCACGTCCTCCCATTCACTGCAATGTGTTTTCCTCTTTCCCCCTCCCTCACACTATTTTCTCTCTCTCCCTTCCCTTGCTGCACTGTTAGCCAGTCTTCATACCAAATCAACTCTTAAGTCACTTTTAGTTGGGGGGAGGGGCAGCTGCAGTATAAGGGCTGCTAGCTGCACAATCAAGCAGACCCGACAGACCAAAAGGTCTTTATCTGCTGGCAAGTTTGTATGTTCGTATGTATGTTTGTAAATTGATATTTAATTAAGTAGAGGAAACTAAAAAAGAGCAATCTCCCACCTAAAACTTGTTTGAAGTTGCCAGTCTCTCTGTTTGGAGTGAGATGGTTTCAAGTTTCCTTTTCAGTACAGAAAGAACTCAGCAAGTGTGTATGCTTTAAGGTAGATGTCCTTAGTCCTCAGGACAATACAATTTTCTTGAAAGAGCTCTGATCTTCCCTTCTTCTGCAAAGTGCAATAAACCTCTTTATCCACAAGCAACTGAATGGGATGAGTGCCTAGCACTCTATCTTTCCTCTCTTTCTCCCTCTCTCTTCCCCTTTCTTTTGCTCCCCTTCTGAGTGAGATGAGCTAAATAGCTGCCTCCTCCATCGCCATCCATTGAGAAAAGACCCCTGCCATGGAGCTTTATTAATATCCCACTTCTTTGCTATCATATGACAATCACTCTGGGATTCGGGGTGGTGGAGGGGGAGAGAAAGATATAATCTGGCTACATTTACACCTATTTACATGGGCACATCTGTCTAATACAAATCATTTCCATCTGAAGACAAGAAAGTGGGGTGAGGGCTGGCCTACTGGTGCAGCGGAAGTGCTTCCATCTGTGGCATCAATGACATGGTTTGAGAATGGAACTCTGATGTTGGAGTGTTGGCTGGGGGAGGAGGCTGAGCATCCCTGGGACTGCTCACTTTCTCCAGAGAGGTAGGGTGCCTGGTACTCAGTGCCTACCAAACTCCAAAATTGGCAGGGAGGCACAGCAGTCGGGACCATAGAGGGATGTCCAGCAGAGTGGGGACCCATGGACATCTGAATGTTGGGGTTGGGAGGGTAACAAGGGATAAAGAAGTGTGTCCCAATATTTCAGCCAAACCTCATTTTGGTCTAAAACATAATGTATTTGTGTAACAAATATTGACCTATGAAGCTGGATCATATAAAACTTGTAAAGCCACAAGACAAACTAAACCACAAGTTGCAATATTAAAGTGCTTTTTGATATTTGTGTTGACCATGTAAGTAATAGCAAACAGTTGTCTTATGTGTCTACAAGACAGAAACACAGAATAGTGTTCAAATTATCCCTTCTGACTATCTTTAGTGTTTATTATTATGTGGACAGGCTAAAATGCTTGTATGCACATTCTTAAGTCCAAACCTATTTCTTCCTCCTAGACCTTGGTAACTGATAGTGACAGTTGTTACTAGCCATATATAATAATATAATGTACACTATCTATACATTTGTGCTGACAAAAGATGAGCTCATGCATATACCAAAGAAAGAAAATTGCCTTTTAAGTTGATGTTTGTAGTTGTTATGAACCAATCATAGACAACCATAGGAAATGATGATGCTGTCTTCCACTATATAAGCAAGCCTGCATACACTGATAGTTTGAAGAATGAAGGATGTACCACTTGTAATCTCTTGCTGTGATTATTATTATAATCATTAAATTCTTCTGGACTGTGTTTTTAATGGTTTATTGTAAACTATTACTTTTTTATGGACTGTTAATCTGTGTGCCAGGGTGTAATCAACTACCACAACACAAATGCCATGCCAGTGTGTGTGGCTGCTCCATTAAAAGGACTCAATGCACAATCTAAAGCACCCCTGGCCAGTGTGTCTGCTAGTCAGCCATCCAGCAGCCAGTAATATAAACACTGACTTTTCTACAAATTGGTGTGTGGACATTTTTAATAGCTGGTCCAGCTGTGCATCAAAGCTCAAGACTGGATCACAGCAAAGCTACATGGACTAAAAACAGAAAAATGAGTCTCTTGTTATAAACAGAGCCACACCAAAGGACAATGGTGTTTATGTGTTAACTCTGTCCTACTGTCTTTGGGGTGATAATAGTGTTTGTAACTATGCTGGTGTAAACAACTCATTATGTTTTGCAGTCTCAGATGCCATATACTTAACTGTAACACCAACCAAATGCCCAAATGTGACAACAGGGCCAGAGAGTAGACTTACATCAACACCTATTGATCAAATGCTTGTGAATAATGTAAAGTACAGTAGAGTGCATATGAATCTAGATTTTCTCTGGTTGGAATATAAATGTTAACAGTAGTTGTGCAGACACTGGTGTGTCAAAGTTTTATGCCAGTATGTTAATTGACATGTTAAGTGCCATCATTTGGAGCTGTGATACCTCTCCTGTCTCTTAATGTACAGTCATTTTTAAATTGAAAAGATACTCATTTGATACAAATCCAAAACACTGCACATAAGGCACAAGTAGTTGTAAATGAATTGCTCAGTGAGAGTGATAATGAGCACTTGATTTATAGCTATGCAGGAGGACCCTTAGGAGTCCTGTCTTTTAAAGCTTTACTTGTGTTGCAAGTGATCTTAGTGTTCTTGGTAATTATAGATGTGATTCCCCTTCACAAAAGTGGGAGCAAGGCAGAAGCAGGAAACTATAGACCTGTTAGTTTAACCTCAGTGATAGGGAAAATGATGGAATCACTTCTAAAGGAAAGAATTGTCGAGTATCTAGAGGTCAGAGGGGCACAAGACCCTAGGCAGCATGGATTCACAGCGGGAAGGTCATGCCAGACGAATCTGATAGATTTCTTTGACTGGGTGACCAAAGTAGTAGATCAGGGAGGGCTGTGGACATGGCCTACCTAGACTTTAGCAAGGCATTTGACACAGTCCCACACAAAAGATTAATATATAAGTTAGCCAGCCTGGGAGTGGGTCCCAAGATGACAGCCTGGGTAAAGAATTGGCTGGAGAATAGGACACAGAGAGTAATAGTAAATGGAGCCCACTCAGAAGAAAAGGAGGGTTACTAGCGGGTACCGCAGGGTTCAGATAGGACTGAGTCCTCAATGTCTTTATAAGCGACATTGCAGAAGACTGAAGGAAAAGTATGTCTCTTTGCAGATGACACTAAGATCTGCAACAGAGTTGATGCACAGGGTGGGGTGGAAAGGATGAGAAGGGACTTGGCAAGGTTAGAGGAATGGTCAAATGTATGGCAGCTTAGATTCAATGCTAAGAAGTGCAGGTAATGCACCTGGGAAACAAAAACCCAGGGGAAGAGTACACAATGGGGGGTGAGATACTAACAACAACAAAAATGGAAAGGGACCTGGGGGTAGTCATATCAGATGACCTAAAGGTGGGCAAGCAATGTGAGAGGGCAGCAAGGAGGGCTGGGGGGATACTGGGATGCATAGGGAGAGGCATCACCAGTAGAAAACAGGAAGTTAATATCCCTCTGTACAGACAGCTGGTGAGACCCCATCTGGAGTACTGTGTGCAGTTCTGGAGACCCAATCTCCGCAAAGACATAGACAGGATGGAAGCTGTCCAGAGGAGGGCAACTAAAATGGTGCAGGGTCTGCACCGGAAGACATATGAAGAGAGACTTAAGGAGCTTAATATGTATAGCCCTCGAGGAAAGGAGGGAGAGGGGGACATGATAGAAACTTTCAAGTACCTCAAGGAATCAACAAAGTCCAAGAGGGTAGCATCTTTCAAAAAAAGAGGTGTGCAAGAACAAGAGGGCACAATTTGAAGATAGAGGGGCGGCTCAGAGGTAATTTAAGGAAGTATTTTTTCACAGAGAGGGTTGTGGATGCATGGAATGGCCTTCCGGAGGAGGTTGTGGAGTCAAAATCAGTGGTGGAATTCAAGCATGCATGGGATAGTCATAAGGCAATTCTGGGGGGTGGGGGTAGAAAGAAGTAGGCTGCTGGTTAACTAGGATCTGCAGCTTATCCAGTAGGTAGGGAAATGGGCAGACTGGGTGGGCCAAGCGGTCCTTATCTGCCGTCAAATTCTATGTTTCTATGTTTCTATGTAGACCTGTGTCGCTTAAGACTTACTATTCGTAAAGTACTTAATGAGATGTACATGCTCTGAGGAGCTGCATTGTTGCACATATAATAATTGGAAAATATTGGACCAAGGAGGGCTTGTAACAAGGGATAAAGAAGTGTGTCCCAATATTTCAGCCAAACCTCATTTTGGTCTAAAACATAATGTATTTGTGTAACAAATATTGACCTATGAAGCTGGATCATATAAAACTTGTAAAGCCACAAGACAAACTAAACCACAAGTTGCAATATTAAAGTGCCTTTTGATATTTGTGTTGACCATGTAAGTAATAGCAAACAGTTGTCTTATGTGTCTACAAGACAAAAACACAGAATAGTGTTCAAATTATCCCTTCTGACTATCTTTAGTGTTTATTATCATGTGGACAGGCTAAAATGCTTGTATGCACATTCTTAAGTCCAAACCTATTTCTTCCTCCTAGACCTTGGTAACTGATAGTGACAGTTGTTACTAGCCATATATAATAATAGAATGTACATTATCTATACATTTGTGCTGACCAAAGATGAGCTCATGCATATACCAAAGAAATAAAATTGCCTTTTAAGTTGATGTTTGTACTTGTTATGAACCAATCATAGACAACCATAGGAAATGATGATGCTGTCTTCCACTATATAAGCAAGCCTGCATACACTGTTAGTTTGAAGAATGAAGGATGTACCACTTGTAATCTCTCGCTGTGATTATTATTATAATCATTAAATTCTTCCGCCATCAGTCTCGTCTCTGTTCGTCTCATTTGTAATTGATAATTTAAGTACAATAACACAACGCTTACAGGGAGCATGCCCAGCCATGTACCTATGTCACTGCATGATCAGACCCATCTTGACTGGCCTGGGATGGAGGATGTTTTGGGGCAAAACTCAATTGGCACAAGCTCCATGAAGTTAGATCCCTGTAAGTACTAGAATTTAGCCAATATGGGGTGTCTCCCCTTAGCAGCAACCACAGGGTTGAAAAACAGTGTTCATGATTAAAAAAAAAAAGAGAATGGGATGAAAAACTCAGCCAGTGGAATTGCACTGTGATGTCATGGTAGGGACCCAGTGATGCTGTGTGTGCATTTGCATGTGAAGGCATGTGCTAACTAACCTAGGGAAGGGATATTTTGAAGTGGGAGTTGGCAAATGAGCTGGACAAATGGAGCTGCGGAGTGAGTTGGTGTTATAACATGGAAAGTGGCGGGCAGCATGGGCTCACTGTTTGTTTGATATTGCCCTCATCAGGAATGGCTGCCTCTAATTTTAACTCAGTGCTTTGGTTTTGATTCACTTTGCCTTTCCTGCTTGTAGTAAAACCATTTATCAAGAGGTTAAATGGTCCCAATTTTTTTTAAGAAACAAAACAGAAACAATGCTTGTTTTCTAACCTTTTTTATAGTTGGGGGCATGCTGACCATATTTTTCAAATTCACATAGGAAATTTACCATTAAAGAAAATGCTAGTGCATTACTACAATTAAGTGTATTTTAATTCTTTGTAAGATGATTGATGTTTGGCTGCTTTTAATCACATTATTGGATAATGTGCTTTTACAAATTGGTGGCAGCTGCAGTATACCCTGGCAAAGGTTAACTTTAGTTTTAGATGTAATAAGTGCCTGGTACATACGTATCAACTAACCCAGGACAAATAAAGCATTTTGCAAGCATAGCTCACGATAAAGAACTTTGTTTATCTTCTTCTCTGTTTTGTAATACTGTATGTCCATTTTATCCTCTCCTTTAGAAAATTTGTCTTCTATTTTTAACAAACATGAGAACACCTGGCCAATTAATATTCCATAACTAGGGACCCAGTGTGACAAGCCACCTCTCCCTCTGGGCTGAAACAGCTTTTAGAGAGGTGTGTGTCCTTGGGTATTCGCTGCCACCAGCCGGACTTTCCTTCCGGCACCTCTTTCAAGTGTACAAACTTGAATAATCGCACGTGCAATTGCACAAGTTAAAGTCTGGTAGTGTGTCTCTTTCAGGTGGCGGATGCTACACAGAGTTTACCCTAGCCAGTGGAAAACCAAATCTTACCTTAGAAAAATGACATCAGAGACACAACTGTTGAGCAAATAAATAGCTTTTACTTAACAGAAAGTGCAATGAGCATTTACAGGAAATGTATTTACAACACAAGAGAATAACACTATACAGGAAAAGTAAACAAATGTTTTTAAACAACAGATGGCAAAAGAAGAAGGCTATTACTGAAATATACTATCACTAAACTTACCCTTTCCTGTCCTTACAAGAGACACTGGACCTGTTCTAACTGCCAGCTCCACGGACATACAGGTAGGCTCCAAGCTTATGTTTCCTCACAGCTTCCAGGGCAAGAGAGAGTTCTCTGTCTTACAGAAGCTTATATAGTCTATGGAGACTAGGTCATTCCTATTCTCCCTTAAATGCACCAACCAACTAACATGTATGTATTTAATTGTCCCAATCAGAGTGAACACCTATTGGTGACCAATTATATTCCCTTTTCACCTTAAGTTTATATTTGAATGATCCAATCCATTCAAACTGCCCTGTGTCCGTGTCTGCAAGGTCTGTGTGTGTCTGGATGTCCACTCAAGATTTATGACCCAGCTCTTATCTAGCAGCTAGGAATTCCACAAGCTGGTTGCTGCTGGAGGATTTCAGCCTCAGTGTATTTTTTCACACTGCTAAAAAATAAGGCATCTACAGAATCCAAACCATTAACTCTTTCCTTCCCATTTCTGTCACATCTCCCCAGATAATGAAGGTGTCCTTGGGCTACCCCAAGTGAGCACAGCCATTCATGCAATTACTGGGAAGTGCCCAAAGTATCCAGCCAGGCCATTAGCCCTGCCTAGATAGCCCATCTTCATTTGCATTTTGTTTGCCATCATGATGCTGTATGGTCATGTTGTATGCCTGCAGTACCAAACTCCAACGTAGTAGTTTACCATTTTGTCCACTGGACCTATGAAGCCAAATCAGGGATTATGATCTGTGACCACAGTAAATTCTCTCCCATATAGGTAAGGCTGCAGCTTCTGAAGGGCCACACTATTCCCAAGCATTCCTTCTCAATTGTGGCGTGTCTGCCTCCTCTCTGGGCAAAGCCTTGGCTGGAGGTACACAACTGGGTGCTCCTCCCTGCTGAGTAACTTGGCTCAGCACAGCCCCAACCCATGATCTGAGGCATCCACATGGACCATAAACTTTAAACTATAATTGGGGCTAGCCAACACAGCTGGGCTGCTTAAGGCCTTCTTTAGCTCCTGAAAAGCAACCTCACAGCCTTCTGACCACTTCACTGCATCTGGCTTTCCCTTCTTGGTTAGGTCTATCAGGGGCTTAGCCAGATCGCTATAGCGGGGAACAAACCTTCGGTAGTACCCTGCAGTCCCTAGAAATGCCCTGACCTGTTTCTTTGTGGTAGAAGTAGGCCAGGCCAGGATGGCATCAACCTTGGCAGGCTCTGGGCAGATGTGTCCACTACCCACCCGGTGCCCAAGGTAGGATACTTCTGCCATACCTATCTGCCACTTCTCTGCCTTGACTGTCAGACCTGCCTTCTTTAACCTGTGGAACACATCCCGCACATTCTTGATGTGCTCATCCCAGGTCTGGCTATATATGGCTATATCATCCATATAAGCCAATGCAAACTCACCTACCCCAGACAGAATGCGATCTACAAGCCGTTGAAAGGTTGCAGGTGCATTCTTCATTCCGAATGGCATTACCTTAAATTCATATAAACCAAATGGAGTAACAAACGCTGATCTTTCCCTGGCCACAGGGGTCAGAGGTACCTGCCAATAGCCCTTTGTTAGGTCTATTGTGGTCAAATACTTGGCTCCCCCCAGTCGCTCCAGGGTCTTATCTGTTCTGGGCATGGGATAAGCATCAGACTCCGTGCAGCTGTTAAGCTTCCGGTAGTCCACGCAGAATCGTGTGGTGCCATCCCTTTTGGGGATCAGTACCACGGGTGATGCCCAGGGGCTACTAGATTCCTGGATTACCCCCAGTTCCAGCATCTCTTTGAGCTCCTCTTTCACAGTCTGCTTAACATGCTCAGGTACCCTGTAGGGGGACTGTTTCAGGGGATCCTGGGTCCCTGTATCCACATGGTGCTCTGCCATTGTGGATTGTACCCTGGTTTCCCTGTGAACATGTCTTCAAATTCTCTCCAACACACCCCTAATTTCTTGCACCTGGGCTGGTGTCAGCTGTTCCGAGAGGGTAAGGCTGTCCACAGAGGATGCACCCTGGCCTCCCAAGTAGGTCCACCAGTGGATCTACCTCAGTTTCCTCCTCTGGAGCACTGCATACAGCGAGGACCATTTCCTCTCTGTCATGGTAGGGCTTCAGCATGTTAACTGATACACCTTTCGCTTGCATCTCCTGTCCGGGAGCTCTATCATGTAATTGATGTCACTAACCTTTTGGACAATGGAGAATGGCCCCTCCCATGCTGCCTGTAACTTATTCTGTCGGACAGGGATGAGTGCCATCACTCGCTGTCCCACCTCATATTCTCTGGCTCGGGCCCCACGGTCATACCAGACTTTCTGCCGCTGTTGTGCAGTGGCCAGGTGCTCCTGAGCAAACCCCATGAGCTCCCTAAGGTGGGTCCTGAAGTTCAGGACATACTCCACAACAGACTCCCCTTGGGAGGCATGGTCACCCTCCCATTCGTCCCGAATCAAATCTAGTGGCCCCGCACCTATGACCAAACAGGAGCTCGAAGGTGAGAGAACCCTGTGGACTCCTGTGGGACTTCCTGTATGCAAATAGGAGATGAGGCAAATATTTGTCCCAGTCTTTCTTATGCTGGTCAGCAAAAGTCCTTAGCATGGTCTTAAGGGTTGAATTAAATAACTCCACTAGACCATTAGCTTGGGGATGGTATGGGAGGTTTTGAGCTGCTTTACCCCACTTCTCCCCAAACTACTCATTAATCCTGACATAAAATTGGCACCTCGGTCTGACAATATCTCCTGGGGAAAGCCCACCCGGCTAAATAGTTCCAACAGTGCATCTGCCACTGGTCCTGCCTCAGAGGATGTTAGGGCCACTGCCTCTGGGTATCTAGTGGCATAGTCTAAAACTACCAGAATATACCGCTTGCCAGTGTGACTTGGGGTGCTCAATGGCCCCACTATGTCCACTGCTACCCTCTTGAAGGGTTCATCAATAATGGGCAGGGGCACCAAAGCTGCCTTGGCCTTGTCCCCATTTTCCTACCGCTGGCACTGTGGACAGAATCCGGCAATAATTTGCCACATCCTTGCCAATACCAGGCCAGAAGAAATTGTTGGTGAGGCGCTTTTTACGTCGCCTCACTCCCAAAATGCCCTGAAAAGGCATATCATGTGCAAGGGCCAAAAGCTGCTGACGGTGAACCTTAGGGACTACCAGCTGCTGGAGTACCTCACCAGCTAGCCCTTCCTCTGTTGTACATTCTCTGTACAACAGCCCATTGTCCCAGTAAATGGACTCTTTACCCCCTGAGAATGCTCAGCCCTATGAGCTATTTCCTCAGTTTTCCAGGGTAGGGTCAGTTCGCTGTGCAGCACTCAGCTGCCCTCGTCTGACCCTTCCCAGTGCCCTTCTGAAGGAAGTCCTGTGGTTCCTCTATTTGTGACTGGGGTTCTGACTGCAGCTTCTAGCCAGCCCCTCCCTGTGCTGGACACTTCCTCAGCTGCTGAGGGTGTGGCTGGACCACCCAGAGTCAACCTCTTCCCCTCAGAAGCTTGCCCTTGTGCCTGACTATGAGTTACAACACACACCAGTTTTTAGTCAGTCCAAATCCTTCCCCACAATCATACTTACAGGCAGGTCCCCACAACTCCCACCTCCTTTCTACATGGCCCTTCCCAGCTCAGGAAGACTCTAGCCATTGGTAATGGGACTGGTGGCCCTGTGAATGCCTGAACCTTGGGTATTTCCCAGGCATGATCTGCTCTGCCTGAATGAGATCTTGCCTTACCAGGGAGATGTTAGCACCTGTGTCCCATAGTCCCTGTGTTACTATTCCATTAACTGTAATGGGACCAGATTCTCATCAGAGGAGAGTGGTTCTTCAGACTGGACACACCCTACAAACACACCAGTGCCCTTTGATCACCCCCTCTAATATCTCTGCCCCTTAACCAGTTTCTGAGGGCAGTTATATCTCAAGTGTCCCCTTGATTTGCAAATATGACATTTCTTGGGACCTATTTCTTGGGTCCCTTAGACAGAGGAGGCTCACTTTGGGCTCAGGTGTGGCTGGTTTCCTTTTGGGCTACCCCCTAGGATCCCTTATACCCATGTGCTGCCCCCATACCATAAGACTTACGTTGTGTGTGTGGCGGCTAGACAGATACTCGTCCAGCGCTTCCTGCCACCTCTGTGGAAGAGGCGCATGCCTGTCTATGAGCCATACATGCATGTCCTCAGGTACAATTTAAGGAAATGTTCTTCACCAATATATCTTTAATCAGTTCCACAGTAGTTGCTTTAGCCCTCCTCATCCACCTATCAAGGTAAGTATACAGTTTAACCTGCAGTTCTGCATAACTGTCTTCTGGGCTTTTCTTTAACTCCTAAATTTTCTTCTATAAGCCTCAGGAGTTAATTCAAAACGTTTTCAACAACACTGTTTTACTTTATCATAATCAGCATAGTCTTCATTACTCATTTTAGCAAATGCATTCAGCGCTCTCCCTCCAGCAAGGGTGTGAGATAAGTTAACCAGGAAGCCTTATTTAATTGTAATTGATTACATACTCTCTCAAATGACCTTAAAATAAATCAAGGTCATCTCCTCTTTAAACTGAGGAACAATTTAGAATTCATTTTGGCTTCATGAGGTAAACTCACTCCACCATTACTCACAGTTTGCTGACTGCGGAGGTCATCATCTCCTTCTCGTGCTGTGTCTCTGGAGTTCATGCTGTCGTTCTTTCTCTCTGTCTTCACGTTGTTTCTCTCTGTCTGCCAGTCTCTTTTCTTCAAGTTCTTTCTCTGCTTCCAACCTTCTTGCTTCTGGCTTCAGCATCCAGTCTTTTGCCTCAATGCCTTGTCTTGCAGCAATAGCTGCAGTCGCAGTGCCTCAGCTGGTTTGGGGGCCTGCTGCCTCAGTTCCTGACTCCACCCCCAATGACTGTCTGCTTCAGATCATGTGCCAAGAGAGTAGCTATGAGATCTGCCTTTTCTTCTGCTTCAGACTTTCAGGCTGAATCCCTTTCCTGGCACCTTTCAACAAGCTGTGGCACAGTAAGTGAGTCATACTCCGTGGAGCTCATTCTCTACTGCTACACTACTGTGCTATCTAGAAACAAATAAAACTGTTGTACAAATGTATCCTCTTGTATATCCTGTTTTGCAATGCTAAAGTAACTGTTCCACTGGCAAACTCTGTATCAGTGTGCTCATGATCCGCTATCATCACCCCACCACTGCCAACCAATATGTGACAACCCACCTCCCTCTGGGCTGAAACAGCTTTTAGAGAGGTGTGTGTCCTTGGTATTCACTGCCACCAGCGGACTTTCCTTCCGCACCTCTTTCAAGTGTACAAACTTGAATAATCACACGATGCAATTGCACAAGTTAAAGTCTGGTAGTGTGTCTCTTTCAGGTGGCGGATGCTACACAGAGTTTACCTAGCCAGTGGAAAACCAAATCTTACCTTAGAAAATGACATCAGAGACACAACTGTTGAGCAAATAAATAGCTTTTACTTAACAGAAAGTGCAATGAGCATTTACAGGAAATGTATTTACAACACAAGAGAATAACACTCATACAGGAAAAGTAAACAAATGTTTTTAAACAACAGATGGCAAAGAAGAAGGCTATTACTGAAATATACTATCACTAAACTTACCCTTTCCTGTCCTTACAAGAGACACTGGACCCTGTTCTAACTGCCAGCTCCCACGAACATACCAGGTAGGCTCCAAGCTTATGTTTCCCCTCACAGCTTCCAGGGCAAGAGAGAGTTCTCTGTCTTACAGAAGCTTATATAGTCTATGGAGACTAGGTCATTCCTATTCTCCCCTTAAATGCACCAACCAACTAACATGTATGTATTTAATTGTCCCAATCAGAGTGAACACCTATTGGTGACCAATTATATTCCCTTTTCACCTTAAGTTTATATTTGAATGATCCAATCCATTCAAACTGCCCTGTGTCCATGTCTGCAAGGTCTGTGTGTGTCTGGAGATGTCCACTCGAGATTTATGACCCAGCTCTTATCTAGCAGCTAGGAATTCCACAAGCTGGTTGCTGCTGGAGGATTTCAGCCTCAGTGTATTTTTTTCACACTGCTAAAAAAATAAGGCATCTACAGAATCCAAACCATTAACTCTTTCCTTCCCATTTCTGTCACACCCAGCATTTTATTAGCTAAACCATTATATTCCCAAGGTACACAATATGGAGATTTCTAGATGTGGAGCTAATACAGGGCTGTACAATGACAACCTGTAGAAGTAAAAATGCATTACAGACTTTTCATTTTTTGTGTCATCTGTCCTTTTATGAGTTTTTTTTTTTTAGTATTATCTTCTCACTGGGATGGAAAGTGACACAATAGTTGGTTCTGAGTTTTGACACTGTCTTGCATGTTTGTTCTGTGACAGATCACTGGAGGTGAACAAAAAAGATTAATATTTTCTGAGATGCTCAGTAACTCGCCAAATCAAAACTCAAACACAACAAATTTAGGAGATTAAACAAATTCATTAATATTAAAATGACTCCTGAGTCAGAGCAGGCTTGCTTAAAATGCAATACACATTTCCAGAAGTACTTGAAAAGCTGAAGATGGTTAGTTTTCCTTTGGAGAAAAAGTGAGGATGTAGAGCAAGTGAAATATGCACTATACATACGTACGTGTGTGTGTGTGTGCATGTGTCTGTCTGTGTGTGTCTGTGTCTGTGTGCATGTCTGTGTCTGCATGCATGCATGCAGGGTGTGTGTGTGTGTGTGTGTGTGTGTGTGTGTGTGTGTGTGTGTGTGTGTGTGCTGTTCAATATATGCATTTAAAAAATCTTAATGGTATAGCCATCATATTGAGCAGGCACCAGTTCCTCCCACAGACACGGTCTCTCATTCTGTTTTACCTTTATCAACGTAAAGTACTTTTTCTCAGTATTGCTTGATTTCAAGAATTATCCCACCCACCCCAGCACTGTAGGTTCCCTGAAGTTAAAGTTCCTGGAGAAATATGTTCAGACTACAGGTAACAATATTAGGTAACAGAAACACTTTAACTCGGGCTCAAGAAACTGCAATGGAACTAAACTGCAAATGGCATTGATTGTGTAACTTTAGAAAATGTTAAATATTGGCTGGAGCTCAATTCAAGACAATAATACTAGTGATGAGATGTTTAACCATGTGCAAACAGAATTATAGTTTTAAGGCACTGGTAGAAAGGACAAATAACCAGTGACTAAACTCATACTTTGAGAACAGTCATGAAAAAAAAATTGAATATATTGTAAAAATAATATCAGAAATTCTAAGTAAGGATAAGATAATATAACTGTAATATTTGCTACAAAAATCCAGGTAGTGGTAAATATAAATTCAGTTCCCAGATCAGTCCTGCAAATATTAACAATCTGAAAGCAGAAAGAATATAAAACAGTCACCAGAACAAGGTGAAGCAAATAAATCCACTGTACAAAAATACAAAACAAATAGAAGCCATCTTTAAAAATTATGCTTCTAAATTGGCATATATAACAGTGAATAAAATAAAAAATACATTGAATTCACAGTATCCCTTTAAATACCTCTTTGTGCAAATACAATTATTTTGTATTAAAAACAAAGAGAGATGAGAAAAGGGTATAAAAACACACAGCAACCAATGTATAAATGGTCCAGATCTCCAAGTTCAATTATGCTAAAAGGTAAATAGTTAACAGCTTTAAGTTTTGCTTTGACAAGTTCTTTACTTTTGGCTTCAGAATTAATTGGCATCACCAAGATTGTTTTTACTAGTAATGTGTAAATCAGAAACACCAGTAAAAAAAACTAAGCAATAAGACATGAGATCATGTGCATTATGGTGACCTAATCGCACTCTCTGGGTGCATTCTTAGGCACCAGGTACAGCCGAGTTCCAGTAAATGCACCAGTGAAGTGCAATTATATCATTACAATAGCACACCCTGAAGTGTCTTATTGCACTTTGACACTTAAATTGTTGACTTAAATACAATTAAGAAGTTCTACAAAGCAGATGTAGCATTTCAGTTGAGTGTGTAGCTCACAACATACTTAAAATCTGGCCTCAGTTATCTGTACTGACGTGTGTGTGTGTGTGTGTACATTCCACAAATTCATTCTATATCCTTTATCATATTAATGCATTACCAGCTGTTTTGCCTCTGACCAGAGTTCATTTTGTATTGAAGTGATTTCTGCTGTTGTCCAGTTGTGCAGGACATTTATTTATTTATTTTATTTATGTCATTTTTGTTGACCGGGTAAGTGCACTAGACAAATCCTGCCTATTTTCAGGCACGACCTGGGGGAGGAGGATACAGATGAATGCCAACTGACCTTGAACCAGATGAATCTGCTGAACAACAGATGATATCTGCTGAGTCTCATGAATTCTGGAAGATGAGCTGTTAATCGGTGATTACATAACCTATCATAATACTTAACATTTGGCTTGACATTTTATCTGGGCATCATGAGGGCTCCAGGTCAAAATTCTAAATGAAAAATAGGGTGGTTATAAACAGTGCATGCAAAAGCAAGCTTAGCACTCAACAAAAAACAGCAAGCTCTACCTTGTCAAAACTTAAACACCACCTAACGTGTATATTAGTGGGGGCCTTGCCACCCACACCCTCTGACATGGTAGGCTTTGCCACCTGCACCTCAACCTATTTATAATCAACTCCATGAGGGTTGATGCTCAGGGATGAGGAGGAACATGGGGGGGGGGATTGCTACAGTACAGGGTGGGAATAGAACAAGGAAAAAAAATACACGCTGGGGAGTGAAAACAAAAAAACACCACAGTCAGGAGACCATGAACAGAACCTTGGGCTTCAGGATGCCCATCTGCCATAGTTGCTCCAGCACTCTTCCACCTTTAACCATGGGAGCAGCTCGACGAGACACCTGGCAGCTTACTCTTTTGTGCTTCCTCAGATCTAATAACAGCTACGGGGCAGTGGTAATTGACTTTCACTATGCTAGCCCTGTAGCTATTATCACATGCGTTATTCTGACCTTGCTATTTTTAACAGCACTATTCTCACAGTGCTATATTAACTGGGTAGACCTCATGAGGAGCTGTTTTTTAGTTTTGTTATTTCTTCATTAATGTTATTCATTCTTAACAAACTAGAGGGGCATCATTTCTATTAGCTGTACTAGATTCTTTGTTGTTTGCTGCAAAAACTAAGCAAAAATATTTGTTAAATTCCTCAGCCATATCAGGCAGGTTACTAATGGTTTCATTTGCAGTATAGATTGTACCTACACCACAACTGAACATTTTTAATGAATTAGTATAGCTGTAAAATATTTTGTTACTGGTTTCATTGGCTAGTGATGCAAGTGATAACTCAGTTTTTTGTTTGAACTTCCGATTGCATTTTTACATAATTTTGAAGTGTTTTGTATCTAGCCCGTGATTCTGTGGATTTTGTTATTTTTGCCTTTTTTGTTGATTTATTTCATTATTTTGCGCAAAACTCATCTGTGGAGAATGCCCCTGTTTTTGTATTTTTTGACTTTAGAATGTATTTTTTACACAGATCCAAGAATATATAGAATAATGCATATGTAGGTGTGTGATATGCAGTTTTTTTACACACCCAAGTGTGTGATAATATATAAACCTTGAGAGTGAAGCTCGAGGAGGTTTATATGTCACCACCGAGGGTTGCAAAATAAACTGCATATCACACACCTACATATGTGTTATTTTTTATAATAACTGGTGCTAAGTAAACAAAGCTCAGAGTCTTAGCATTAAGTGCTTCCTGTGTTGCTGATTCAACCTCTGTATGGGCTCCATGACATGCTGGTTGTTATGATGATATGGTGAAGGTTCAACAACTTCTTTATTGTTTATAGTTTAAAAAAATAACTGTGAACGGTTCCATTTTCAGAGTCGGTAAGTACCTTAGCGTGGTACATATGATATGGCACGAGACAGTAAAAGCCATATGAACTTGCAGGTTGATATGACTTTGCCATATCAACTCACAGGTTGATATGACTTTTTACAAGTCTCAAAAATGGGTTGATATTGGGGGTCACCAGTTATTATACCCCTTTAAAGCATTGCCAGATTTCTTCCACTGTTTCGCCTATTAGTACTATATGTTGTGCCAGTCAGTTTTGCTAACAACAGCTTTTTGCCTGAGGCAGTCTGCCTTATGATATTGGAAAAGTTCTGTTGTTCCTAACGTGAACAAATGTTTAGTTTTGATGTCAAAGATAACAGTATTCATAGTCACTACTCCCAAATGGAGTAGTGGTCTTACAGCTGATGACTTGGATATTTGCTAGGGATATAACTAGATCCAGGATGTTATAGCCACTAATAGGGGATGTCACGTTAGCTGAGCCCTAACTGTATAGTTAGGTCAAAAATACATCTACCAGCCCTTGTTGAGGCTGTCTTTTGGTCCCATAATATGTCACCCATATTAAAACCACCTAATATAATAGTGTCTCATGCAAGGCAAACAGTTTCAATATCCTTTAGGTAGTCACTGTGGAGTCAAAGTCGGAGTCTTGAGGGCTATAACAGATGCCTATTGTAAGGCTTTTAACATCTGACTCAGACAGTCTTACCCATAATGTTTCTGTGTTAACCAAACTATATCTTTTGATTTTATTTATGACATCATAGGCAGTAATGCCTTCCTTGAGATATATGCTGTAGATATAGCTAGAAATATAGATATACATATACATATACATAAGAACCCCAGAGCAAATGCCATGAAGCAAGGGTAATCCCAGAGGATATTGGTCATACAGCCAAATTTTAAAGAAAACACAATTGCACAAGCCCCAATAATGCAAACATCATGGGAAACATATGCAAATCCTCATGAGAGAATTTGGACTGGCTCAACTTTAAACAGAATTGCGTGGTGCCAGAATGCCTCACAGTGTAATCAACAAAGGCTAAGAACAGCAAACATGCACATGTTTTGTCCTCATTTGGACTCATCAGTGTGCCATATCTGTGACTTAGCCCAGGGACAGGGAGCCAGCCACCTCTTAAGGGGGATGTTATTTGTTTGAGCCAAGGGGAGCTCAAAATAGAGAAGGAAAAGAACTATAAAAGAACCCCAGAGTAAATACCCTGACACATGGGTTATCCTGGAGGATATTGAACAATCAGCCAAATTTTAAATAAAACACGGCTGCACATACCCCAATAATGCAAAGTATCATGGGAAACATATGCAAATCCCCATGAGAGAATTTGGACTGGCTCAACTTTAAGCAGAATTGCATGGTGCCGGAAGGCCTCACAGTGCAATCTGCAAAGGCTAAGAACAGCAGACACATACACATATATCTCTCATGTTTTCTTATAAAATAATGGCCAGGTGTCAATAAATTTAACTCCGAGTTTCCTGTACCAGTTTGCCAACCTGATATTAATTAGTATTTTGTTATTTGATTCTCTTGGGGTTGGTAGAATGCCAGATACAGCAATTTGACATCTTTTATCTATCAATTCCTTACTAATTTCTAGTAACTCATGCAAATATCTTTTTTGTGTTTCTTGCCCATGTCATTTGTTCCTACATCTATTACATTTGTGGATTTGTTACATTGTTTCTCACAGAATTTGTGCTTCTGTCATTGATATCATGAACTCTTGCTCCAGTAGATATGTTACTGTATTGTTTTCTCTATCACATTCGCATACGTGTAAGTCAGTGAAACATATCATGGAATCACCTATTATTATTTTGTGCCTGGGTGCTTTCAATGTGGGACTTTGTTTAGGAATGCGTTTTCGACTGGTATTAGTAGAAGATGGTTCAATAGTTTGAGTGGTAAGAACTGGTAATGAAGTTGGATAGGTTCTAAATTACATTAAGTTTCCCCTGTATACCTTCTTTTGGATTATTTGTTTTGTACTAAACACCAGCCATCAGACAAAGTGTTACATTCCTCCCTGCCACTTTTGGGCACTCTTTCTGATTTATCAGGGCTTAAGTCACCTGTTTTCCTCCCTGCTTCTTTTCTTACTGTCCATTAGTCTGGAGAAATGTAGAGGATTCTCTACAGGTAAAGTATTGACAAATGACTCTGTTCAGCCTAAGAGCCAGAAATCAGAGGCCTTTATCTTACCTTGGCGCCAATTTTTCAAAAATAGAAAGCCACAGCCGAGCAGCTCAGCACAGAGCCTCCTGGAGCAGTGCTGCAGAGGTTTCTTTAAATCGGCGCACATGTGAAGACTGTTTTTAGAATCTCATCTTTCTGCTCCACGAACAGTGGTTTTAGAAGTATAATTTTGGGTTCCTCAATGAGCATGCTTACATTCCTGTAGTATTCCACAGTAAAAGTTCCTGTTACCTTACGAGAGACTGCCTGCATTTTAAAAGGGTTTCCTGCCCTTGCTGTAATATAGTAATTGTAATTCCAGCATGATGTGTAGACTTTAAATGACTGCCCTTGCTGCAATATAGTAATTGTAATCCAGCACGATGTATAGACTTTAAATGACTGACGCTCAACTGAAAGCAAAAAATGCAGTTTCTACTGTAACACATGTTTTACTGCCTAGAGCCTGCCTGCAATGTTTCAAACGTATGCCTGCTTTTATACCAAGCAAAAGGATTTGAAAGCACATTACTGTTCTGTTAGTTACTTGTTATGTGCCAGATCTAAGAAACTCAGCTAATTAAGTACTTGGGACACTGTTAGTTGGCTTTCACTAAAAGGGAACAGCACTCGAGAAGTGCAAGCAATTGCTAAAACGCAGCTTAACATTATCGGTAGCCATTTTTACTGTGTCTGTCTAACCAAAGGCAGCTAAGCTGACTCAGAAGCCACTTTTCACTGCGACTGTTACATATGAACCAAACAAGCAGAAAAGAAACCTCTGGGAAACTTTTTCATGCTTAGAAAACCAAATTCAGGGGAAAGTAACAGTTGGGGATTTTTTAACCACAGGGGACAAAGCTATACTAACGTGTAACACTTGGGGAATAAGGGAACCAAAGAAAAAAAAAACAGAATGAGCGAGTGAGTGAGCTCAGCAGAGCTGTATTGTAACTGCAGCAAATTTCTTTGTGGGCATAAGAAGGCAGCAATGCAGGCAGTAGCCCAGTAGAAAAGGGCAGCCTGCAGTGCTGGCACAACAGAATGAGCAAGTGAGAGAAGCAGAGTGAGCGAGCTCAATGGAGCTTTGTTGGGACTACCATAACATGACTGTGTTACAAGCGTGCATTGCACTGTTTCCACGCACCCTTCTAATTTCGCAAATTTGTAATACTGTCACGCCACATTTTCAACAGTGGCATTTTTTCACAACTCCTTATGAACACTACAGCTGTCATTTTTCACATCCGGCTAAAATATATTTTTGCACTCCTGCCCGGACAATATGCAGGTCACTCTGGGAAATCAGTGTTTGGGAGATTAAGATCGACCAGTGAGAGGGGGTGACCGAGCTCAACTGAGCTTTGTCGGGACTGCTGTGGATTTGTTTGTGGGCAGACAAAGGCCCCAACACAAGAGCCCAGTACAAAAGGGCAGCCTGCAGCACTGGGAGAAACAGAACGTGAGAGCGAGTGAGGGAGGGGGAGTGAGTGAACTCACGGAAGCGCTATCAGGACTGCTGCAGATTTCTTTGTGGGCAGAAAAAGGCATCAATACAGGCAGGGACTCAGTACAAAAGGGCAGCCTGCAGCGGTGGGACAAACAGTACGAGTGAGTGAGACAAGGGGACTTAGTAAGCTCAACGGAGCTCTGTCAGGACTGTTGGGATTACTTTGTGGGCAGAAAAAGGGGCCAATGCAGGCAGGAATCCCATACAAAAGGGCAGCTTGAAGCACCAGGACAAACAGAATGAGCGATGAGAGAGGGAGGGAGACTGAGCGACCTCAACGCAGCTCTGTCAGGACAGCTGCGGATTTCTTTGTGGACAGACAAAGGTGGCCAATGCAGCCAGGAGCCCCATGAAAAAGTGCAGTCTGCGACGCCAAGACAAACAGAACGAGCAAGTGACAGAGCGGTAGTGAGTGAGTTCATCAAAGCTCTAGTGTGACTGCTACAGATTTCTTTGTGGGCAGAAAATGCAGTAACGCAGGCTGGAGCCCAGTACAAAAGGCCCGCTTGTAGCGCCGGCAGAAACGGAATGCAAGAGTGACAGATGGGCAGTGAGCGAGCTCAGTGGAGCTGTGTCGGGACTGCTTCAGATTTCTTTCTGGCCAGAAAAAGCCGCCAATGCAGGCAGGAGCCCAGTACAAAAGGGCAGCCTACAGCGCCAGGAGACACAGAATGAGTGATTCAGGGGGGGAGTCAGTGAGCTCAACAGGGCTTTGTTGGGACTGCTGCAGATTTGTTTGTGGGCAGAAAAAGGCAGCAATGGATGCAGGGGCCCAGTACAAAAGGGCAGCCTGCAGTGGCAGGAAAACCAGAATGAGCGAGTGAGTGAGCTCAACAGAGCTGTATTGTAACTGCTACACATTTCTTTATGGGCATAAGAAGGCAGCAAGCAGAGCAGGAGCCCAGTGAAAAGGGCAGCCTGCAGTGCCGGCATAACAGAATGAGCGAGTTAGAGAGAAGGGGTGGCGAGCTCAACGAAGCTTTGTCGGGACTGTTGAAGATTTCTGTGTGGGCGGAAAAAGGTGCCAACAGAGGCAGGAGCCCAGTACAAAAGGGCAGCCTGCAGCACCAGGAGAACTGGAATGAGTGAGTGAGACAGGCAGACTGAGCGACCTCAACGGAGTTCTGCCGGGACAGCTGTGGATTTCTTTATGGGTAGAAAAAGCCACCAACACAGGCAGGAGCCCAGTACAAAAGGACAGCCTGCAGTGCCAGGAGAAACAGAATGAGCGAATGAGACAGGGGGAGTGAGCCACCTCAATGGAGCTCTGTCGGGACTGCTGCGTATTTCTTCCTCGGCAGAACAAGGTGCCAATGCATGCAGCAGCCCAGTACAAAAGAGCTGCATGCAGCACTGGGACAGACTGAGCCAGTGACAGAGGCCCACTGCGCGAGCTCAACAGACCAACGCAATCAACATTCGGCATTGACAAATGCTTGTTTACCAGCTGTACTAAATCTCTCTTAACAAACCAACAAATCATTTCACCCACACAAAACCCCCTGCACACGCCCCGCACTCCCTCTTGCCACCAAGTTCTCCTTCCGTCCAGTCTTCACAACAGAAGTCCTAGCACCCTACATTCCCTAGACCCCAATAAAGGCAAATGCCCATTAGGACTGGATGCCAAACTCCTATACCTATCTGCCCCTGCCATTGCAGCTCCCCTAGCCGACCTCCTAAACCTTTCCTTCTCCTCAGCACAAATTCCAACAGCTTGGAAGGAGGCAGTAGTCATCCCGCTGCCAAAGGGTGGCAACCCATCCAAGCCCAGAAACTACCACCTTATCTCCCTCCTCCCAACTCTGGCCAAACTACAGGAACAACTAGCTCTCTCTCAACTCACACAATTCCTTGACACCACCTCATTTTTCACCCCCTACCAGTCAGGCTTTCGCAAATCACACTCCACCAACACTGTGCTACTAAGACTCACTAACGATATTGCCTCAGGCATGGACAAAGGGTTCCTCACCTCGGCCATATTCATTGACCTGGCAAAGGCATTTGATACTGTCTCCCACCCCAAACTCATCACAAAACTGCATGATGCAGGCCTATCCGATCTAGCCACCAGCTGGTTCCAAGCCTACCTATCTGGCAGGAAACAAGCAGTAAAACTTGGCCCACACGTATCCCCCTCACTCCTAGTCACCATGGGAGTCCCCCAGGGTTCTGTCCTGGGCCCCCTTCTCTTTTCCATATTTCTAAATGACCTCCCACTGACATGCCCAAACTCAGCTATTCAAATGTACGCTGACGATACCGTTCTGTACGCCTCCGGCCCCTTCAGTGAGGTTTTAAACTCTGCCCTACAGCAGGATTTCAATGCCGTCCAAACCTAGCTTAGTTCAAAACAACTTGTCCTAAACGCTAAGAAAACCGTATCCATAACTTTCGGCCCACAGCCCAGACTCTCCGGACTAGCTGCTCCCCCCACTTTCCATACGCTGGACGGAACCATCTTGGAATCCTGCACCTCCTTTAGGTACCTGGGAGTATGGCTTGATCGCCACTTAGGTTTCTCCGTCCACCTTGACTCCCTTAAGAAAAACCTACACCCAAAACTAGGAGCGCTATACCGCAACAAAGGTTGCCTAACTACCTCGGTCAGGAGGGAGCTAGTGCACAAATGATTCTCTCAATCTTTGACTATGGAGACGTGGTCTACTGCGTAGCCCTTCCATCCATCCTGGCCAACTTGGATCCCCTTTTTCATTCCTTCTGTCGGCTCATCCTAGAATGCCCCCCACCACCCACCACTGCGACCTGTATAACGCCCTAGCTCTCCCTTCGCTGCTCTCCAGGCACCAGCATCACTGCACAAATCTCATAGTAAAGCACTGGTCAAACTCCCTCCCCACATATCTCAGCTCCGTCCTGTCAACTCAACCCCCCCCCGGCCTACTCCTTGCTAGGCACTGACTCAAAACTTCTACAAATCCCTTTCATGCACACCTCAAAGGGCTAATCAGCTTTCAAATACAGACTGCCCAAACTCTGGAATGACCTCCCAGCAGAAATCAGGCAGTCCTCTACCCCAAGGACCTTGAAAACTCTCCTTCAGGCCCACTTCTCAGACATATGTAACTGCAACCTGCAGTCCAGATCTGATATCACGAGGCATCGTAATGTACCATAAATGGAACAATTGTCCAACAACTGACTATTATTGTGTTTTCCCTATGTTCACTGTCTGTAATGTACTACGGTCATAGACCCCAATGACTGCTGTAGCAACTCATGCTCTCTGCACTAAACTTGTAATCTAAATAACAAATGCATAAGTCCAGCCTGTAACATTTCTGGACCTGATGTTTCACCCTTTATGTACCCAATAAGTACCTGTTGTATGCACCATTATGTACCTGTTGTATGCAGCATTGCCTATGAACCTTTTTATTTCAAGTATGTAACTCCCAGGTAGCATCTGGAAATGAGTGGATTCCCGCTCAGTATGCTTATCTGGTAAATCTCTTAAATAAATAAATAAATTTCAAGAGCTTTTTCAAATTAATTTTTTTAGATTATTTAAGTGAGATTGAAGCACTATTTGTTTACATTTTTCAGAGAAGGCCTCAGTAATGTTCTAATGCACTAAAAGGAAATATATTTCACAGATAATGCATTTTATAATTGATCCCTCCTTGCAAAGTAATTTGAGGAAGTCCCCTGTTGAATCCTTTTTTATTTTAACAGACATTTAAAGCCTTACAGAAACTTAATGAGAAAGAAGGGAGGTCACCTTTTCACCTTCCTCGGCTGTTGCAGGCAAGCATTCTTGCCTCTGCCAGTGCATCGCCCCAGCTTAGCACTTACTGATGCTTGCTAGGGTGGGGGGGCGAGATACTGCCAGACTGGAAGTGCACAGCCACTACATCCAGTTCTGCGGTAGTCAATTTTAGCATTTACAATGTTCTAAAAAGGGCTGCAAATGCAACAAAAGCAGACACACAGCTTAAAAGTTATTTAAAACAGACCCTTCTGGATCTACCCCACACTTTGTGATGGTTGAGATGCAAGTTGGAACCAAGGGTCCTCCACACTCCGAGAAGCTTCAACCCTGCACTAATAGTCTTCTCAGTGCTGGAAAATCCATTCCTATTATATAGATGCAGAGATACTCAGATAGGGAAGCACTTTTTTGGACAGAGAGTTTTGTATTTTATTTTGTTGTACAGGCAGAAAGTAGAGATCGAGATTTAGAGATCTGCACTGTACTGGATGTGCTGAAGAGGAGCCCCAAACAACAATCCTCCCACCTATTTGTGAACACGCACTAGAGTGTGTGTGGTGGGGATTGATATAGTGTAAGACCGGAAGTGCACAACCACTACTTCTGGTTTGGTGCTAATCAATTTTAACATTTATAATGCTCTAAAAAGAGCTACAAAAGCCCACACAACAGACACACACCTTAGAAGTTACTTAAAACAGGCCTCTCTGGATCTTACCCACACTTTGTGAGGGTCGAGCTGCATGTGAGAACAGGGGATCCTCCATATTCCCAGAAGCCTCAGCTCTGCACTGATAGTCCTCCCAGTGCTAGAAAGTCCTTTCCTATTATATAGATGCACAGATACACAGATACGGCAGTTCTTTTCTTTGAGAAATTATTTTCTACTTTCTTTTGTGAGACAGATGCAAAGCAGAGATAGTGATTTAGTGCTTTGTACTGTATGTGCTGCATGGTAGGCCCAGATAGTAGTGTTGCTCGGATAGTGCTTTTGTGGATCTGACTATCCTCCATTGGATAGTTCTGGTATCTGGCCTAGGATCCGGCCAACAGTTCCGAGGTTGAATCCCTAGATCCAGCCTTGAATAGGTGGATCTGACTGTCAGATCCCTGGATTTGACACTGGGTCCATCATATCCAGGTCACAGCAACTAGATTTAGAGGAGCTAGGTCACATCCATCAGGTACATACAGTGGATCCAAGGAGGTCAAATCCTTGAGCAGATGTCGATTCTATCCAAGGATCTCTGATATCAAACCAAAATGATGGTATCTGATGGTGTCCAACCTGGTAACATACTATCCAAGAAACACTACCAGATAGCAATTCCTCAGCTATTTGTGGATGCTTGCTAGGAATAGGGGCTAAATAGTACACAGCTGCTACTTCTGGATTGGTACAAGTGAATCTTAACATTTATAATGCTCTAAAAAGGGCTGCAAAATCCCAAGAAACAGGCACACAGCTTAAAAGTTATTTAAAATAGGCCCCTCTTTACCTTGCCCAGACTTTGTGAGGGTCCAGCTGCAAGTGCGAATAGTGGGGTGCTCCACAATCCCAGAAGCACCAGCTCTGCACTGGTTTATTTATTTATTTCAGTTTAGGATTAATACCTTTGAGTTCAGGACTCATTTTCAAAGGTTCCAGGTCATTGCTGAACAAACTTTATAAATGTAACAGTGTTTACGGAGAACAGAAAAAAGTTACACAGGCATTCAAATACCAAAGAAATGTTATATATCTAACTAAAGGTTGAAGAGGATAGGGTAAATAGGGTTCAGCCTTGTAGCTTACTATTGAGTTGGTCAGTCTAGCCTAAGGGGGTGAGGGGTCCAGCCAGGGATAGTGTTGTCGTGGTGGAAGTGGTTTGTCAGCCGAGTGGGCCTCGTTCGGGGATGGGAGTGTTGATGAGATAAAAGGGGGGGGGTGAAAGGGAGAGGTTGGGTGGCTGAAATTCTGCCATATTAGTGCAGGCAAGTCCTCCCATTGCTAGAAAGTCCCTTCTTATTAGATAGATGCACTGATACACAGATAGGAAGTCACTTTTTTGGAGAGTTCTTTTTTCATATTTTCTTTTGCTAGACAGACACCAAGTAGAGATATAGGTTTCAAGATTTCCACTGTATGTGCTGCAGGGGATCCCCAAACAGCAATTTCGCCAGCTATTTTTGGAACAATCGCCCTCTCCACATCCATCTCTTTCCTTTTCTGAGCTCTCCCCAAACCACTGTTACTGTGTCAGGTCTTTAAAGAATGCACCCACAGCTGCAGTAGGCTACTTCTCTCCACATTACAAACCATGCCCTATCCACCACCATGCTAATTTACCTGTTTTGATTTTTACTCTAATGTACAACCTACAACTTGGTGTACTCTGTAATTTGAATTTTGCATCACTATGATTCTGTAAAACTATCTAGCCATGTGTTGTTGGCATGATCCTTTAGCTCTAATTTTGGCTACCCCATAACCGATGTACTTCATACACTTTTTAAATTGTTTATTTTGTTTCTCTGTAACTCATGATATGTAGTGTGATTTTTACGTTCTCTTGCGTGCATGCATAAGGAACGTTTTGGGAGAGTAGCACACTTGGAGGTGTGCCTCTCCCACCCAATGCAGGCATGGTGTCCTGCCAATGGGTGCAGGGCTCAGTGACAGTGGTGTTCTTCTGCTTCAAAGAAAGCACGCTGCCATACTGATCACCTACTCGGCGTCACGTGCCACCCCGCTCACGCATGCCGCTCTCCCCAAAGTTGGTGCCACGCTGGGAGCCCACCCCAGCGTGGCATGTTGTTTGCTGACAGAGGTGCCCAATCCCAGTCGGCTCCACACCCCCTCAAGCCGTCCTGCTGCCATGCTGGGAGCCCACCCCAGCGTGGCAAACCTTCCGTTACTTTGCTGGACGAGGGTGCAAATCCCGGCCGGGCTCCTCGCCCCGGGCATAGTTTGCCGACGGGGTGCCTAAACCCCATTGGCTCTCGCCCCCCAGGCCATCTTCTGCCATGCTGAGAGCTCACCCAGCGTGGCAAGCGTCCACATCATCATTTTTTTAAACCTGTAAAACAAAAGCGGTTCAGCGCGTCTCCCAGCCCCTCCCACAACCGCACCCACCCACTGGCGCACTCCAGCCTCCCCACACACTCCACCCCATACTTACCTTCAGACTCGGCGCGGCGATCTTTGGTGGACCAGGAACACATCTGCACTTCAAAGCCGACCGCGAACTGAGGAAAAGCGGTAAGCTGTATAATGGGCTACATAGGGGTTTCAACTTTATTGCATATCTCAATCATTTTTGGAATTTTTGCAATTTTCAACAGGGTTTTGAACCTTCTCATGAATGATGTCACTCTCATGGCGTTATTTGGTGTCTGAAGGTGATTTCGCAGGCACTGCACAGTCACTGCACAATCACCCTTCAGCCTTGAATAACATCATGACAGTGACATCATTCATGAGAAGGGTCCAAACTCCCATGTTGAAAATTTGGTGCAAAAATTCCAAAAAATTACTGTTTTACGAGCGTGCGTTGCGCAGTTCATATGCAGGCTCGTAAGTTCGCAAATTTTCAATATTTTCACTCCAGATTTTCCACATTGCCATTTTATCACACCTTCTTATGAGTTGTACAGCTGTCATTTTTCACATCTCACCTAAAATGTGTTTCCACCCATGTAGCGCTCAATGGCGCAGTCGGTGTGCGAAATCAATGTATGGAACACATTAAGAAAATCACAGTGACACCATTCATGAGCAGAGGTCTTAAAATGGCTATGTTGAAAATTTGGTGAAAAATTCCTAAAAATGACTGTTTCACGAGCGTGCATTAGCAGTTCTCATAGCAACATGCGTTGCGGTACCATGTTGCACTCCAGATTTTTCAACATTGCCATTTTACCACACCTCTCTCATGAGCAGTACAGCTGTCATTTTCACATCCTGCCCAAATGTGTTTCTGCCCATGTAGCGCACAATGGCGCAGTCGGTGTGCGAACTCAATGTATGGTACACATTAAGAAAATCACAGTGACACTGATCATGAGCAGAGGTCTTAAAATGGCTGTGCTGAAAATTTGGTGAAAAAATTCCTAAAAATGACAGTTTTATGACTCTGCGTTGCGCAGTTCCTACGCACGCTCGTAAGTTTACAAATTTTCAATATTTTCACTCCAGATTTTCAACATTGCCATTTTACCACACCTCCTTATAGGCAGTACAGCTGTCATTTTCACATCCTGCCCAAAATGTCTTTCCGCCCATATAGTGCACAATGGCGCCAGTCGGTGTGCGAAATCAATGTATAGGGCCAGTAAGAAAATCACAGTGACACTGTTCATTAGCAGAGAGTTTTAAAATGGCAATGTTGAAAATTTGGTGAAAAAATCCTACAAATGACTGTTTTACGAGCGTGCATTGTACAGTTCCCATGCACGCTCATAGGTTTGCAAATTTTCAATATTTCCACTCCAGATTTTCAACATTGCCATTTTACCACACTTCCTTATGAGCAGTACAGCTGTCATTTTTCACATCCTGCCCAAAACGTGGTTCCGCCTATGTAGCGCACAATGGGGATAGCAACAAGGTCATGCTGACAATTTATTGTGCAAATACCAGCAATCGCACAGTGCATTAGGGTAAAGCACCATACATGCCAAACACCACTGCAAATACCTGAAAGCGAACATTCGGCATTGACAAATGCTTGTTATTGTTCATGTCCATGCACCTGTTATTGTAACTTTGTTACTGCTGTTTCACTCCACGTTGTGTCCCGTCCCCCAGGTCACATGCAGGAACAAGGCCTGCTACTACCTCAGTCAACAAATGTTAAATAAATGAATAAATTGAAAAAAGATCAAATGGGGGATTTTTGGGGGGGCATGTAAAAATGCAAGTGTGTAACCATTTATTTTAGAGGAGGTTGTATCTCTAAACCTTGAAGTTCCCAAATAAGTTTGGGTTCACATTTATAGTAAAACATTGAGCTTCAAAATCTTTAATGCTCAAGTCTGATCGATCATGCCATAGAAAATGAGAGGTAAGGACATCTTATTTCTGATTAGCTGATTGCTACTGGGATATACAGTAGTAATGCATTTCAGTGTAGAAAGAACATAGCAGTGCCACTTAGCCATTACTAGGTCTTGTCATGTTACAGTAGTTCATTTCTATGTGATGCAAATGCTCAAGTTTGCTTTAACATTTAATGAGCAGGTAATGCTTAAGGAAAAACTTAAAAACTTCTGTAACACCCAGGTTCTCTTGGGGTTGCTAGAATCCCATTAGTACAGCCTAGGTAGGATTTGGGCAGCGGAAGGGTGAAACCCCTCTAGGGTCCCTTTCAGAATTACCTGGTTAGCTCTACTGAGCCAGAGGATGCTATGGGGGAATTTAGAACTCTTGCAACAGCATAAGCCCTCTTGCAGTCTGTGCTGCAGTTTGACTCAGTAGTGAGTTCAAGTCTGGAGTCTGAGTGAACCAGTTGGTGCTCTGCTGTGAGCAGCATGGTCGTCAGAGGGGAGCATCACTCTTTTCTATTCTTTTCTCACCCTAGTGCATCAGCTAAGCCGTTTGTGCATGGGATGTCATGGCGACCATCTCCTGTAATGTCCCGGGGGGGGGTGAATGTCCTCACAGATGTACTGATTTATACTGGTAGCACCGAGTACTTGTTGGGGCAATTGCCACACCTGTAAGATCTTTTCTGAAAGAGCTGACCAGAATTGTTTGTTTGTTTGAAATCAAAGTCTTCAGCAACGGAAAAGCTAAAATGTATTAGATTCGGTCACTTCAATAACAGCAAAGCAGAAAGCTCTCCAGCCTGGGGCTCCTGTATGTCTACTTAAGTAACCTGCTTAAGTGTTTTACTGTGGGATGGATTCCATTGAAAAGGACCCCTGCAGTTCTGAGAGGAACTGTAGTTCTGTGGAAACTTAAGAAGAATGTTTAAATGGGCATGCCATGCCTCACACAAAGGTGCATTACAAATGGTTAAATGGGCATGCTATGCCTCGCACAAAGGTGCAGTGAAGTGTCTAAAGAGGCCAGTAGTGCCTTGGAAAAATGTGTATTTTGTAATTTCAGATGAGGTCTGGCTTTGGCCGAATTGAGCTGACCACTCAATCCAGGTTGCAGAAGGACAAATCTGCTTACAAGTGCTATGGGAGGTAACGTAGTCCTCCCGGTTTTGGAAAGTAAAAATAAAGGGAAGAGAAAAGGTGCTCCCTCTGGGTCGGGAACATATGCCCTCAGGTAACTTTCAGGTCTTGATGGGTCCAAGTTTGTTCTCTAATGTAGGACTCAATTGGTCCAGTTCTTGTGCTCTCTAAATACGTGCTTTGGGTCTGCCCATTGCAATGTACTAATATTCTGGGTATCACTAGTGCCAGTTTCCATTTGCTGTAGAAGAGGGGGATGGAAGCTCATAACTGTGTGTTCTGTTGACAAATTGTTTCACCTGCCAAAGTTTCTGTGTACTTTTGTTCTGCACCTGCAAAATACCTCATGGCACCACCAAATTCTGACTGACATCTGTGACAGAATAATATCATACCGTACAATCCCAATCCTGCTTGTGGACAGTCCGTCATTTTGTGATTTGTATGACTTTCTGGAGCTCCAGCAGACATGACTGATCCCCTATAACCCAGGTAACTCTTCACCGGGCTCAGGTCAAAAAACAGAAATATTATTTTGTACCCCTCCAATTGGCCTCCTAGATGCTCAAGCCAGGTGTTGCCCTAAAGCCAGGGGTAATGCCTTTGTGTTGTTGTTGCCAAAAGGGGGTGGGGTGGGGTTACACTTAATATTTTAAATTCAACTCAATTTATATTTCATATTCTTTTTGCAGAAATGGGGCTGGCAGTATAGCCTCGAGGTCAGAGTAATAAACTGTGAATGAGCTTAGTGCATTCAGCAGACCTGTGTTTGATTCTCACAACCTCCACTTACATACTGTGTGACTCTGAGCAAGCACTTAATGTCTCCAGTGCTCCTGGGGCTCCCCTGAGAACAGACACTTGTTCCTAATGGGTTTTACCTGGTTCCCAAAAGAATTACAAAAAAAAAGCTATGTCTAGGCATCACTAAGGGAAGGGAACTTTGTTTAACCAGAAGTAACACACTAAGCCAAAGCTTGTTTCCAGATGCGACCTGGGAGCACAAGGAAGTTACGTGACTTGCTCAGGATCACTTAGTATGCACCTAGGCGGCTGTGGGATTCAAATACAGGTCTCCAGATCTGCAGCTCAGAGCCTTTGCCCACTGCGCTATACTGCCTCCTAAAGATTTACCCTAATGCCACAAAAGTAAGCAAGTTACACATTAGGGTAAAACAAATTCCCCACTGCCTTGGTTAATCTTTGGTGTGGTGTTTTTCAGGCTGTGAATGAGTGTGAGATGGTGTATTGACATTGCCCTGATTTAGGCACCATTATTGCACTGCAGTCATTAGTGTTAGATGCAACTACAGTATATATGAAATTTACAAACTGGACATAACTTGTTTTGAAAATTTGAAAATTAGACATAGATGCATTTTGATCTTTTGTCCAAATTTACACGTGATAGAAATTAAATCTAGACATAGGTTTTTATATGTTTTGTTAATCTAGTAACCTTCTCTCCGTTACCCAGGCTGCATTCCTCATCAGTTTCTGGTCAACCTTCTCGAATTCAATCAGTTATTGTTTGTGCTGTTGGATAGGGGGAACTGATAATATTATCAGGTGAAAGAACTCTGATGCACTGTTTGTTTATAGCTGCTGCTACTGGAGAGGATGCGCTTTGTCTGGGAGGGATCGTGCTGCTGCTGCTGCTGGTGTAAGGCCACTGAGGTGCTCTTGTTAGCTCTGGGCTGTAATGATTGCTTTCATGTAAACTCTGACCTTTCTCGTCATGGTTTGCAATTTTTTTCAAGCCCCTAATTCCTTGCTTATAGTTATGAGGATCTGCTGGTCCATGTGACTGCTGCTAATATCCAGCAAGATTAAACTGCTTCTTGTTCCTGTGTTAGCTATGAGAGCCAGTGCTGCAGGTCTGCTATCTGCCTATCATGGTGATCAGTCACTCAGAGGTTGGATTTAGGATCGCAGGAGACTGTAGGATATTGTAGTTTGTTCTTCCTTGCCCTTCTTTTCATATTATGCAACTACAGTTTGACTCATTGTGTGCCCCTTTACTTTAATACTTGTTGTAAGGACAATCTGGCAGTTAAAATGGTCATTTGGACATCCATCTCCACTGCTTGTCTGTTCCTGGGTGTGTCGAAGCATGCCAGTGATCAATTATATTTCTGTTTCAACTGATTGGTAGGACTTATTAAGGTTAAGACATGACTGTCATTACTATTTAGTCATATTTTGATTTTGGTCTTCTGCTGCTTCCTGACAGTAGCTTTAGGCAGTGACATGAGGGAGGGAGGGTGAGGGGTACCCCCACTGTTGACACTGTAGTTGGATGAAAGCTTAGATCCATTAGGTATGGCATAAAGTTCAGATAAGTAATACATCTCAACAGACACAGAGCATCTCTCTACTCCATAAAATAGCCTGCTTCAGCAACTTGCATAAGTAGCTGTTAGGGAGCTTTCACCATTCTGTCCTTGCTCCTTTCTCTCATGGAAGTCAATAATAGAGTTGTCATTGCAGCACAGGACCCACCCTAGTGCCATTCCATATTTACCCTGTTTCTTCTTGGTGAAGCACGCCATAGTTTTGCAGGGTCTCTTCAGTTGTAAGAAGTGGATCATGTTTTAAAGCATGTATGGAGGAGATACATAGTTTGTACTGTTAGTTCATTTTATGAGCTATCAGGTCTTTGAAATCAGAGAAAACAAATATTTTCTCCAGGATTATCACCACTGAGATAAACAGGCCTGAAAACAATTTTATTTCTGTATAAATTTTTTCCTTCAGCCAAGACCCCCCTCAACAGACTTACCTTGGTGACTTGCTCCTAACCCATATGCCCTTCTCCTACATGCTGCTTGCCCCTCTCATTGCTTACTGCCTAGGGGTGTGTAAGTAAAGGATAATATTTTTGAATACCACGTGTAAAGATCTATTCATTATTCAAAAACTGAATAATGAATGGAATCCACTATTACAGTACTTGTATTGGGGAAATAAAATGTTTTTAAACAGTTAGAAAAAACTCTAGTCCCATTCAAGTGGCAAGGCCTTGTCCCATGGCAACCCCCACAACCCACAGGAAGCCTATCACTATCCAGCCCCCCCCATCTTCTATATATGTAAAATTAATTTCCAAGTGTTTTAATTAACCTGGAACAGTGCCAGCTACTAAATGCTTCTTCCCCTCCATAACCTGAATTCCTCGTAGACCAAAAGGGCAACATTTTTTCAAGTCAGTTCCTTCCAGCCCCCGATCCATGATTGGTGGAGGGGCCATAGTAGCTTAAGTCTCAGCAAGTTCATGGTTCCCCCATTCTAATCTGAAGCTCACTGCTGCCAGCTAATTACACTGTCAGCTGACATCCTGTATGTAATGAGCTAGTAGGGGACTTGCACTGTATCATGCAGTGATGCTAAACAGATGGACCGGTTAGTCTGGCTAGCATCATCAGTGACACGCAGACTGTTCTTACCTTACCTTTCAGTGTGCTGTATATAGGCTGCCAGTTGGCAGTATAATCAGATGGTGGTAGCACACTTCAGGTTAGGGAGAATGAAACACTGACTAGCCTGAATTTAGGCTTCTATTGTTCCCCATCACAGTTTAGCATTTTGGAGGATAGAAAATGTAGCTCTTTGGGTTAGGGAGGAAGGGGACACCTTAAATTGATACATTCTGGAGCTGGTACTGTACCATCTTGGCTCCAAAAACTTACAAATTAATTGCACATGTACAGTGGACAAGGGGTTTGAGGGTGTGGGACCACATGGGAGGTGCTGTGGGCATGTAGGGGAAGTACTAAGTCCTGTTAAGTCCTTTTTTCACATTTTAGCCCAAATAAGGAATACTGAATAACAAGTACCCTAATATTCTGCACCCTGAAAAAGATATTACGGCTCCTCTATTACTGTCCATGGCGGGGTTTTCCAGGTGTCTCCCCTATCCACTAATGCACAATCTGACATGGGAGAGGCAGAAAGGTTGCACAGTTTAAGATGGCAGAAACTATCAGATAAACAGGTAGTCACAATTTTTTCCATCTGCCTTTTCTTCAGTTTTGACCCAGGGGAACCTCCAACAATGTATTTATTTATTTAAAAGTTTTACCAGGAAGGCATGCTGAGCAGACTAATGCTCGATTCCAGATGCGTCCTGGGGGAAGGTGGTAGGGGAGAATACATAGAGTAGATTGTACAATGAGCAAGCTTACATAAGATACAGAATAAAAATTGGAACCGTTTGGTAGACAGCAAATTTTGCACAATTAACAGTTTGGTACACAGCAACTAAACGGACAATGAAACATCACAGTGAGCAACCACAACAATGGAGAGCTAGCCCTTCATCTGGAGGGAGATTAAATTGCATGTGCAGGTGGAGGAGATGTGCTTTTTGATGGGGGGTTTTAGGTGCTGCGTGGAGGAAGAGTGCCAAATGTCCCCAGGCAGGGAGTTCCATAGTTTAGGCACATGAAATTTAAAGCCGGACTGCCCTGTCAAGGTGGACGTGTATGAGATGTGCAGCAGCCAGGAGTCGAAGTTCCTGATCAAGTAAGCAGGAGGGGTTTGGGGTGTTAGGGCTGAGATGAGATAAGGGGGCAGTGGCTGAGCCCAGAATTTAGCTGTGAGCTTGGCACAGTGGGACTGCCTCTAATCCAGAAGCATGGGGAGGTCCAAGGACCGGTAGAGGCCACAGTGATGGGTGGTGGGAGAACAGTCCAGAGTAAAATGACAGAAGGAGTGAAAGAGTGAGTCTAGTCTGGCTATGGTGGACTTAGGGGTGGCACTGTAGACTACATCCCCATAATCAAAAATAGGGAGGATCATTCTCTGTACAATTGCCTTGTGAGCTGGCAGAGGTATGCAGCCACGATTACAGTATAAGGTGCACAATTTGGGGTGCAGTTTTTTGTGAATGGCATCACTATGCACAGAGAAGTTGAGGTGCTGGTCAAGCCAGACCCTGAGGTAATGAAAGGAGGTACAGGCCTCCAAGGGAGTCCCATCTAAGGTTTGGAAGTAGGGGATGGTGGGGAGTTGGGAAAGTCTCTGCCTCATGCCAACGGTCAAGGAGACAGTTTTCTTGGCATTTAGAAAAAGCTGATTAGTGCTAAACCAGAGCTGAACATCATTAAAGTCCTGCTGGAGCCTGGATGCCACTTCAGAGGGAGATGGGCCCAATGTATACAGTACTGTATCATCAGCATACATGTGAACAGATGTATGTGGGCAGGCCATGGGCAGGTCACTAAGGAAAATAGAGAACAGGATAAGGCAAAGAACTGAGCCTTGGGAGACCACAGTGATGACAGGGATTGAATCTGAGGAGGAAGTGCCATTTCTGACTGATTGGAACCTGCCTGCCAGGTATGAGTGGAACCAGCTGGTGGCTGCACTAGAAAGCCCTGCATTGGAGAGCTTGGATAGGAGAAGAGCATGAGAGACAGCATTGAATGGCTTTGCTAGGTCGACAAAGATGGCTGAGGTGATGTGACCTTTATCCATGCCCGTAAGGATGAAATCGGTGAATCTTAGGAGGGAAGTGATAGTGGAGTGTGATTTCCTGAATCCAGACTGGTAAAGTGAGAAGAAAGAGGAGGAGTCAAGAAAGGAGGAGATTTGTGAGGGGAATAAATGCTCCTGGATTTTGGCAAGTATGGGGAGGAGGGAGATGGGGCGTTAGTTGTGGGGGGAGGAGGGGTCACCACCTTTAGGGAGGGGGATGACTGTGGCATGCTTCCAGTCTGAAGGGATGGATGTGAGAGAGAACGAGAGGTTGAAGAGAACAACTAGGGGGGTGGTGATGGCAGGAGCTAATAGATATAGCATTTTAGAGTCCAATCCCAAGGGGCATTTCCCTTGGCGGGATTGAGAGTGAGCAGTGCATTGAGAATTTTGTGCGGTTAACTGGGCAGAAGGAGAAGGAGGAGGCCAGGAGGGGGCTTGGGTGGGTGGGGTTGCATTTGCAGGAGGGGCCAGGACAAAGGGGAAAGTGGATAAGATGGTGGACGAGCAGTTAGTGAAGAAGGTATTGAATACAGAGGCCACTGGGTGATGTTCCATGACAATAGAGCCGCCTACCTGTAGAACAGGGGTGAGGGGCTGGGCATGATGGGAGAGAAGCAAGTTAATTGCCTTCCAAAACTTAGCTGGGTGATTTAGGTTATTGTTGAAGGAGGCTTTGAAATAGTTTTAGCCTGTCTGATAAGCCTTGTACAGGCATTGCGCAGTGTGCGGTAGTGTTGGTATTCTGCAGGGGAGCCAGATTACTTGTAAGCTTTCCAAGCCTGGTCCCTAGCTCAGAGGTGGGACATCAGGTCAGCTGAGATCTAGGGCAGATGTGCTCCCTTTACTCGGGCCTTTCTGAGCGGGGCATATTAGTCCCAGACAGTGAGGAATCTGGACTTAAAGTAATTCAGGGAAGAATCAATATGGTCTGATGACATGGTACAATTCCTTGTACCATGTCAGTCCACTTTTCTAATTTAGTTTGTTTAACCAGAGGGTGGACTGAGTTAAAAACTATTCTTTAGTCATTCCTGACAGTCATTAGAGTACAATACACATTTATACAATGATGATACTGTCAGACTGGACTGGGGCTCAATTTTCAAAATGAAAAATTTGACACATGGTGCCTGCACCAAACGGGTATGATGCCAGTGGCACATTGCGTCAATGTTTGTTGGTATCCTGATTTTTTAATGCTGGCTGCATTGAAATTGGGATGCCATGCTTCAAAGACAACCTGTGCCACCCTTACAGCAGAAGCATCCATGGGCCAGGTCACCAGGGTGGTTGCGCTATGGCAGGGCTGCACCATCCCCTTTTTTCAATTCAAGAAGCCCCACAGTGGTTGCAACAGGGGGCTGACTTTAGACCAGCCAGAAAGTGGTCTAAAGGCCTTAGACTGCTAGACTGCTACCTGGCTGGGCATCAATTTGGGGGACCGGGAAGGCAGGGACCAGGCCCATGGGAGCCCTGGGTGTACAAATGGAGGGTGAAGGGGGCACAGCAGCAGTAGTAGGTGGGGCATGTGAAGGCCCCCATCAGAGGTACCATGTGACTTGCCAAACAACTGATCGGGCCAGGTGGGGGAGCACTACTAGACCATCATGTCCCGGATCCCAGATGACCCCAGGTGACAGCAGCCCTGACACCTGCTCCACAGGACCAGCGATCCCCTAAAGGCAGCAAGTGGCAGGGGGTGCAGGTTGCAGCATGCAGTTGGTGGCCAGATGACATTCTACATGTACAGATCCATTCATTTCGTGGCCAGCTGATGCTCAACTATAATGCCAGGGACTGTGGGTCCTGCAGGGCCAGTGCCAAGGTTGCAGTGCTCTGGAGTTTGGGTCATGATGGTTTGGCCATGCCCCCCACCTGGCCTAACAGGCTGTGTGGCAAGTCACTTGTCACTGTTGCATTGCACCTCTGCCAGGTGCCTCTACAATTACCTCCCACCACCACCCATGCCTGCCTTGCCACACATGACACCCCATGGCTCAATTGGCCCACAGTATCCACCTTCCAGGCATAGTTAGCCTCCCCAGTCTCTGTGGGTCATCTAGGGTTGCGCCAGGTATGGGGGTGATGAATCCCTCCATCAAACCCTGTTGGCGCACCCAATTTTTGGTGCAGCCCTGCAACTGTCACAACTCCTGGGACCCCCTGTGTTATAAAACAGGGCACAGGGTCCCTATCACACCTGGAGTTTTCCACAGCTGTAGACAAATGCAAATTGCATCAGTCAATGAGTGGACTGAAAATCAAACCCTTGGTCTTTTTCTGCCTTCATTGTCTATATTTCTGTGTTTCTGTGATACACTACATTACAATTAAACAAGTATGGAATAAACAAAATTCAACCCAGAAAATAGTGCACTTATATCGGGGCACAGCAAGAGACGGTGCAATTACATTTTGAATGGGTTAGGAGTTTTTTATGAATTTTAGACTTAAAGCATGCAAAAGGCATTTATAAATTTACATTTGATGGCAAATTGCTGATTAAAAAAAAATAAGACCCTATGTGTAAAAAGAAGTGTTCTACAATTTTGGTAATACAATACCTTTCAATAAATTTCATTGATTTGGACTGCATAGTACAGTGTTGTATTTGGTTGACAGTTAATTGTTTAATGTTTCTAGTCTTAAGCACACACAGCTCAGTGCCAATGGATGAGAAAACTCTCTGGCAGGGGTTGTTGGGTTGGCCGAGTATGGCACCATCTCTTCCCAGATTGAGCCATTCCACCAGTGAAATTGTTCCATCCCAGCCTGACATCTAGAGCTGGGTGAAATTAGCAAATTCAGAATTTGCTGAATTTCCATAAAAGTTCCTGAAATTTTGTGATTTTGGGTGGAATTTTGGCTATAACTAGGTCCATGTTACAGCTACAGGTCTGCAGTTTGACATTGATGTTGTCCTATATGTGCCCTATATTTGGGAGAAGGGTGGAGAAGTTATAGGGACTCAGAGTCTGACAATTTTATATTCATGTGAAAATTTCATCACATATTTCCATGTTTACAACCTAGCCACCTTTGGAGCTAGATAATTGAAGACTTAGATGCATACTTTCTTGGAAGAGTCATTGAAACTGCTAAATAAAGAAGTACTGGTTATGTAAATTCTACATCTTAGCCATGACCTGCCTTTCAACATGACTTCCTGGGCTCGCTTCTGAACCTGGGTCATCACCATGGCAGCATGACATTCTGATGTTGGACCATGGTGGTTGCCTTAAAACCTAATATTTAGGGTCAATGAGCCTAACAACATTTGTGATATTTTGTTCTTTAGCTTTAAACTTAGAGGGGCTTAAAATTCTGCAGTTTATGTAATTGCTAAATGTAATTTTTACATTTCTGAATGTGTGGAAGCGTATAACTAAATCACCTTTAAAGACTGGGATCTCAAACTTGGCACACATATGTATGGGCATTGGCAAAGTCACCATGCCAAATGTGGTGCTATGTGGTCAAACACTTTTAGTTTACATAGTTGTTAAATGTAATTTAACAATTTCTGAATGTTTGGAGACTTATAACTCAGTCATCTTTACATACAGAGATGTGAAGCTTGGTATACTTATGTAGGGACATTTTCAAGGTCACCATAACAAATTTGATTCAATATGGTAAAATATGTTTTAAATTAGATGGCAATGACCAAAATCACAACTTTGGCAACATTTTGTAAAATTGTCATGCAAATTTCACATTTCAAGGAAGTGAATTAGCATTTCACTAGAATTCCACTGGCAGAAGATCAACTTCACCCAGCCCTACTGACACCCACTAGCCAGTGCTCTGGATCTGCATCCAAACCTACTTTACCAGTATAGTAATGTAACTTGTGGCTTCTGGACATTTGGATTTCCCTGCAACCCATTTGTATTTATGGAAGTTTGATCTACAGTAGTGATTAGAACATAGAGCTTTTAACCTAGAGGTTGGGGTTAAATCCTACAAATGCCACTTACTCATTATGTTTCCCTATGAAAGTCTCTTAATTTACATATAGTATGTAAACTTAGTTCTTATTTATCTGCACTCCTTGAGTCTCCCTGTGCACTTAAAATGACAAAAATGTTCTCCCTTCAGGAGGCAGTATAGCACAGTGGATTAAGATTCTGAGCTGCAGATCTGGAGACCTGGGTTTGAATCCCACAGCTGCCTAGGTGCATACTGTGTGATCCTGAGCAAGTCACATAACTTCCTTGTGCTCCCAGGTCACATTTGGAAACAAACTTTAGCTTAGAGTGCTACTCCTGGTTAAACAATATTGCCCTTCCCCCCTTCACTCTCCTGGATTGTACATTGATTTGTGATAGAAGTTGCATGAATAGCGCAATATAAAACCAAATATCTTTCCTTCCTTCCTAGGCCACAGTGGCTTAGTGCATTCAGACTGTCAGTTGGAAAATGTGGAATGCTCCCAGGAGAGAGGTGTGAGTGGTTCTGTATGTTTTTTAAGCTATGATTGATGGCTTTCAGGACCAGAACTCTGCTACCTCCCTGTTTTCAGATTGCATGAGGAATAGCAAAGGTTTAGTGTTATTCCATGGAGGTTGAGGATGTTCCATGAGATGGAAGTAAAGGAGTCCATAATGCCCCCATAAGTCCCCACTGCTTTCCATAATGTACTGTACTTTTTCTATGCTGGCTCAAGTCTGATGCAACCAATAAAAGCTGATTCCAAAGCTTTTACTCTAGTAATCACAAGTATTAAGGCTTCCTTGAGTGAAGGCTGATCAGGGCAGTGGTGACAGTGCTGCTCAAAAAGCACCATTTTTATATGGATGTATTTTCTAACTAGAGGCCTATCTCTAACTTGTGCTCCTGGCTGGTGAGGTTGGGGAGAAAGTGGTGAAGCTGGGGGAGAATTTGAAATAAAATGAATCTTTAAGCCATTTCAGTCTTGTGTCCAGTGATGCCACTGTACTTCAAGCAGCAGTGAATGATAGCAGTGAAAATTTTGATCTATACTTTTTTATTCTAGTTTAGATTACCCCTTATCGCGTGACTTGAATGATGCCCCTCTTTTCCCATTTTGAGCCTGCTCTAGCATTTTTTATGTTGGCTTGCGCATGCATGTGCAAGCAATATTTTGTGGCAGTAGCACTGTACTAGCACTTTCAAAGGTGTGTCAGTGTTGTGGCAAGTCCAGGGGATGCTTTAGACGGTATGTCCCTCAGCTGCCAACCAGTGAGCATGCTGCCGATGACAACAGTTTCAGAGAGTGCCACCAACTTGAAAGAAATCCGTCGTTTCAATGAGAGACAGGCTCGTCATTGCAGCGGTAGATCTGACATGCCTTCATTACATGTGGTTCCTGGTGAAACATTTCAATAAACATGGTGGTGGCTCCTGCTGTCCACCTCTTACAATCCCTAGAAAGCCAACTTTGGGGGTGCCCAATCCTCTTTTCGGCATGCATATCCCCAGTTCAATTTGTCTGCCGATGGGGGTGCTCATGCTGCAATTGTGGTGAAAAAATTCCAAAAAATGACTACGTTACCAGCGTGCATTGCACAATTTCTATGCACGCTAGTAACTTTTCCAATTTTTTATATTTTCTCTCCAGATTTTCAACATTGCCATTTTTGCACTCCTCCTTATGAACAGTACAGCTGTCATTTTTTACATTTTGCCTGAAATGTTTTTACAACTGTGGCGCACAATGAGCTCAGTTGCTGTGCAAAATCAACTTTCGGGACAAAGTAGCAAAATCACAGTGCCACTGTTTATGAGGAGAGCTCCCAAATGCCCATGTTAAAAATCTGGTAAAGAAATCCCCAAAATGTCCACATTAAGGACGTGTATTGCACAGTATCTACGCACGCTCATACGTTTGCAGATTTTTAATATTTTCTCTCCAGATTTTCAACATTGCCATTTTTTTACACCTCCACATGAACAGTACAGCTGTCATTTTTCACATCCTGCCAGAAATGTGTTTTCACACCTGTGGCTTCCAATGGAGCAGTTGTAGTGCAAAATCACCTTTCAGGTTGAGTAACAAAATGACAGCAGCACTGTTCATGAAGTGGGTTCCCAAAAAGCCACTGTTTAAAATTTGGAGTAAAAATAACAACAAACACCCTGGGCATTAAGGTTTCCAACCATACACCCACCTTGTAGAGACTGACAGGCATCGGGAACATAACTTGGGTTAATCAGTCATAAAGTTCACAGAATTCTACCCCCACTCCCCCCACTGTACAGACACTGACAGGCATTGAAGTGTGCCTTGGGTTCTGTCACCCTAACATTCACCCATTCTCCTATATTGCACCCATCTCAGCTTATTAAAGCAGCAGTGCTAGTTAACAAAAACTTAAATATTTTGGTTGGCATTTAGAACAAACCAAAACATCAATATATCTGATTTTCTTTTTGAGTTATTTAATTCCTGTCTGTGGCAAGTTAGATGGTTTTGAAGTTCTTAAAAAATATTGATCCTTTGCCAGGTCCACTATAATGGATGTAAACAGATCTGGGTGCTGCTGTACTGCTGCCCATCAGAAACATATGCTGGCAACACCCTGCCATATTTGCATTATAAATGCAGTATGTGCAATAAATGTATGATCTCTGGGGAGAAGATTTCTGAGCGTTTCTGGAGGCTGCCATCTTTATTGTAGATCCACACAAATTACAAAAGCTGTAATTAAGCACAGTCGTGAAAACAGTTGATTGAATTTAAAATACCCAAATGAAGAATCTAAGATTTTCAGGAATATTGTACTTTACTGCAAAAAAATGGTAGGAAGACATGTTTTGCTGGCTAACTAGTACTGCTGCTTTAATATGGCTCAAACCACATTTTCATTGGTATTTTCAGCTGGTTTTGTACACTTGTTATCCTTGAGGTCATGGGGCAGTGTCTGCTGCATGCAAGTTTATTGTAGTCACAAGAAAGGTGATGCTAAACAATGGGTGTTCAAAAATAACAGAAAATACCTGTACAGATGAAAACCCAGTCCCAGCCATATTAAAAGAAGTGTTCCTTTTGTTGTTTCAACTGGAAAGAAAAGTGTTAAAGCTGACTCAAAATGTGGAAAAAAGGGTATCCTACACATCTGAAGATAGTTGGCAATCTAAAATATAACATAAAAAAGTATGGGTCCAAATTTTCACCGCTATCATGAACTGCTGTTTTAATTAGCTCTGGTGAGGGTTTGTAATGACCTTCTTCAAGCTAGAGATTGGGGGAGGTATCAGCTTTTACCCTCCACAGTCTCACTTCACCTTTTGCTTCAGTGGACCACCAGGTGTTAGTTGACATTTATTTATTTCAAAAGATATACCAGTAAAAGACATGCTGTGCTGAAACAGTTTGCTTCCAGATACATTCTAGGGGAGGACAAAATGAGGAGAGTACAGCAATAAGTTATAAGTATGTTACACAAATCAAAAGTATAAGTTAAACAATTAAGTAGCAATAAAATTAATATAATGAGCTGGGCAGAGCATCTGCAGAGCAACACATAATATAAGTACAATTTGGAACACAACTGGAGCATGAAAAAGGTACTGACTTCTAGGTATATTATTGCAGTGCAGATGGTAGCAATTTGAAGGGTGACTGAATTGCTGTTGGTGCTTTGTTCAGCAGGTAAAGATGGGGAAGCTAGGTGGGCAGGGCAGTAAATTAGGGCATAAGCAGGGGCAATGGGGAGGGAATTGTAGATTTGTCATACAGTTCGAAGTGCTGGGGTTGACTTTTGCACACTCTGATGGACTGGCAATAAATGTGTCATATTGTTTAAATTAATCCTAGCTCCAGACAGACTTTTAATCTGATTACCCTTTTGAGAGCTGTCTCTTGTGCTTTGCTCTGTTGGGAAGAGAGATTCATAGTTTGGGGAATTGGAAGATGAAATTAGCTTGACCAACAAAATATTTTACAAAGGGGAGTGCAGGAGAGCTAGGGCCAGACCTGCAAAGAGAGTAGGAGGTAGAAAAGGGGGGACGGGGTGCAGAGGGAGGAAAGGTAAGAGTGGGGAGGAACCAAAGTTAGAATTTGGAGATGAAAGTAGCTGAATGAGTGAAGTGCCTGGCATCAAGGAAGGGGAATAGAGGGAGGAGTAAAGTGGTCATTGATGGGTTGTAGGGGGCAATCAAGGTCAAAGCAGCAGAAGAAGTGAAACAGTAGCTGCAGTCTGGCTAGGGTAGATTTGGGAGCAGCAGCATAAACAAACTCTGGCCAGAGCCAGTACAGCTGCAAAATTACGGTATTGATGCAGTTGTAAAAACTGAGAAGCGGCTTCAGACACGAGGAAAGCTAAAGATTTCACTGATGTATGAATAGAAACAGATGTGTAGGGCCCTTTGGCTGTGTGCTATGGGAAGACTCCATCTGCCTACAGAAGTACAGGGCCTGGCTCATCCACTCTTTACACAGTCACTCTTCACACATTCAGTGCACATTCACTTTTCACACAGTCAATACACATTGGTTCACTCTTCACACATTCAGTCTTTTTACATTCACTCTTCGCATATTCACTGTTTTTTTTTTTATTTTGACCCCTCATTTTCTTATAAGCATGACATGTAGCATTTATAGTGTATTGGCTGAAATGTCATTTTGCATCACAAGTGTGAACAGACATCTCGTCCAGGATTGAAAAAATTACACATGTCATGTTTATGAGTTGATGTGGAAAAATGGGTATGTTGAAAGTTTGGAGTAAAAATATTGAACATTAGAAAAGTTACTTGAGAATGTCAAATTACTGAAATGTTTAGTCATAACCTGGACATTTTACCATATTTTTGCACCAAAGTTTCTGCATAGCCTTCTTATTATCCCACCTCATGAACTCTATTGGTGAACACTTTCAAATCCCCATGGAAATGTGATTCCACGCCACCAAAACTTCATTCCATGCCACAGGTATGAAAACACTTTTTGGCCAGAACCTGAAAAATGACAGCTGTCAGATTCATGAGGTGGTGTGAAAAAAAGACTATGCTGAGAATTTGGGGCCAAAATATTTAAAATTACTGAAGTTATGAGTGAGCATAGAATAATTTCAATGTCTGCTCCTAACTTTGTCATTTTTACATATTTTGACCCCACATTTTCAACATAGCCTTCTTATGACCCTACCTTATGAACAATGATGGTACACTTGTCAAATCTTGCCTGAAACGTGATTTCCCCAAGGGACTATGAGATCACCTTTCAGGCCTAAGTTATGCCTCAAAGTTGAAATCCCCATTGAAATATATTGAGCTGCACTTACCTTTGTTTCTCATATTCCAGCACCACAACATGTCTTCAATCAGAGAGTGGATGTTCACCATGTGACCTGTTCAGGTGAGTGAGGGTTCGTGGGGGCATGGGATGGTGAGTGCTGAGTTGGAGGGCAGGGGGCCTGGGGTCAGATTGGCAAGAGATGGTTTTCTTTTTGTACAGGTTCAAAGACAGAAAAAAACATCTTGGGGTGGTTTTCTATATTACAGCTCACATGACAGTGATTGAAGGTTGGGGGTGCTTCTAGACACCAGGGAAACATATAAGGGGATGGGGATCAGAAGGTAGGGGTGCCACTAGACACCAGGGAAAATTACATAAATATGGGGATGGGGGTTGGAGGGTGGGGGTGCAGCTAGACACCAGGAACAATTACATAAATATGGGGACAGGGAATCATAGGGTGGAAGGGTGCCACTAGACACCAGAGAGACATTGTACAAATACTGGGATGACAATAGGAGGGTGGGAGGTGCCACTAGACATCAGGGACACATTATATAAATATGCAGACAGCATTTGGAGGCTGGGGGTGCCATCAGACATCAGGGACATATTACATATATAACAGGGATATAGATTGGATGGTGGGAGTTTGGGGTGGCAGGGGTCAGATCAGCGAGGGACCGTTTTCTTTTTTGCAGGTTTAAAGAAGAAAAAAACAGTGAAGGATGGTTTTCTTTATTACAGTTCACATTTCTAGAATGAATATGGGGACAGCAATAGGAGGGTGGGGGGTGCCACTAGACACCAAGCAAACAAATATATAAGGGACAGAAGGTGTGGGTTGCCACTAGACACCAGGGAAACATTCCAGAAATACAGGAGTACTTGGAGGGCAGGTGTTGCCAGTAGACACCATGGAAACATTACAGAAATATGGAGATGGCAATCAGAGGGGCACTCTAGATACCAGGGAAACATATAGAAATACAAGGATGGTGATTGGAGGGTGGGGATGCCACTAGAAACCAGGGAAACACTGCTCATGTAACAGGGATGGTGATCTGAGGGTGGGAGTGATATCTAGCTCCAAACCCAGAAGTGAACCAGAAGTAAGTGTGGAGCAGGAAAATAGTGCACCTGGTGTGTGTGTGTGGGGGGAGGGAGACAGCTCAGTGGCCAATGGAGGGGACCACATGTGCTTCAACTCCTCTGTGGAAGGACACAATCTAGGTATCTGGTCATGTGCTTCCATAGCCCCCACTTTCTACTGTGTACTGCAATGTGTCAGCATAGCTCTATTATGCCACCATAATAATGTCACTGTATTCAAAGATAGCATCATCTTCAAGAAAATATCTCTGCCTGCAGGAAGTGAGATACTTTCTTTATGCATGTAATGCGCACCCAGTTTGGGGTGAAGTTTCAGGTGGATTACATCCACATGAACAGAGGAATCATGATGATGATCCAGCCAGACTCAAAAGTATTTAAAGGTTGAAACATCCTCAAAATGCAACAACATCAAGAGTATGGAAGGAGGACAGGGATTAGCCTAGCTAGTCTTTGCCTTGTGTCAAAAGTCATGGAGAACCTGTTCTTGGTGTTGCGGGATGGCAGACTAGCATGGAACCAGTACTGGATATTGGTGAAGTCCAGCTGGAGCCTGCCATAAGGTCAACGGCAGGTGATCAAGAGGCATTGAGGACTGCGTCATCTGAAAACACATGAATGGATGCAGAGGAAGTCAGAGAGGTCATTCAGGATTATGGAAAATAGAATAGGGCCAAGGATGGGTATTTTGGGTATGCCAGAGCAGACTGGGAAAGAAGCAGATAAGCTATTGCCAATACAGACTGCTTTGAGACCTACCCTCAAGTTTGTGGCAGAACCACTCAATTGAATAAGCCCAGGACTTTAAACTCCCTGCGCCTGATCTGCAGGTACCATCAGACCAGTGGTCCAGAAACAGGGGTCATGAGGCCTCACTTGCTGACCTTCTAGCCCTTCCCCTGCACTAATCACTCCCTCCGGAGTGCTGCCAGCAACTGGAGTTACTGATTCAGTGCCAGACTGCCCACTAAGTTCTACCAGCCAGCCAGAGCTCAGAGAACTCTATTCTTTGGAACTGATTGTAGTGGCCCATGCACACAAAGGACCATACCCACTAAAGACATTAACCTGCACAAGTCTGCCAGAGTCAGATGGTAGGCAGCTGGTCGACTAGCCACTCTGCCCCACCTGCACTCCAGTACCCCTCTGTATCAGACTTAGCTGCTTCCCACGCTGCAAATGTATTTCTGTTTGCCTTGTTCTCTGTTGTTTAATTCTCTATACACCCTCTTCATTGTCCTTTTTGCTTCGCCTACTTAAAATGCAATTTCCTATCGAACTTGTGTGTTACCTGTTTGATCCTTCACAGCTGCTTAATTTGTTTTATAATACGTATATCATAGTTGTTAGATGCCTTTTGTCTTACTGCCTATATTGTCATGTTTATACTCACTTCATTAATTATTGCCTAAGGTAACTCTGGTTATGTTTTTCAACAGTGTTAGATGTTTTGGCAGCTTAGTCTTGTGCTGCTTATTCTGAATTGTGTATTACCATTTATCATTGCCACATATTTATTCATTGCAACCTCTGTTCATAGAAACATAAAACATAGAAATTGTCAGCAGACAAGGACTGCAAGGCCCATCCAGTCTGCCCCTTCGTCCTATACTGGACTCTATCTGGTCATTGGATTCCCATCCCTCTGCCTTACCTCTAAGGTTCCCCTATGCCTGTCCCAGGCATGTTTGAATCCCTTAACCATGCTCGCTCCCACCACTTCTTGTGGCAGACTATTCCATGTGTCCACCATCCTCTCTGGAAGAAGAACTTCCTCACATTCCTTCTTAACCTGCCACCTTCCAGTTTCATATCATGACCACTTGTTCTTCTACTCCTCCTGCACCTGTTTATGCCCTGTAGGTACCTGAATGTTTCTATCATGTCCCCCCTCTCCCTCCTCTCCTTCAGCGAGTACATATAGAGGTCCTTCAGTCTCTCCTCATAAGTTTTCTGACACAAGCCCTGTATCATCTTTGTCACCCTTTTCTGAACCGTCTCCACTCTGTTGATGTCCTTACAAAGGTGCAGCCTCCAGAACTGCACACAGTACTCCAGCTAAGGCCTGACTAGTGTTTTATAGAAAGGCATCACTACGTCCAGACTTCTGCTTGTGATACTCCTGCCTATGCACCCCAGCATGCTGCTGGCCTCTTTGCTGTCTTGGCACACTGCTTTGACACTTTCAGGTTATCAGAAAGGATAACCCCTAGGTCACTTTCCTCCCCGGTTATCTTCAGCAACTTTTCCCCATCCTATAGCTCTCCTCAGGGTTCCTTTGACTCAGGTGCATCATTTTGCACTTTTTAGCATTAAACCTCAGTTGCCACACCTCAGACCATGGTTCCAGCTTCCCCAGGTCTCTCTTCATTTTCTCTACCCCATCAAGAGTATTCACAGTATTGAAGATGTATCATTGCTGCTCAATTTGTTTTGCAATACATAAATCATATTTGCCTTGCAGAATTGCAGAATTTATTTTTGCCTTGCTCTTAATTGCATTGTCTCTTACATATCATCATTCCCATTATTATTGCAGTCCTGTTACACATCACTACTGCCTGGTTGGTTATTGCAATATCACATCTCTCTACCACATTTTTAATTTGCTCAGCTTGCTTCATTTCATTATTACGTAACGTAACTGTTGATCTGCTTATATATTGTTGCTGCTTGCTTACTTTATTGCAACCCCCCTGCCTGCCTTCCCCCTTCACCTCTCATTTGCTGCCTTCTTTTTCCCCTCTCCCCTCAATGGAAATTCCTGCACATCTCAAACTGGTACCTGTGTGCTGCCTTGTTGAGGCTGCTTTCAGACCCCCTTTTCCTCCCCTTATCTGGGAACAGGTACAGGAAATAATGGCCAGTTAGCCACTGTGTGGAAGTCATCATTGCACAGTGTGGTTCCAGTTGGATATGGTCAGGGAAAGCATCCCAACTAAGACCAGAATCTTGGATTTCAGGAGGGTGGACTTCAGAAAAGTGAGCGAACTGCTAAGGAGCCATCTGGCAGGCATCAGAACAGATATGGGATGGAACAAAGGTGGTCCATCATTAAGGAAGGAATACTGGTTGCCACAAATGAGTGTGTTAGGCTCAGGGGGAAGAACACAAGGGCCAAAGCACCCAGCTGGTTCAGTTCTGGGATTGCCCAGGCAGTAAGAAAAAAGAGGTTGGCCTATAGAAAACTCAGGAAGACCAAGAGAGAACTGGATAGAGTAAATTGCCTAAGGTTGGCTAGTGAGACAAGTAAGGAAGTCCAGTGAGCAAAGGCACAGAAGGATCTGCAGATAGCTGAAGGAATTAAGAAGGGGGAGAAAGCTTTCTTTCACTATATAAGTGAGAAAAGGGACAAGAAGGAAGGAATTATTTGGCTTAAGAAAGGGGTGAAGCAGCAATACTAAATGAATACTTCTGTTCTGTCTTCACCAGGGAGAAGGATGGATCGGTGCCTTCAGGAGGGAAAAGAGGAGCGGAGGGAAGGGGAACACAGATGTAATGATAGAGGAGGATAGAATGAGGGAGGGGCTGCTGGCATCGAAGGTGGACAAATCACCAGACCCAGACAAAGTACATCCAATGGTACTAAAGGAACTGGCTAAGGAGCTGGCAGGGCCACTGGCAGACCTATTTAATAGTTCACTAGAGTCAGGCATGGTACTGCAGGACTGGGGAATAGCACGTGTAATGCCCCTCCACAAAAGCTGTTCCAAGGATGACCCAGAGAATTACAGACCAGTCTGACCTTCATTATGGGCAAACTCATGGAGACCATACTAAATGAAAGGTTAGTGGAATATCTAGAGGAGCATGGTCTCCAGGAGGTGAGGCAGCATGGGTTCATGGTGGGAGATCGTGTCAAATGAATCTGATTGACTTCTTTGACTGTGTCACTAAGACTGTAGACAGGGGCCAAATGGTAAACATTCTCTATCTTAATTTCAGCAAGGCCTTCGGCTCTGTGCCCCACAAAAGGTTGATCAGGAAGTTGGTGGATCTTAGGGTTGGGGAAAAGATGGCCAGATGGGTGGAAAACTGGCTGAGGAACAGAACCCAGAGGGCAGTTGTGGGGGGAGAGTTATCTGGCACCAGAGAGGTAACCAGTGGGGTCCCGCAGGGCTCAGTGCTGGGACCAGTATTGTTCATTGTCTTCATCAATGACATTGGGGATGGCATTAAGGGCAAAATGTGTCTATTCACAGATAACAGCAAGCTCTGTGGGAGAGTAGACATAGCTGAAGGGATAGAGGACCTACAGGAAGATCTGTAAAAGCTGGGGAGGTGGTCCAGGATCTGGCAGCTTGTCTTCAATGCCAAGAAATACAAAGTTATGTATATTGGAGCCATGAATCCTAGGACAGAGTACTACCTGGGTGGAGTCAGAGTATTTGCATCAGAAGATGAGAAGGACCTGGGAGTGATGATCACTAGTGACTTGAAGCACTCCACGTAGTGCAGGAAAGCAGCAGCAAAGGCAACAAGATGCTGGGATATATATCTAGGGGGATCAGTAGTAGGAGAGAGGAGGTTATACTGCCATTGTACAGGTCACTGGTAAGGCTACATCTAGAGTATGGAGTTCAGTACTATTGCCCACACCTCAAAAAGGACATTAGCCTGCTGGAGAAGGTGCAGACGAGGGTTACAAAAATAACAGTGGGTCAGCAGGGCAAGGCATATGAAGGGAGGTTGAGGACACTGAACATGTACTCCCTGGAAGACAGGAGAGAGGGAGGGGACATGATTGGGGCTTTCAAGTACTTGAAAGGGATAAATAAGGTTGATAAGAAGAGTCAATTTAAGATGAGTGGCAATCATAACATGAGGGGGCACAGTCTTAAGCTGGAGGGTGGGAGGTCTAGGAGGGCGGTCAGGAAGCACTTTTTCACAGAGACGGTGGTGGACACTTGGAATGCACTGCCGGGAAGAGGTCATCTCATTGAAGACAGTGGGCAGCTTTATGAGGGGCTAGGATAGGCATAGGAGGAAGGTAAGGATCATGGGTAAGGATGTTGCGAGGAGTGAGAGGAGGGCAGGGACATTAGCTCAAGCTGTGGACCCTGCAATATGAGCAGACTTGATAGACCAAATGGCTTTCTTATGCTGACGTCTTTGTATGTATGTGTCTGTTGCTGCCTGCTCCATCCTCCCTAAGCCCCCTGTCTTTCCCTTGGTAATGTACAAATCCCCTCCAACATTTACCTTTTCTGCCTGGCCACCATCTCTCTTTTCCTCCACTTCAGTCTTTTGTTCGGTCTTGCAAACTCCTTATATGCAGTAGGGTCCCTTTATCTTCTTGCTGCTCTGATGCTTGTCCAGCCTACTACTCTTCTTTAATCTATTCCCCTATCCTCTGCCTATCCTTCCCTATTACTTCCATTTTCACATGATGATCCTAAGCCTCCTGACAGCTAATAGATTGTTTATTATCCTCCTTCCTTTCCTCTTTTCCCAAACCTACCTCCCTCCTGATAGCTTTCCCACTCCCCCCTCATCTTCTCCCTCTCCCCTGTCTCCTCTCCTCCCCTCCCCTACCCTCCTCCTGCCTTCTCCCTCCTTCCCTTTCCCCCTGGCTCCTTGGTTGCTCCCTCCTCTCCTATTCTTATTCTTGGCTCCAACTGGAAACTCTTAGAACTTCCTTTCCCCCTACCCTTCTTCCCCATCTCCCTATTCTCCCTACTCATCATGCAAACCCTTCTCAGACTCCGGCAAACTTATCATTTCACTGCTACTTCTCATAGCAAGCAATGTTGAGTCCAGTCCTGGCTCTGCTCATCCCCCTCCCACTTGCCTCCCCAAAAGCTTGTGAGTGGCCCACATTAATATCTGAAGTCTCCTCCTAAAGATAGATCTACTTCACAGTCTTGTGTTTACCTGTCTACCAGATGTACTGGTAATCTCAGAGTCTTGGTTTTCCTCCAAGATACCTGACTCTGCTATCACCATCCTCAGTTTCACCCTTAGTGTGCAAGACCATGCAAAGAAAGGAGATGGGGTTGCCATCTACCTCGGGGGTTGGGGTATTAATGACAACAGAAATGGAAAGGAACCTGGTGGTAGTCATATCAGATGATCTAAAGGTAGACAAGCAGTGTGAGAAGACAGTAAGGAGGGCTGTGGGGAATACTGGGATGAATAGGGAGCAGCAGCACCAGTAGGAAACAGGAAGTTGTTAGCCCTCTGTACAGGCAGTTGCTGAGACCTCATCTGGAGTACTGTATGCAGTTCTGGAGACCTCATTTCCACAAGGACATAGACAGGTGGAGACAATCCAGAGGAAAGCAACTAAAATGGTGCAGGATCTGCACCAGAAGCCATACAGAGAGAGACTAAAAGATCTTAATATGCATACCCTTGAGGAAAGGACAGAAAAGGGGGGACATGTCAGAAACTTTCAAGTACCTCAAGGGAATTAACAAAGTCTAAGAGGGTAGAATCTTTCAAAAAAAGAGATGTGCAAGAACAAGAGGGCACAATTTGAAGACCGAGGGGGATGACTCTGGGGCAATGTGAGGAAGTATTTTTTCATGGATAGGGTAGTGGACGCATGAAACCACCTTCTTGATGACATTGTTGGATCAAAAACAGTGGGGAATTTAAGAATGCATGGGACAGACATAAGGTGATTCTAGTGAGAGGTAGGAGGAAGTAGGTTGTTGATAAAACTAGAATCTGCAGCTTATCCAATAGGTAGGGAAATGGACAGACTGGGTGGTTCAAGAGGTCATTATCTGCAGTCAAAGTCTATGTTTCTATATTTCTCTCTTCTGCCATCCAGTTCACCCATGTGGTGTCTGTCATCTCCACCTCTGCTTATGAACTGCTCCTCCTCAAACTCTCCATCCCTTTCTCTGTACCTATCTTTGTGGCTGGTACCTACTGCTGCCCCGGGCTGTCCTCTTCATCTGCTCTGGAACTCCTAACCGCTTTCCCTTCTCATGCCACCTCTGGTGAACTTCTCATTCTGGGGACTTCAGTCTTAATTGGCTCTCCCCCTCTCACTCAAAACTCTGCCAAAATATTAAATCTCTTCAACTGATGCAACTTATCTCAGTCCCAGCCAGTCACAATCATACTGTAGATACAAGAACCACTAACTACTAGACTGGGTACTTACCTCTCACTCTCACCATATTACAGATACTGACACCCTCCCTGGTGCCCTTAGTGACCACCACATGGTCTACTGCATGTGCAAAATTCACTATTCCAAGGTCCCCCTTAAAATTATCCAGCTCCACTCCTTCCATTCATTTGATTTTGTCATTGCTACATGCTAACTTGTTAACCACTGACTTGTCCACATCTTTGCTGCCAGCAAAATCAACTCTGCCCTTGACTATTTTCACTCTAAATTCTTGTCTATCTGGGATCTGCATGACCCCCTCAGGAAAACCAGGGTATGCTGTTCTCATGGTCTCTGGATCTCAGCTGAATTACTGTCCTGTCACAGCGTACGTGATCTGGCCTGGAAGACTTATAAGTTCTCTGGCTCCCAGGCCAACCTTAACAGGTTCCGAGCCCTGTGAAATGCTTGCACCAGAGCTACCAGGATTGCCAAAGCTGAATACCTTTCCTCCTCCTTCCAGAGCAACCATAGCCACCCCCTCCAAGTTCTGGAAGGTTATCCACACATTCTCCCCCCCTCCAATCCAGTACTCCTCCTCCCTGGTCCCCGAGGTGGGAGACATCTTCATTTCTGACCCTCTTTCCATTGCTTCCAAGTTCAACTCCTTTATTACCTGCTGTGCCTCTGCCCTTCTCTTCTCCCTCCCCTCTGCCTCTCCCCCACCACTCTTCCTACCCCCACTTTGCACTCCTAATCCTTCTCTCCCATCATCCCTGCAGCTTCGCTTGAAGCTCTCCTGGCCCTCAACCCCCTGAAAGATAGGACCACTGATGGGCTCAGTCGTAAACTCGTATACCTCTCTGCCCCTGCCATAGCCTTCCCTATCTCCTCCCTGCTCAATCTCTCTCCCTCTCTCTTGATTCTGTTCCTGACTCCTGGAAGCATGCCACTGTTATTCTCCTTTTCAAAGATGGTGACTCCATCACCCCCGGCAACATGTGCCCTATCTCCCTGCTCCATACCTTAGCCAAACTCCAGAAGCACATTGTGCTGTCTCAACCCTCCCCTTTCTTTGATTCCTCCACAAACACCACTCCACCACCTCCTTTCCCTCCTCCAGCTTACTGATTCCATTGTTACAGACATGAATCGGGGCCTCTTCACCTCCGCTATCTTTGCTGATTTAGCCAAAGCCTTCTATACTATTTCCCATCCTCTCCTCCTTGACAAGCTCAAGGAAGTGGGTCCTCAAACTCCACAACAAACTGGTTTCTCCTCTGCCTAATGGGTAGATTTCAATCAGGTAGAATCGATGAGTCCTTATCCCCCCTTCCCATCAGCACTAGTGTCCTCCAAGGCTCAGTCCTTGGCCCACTACTCTTCTCTATATTTGTAAATAATCTCCCCCTAGCCTGCTCATCTGCATCCATCCATATGTGCACAGATGACACAGTTCTATTTGCCTCTGGGTCCTCACATTCAGAGCTGACAGCCACGCTTCAATTGGAAAGGCTTTGCCTAAAGTTCAGTGGCCAAGCAGCCAGCCGCTCCCACTTCCTGAGCTATATAAGCAGTTCCTCTCAGCAGCATTGTGAAGAATTTTTTCTTTGCAGCCGAAGGCTCTGTCGGTTTGTCCTCTGAGCTGGTTGGGCCTCGCTGGCTGGCTGGGGTCTGTGCTGCCCTCTGTTACCTTGCTGCTCCTGCTTTTCTCTGCTGGGCTTCTGTGTTTATTTTCCTGCTTCTGGTTTGTATTTTGCCTTTGGCTATGTGTGCTTCCTTTTTTTCTTGTTCCCTGTTTTCTGTGTTTGTGTGTCTTTGGTTTTGTCTTTTGGGGGGGCATTGTTTGTAAGCTCCTAGCATACTGCTACTCCAGAACTCATATTACTTGCTTTCAGTTACTCACAACTCTCAAATTACTTGCACTGCAACTGCAAACCTGATCTGTGTGTTTCAGCTCAACTATAGCTGCTCCATGTTGCACACTGAATTACTTTCACCTGACTTAGATTTACTTTGAACCTAGCTAAACAGCTCACTCATGCTTGTTCTAATTACCTCATTGCAGCAGTCTCATTGCACTGCCTGGTGACAGTACTTTCAGAGCATTGTGCCTTTTTTATTTTGTTTATCGCAGTTACAACTCAGTGTACTCAATTGTTTTCATTACTGCTGCACAGGCCTAATTGCTTATTGCTACTGCTTTGTTTACTCCCATTACTATTGCACCTTGTTCTACTCTGAAGGTAGCTAAAGCTCCTGCTGAGCCTATTAAATTAGCTTTAATATCTGTATGTGGTTCACTGCCCTTTCATTGCTTCCTTGTTTGTCCTACAGTGGGAACTGGGAGGTGTTTGGGGGGGTCGTAGCCAATGTGGCTAATTATTTCTGTTCTAAATCCTGTCTTCATTGACCAAAATCCTCAGAGTTTGTCACCTTGATTTGGCTTTTGAAATGTCTGGCTGGCTTGCCTCACTATTCAGTGCTGTCTGCCCTACGTTATGCAGACCAAAGTGCAGGTCCACTTATTACTAATCTGTTTACTGACCTACGTGCAGGTCAACAGTTGCTTACACAACCATTGCTCCTTGCTTATGCAAACCATTGCTTCATGCCTACAGCCATCCCCTCGGCTTCAACCTCTGGGATTCTGCTGCAATCAATCTGCATTTGACCTTACAAGGTCTCAGCACTCAATGCTCATTACAATCTCAGCACACCGTGCTCATTCAGCTCACCAGCTTTTCAGCTCTCAATCAATTTCTGGGGCATGCCAGCCATTCTGTTCTGGTGCAGGGTTCCTGCAGCCGACGGTCTCACTCTGCATTTAGTCTGCATCTCGAGCTTGTCCAACTTGGGGCTGGATCCTTCTCACCTGGCCCATACCTGGGAAAGTCCTTGCCCTGGGCTTGGCTTTAGCTGCCTGATATGTGACAGCAGCTCCTGGTGTAGAATTTAAGACTAACAGTGAAGGGTGGAAAAAGTTATCTCCTTTAGCTCTAGTGTTCCATTACAATGGTTAGCTATTGACTTTAGTGGTGTCTCTAGCAAGGCACCTTCACCGCATTCTCCCTACGACTGCCTCTAGTTCACCTGGTTTGATTTAGGGTGGGTAGGCCAGGTGAGTGGCTCAGCAGTTGTTGCTCTCCTCCTGCACCTTGGATGCATGTATTGTTGCAGAGTTTTCTCACAACCTTCCACGGCATTGCCGCTAGAGGGTTTAAGTGAGAGCCTTCCTCCAAATTGGAATATTTTCCTCCTCCTCCCTTTAATTGCATTTTCCAAATTGCAGCTGCAGAGCCGTCACTAAATAAACTATCCCAAGCCTGGAGGGAAGGGGACCTAGGCCTTGGATCCCCAGAGATTTCCTCCTCGTAGGGTTTTTTTCTTTCCTCCATTGCCTCAGGTCGTAACACTTAGCATAGTTGCTTCCTCTACTTTCTTTAGGTAGGTTCTGTTGTTGGATGGAGGTGAAGGATGTCCTGCCATTCCCTCTCTCCTTAGGGGATCCCCAAATCTCAATGCAAACCATCAGTATTATGCTACGCAAGCCTGGGCATTCATTACATTATCCAACTAGCATCTCATTGCATTATCAAACTGCCTATGCTTCTCTACTACTACGTTACAGTTACTGCTCCTATGTCACAGTTACTGCTTGCTCATATGCTTTGTGTTGCCTCTTTCTTTGGGGATGATTATACTACATTTCTTTTGGAGATTCCTAAGGTACCTTTAGCCATGGGAATCGTCCCGTGGCACCTCTAAGGGTGGAAGGGTGGATGCGGTGTTGTCCCATTTGCAGGCACCTCTCTGGGCTGAGGGAGGAGGTTGCTCATCTCCAGGCTGAGTTGGCCAGGATTTGTGGGACCTCCTCTTCCATCCAGGGACCACCAGTGCCACTGCCATTGCCTCAGAGGTTGCCAAGAAAGAGAGCGGTTGGACCACAGTGGGCTCAGGGAGGGAGGTGAGGATGGTGGAACAGAGGCACATCCTCCAGTTGTACCTCTCCACAATTCCTATGCCATTCTGGAAAGTGTGGTTCCTCTATGGAGGCACCTACAGTGGAGACTAAGGAGGATGTTGGGAACCCCACAAAGGAGACCCACAGGAGGGTGGCAGGGGACCCTGCAGGTGAAGGAAACAACTCCTGGTGGGGGACTCCATTGTTAGTAAGGTAGAACTGGGCAAGGAAGGGGAGGGAGGTAGGTGCCTGTCTGGCGCCATGGCTTGAGGACAGGGAGCAATCCTCAGGATTGCTGGAGCAGCTGCACAGGGAGGGAGCTGGATGTCATTGTCCACCTAGGGACAAATGACCTGCCTAAGAAAGGGATTAGAGAAGTGCAGGAAGAGTTTGTGGAATTGGAGGGCCTTAGTCAAGTAGCACTCGACGGTAACCTTCTCGGAAGTGCTACCCATCTATGGCATAGGAGAGGCTAGGGTGTTCGTATCATGGGATTCAATCAGTGGTTGAAAACTGGTGTGGAGCTCAGGGATTTGGCTTCATTGGGGACTGGGGTCCACCTGGAGGAAGCAAGCCTATACTGGCATGATGGGCTGCATCTGTCTGGGAAGGAACCAGGATCCTAGGTGATAGGTTTAAATGCTTCATTGGCAAGCTTTTAAACTAGCCAAGGGAGGCACTGGAAAGGAGCAGGAAAATCCAGCCCCCAAACAATCACGGTAGTAAGTGTGGCAAACACCAACATGGAGGTGTCGATAGGGAGAAGGGCAGTGGTAAATGGAGAAAGTGACAAAGGCAAGAAGGACAGGGATGGGGCAAAAGGGGTTAAGGCCATCAGGAAATCGAGTGTAATGAGTACCAATGCTCGTAGTCTGGGCAACAAGCTCCCTGAGCTGGTGGCCTTAATGGAAGAGGGATGCCTGGATATTGTAGCAGTCACAGAAACATGGTACACAGAGAACCATGACTGGGATGTTAACATACCAGGGTACATAACCTACAGGAGAGACAGGCAGGGGAGAAGAGGGGGAGGAGTAGCTCTCTATGTAAGGGAAGGGATAAAAGCAACTGAACAAAAGAGTAAACAGGGAGGACAGGAGGCACTGTGGCTCACCTTGGAGACTGGAAAGGGCACCACAATCCACACAGGGTTATGAGACCCCCGTCAGGGGAAGGAATGGACAAGGATATGATGGAAGGCATTCTTAGAATGGCAGAGAAAGGGAGATACTGTTGATGGAGACCTGAATATGCCAGATGTTAACTGAGCACATTTGCTGCAGCCACATCCAAGAGCAGGGCCATTCTTGATGCCCTACAGGTGGCAGGCATTAGACAGCTAGTTTCAGAACCCACTCATGAGGGAGCAATCTTAGACCTCGTGACTCAAACGGGGCAGTGAGAAGATCTCAGATCTAGAAGTGGGTTGCCATCTGGGGACAAGTGACCATCAAACAGTGTGGTTCACGTTAAACTCAGCTACAGAGTCAAGCCATACAAAAGTGAGGGTACTGGACTTTAGGAGGGCTGACTTTGGCAAGATGGGAGAGTGCCTCAGAAAAGCACTAGCAAACAGGCTAGAAGGAGGTGTGGAGCAACAATGGGGAATTATCAAAACTGCCATCACAGAGGCAATAAGCCTTTGTGTGAAGCAAATAAACAAATCAAACGAAAGAAAAAGCCACTATGGTTCTCAAGAGAGGTGGCTGTGAAAGTCAGGAAGAAAAAGATAGCATTCCGGAAGTATAAGGAAACACAGAAGGAGCAGGACAGAGAACTGTACCAGTTAAGGCAGAAAGAAGCAGGAGGAAGTCAGAATAGCAAAGGCCCAAACTGAGGAAAAGATAGCCAACTCAGTTAAGAAGGGGGATAAAACCTTTTATAGGTACATCAGCGAGCATAGAAAGACAAAGGGAGGGATAGTGAGGCTGAATAGAATGAACGGTGGGTGGGCAGAGGGGGACAGTGAAAAAGTAGGAATACTGAACGAATATTTCTGCTCAGTATTCACGAAAGAGGAGGGGAAGTGCCTAATCCAATTAACAGAAGCACTCTTGATAGGGGGGTCGATCCCAGTCCTTTCACAGAAGAAAGGGTTCTGCAAGAACTCCTAAAACTGAAGGTGGACAAAGCAATGGATCCTGATGGAATTCACCCAGAATTCTAAAAGAATTAAGGAAGGAACTAGTGAAACCACTGGCTACTCTTTTAATAAATCATGGAGGATGGTGTGGTACCCGAGGACTGGAGGGAAGGCGGATGTGATCCCTCTTCACAAAAGTGGGACCAAGACAGAGGCAGGAAACTACAGACCTGTCAGTCTGACCTCTGTGGTAGGAAAGTGATCGAGTCACTTCTGAAGGAAAGAATAGTTGAGTACCTAGAGGTCAGTGGAGCACAGGATCCAAGGCAGCATGGGTTCACAGCGGGAAGGTCATGTCAGACGAATCTAATAGATTTCTTTGACTGGGTGACCAAAGTAGTAGACCAGGGAGGGGCTGTGGACATGGCCTACCTAGACTTTAGCAAGGCATTTGACACAGTCCCACACAAAAGATTATTAGTCAGATTAACCAGCCTGGGAGTGGGTCCTAGGGTGGTAGCCTGCAAAACATTGGCTGGACAACAGGACACAGAAGGTAATTGTAAATGGAGTCCACTTGAAGAAAGGGCTGTTACTAGTGGGGTACCGTAGGGTTCAGTATTGGGTCCAGTCCTTTTAATGTCTTCATCAGTGACATTGCAGAGGGACTGAAGGAAAAGTATGCCTTCTGCAGATGACACAAAGATCTGCAACAGGTTGATACACAAGGAGGCGGAAAGGATGAAAAGGGACTTGGCAAGGTTGAAGGAATGGTCAGACGATGGCAGCTAGGATTCAATGCAAAAAAGTGCAAAATAATGCACCTGGGAAACAAGAACCCAGGGGAAGAATACAATGGGTGGGGAGGTAGTAACAACAACAAAACAGGAAAGGGACCTGGGGGTAATCATATCAGATGACCTTAAGGTTAGCAAGCAATGTGAGAAGGCAGTAGGGAGGGCCGGGGGTATACTGGGATGTATAGGGAGAGGCATCAGCAGCAGAAAACAGGAAGTTGTTATCCCTCTGTACAGACAGTTGGTGAGACCCATCTGAATACTGTGTCCAGTTCTGAGATCCCATCTCTGCAAGGACATAGACAGGATAGAGGCAGTCCAGAGGAGGGCAACTAAAATGGTGCAGGGTCTGCAAGAGAAGCCGTCATGAGGAGAGACTAAAGGAGCTTAATATGTATACCCTTGAGGAAAGAAGGAGAGGGGGGACATGATAGAAACTTTCAAGTACCTCAAGGAATCAACAAAGTCCAAGAGGGTAGCATCTTTCAGAAAAAGAGACTTGCAAGAACAAGGGACACAATTTAAAGATAGAAGCAGGGCGTGTCTAGGGCAATGTGAGGAAGTATTATTTCACGAGAGGGTGGTGGATGCATGGAACAGCCTTCCTGAGGAAGTTGTGGGGTCTAAAACTGTGGGAGAATTCAAGAATGCATGGGACAGACATAAGGCAATTCTTGTGGGGGGGCAGGAAGATATAGGCTGTTGGTTAACTAGGATCTGCGGCCTATCCTGTAGGTAGGGAAATGGGCAGACTAGATGGGCCTAGCGATCCTTATCTTCCGTCAAAGTCTATGTTTCTATGTTTCTATGAGGGTTCCTTGCCTTTTGTACCCCTACAGGGTGGAAATTCCCTTGGAATAGAGTGTGAACAGGCAAAACCAAACTAACACAGTTGCACAAGCATAACACTATACTGGCTGCATATGTCAGTGAATTGGAAAGGCTTTGCCTGGAGTTCAGTGGCCAAGCAGCCAGCCACTCCCACTTCCTGAGCTATGTAAGCAGTTCCTCTCAGCCTCATTGTGAAGCATTTTTTCTTTGCCCCACCATCCTCCCCTCTTCCTCCAGCGGCAGTGCTCTCTCCTTAGAGGGATTTCTAAGGTACCTTTAGCACGGGAATCGTCCTGTGGCACCTCTAGGGGTGGAACCCTCTCCAAGAGTTCCTTCCCTTTCATACCCCTACAGAGTGGTAATTCCTCTGGAATAGAGAGTGTGAATGGCCAAAACCAAATTAACACGGTTGCACAAGTATAACACTATACTGGCTGCGTAGGTCAGTGAACATGATTTCAACAATGTTCAGTGCTGGTTCTGAACAAATCAGCAATCCATAAATGGCAAAAAAATGGTCTCCATGACCTTTGGGTCCAAGCAGATGCTCTCCAGGCTCCCCTCCCGCTTCACACCCTAGATGGGCCACAATTATTGATGTGCCCTCACTTAAGTACCTTTGGGTCTGGCTTGACCAGCACCTTGACTTTTCAAAGCACATGGATGTCATCCATAAAAAACTCCACCCTAAACTTAGCCCACTACATAGGAAAAAAAGCTGCATCCCTCTTCCTGTCCACCGAGATATCATTACTAAAATGATTCTCCCCATTTTCAATTATGGGGACATTGTCCACCGTGCTGCACAAAAATCCACCCTTGCCAGACTGGACCCCCCTCTTTCACTCCTTCAGTCACTTTGCCTTGGACTGTCCACCTCGCACTCATCACTTTTCCTTATGCTCCCCCCTCTCCCTCCCTCCCTGGAAGTTTGTTGCTTAACCCACTGTGACTCCTTTATCTCCAAGTTCTGGCTGGCCTCTCTCCCTTTCTACCTTTCCTCTCTCCTCCACTCCCCACCGTTCTCATCTTATACCCTTTATAACTCTAGCTATCGTTCCTTCACTCCTCCCTTTCAGAAATCCCTCACTTACCTGGTTGCTTTCTCCTTCCACTTTCCTAAATTTTGGAACTCTCTCTCCTCCTTACTGTTCACTCCACCTCTTCCAAATGCTCTCTCTCCTCTCTTCTGCATGACTTCACCACTCGCTCCTGCTCTTGCCATTAAGACACAGCCCTACCCCATTCCTCATTTACCCTCTTCCCTTCTTTTTTCTTCTTTTCATGCACCCCAAACTACATTCTTCCCTTCCTTTCCTCCCTGTCTCCCCTTTTTCTCTCCCTCTTTTCCTCTCTATCCTTTTCACCACCCCTAATCAACACCTGTTCTCACCCTCCCTTGCTTCTTTCTCCTTCTTGAACTGTTCTCTCAAGAACCCAGTGGCAGTTACCCACCCAGTTCTTGTATACTTTTGCCTAGTTGATGAAGCTCATTCATTGTACTACATAATATATATCTCTGTTTTGATGTTTTATTGCATAAGTTATTGTTCTTATTTTTGTTTAACACTCTTCTTCCCCTTCCTCTCAGGTCACATCTGAAAATGAGTTTTTTTTATCTCAGTATGTCTTTCCTGGCGAAACTTTTGAAAATAAATAAATATATAAAATAAGCAGAAAGCCCCACTGCCTTTACCCTGTCCAAAAGGATATTGTGGGCAACAGTGTTGAAGGCTTTAGCAAGGTCAAAAAAATGTCTGAGTTGACCAAGCCCTGATCCACACCAGACAGGATGTAGTCAGTTAAATACAGAAGGGAGGTGGTGGTGGAGTGGGACATCCTAAAATCAGGCTGATAGGACCTGAAGAAAGAGGAAAATTCAAGGAAAGGGGAGAGTTGGGAGAGAACAAGGTGTTCCTGGAGGAGGGAGATAGTGCAGTAGTTACTAGGTGAAGAGGTGTAACCCCCTTAAGGAAGGGAATGAATGTAGCATGCTTCCATTTGTCAGGGACTGTGGCAGGTTTAAAGGGAAGGTTTAGAAGGTAGGTGACAGGGAGATTAATGTCAGGAATGGAGAGACAGGAGTTTGGGGTCAAGATCATCAGGGCTTCTACCTTTGTGAGGGTTTAGGGCCAAGAGGGCTTTGAGGGAAGCACAGGGTGTGGAGGGGGAAAAGGAGAAGTGGAGGGTGAGGCATGGAGGAGGGGGATGAGGTAGGAGGGGAAGAGAAGAGGGGATGAAATGGGTGGAGGAAAGGAGGAAAAAGCACAGGAGGTAAAAAGGAGCTGAAAGATGAGGTGGCAGTGACATGGTAAGAGACAAGGTTGTGACCCACCTTGCGGAAGGAAGTTGGAGCTGAGTCAGAGGGGAGAAGAAGGCATGACTGACCTTCAAGAACATAAAGGGGTGGGTAACATTGTTCTGTAGTGTGCATGTAAAGTTACCAGTTGTTGTAAGCCTAGTAGCTCTGGAACAGGCATTGTGAAGGATCCTGTGACTAATGAGGTCAAATGGGGAACCAGTGGACTTGCATGGCCATCAGATAAAGTCAAGTGCTCGATTACAGGCCAGCAACTCAGCTGAGATCCAGGGTAGGTGAGAACATTGGACCCTAGTTTTTCTCCGGGGGTATTGTGATCACAGATAGACAACAACCTGAAATGAAAGAATTCAAGGGTCATAGTGATGTTGCTGGCAGCTGAAATGAGGACCAGTTGGTAGCCACCAGGTCAGCATGAAGAGGGGGCAAGTCCAGAGATGGGAAGAATTGGATCTGTATGAATTTAGGAGGAGCTTTTAGACAATTTACCTTGCGCACACAGTAGATCATGTGGTGGTCACTGAGGGCATCAGGGAGAATACCAGCATGCACTGTATGATGGGAGTGTGAGGAAAGGACCCATTCCAGGAGGGAGTGGTTGAGGGATTTGTGACTGAGCTGCATGGGATCAGAGATTAGTTATCAGAGCTGGAGTGACTTTATCTTTTGACATAATTTGTGAAGAGAGGGTGAGAGACAATTGAAAATTAAATCACCTAGGACAGAAACTCAAAAGAGGAGGCATGAGAGGATATGGTAGTGAGGACTTCAGTGAATGATGTTGGAGATATGTCAGGATAGCAATAAATTCCAAGAAATATATGATTACTGAAAAGGGAAGGGGGAAGTTTGAGGAGGAGCATCTCATAGGCAGAAGGGGAGGAAGCAGCCAATGTAGCTCAACCTGGATGCAAAAGGAAAGATGGATGTCAACACCACCACCCCTCTTTTCACAATCCTATATAGTGATGGAGAAAACTGAGATAGTAACAGCAGTATCTGGGATCTTGGTGGATAGCCACAACTCTGGGTTTACCAGCACATCAGCTGTAAAGTTAACAATGAATGGTTGTAATACAGAAGGTGAGTTTTGGGGAGGAGACTGCAGAGGATGATATGAGGTACACTCAACCCTTTGGGTAGGGATGAGGGGATGACAGAGCAAGACCAGGATTAAGCACAGTGTTGTCTGCTACCAGAAGCAACAAGGATACAAGCTTGAGGGAGCCTATGAGATGTTTGTGAGGAGAGGAAGGAGGGAGAAGGTAAGAGAGGGGTGAGGTGGGTCAGAGGCACTTGAGTGCTTCAACCCAAGGGTAAGAGAGGAGGCTACAACCAGGATGTCAAGTCGATAGGAAAAAGAGGGGAGACAAGAGGAAGGGACAGTGAGGAAGGAAGAGGGAGGAAAGGTGATGGAATGGAGGCGGCAAGGACAGGAAAAGGGGGGAATGGAGGAGAGACTAGCTGTGGGGTGGTAAGTGTTGCAAACAGCATAATGGAGAGCAAGAGAAGAAGTTGCCTTGATTGACCTAGTAGAGATGAAGGGACACTGTAGCAACCAGTTAACTGAGGAAAACTATGTAACTTCATATTGATAAACAAAGCAAAGCAATATAACAGAGGTAAGGCAAGGTAAATAGCAGCAGTGCTACAGTATGAGCCAGCCCTAGGTGAGGTAATACAAAATTAAATAGCAGTGGTATTATAAAGCAACTTTAAAAACAGGTAATACAAATTAAATTGCAGTGATGCTATGAGGCAGCTCTATAAGTAGTAGTAGTAGTAGTAGCAGCAGATTTTATATATTTTGGTCACCCTTCCCCAAAGTCTCAGGGAGCCCTTACAGAAAAAAACAAACAGACATAACACATGATTAGCCATTTCAGTAAAATCAGTAGCAAATAGTTCCTCAAAACAGATATTTAAAAATATAAATAAGTCTTCTAATTATGAATCAAAGGCAGCTTGAAATCGAAAGGTTTTCGGATCCCTTTCAAAGATCTCCAGGAAGTCACCTCCAGGAGGTAGCCCGGAAAAGAGTTCCAAAGAACTGGAGCTGCAGCCTCAAATGCCATCCGATGATGTTAATCTCATCCTGGGCACCTCCAGAATGGCCTCTGCAGCTGACCTAAGGGAGCAACCAGGGGTTTAAGTGTGCAGGAGTGCTTTCACAAAACCTGGACCCAACCCATGTAGAGTCTTGTAGGTCAAAAGGCCTAATTTAAAGGAGATGCACCAACACCCCGGCAGCCAGTGCAGTTCACACAGGACTGGCGTTATATGATAGGATCATGGCAGACCCATCAATAGTCAGGCTGCAGCATTCTGCAGCAGCTGCAGGCACCTCAACACACCTCCACTGACCCCGAGGTAGAGGGCATTACAGTAGTCAAGATTGTAGGTGACCAATGCGTGTATTAGGGTGGCCCGGTCTTCAGGAGAGACAAGGAACTTAATTCTACATGTATGCCATTCAAATTATTAAAAGCAAAGGGTCATGAGTCAGTTCTAATGATAGATTGCACAAATTATTAAAAGCAGAGTTACTGCAGCGATGCCAGTCAGCATGAAGCACAGTAATGCTGCAGTTTATCACAAAATGCTGAAGTATACTGCAAAGAATAGTATAATTCACTGGTAATTAAGTCCTTTAGTCATGCAATATGTTGTGACATGTCCTTTACTACAAGGTACTGTATTGCATTGTGACTAGCACCAACCAGGATGCGACATAGTAATGCTGCGGCATGTAACAAAATGCTGCAATATACTGCAGAGAATAGTCTAATTCATTGGCATTTAGGCCTTTTTGTCATGCTGTATTTTGTGACATGCAATTTATTGCTAGTTACCGTGTTGCACTGTAGCTAGATAAGCAGCTCTATATACAGATATTACAGATTGATAAAAGCAGTGATGCCATGAGGCAACTCTGTAGATAGGCAGTATAGTGGAGCAGTCTTACCACTCTTCACACGATGTGACAGTCACCCAGGATGAACACTGTTCCCTTTTGCTGCAGACTGTTATGCTGGAGGCCACTTTAACTAAGAGTCCATATACAGTATACAGAAAGCACAATTTTGAGAGTCTCAGCATGAAAGGCTTTGAGAAAGTAGGCTGATCACTTGACCCTCTAGGGTACCAAATGGTGTGAAGTTTGACAGATGTTGGATTGGTTGGGGATCGCTACTCTTCAATGCCTGCACCCTTGGGACCCCTCTACAGCAAGTCCAGGATGGATGATGCAGTCTAACAGAACCAGTGTACTATATAAAGCTGAATAGCAGTGCTGCCTGAGAAGAGACAGAGAAGAGCAGCAGATCAGTTCAAGTACCAAGCAGTTCCAAGATGTCTCAGTTGGTGGGTAATTGGGTTTGCAGGGATATCCTGCTACTCTAACTCAGTCAAGAGAAGGAGGAGGAGGCACTCTTTTCCCCATTGCAGCCCAAGGCAGCCCCAATTAAACACCCCAGCTGTAATCTGCTGAGGCAGGTGAATATTGGAACCAGTGCTGTCAACACCAGTACCATGACAAATTATCCAGGATTATCAGGCAGAGTGAATTTAAAATTACATTAGATGAAGGTCTGTCTTCCAAAAAGTCCAAAAGAAAACTGAATTGTGAAAGTATCCAAGAAAAGGGACTCCCAGAAAAACCAGGATGCACAGCAAGTAGATTACTTAGCAACTGAGAACCCTTTTGAACATCCAGTAAGTGATAATTGCTGCCCTTGGACAGGAGCATACTGATCAGTTGTCCTGTAGCAGACATGTTTGTACATTCAGTGTTACTGTCCCTTGCTGCAGCTGAGTTTCTGTAGAACAATATGCTGAATGACGGTTTTCCAAAATATATTCCAAAGCTGATTTCAAATTGATTTTACACAAAAGCAGACACCTAGGGCTTGATTTTTCAAAGAATGATGCACAGCTTGCATCGGATTAGGTACTGAATCGTGACGTGAAATCCTGACAATTTAAATCCCATCACCGATTGCCCAACTTATCTAGTGCCCAACAGTTACTATGCCTGACTTCTGAAATCCTGACCCAGTTAGTTCTGTGCATCACACAAAATATGCAGTACTCCTTACTGTGCTCTGGGAAAAGACATGCTGCACTTTGTTGAAAAAAGTTGCAGTACTCGTTACTGTGCATCGGGAAAAGACTTGCTGCACATTATTGAAACAAATTGTCATAATTGCAGAAAATATGAGTTCAGCCAAGGCACTGAAGGAGAAGCAATACTTAGCTGAGCAAACTAATGAAAAAAAAAAAACATTGCTGTACTGAAGTACAGGTGGCACTAGTTTTCCTGCCGCACATTATGGAAACATTTTAGTGTTCTCCCCTACATTTTACATTTTACTGTGCCAATGCAAAAGAGAACTTTGCTGTAGTGAGCTCCATCCAGTGCATAATGGAAACCTTTCATAAATATTAATTACACATTACCATGCTGATCTCGGCTAAGCTGATTGCAGTTCACTATAGTGAAACTGGCTGCAAATTACCTGAATTGCCAGATGTTGAGCAGTTCAGCAGTTACAGTTTCCGTCATTTCAGTCATTCACCTGAAGTAACCTGTCACTTTCCATGACAGGCACTGATCACAGCTGCAAATAATTAGATGCCCCAAGCCAGGATGATGTGTTCAGTACAACAGTGTTTCTCAACAGTCAGCATTTCACTTCTTTTGTTCAAGAAATGCTGCAGCCAGTGTATTCAATAATGTGCGGCAATGATGTTCTCAGTACGTTAGTGTTTCTAATCAGTCAGTGTTTCTCTTCTTTTGTTCAGGTAATCAGTTCAACTAATCAGTCAATTCTGTCAGGATTTTAGTAGTAGGGCAAAGAAAGGGCAATAGCTTGGTCGGGATTCCAGTGGAGGGATATAACTTGTCAGGATTTTATATGTTGGGATTTAGTACGGATCCCCTGTGTCAAACCCATTTTTTGGTTTAGCTGCACCAAACACCTTTGATGCAGCTGCACCCGATTTTAGTACATTGGGTGCAGTTGTGACAGTTTCCTCAATTTACAGCAGCTTGCACCAAAGATTTAGCACAAGCCCCATAAAATGGGTCCCTCAAATGGCACAAGTTACACCAGGTAAATGCTGGTCTAACTTGCAGCAGTTGGCACTCAGATCTGAAAACTCTGATCACTGGCTGGGAGAATGCCACAAGCCCCATGCGCAAAACAATCAGGGCACCAGGGGCTTGCAGCATTCATGGGGCTTTGAAAATTGAGCCCCTTGTGTTAAAAATTCTGAAGCAGGTCTGTATCGAAAGCCTTCCTGGAGAATATGTGCAAAACTAGTGAAAGAAATCCAGGCAGGAGCAAAAAGAACAAAACTAAATCTGCAAAGAGGACAGATACAACTAACAAACTGCTACAGCAGCCATCTTGAATTGCCAAGATTGGAAGATTATGGGGGATTGTCTGAGAGAGTGCTTGCTTGGTTCCACTCATTTCTCATTGAATTTAACCTGTTGGTATTGATAGAAACATAGAAACATAGAATTTGATGGCAGATAAGGACCGCTTGGCCCACCCAGTCTGCCCATTTCCCTACCTACTGGATAAGCTGCAGATCCTAGTTAACCAGCAGCCTACTTCTTCCTACCCCAACCCCCCAGAATTGCCTTATGACTATCCCATGCATGCTTGAATTTCCCCACTGATTTTGACTCCACAACCTCCTCCGGAAGGCCGTTCCATGCATCCACAACCCTCTCTGTGAAAAAATACTTCCTTAAATTACCTCTGAGCCCCCCATCTTCAAATTGTGCCCTCTTGTTCTTGCACACCTCTTTTTTTGAAAGATGCTACCCTCTTGGACTTTGTTGATTCCCTTGAGGTACTTGAAAGTTTCTATCATGTCCCCCCTCTCTCTCCTTTCCTCGAGGCTATGCATATTAAGCTCCTTAAGTCTCTCTTCATACGACTTCCGGTGCAGACCCTGCACCATTTTAGTTGCCCTTCTCTGGACAGCTTCCATCCTGTCTATGTCTTTGCGGAGATTGGGTCTCCAGAACTGCACACAGTACTCCAGATGAGGTCTCACCAGCTGTCTGTACAGAGGGATAATAACTTCCTGTTTTCTACTGGTGATGCCTCTCCCTATGCATCCCAGTATCCCCCCAGCCCTCCTTGCTGCCCTCTAACATTGCTTGCCCATCTTTAGGGCATCTGATATGACTACCCCCAGGTCCCTTTCCATTCTTGTTGTTGTTAGAATCTCACCCCCCATTGTGTACTCTTCCCCTGGGTTTTTGTTTCCCAGGTGCATTACCTTGCACTTCTTAGCATTGAATCTAAGCTGCCATACATTTGACCATTTCTCTAACCTTGCCAAGTCCCTTCTCATCCTTTCCACCCCACCCTGTGCATCAACTCTGTTGCAGATCTTAGTGTCATCTGCAAAGAGACATACTTTTCCTTCCAGTCCTTCTGCAATGTCGCTTATAAAGACATTGAAGAGGACCAGTCCTAATACTGAACCCTGCGGTACCCCACTAGTAACCCTCCTTTCTTCTGAGTGGACTCCATTTACTATAATTCTCTGTGTCCTAATCTCCAGCCAATTCTTTACCCAGGCTGTCATAATTGGGACCCACTCCCAGGCTGGCTAACTTGTATATTAATCTTTTGTGTGGGACTGTGTCAAATGCCTTGCTAAAGTCTAGGTAGGCCATGTCCACAGCCCCTCCCTGATCTACTACTTTGGTCACCCAGTCAAAGAAATCTATCAGATTCATCTGGCATGACCTTCCGCTGTGAATCCATGCTGCCTAGGGTCCTGTGCCCCTCTGGCCTCTAGATACTCGACAATTCTTTCCTTTAGAAGTGATTCCATCATTTTCCCTATCACTGAGGTTAAACTAACAGGTCTATAGTTTCCTGCTTCTGCCTTGCTCCCACTTTTGTGAAGGGAATCACATCTGCCCTCCTCCAGTCCTCGGGTACCACCCCATCCTCCCATGATTTGTTAAAAGGGTAGTCAGTGGTGTCACTAGTTCTACCCTTAGTTCTTTAGAATTCTGGGATGAATCCCATCAGGCACCATTGCTTTGTCCACCTTCAGTTTTAAGAGCTCTTTCAGAACCCTTTCTTCTGTAAATGGGCTGGTATCAACTTCTGTATCCAGAGTGTTACTACTGTTTGTTTTATGTATCTCCCCTCTTCCTTCGTAAATACTGAGCAAAATATTTGTTTAGTATCTCTGCCTTTTCACAGTCTCCTCGCCCACCCTCCCTCCCTTTATTAAGCCTCACTATCCCTCCCTTGGTCTTCCTTTGCTCCCTGATGTACCTATAAAAGGTTTTATCCCCCTTCTTAACTGAGTTGGCTATCTTTTCCTCGGTTTGGGCCTTTGCTGTTCTGACTGCCTTCCCAGCCTCCTTTTGCTTTAACTGATACAGTTCTCTGTCCTGCTCCTTCTGCGATTCCTTGTACTTCCTGAATGCTTTCTTTTTCTCTTGAACCTTCACTGCCACTTCCTTTGAGAACCATAGTGGTTTCTTACATCATCTTGTTTTGTTTATTTGCTTCACACAAAGGCTTGTTACCTCTGTGATGGCAGTTTTTATTATTCCCCATTGTTCTTCCACCCCTCCTTCCTGCCCATTTGCTAGTGCATTCCTTAGGCACTCACCCATTATGGCAAAGTCAGCCCTCCTAAAGTCCAGTACTTTTGTCTTTGTATGGCTTGACTCTATTACTGTGTTTATTGTGAACCATACTGTTCGATGGTCGCTAGTTCCCAGATGGCTACCCACTTCTACATCTGTGATCCTCTCTCCATCTCCATTTGAGAGTACCAAGTCTAATATTGCTCCCTCTCGAGTGGGCTCCATTTTTAGTTATTGAGGACAATCCTGAACTGTGGAGTATCCCAGGGGTCTGTCATTCCCCCAGTGTTATTTGCCATTTACTTATCTTCTTTCCTCTGAGAGAGATCATCATGTGACTTAGTATTGGGTTTCATTGCTACGGTATGTAACCAGTTGTATCTGTTCCATCGTGTGGCCCTCAATTATGTTGTTAGAATGATGACTGTCACAAATTAAGCACAGGTTTATATCAAGTTGGTTGGCACTGTCTGACTTCAAACAAAACACATATACCCATGGTTGAATCAGATTGCCCGGTCTTTGAACTAAAAGGCAGATTTATGCTACCTGTCATGGATGGGGTTGCTCTTGAGGCAAGGAACTTGGTTTGCTGTTTTGAAGTAATTCCTGATTAGTGGCTGACCCTGAAGTTCAATCTGTCAGCAAGAGCTGTTTTTATCTACTAAAAAATATTGCCAGACTGTGGACTTGCCTAAAAGCTGTGAAAATGAAAACCCTATTGCAGGCATTCATTTCTGTGTGCCTTTGTTACTGCAAGATATAAAATGGGTAGGGAAAATACTGCATTTTGATTCGCTAGTAGTCATGCTTAATCACACTACTACTGACACCTAAAAAAGTCCCAGTAGAATAGAAACATGGAAACATAGACAATGGCAGAAAAAGACCAACGGTCCAGCTAGTCTGCTTATATTACCCTATAATACCTTAGGGCATGTCATCTCCATGGGGTCTAAACATACCCTATTCCTTCTTTAGCTCACATGCTTCCACCTCCCTCATCCTTCTGTGAAGTACTATACCCTCAGTTCTGTCCTAGCTGTGTTGGAAGCCATGTATGGTTTAGGTTCCCACTACCTCTGCTAGCAGACCATTCTATGGCTCAACCACTTTTTTTGTAAAATAATACTTCCTCATATCCTTTTTAAATCTTTCCACCCCTTAACCTCCACTCCTGATCCCATGTCCTAGCTTCTCTTTTCCTGGTAAATAGCTTTTCACAGTTCACCTTGTTTGTTCCTTTCAGAAACTTGAAGGTCTCAGTCATCTCCCCTCTCTCGTATGGTTTTGAGTGAATGCATATTAAGTGCCTTTAGTTGATTATCATAGGATCTGTCTTCTTGACCCTTGAGCATCATAGTCACCCTGCTTTCTACCATCTCTAGCCTGTCCCTGTCCTTTTTTAGGTGGGATTTCAGAAAACAGGCACGATACTCCTAGAATGGCCTTGCCAGCGATCTATACAGAGGTAACAGTACCTTCTGCTTTCTACTGTTGAACTTTCTCCCAAAGCACTCTGGCATCCTCTTAGCCTTGCTGAAGGCCTTATTATATTGGCTGGTTTCTTTAAGGTAGTCACTAATCATGACTTCTTGGTCCCTTTTCTCTGATGTTTTCTCCAGCTGAACGCCTCCCATCCAAAACCCTGTTCTGGGGGTTTTGTTCCCTAAGTGCATAACTTTGCACTTCTTGGCACTGAATTTCAGTTGCCAGACTTTGGATCAATTTTACAGCCTTTTCAGGTCTCTTTGCAATTCCCTTATCCCCTCTGTGTTGTCAACTCCACCACAGAGTTGAGTGTAATCTGCAAATAGATATAACCTGCCCTATATTCCATCTCCTATATCGCTGAACATATTGAAAAGGACTGGGCCCATGACACATCCTTGTGGTACTCCTCTGGTGACCTCTCTTTCCACTAATTTTACCCCATTCACCACAACTCTCTGCTGCATCCCATCAAACCAACTCCTAAGTGATTTTACTATTTCCCCAGCTGAACCCAGATCCCCTGTTTTCTTCAGCAGCTTTTGGTGTTGCACTGAGTTGAATGCCTTGCTGAAGTCAAAGTATAGTAAGTTTACAGCATGCCCTTTGTCAGCTACCCTGGTTAGCCAGTCAAAGAATGCTACCAGCTTGATCTGATAAGACCTGCCTGCCACAAACCCATGCTGCTTACTATGCTGAAATCCATTGCTCTGCAGGTATTCTACTAGGTCCTATTTGACCAGTGTATCCATCAGTTTCCCTACCATGGATGTAAGGCTGATGGGTATATTGTTTCTTAACTTCTCCTGGTCCTCTCCCTTGTGTAGTGGAACTATGTCCACCATCCTCCAGTTCTTGTGAACCTTCCCTTGCTGCAAAGAGCTATTGAATAGCAGCACCTTCCCCCCCCCCGGGGTTCAGCTGAAACCAATGCCAGTTCCTTTAGTAATCCCAGAAACATCCCATCTAGCCTCGGTGCCTTGTTTACTTTCAGGGCTGCTAACCCTTTTTTGACTGCTTCACTAGTGTACTTCTGCATTTCTGGGACCCCTCTCTCAACTGCCCTTATGTCACTCTCTGGCAAGGTCCCACTGTTCTCCATAGTGAATACCAAGCAGAAGTAATCATTCAACATGAATGATTTCTGCCCATCTCCTTTAGCCAGACAATCCCACCTCCCATCTTTCTTTTTTCAATTGCATATCTAAAAAACTATGTTTCCCGTCCCTTGACCCCCTCTGCAATATGTAGTTCTGTGTCTGCTTTTGCAATCTTGACTGCCCTCTTGGCCTCTTTAGTTTTTTTTCTGATACTCATACCACTCCTTATCCCCTCTTTTTCTTTGTTACTTATAAATGCTTTCTTATTTGCTCTCACTACCTCCTTGACCTTTTTAGAGAACCAAATTGGTCTGTTATACTTGTTTCTCTTGACAACTGTTCTCATGCATGTTTTAATTGCTGTGAAACCAGCACCTTTTATGACCCCCCATCTCTTTTCTACTCCCCCGATGCTGTCTACCCTAGTTAACCTGTCCTGGACTAGTTCCTGCATTTGGTTGAAATCCACCCTTCTGAAGTCTAGCACCTCACCTTAGATGAGGGCTTACTTGTGCCCAGGACCAGCTCAAATCCTAAGGTATTATGGTCACTGGACCACACTGGTTCCCAGACCTGCACTCCATCTACTCTTTCTGAGTTAGTGAATACCACATCGAGAATGGTTGATTGTGTACTGGGTTCCCTGACCTGCTGCACCAGCATGCAGTCCTGCAAAGTAGCAAGCAGGACCTGGCTTCTGGTACTTCTGGCTGCTGTGATGGCCCAGGTTGAGATCCCCTGCTACTACAACCTCCCTTTTCGCTGCCCAATTTTTTACTTCTGCTCCTTCTTACTTATCTCTCTCCTCTCCCTGCCCTGATGCCATGTAAACCACTCCAAGCAAAATGTTTTACCCGATAACTCTGTGAGCTGTATCCACAGTGATTCCACCACCCCTTTTCCTCCAACAGATGCATCTTCTACTGCTTCTATTATGTCCCTGATGTAAATGGCCACACCTTCCCCTCCACCATCCCTCTATGGCACCTACATAAGTGATATCCAGGAATTGCCAGGCCCCAGTCATTGTTTACATTGGCCCAAGTTTCTGTGATGGCCACTAGATACAGCCCAAAGTCTGCCATCAGTGACTTGAGTTCACTAATTTTACTACCCAGACTCCTGGTATTGAGGCACACCACACTTCATTTTAAGGACTCACACCTCATGGTTCTTCAATGAATCCCCCATCACAATTCCTTGAAATCTTAGCTGTCTTGTGTTTTTTGCTTTTTGCTACTCTATTCAGGCTACACTCCATAGTCTCCTGAACTCATTCTACTCTGCTACTGCTATACTTCTTGTACGTCTTACCCCCATCCCTGAGGGAGTCCTGTCTAGGTTCTCCACTTCATCTACCTCAGCTGTGAAATCTCTTGCCCCAATCTCCTCCAGAGTTAAACTATCTGTCAGTGTAGACGTCAAACCTCTGCCCTAATACACTAGTCCGCCCCTCTTGTCAGGCCAAGACAACATCACCTTTGAACAGCCTCCTCTCCCAGAAGCCCCCATCCCCCACAAAGTGGTACCCCTGTTCCTGACACCACCCTTTGGATCACCCATTGCATTCTTTTATCGCCTCCTTCCTCACACTATCCTTCCTCTTCTCCCAACTCCAGACAGAGAGGAGCTCAGAAAAGGCCAAGTAAACTGAGTGCTTCTTCAGTTTGTCCTCAGCCTCTGGAAGTCCTGCTTCACTGTTTCCACAGGCCAGTTCACTAGATTGTTGGTACCAAAGTGTACCAGCACTCTCTGCTCCCTCCCCTCCTCTACTATTTTCCTTATCATCTCCCAATCCTGGATGGCTGATGCTCCAGGTAGGCATTTAACCCCCTTTACCTGCATTGCCTACCACCCACTCTATGCCTCTAACCAATGAGTCCCCTATCTTTTTTTCTTATTCTTTTTCTCCTCTGCCATGGCTGGCTGCTCCTTCCACTGACCTTCCCCAGCTCCATCACTTGGTGTCCCAGGAACTTACCTCAATTCTGGTCTTTTCCCATGGCTTGTTTCCCATGGAGGGGGGCAGAGGCTCCTGCTTGCTGATGGAACTGATCCAGTTTAGAGGAGATGGCCCTGTAGCCTGGGTGCAGAGCCTGCAAGGGGTCGGTATCATCCTGGCCATTTTCTGCTTTTCCTCCCAATGGAGAGTAGATGTCAAATGCTGTCCAGATGTGCCTATGAATGCTCCCATGCACAGGACATTGACAGCCACTGCACCTCCATTCCCCACATTGCTGTCTCGGCTGCCTGTACCCCAGCCACCACTAGTGGTCAGGCGAATGCTGGGACTAGTGCCCCCCTCCCAAAAGAAGGAGAGCTGTCCTCCTGCCACTCAGTCCTCCTCTCCCCAGCCGACCCCCAATGCCCTGAGATCTCACCTGATCCCTAGTTGCCAGCATGGTGGAAGGTGAGGCTTCATGCCTCAGCCCTCCGCTCCATGGGGCCGGCTAACCAATGAGTACTCTATTCCCAGAATCCTCCTTACTAACTTCTGCCTGCTCTTGCCCCAGTATCAGCATGTCTTGTTTCCCATCAACACCAACTGACTCAAGATTCCCTCCCCATTACAGTCGAGCACATGTACCTCTTCTAGGGGTGCAAAGTGGTTTGCCATTGGTATCTCTCAGGACTGCTGTTTTTTTTTGCTATCTTAATTATCCACATTAAAAGTGCAAAAAGATACTTCAGGGTGTTGGTAATAGTGCAATGAATATGCATTCTCAAGGTTGCAAGGGCACACAGCCTGCAGCATCTTGCTATACTATGACCCTGGGCATGTGTTCATGGCATTACTGCCAACACCCTTTGTAACCTATTACTAAAGTGCTCTACAAGGGCTTGCCGTGTAATGGAGTTTGATGTATGCATCTGGTGCAGAAGACAACCGCAATACTGTGCATACACCTTGCTCTTATAACCATGGAAAAACTGTGTTTGTGTTGTACATGGCTAGGTAATGAATAATGTAAGGAATAAGATACAATAAGGTGTGGTTTATGGCCTGATAAGAGCATGCCCCAGGTGCGTAATGAGGGACAAGGCACTGACACCAAGTGACTTTCGCACCTGGGAAGTGCTCTTATCAGGCCATAAACCACACCTTTGAGATCTTATTCAGCTTATAAAATGGGTCTCACAGTAAAGAAATTAATTAAAAAATATGCAGAAAAAGTGTAAATAAAAAAAGTACAAAAATATGATCGTATCAGTAGAAAAATGAAAAAGCGCTCTTTGTCATTGTGTTGGAATCGACCTCCTTAATTAAAAGTCACTAGAGGGTGTTTGTGTCTGTCTGTATGTCTCTACACTCAACACCCACCTACTCACACACACACACACACCAACACTCAAAATCTTGTATAATATGGTTATTTTACTTTTTTCATCACATTGTTTACTTTGTCTATTTCTCTGAGGAGTGACCGACTGCCCACTCAGTTTCAGTTAGATTGAGAGGGAGCAAGCAAGTCTATTGGCTGCTGTAGTTAGGGTATTGTTTCGTGCCCCCCCCCCGAGATACAAAAATCATTTTTTTGTGTCCTAAGTGATATTTTTAGAAATCTTTGTCTCCTTAATTCACTTTATCTGTTGCATTTACATTTAATGGTCAGCTTGAGTTGAAGCAAACATGTCCCTTAGCGGCCACCGTACAGAGCTCTTTCCAGCTTTTTTGGGAGAACAGAGGTCAGGTTTTTCCACATAAATGTTTTACTTTACTTTTGTGTATTTGGGTACTATTACAGAGCCGGGGGGCCTGCAGGTCTGCCAGTACAGGATGGAGTTTTGGGGGCTTCAGGTTGGTTAGTACAGAACAGACTTTGGCAGAGTGATTTCTATTGTTATCCATCCTGACTAGCTGAAGAGGTGTCATTTGGCACAATATGCCCTAATAAGGATACTGTCAGAGGTACCTCTCAGCCAGTCAGGGTACAGAAAACTCCTGACCCATTTCATAAATATGGTTAATGCCTATGGTCTTTCATTTATGTATTTAGTTAGTTATTTTATTTTAAAATTGTTAATTGGGAGATGCACACTGAGCCAAGATTTTTTTCCATGTGTGACCTAGGGGAAGTGGAAGAGTAATGTTTATCCATATTTTCCCAAAAACATTGATGTTAAATGGCCCACGAATAGACCATCTAGTTTCAGGAGTATTCAAGTTGACCATGGTCACCCGTAGTTATACATGGTTGTTCATTTTAGACCTTCTCTGCTTTATAAAATGAATGCTCCTATAGCTCATGTAATATATCTTTTCTAACAACCTTTACAGTCTGTTAGGAACATGTTTGATCCACACATAGTTTTAAAATAGCTTGTGCTTGGTGAAATATTAATTATGGTTGTGGAATCAATGATTTTGTTTCATGCTATTTTTGCAGAAGTGTGCAAAAATCTCAGGAATTTGTAATACCAGACTTTTTTCTAAACTGTGCACTTTCTTGAAACAACACATTTTTAATTGATGACATTTTGTTAAGTGCAATTTCAAAACTTTTTCTTTACATTTGCTTGAAATTTCAATAGCTTGCTCTTTTTGCCAAAAGGAGTTTAACTATTTTTTCATGATCCTTGGCTGTTTTTTGCTGAGCAGCCATCGACTGGTCTGGGCCATGGAGAAAGGAAGGAAGAGATATTTCAGAGAAGTCAGACATAGCAGTGTATATCACCACAATTGCTCATTAAAAAAACTATGCACTACATGATGTGTGTGTGTGTGTGAGGGGTTGTACATGCATATGTGTGTGTGTGTGTGTGTGTGTGTGTGTGTGTGTGTGTGTGTAAACTGCCAACTCAATCAGCAGCACTAGTTACTTGGACAGCAGAGCACAGTCAATATCAGCAACAACAGCAAGCTCAGAGTCTGTTCTGTTGTTTTTGTGTATGCAAAACTGAAATTTAGACTCTTGCAGCATTTTGTTTCATTTTGTGTAAGCTACAAATTCAAAGAGTAGCAGGCACTAAAAAGCTGGAAGTATAGCATATAGGTTATAGCAATGAGCTGTTAAAGAACTAAGTACAATATATATGGCAGACCTAGGTTTGATGCCCAGAACCTCCACTTTCATACTGTGTGATCTGAGCAAGTTGCTTAATGTAACTTTGCACCCAGGTCACCCTGTAAAGAGGTCCTGTGCCCAGTGGACCTTACCCAGTTATCAAAAGACTAACAACAAATCTAAATAATTCAACAGACCCAATTGGAAAAAACAGTACCAGCAGGCTCAGTGACTGCTCCATTGTGTGCACGTGTGTGTGTGTGTGTGTGTGTGTGTGTATGTGTCTGTGTGTTAAACCTCAAATTCAGATGGTAGAACTGTAATATTTTTCTTGATAGATAAGGGTTGTCTGCCAAAGTTTACAAAACTCATTAACATGTGGCAGGCCCTCAACACGGTATGTTCAAAGTTTGTATGTTGGGTGGCAGGATGCACTCAGCAAATCCAAGATAATTTAGTTAGGCTGGTGAGGGTTGAAACAAAGAGTACCATGTGCCAAGGTGGAAACATATGCTTATATGCAGATTTCTCTGCCATTATTCCATATTGAAAACTGGCTGAGTTAACTAATAGTTGTTTGTACCATTGTACATAATCAACTGCATGCTGCAGAAATGCAGATAGTTCACTTTTACAACATGGGACAATCAAGCATGCGTACAATGATGTATTGTTTTGACCTAGCCATCTCCTTCACTTGTATTGTTCGCTAGTTGATTAATGAGGTAATGCATCATTCCCACTCTGTTAGAATTGTCTTCATCCTCAAAGTCAAGCTCCTGCCTGGTTACACACACACACACACACACACACACACACACACGCGCACACGCACACCAAACGCCGCCACCAGCAACAGGCATGGTCATCTGCCAAAGGTTTAAAAACATTAAGCCAAGTATCAGATACTGAAGCACACTTATTAAAATGCCCCGTCTCCTCCTTTGCAACATTTGTTTATGTTTTGCGTACAGTTGATATTATCATATAGTGTGCTGACCTACTGATAGTGGTATGTGAGTTTGTATTTTGACAACATACAGTACACCATGCAGAGCAGACACTAGACTTTCTGCTGCTGCTGCTGCTGCTACTACTACTACTACTGCTATGTCTTGTGACATAGTAAGGTGGAATTCAGGTTAAGAAGGCCATGCAACTCTGTGAAAAAGACATACTGCAGCTACTAAGACTGCTAAAAATATATAACTGCTCTTTGAACTTGTGGTTTAAACCTATACATGAACATAGCAGAACAGTCTATTAGGCTGCCACGCCAGCCACTTCTGAGAGTGCTGAGAATTTACTGCTGATCTCTGAACGTGCAGTTTAACCCCTCACACCCCCCCCCCACACACACAAGCAGCACTGAGGGACTGCAAGGGTAATATTAAAGGGGAAAATTCATGTAGAAGACTGCTCATGCAGCAGGGAGTAGCCAACAACCAACCTCAATGAGGATAAAAGCCAGTGAGATACTCTGCCATCCTCCTGCTGCCAGTTCTCTGGCACCCTGATCATGTTCATGAACCTGGGTCACAGACAACAACACTGCTGCTCTGCAAATGGGCAAAAAGGGAACATTCATGTACAGTTACCCCACTACTGGTTTGGTGGCCCATGAAAAGTTATTTCAAACAAGGTATTTGGCTTACCTGTAGATGGAAGCAGTTCAGAGATATAGCTAAATCTGTTGTATACCTGTGCTACATTGCTGCCATTTTACAAAATTTTGTGTGATGTCATGGAGGAAAAATCTACACTTGATGACATGTAGTTAGGCATATCTTGTTCCTCCATGACATCACAAAGTTCCATAAAATAGAAGCAATGTAGTATTTGTATACAGCAAACTTAGCTGTATCCCTGGAATGCTTCCAGCTACAAGTGCACCTTGTTTTACCTTGTAAAAAGAATGTTTTGTTGGCTCTCTGACATGGGGACATGTAAATTAATGGTTCTCTTTAAGAAAGCAAATGCGGGATCTGGCCCATTGACACAGCAGCAGTATTGCCACTTGTGACCCAAGTTCAGGAAGAAGCTTGGGTACTAGAGGACTGGCAGGGGAGGATGGCAGAAAAACTCACTGGGTGTTATTCTCCTTTGGGTGGGTTGTCGACTACTCCCTACTGCAAGATCCCCCACCTGGTGTTCCCAGGAGGTGTAAGTCAGGGATGGCAGTGACACGGGAGACACAGTGCCTTTGCAGCATGCACACCCATTGCTTCGCACAATGTGCTGTCAAAGCCAAGCATCTTAAAGGTGGTAGAACACTGAAAACACAATGCTCCAAAAGGGTGACATCAACACCCTTCGCCTCATGCGGCATGTCCACCCAGAACAAAAAGTCACTTGCCGACAAACCCAGCGAAGACCAGAGAGGGACTAGCACCTCTTAAGGCTGTACTGTGGGAGGATTCCCAAAGGGACAGACAAGAGGGATTCACTGTGATCTGGGTTAACATGGGAGCTGAATGTTAGCCAAATGAACGGGAGTCTGAGCTGGGCAGATGAAGGAAAGGGGTAAACAAAAAAAGCCAAGAGGGACTGGTATCCAGATAGTAGTAGGAGTTGCAAACAACATCAAATCCTTCTTCCAGTATATAAATAGCTAGAGAAAGGTGCCTAGGTAGATTGGGCCTTTAAAAAATGGAGAATGCGAATGAACCAATGAGAGCCAGGGATGATGGCTTAGAAGCTAAATGAATACTTTGCTTTGCTGTCTACTAAAGGGGCCCCACTAAAGGAATAGGATCTTTTGGAGACTAGAATAGAAAGGGACCTGGGGGTAATTATATCAGATGACCTAAAGGTGGGCAAGCAATGTGAGAAGGCAGTAAGGAAGGCTGGGGGGTACTGGGATGCATAGGAAGAGGCATCAGTAGTAGAAAACAAGAAGTTGTTATCCCTCTGTACAGACAGTTGGTGAGACCCCATCTGAGTACTGTGTGCAGTTCTGGAGACCCCATCTCTGCAAAGACATAGACAGGTGGAGGCTGTCCAGAGGGCGCCAAACAAAATGGTGCAGGGTCTGCACCAGAAGACATCTGAAGAAAAACTAAAGGAGCTTAATATGTATACCCTTGAGGAAAGAAGGGAGAGAGGGACATGATAGAAACTTTCAAGTACCTCAAGGAATTAACAAAGTCCAAGAGGGTAGCATCTTCCAGAAAAGAGATGTGCAAGAACAAGGGGCACAATTTGAAGATAGAGGGGACGGCTCACAGGTAATGTGAGGAAGTATTTTTCACTGAGAGGGTTGTGGATGCATGGAACAGCCTCCTGAGGAGGTTGTGAGTCAAGAACAGTGGGGGACTTCAAGAATGCATGGGACAGGCATAAGGCAGTCCTTGTGGGGGGTAGGAGGAAGTAAGCTGTTGGTTAACTAGGATCTGCAGCTTATCTGTTAGGTAGGAAAATGGACAGACTAGGTGGGCCAAGCGGTCCTTATCTGCCATCAAATTCTATGTTTCTATGGAGGCCCTTGGAATCTAGTGTATCCTTGTTGCAGCCTGCACACATCCCACTCACCCTAGTAGCTTATTGCCTGGTGAAGATCAAGCCAAGTGAGTCCAAATGGTTGTATTTGATACACTCTAGGATCATTGTAAAGCTAAGGGAACAGTTAGTAGAAGTCCGTTTGGGCCTGTGGAATGCTATATGAATTTAAAATGATCAGTGAGGTCACATCTTCAAAAAGTGGCCTGGTTGTACCCCACAAACTAAAGGCTTGTCAACCTGACATCTGTGCCGGACAGGGCCATGGAAGCCATTACGGAGATAAAATAATGGAGCACTTGCTTGAGGCAAAGTTTCTTGTCACCTCACAGTATGGCTTCATGTGCAGAATACTGTATCATGCCGTATTTTGACTTCAGCAATGCCTTTAAAACTGTGATGCTTTACAAGCTTCTGGTCAAAGTACATCAGTGTAGTATACCTGAGGCACACACACTTTGGACTACTAACTGACTAGGGGCACAAAGCAGAGGCTTGTGGTGGACAGCTGCTATACCAAATGCAAGATGCTAAGGAAAAGCAGAGGTAGGACCAACACACTGTGGAGCTCCTGTTGCTGCTGTCTGGGAGGAAAAGGCTTGGGATTGTAAGACAAAAGGGTCTGAAGCATGACAAGCATTGTGCAGCTATTGGCAAGAGGGCCAGCAGAATGATGGGTGCATCAAAGGGGAGGTGACTAGCAGGGCTTTGGAAGCATTCCTGGCTATTTTATAGATCTTTATCACATTGTAGAAACGGAGACTGAGGGGATAATGATGCTTTTGATCTGGTGTCTTCCAGCAGGACACTGGTATATGACCTGAAGCTCATAGGATATAAATGCTTCAGTATTGTTAAAGCATAGAAACATAGAATTTGTCAGCAGATAAGGACTGCTTGGCCCACCTAGTCTGCCCATTTTGCCTTGCCTATACTGTCAGCACAGACCCTACATGATCTCTGACTACATAACCCACCCCCCACTTTCCTTCCAAGATTCCTTTGTGCCTATCCCATTCATGCTTGCAGCCTGCCACTGTTTTTGCCCCTACCATCTCCACTGGAAGACTGCTTCGGGCATCCACCACTCTTTCAGTGAAGAAGTACTTCCTCACATAGCTCCTAAACCTCCACATTTCCAGCTTCATTGCATGCATCCTTGTTCTTGAGCAACTTCTCCTCTGAAAAATACTCCCCCCCCCAATACCTTATTCACCCCTTGAGGTATTTAATGGTTTCTATCATGTCCATAGCTCTCTTTTATTTTTTTTTGCCCAGCCCCGCCCCCTGCCCATACATGGCAGAGGCTTCAGCATCCTGGCCCTCATGGCGCCTCCCCATACCCAGGCTTACCCCCCCCAGGCAGGGCTGCCAGGTAGGCACCCCCTCCCCAAGGAACATGATCATTACCCCTGGCTTGCCCCCCCAGGGCGGAGCCATGGGAGCAGGACCTTCCCGCGTAGACATGATTCTTCAGCCGGAGCAGCGAGCGGGAGGAGGTGTCATCTGTAGGGGATTTCTGTATGCTGCTTTCTCCTGGGGGGTACACCTGACATCTGTCCCACCTAGCATCTCATGTAGTGCGGGTCTCTGCAGATCCCCCAGCCTCTGCCAGGGGCCACTGATGTACTGGGCACTCACCCCCCCCAGAAAAGAAGGGACGCCACTCAGGCGCACAATCCTTCTCCACCCTGGCCTTCCAACTCCTAGGTCCGTTCCTGAACCCAGGATGTTGGCATCACAAGCAGATGCCTTGCTGCTGCACTGGAAAGCCAGCTATGTCCCTATCTCCTTACTTTCTTCTAGGGTGTACATATTGAGATCCCTCAGTCTCTCCTCATAGGGCTTTTGAAGCAACCTCTGCACCATTTTAGTTGCCCTCCTCTTGACTGCCTCTACCCTGTCTGTGTCCTTATTGAGATGTGATCTCCTGAGCTGGACACAGTACTCCACGTGGGGTCTCCCCAACGATCTGCACAGTGGTAACACTACCTTTCTCCTTTTGCTGGTGATACCCACATCCCGCTGGCCCTACCTATTGCCTTGTCCTATTGCCTTGCTACCTTGAGATCATCAGATATGATTACCCCAAGGTCCCTTTGCAGTTTAGTGACCATCAATACCATTTGCTTCTGGGTTTCTGTGCCTTAGTTGCATGGTTTTGCAGTTTTTTGCATTGAAACCCAGCTGTCATCCCCTTGGCCACTCATGACGTTTTCTCAAGTCACTACATATTCTCTGTTCCCCCTCTGTAGTGTCTGTCCTATTGCAGATTTTGGTATCATCTGCAAAGAGGTATACCTTCCTGTTCAGCTCTTCTGTAATGACACAAATATATTAAAGAGGAACAATCCCAGTACTAAGCTTTGAGGTACTCCACTGATCATTCTCCCCTTCCCAGAGTGAGTGCCATTTACCAACAACCTCTGTTGCCTATCCATAAAACAATTTCATGCTCAGTTTACTACCTTGGGACCCACAACAAAACTGATAGTTTCCTTTTGAGCCTCCTGTGTGGTATGGTGTTGAAGGCCTTGCTGAAATCTGAGTAGGCCATGTCCACCACCCTTCCCTGATCTATTTCCCTGATCACACAGTTGAAGAAATCAGTCAGGGTCATCTGATATGACCTCCCCCATGATTCTGTGTTGCCTAGGGTCTAGTAACCCTCTAGATTCAAGGTACTCCACTAGTTTCTCCTTTAGAAGTGTCTTCCATGACTTCTCTGAACACAGACATCAGGCTGACCTGCCTATAGTTGCCAGCCTCTTCCCTGCTGCCATTTTTATGAAACGGGACTACATCTGTCCTCCTCCAATAATCTGGAACCACTTCTTTTTCCAGTGAGTTGTTGAATAGGGCTGTCAGATGTGCAGCCAACAGCTCACTGTGTTTCCTCAACACTCTTTGGTGTACCCCATCCGGTCCCATAGCTTTTTTAACTTTCAGTTTTGCAAGACCTTTCAGCATGCTTACCTCTGTGAATGGATTTGTTTCTACCTCCTTGCCACCAGTGTTCCTGCTTTTTCATGTGGTCTATCCCCTTCCCCTTCCACTTCCACTTTGAAGACTGAACTGAAGTATCTGTTCAAAATATCTACTTTTTCCTGACATTCCTCTTCAAAGAAATGCACTTCTGCTTCCAGAGAGTGGTACACTTGTTGCTTCTGGCTCTCCAGCTCCACCTCTCTAAAAGCTCATTCAGATCAAAGCTGAAAAAAATATTTTCTGGAACAAGATTTTGTATATTACTTTGTTTATCTTTAGCGTTAGTAAAACCAGGAAGCAAACATAAAATGGCAGAAGAGCAGAACATTCAGTACCAGCTGGATTCGAAAAAAATTACAGTCACTGCCTTAACAGTGTAACTCTGTCAAACAGACAGGTACAGTAGTCCCACTGAATGAGAAGCAGACCAAGGAAACCAGAAAGGCAAGGCACTCTGCTATCCTTCAGGTTTCTGTCATAAGATATACTGAAATCAGAATTTGTAATAGGGATTTGGAACATACAATAGTCAATTGTTTCAAGGGGGCAAAGGTTGAAGAAATGTATTTATTTATTTGTTTGTTTGCTTGTTTATTTATTTCAAGAGTTTACCAGGAAATACATACTGAGCTAACAATTAATTTCCAGATGTATTATGTGTAGAAGGGGATGTGGAGAATGAAGCACAAAAGTTACATCACTAATATTACAATCATTAACCAATAATAATGATAAAATGTAAAAAGTATTCATCAGACAATTTAAAGGAAGCACAAAGTAAGCAGTGCAAAAAATAGCATCATGATAGCACATCAATAGCTATAGTTCTTCAAAGTGCAACTGGCAGCAAAATGAGGAAGGGAAAGGGAATTATAAGTACAATGAGGGATTAGTCAAAGGGATAAGTGAACCAAAAAGGCAGGCAGTGGGGGGAGGGGAGGCACGGTGGCATTTGACACTGTGGACCATGGGTTGTTGGTCGGACTCCTGCAGCCAATGTTTGGACTGCCTGGTACAGTCCTCAGATGGTTCCATTCTTTCCTCACTGGCAGGTTTCAGAAAGTTGTCTGTGGGGTTTACTCCTCTGACAAAGTATTCCTGCCATGTGGGGCTCCGCAGGGCTCTGTACTGTCCCCCATGTTGTTCACAGAGTATATGCTGCTGTTGGGAGACACTGTAAGGTGGTATGGGTTGAGTTTTCACTGCTGTGCAGATGATATTCAGCTCTACCTGTCCTTTGTGCCCGATCAGGGGGGGGAGCTATCTCAAGCTTTAACGACTGCCTTTTTGAGATTGAGGATTGGATGAATGCCAGTTGGCTGATGCTGAATCCGGACAAGACTGAGGTTTTGGTGGTGGACCCAGGCCATTGGGTAGAGGGGCCATTAAAGGGGAGAGCCTTGGGGCTTTGGCTCGACGGTCGTCAGCTGATGACCTCTGAACAGGTGTGAGGTCTGGGTGAGATTCTTGATGATGACTGAAGCTTAAACAGCAGGTGTTATCAGTTGTCAAGACTGCCTTTTGCCATCTAAGGAATGTAGCCCGGATCAAGCACCTAGTTCCACCTGAGGACCTACGAGTTTTGATTTACGCCTTTGTAACCTCATGCCTTGATTACTGTAAGGCCCTGTACCTAAAGCTACCAGGGGTTGATATCTGCCGCTTGCAGCTGGTGCAGAACGCAGCAGCTAGGTTGTTGACTGGGCTACCTAGTAGCTGTCATGTCATGCCGTGCTGTGCGATCTGCACTGGCTGCCTATTCAGTGGTGGATCACCTTTAAGGTCAGTTTACTGAACTACAAGGCCTTACACAGACAGGGACAAAGTTTTCTACACAATCTTCTTCATCCCTATTGCCCCTCCAGGCTGCTTCACTCCACCAATGAGGGATTGCTAGAGATTCCCAGGGTTCGTTTAAAGTCATCTGGGGCCCGTGCATTTGAATTTGTGGCCCCATCCCTGTGGAATTCTCTACCTCATCAGATTCAACAGTGCCTGACAGTGGAGAGTTTTAAATCTGAGTTAAAAACTCATTTATTTACATTGGCATTCTCTGATTTTATTTGATATACTGCAGTTGTTTTTATATGCGTAGTTGTTTTAAGAATTTCTATGGCTATGTACTAGCACTATGGTTTTGGAATAACGCTATTTTACAAATTAATGATGATTGATGATTGATTGATTAATTGTATGAACAGAGGAGCAGTGGGATTAGCCTAGGATCAACAGCAACTGCAGGAATGAGTAGTGAAGTCACAGAGGAGGGATTTTAGTGATACAGTATGGAAGAGGATGCTTATATGTCCTGAAAAACAGAATGGAAAATCCAGTAGTGGTGATGTTTTATACCGGTACAAGCAACATTGGTAAAAAACATGAAACAGATGTTACACAAGGTCCCTGTACCCTAATTGGTACCCTCAGAGGTACACCGTAGACAGCTAGCACTTAAGTGTATGTTATACTAACATATAGGGCTAAGGGCATCTACCGTACAAGAGTAGATGTCAGGATATGAATGCATATTGTTGTAATACACTTTGCTTGCTAATACACATAATTTTCCATGTATTTTCTGTGTATTCCTTACTTGTAAGATGCCAAGGCATCTGTGTCCTTGGAATAATTATGATATGTAAGTCAGCATTGCCACGTTTTGGTGATTTGTACTACTACACTGAGTTATGTAAGACTCTGTATAAGAACTCTTTTGTTCACAAACTGATGACTATACAAAACTGTATAATGTTATCTTGGACCGTGGAGCCACCTCTAATTTAGCCAATAGGGCTCATATCTGTAACTAGAAATGTTTCTGTCTTACAGTAACCATAGCAATTATCATAGGCATATAATGTAATACACTAGTCTTGTACCTCGGAGATCCCAGAAGACACAGAGAAACCTTGAGGTATAGGGAATGCTTAGCACTGGCTCCTGGTTCATATTGGTAAGAACTGCTTAGGGCAACTGTGATTTATCCTTTTGGTAGTAATAAACTTGTTTATTACTCTTATGCAACATGTCTGTGATTACTTGCATTCCCAATATTGCCAAGAACCTGAAAGTGAGGTTTAGACCTCCTAACAAATTGGCGACCGTGTGCTGGTGATATTTGGTGTTTGTAAGTTTTCACTTGTTGCTACAACTTTTCCCTTTCCCACGGAGACAGTAGGTTTACATTCCCGTATCACCTCTCCTGTTTTAAAACCAGTTTGTAGTCACTTACAAAGTCTGGCTGTCATCCTTTTGGGTGTGGTCGATGCTGACTCGACTCACTCAATAACAGCTTTGATTTGTAAGTCTACAAATTATGCAGTAGCCAGGTTGTATATAAAGTGCTCCTACTGTGGATCGATACACAGCACGGTGCCTTTTTCACAGTTTGATTTTTCATTCCTTCCCACAGAATGGCCACCGTATCAAATATCTGCACAGAACTGAGACTCGATGTCCTGAACTTCCTTACCTCCCATGGAGGATGGGCTGACTTCGCGCGGGACTCAAGTCAATCCGAAAACCCTATACTGGGGATTTCAACCCAGTACACAGAGAAGAGACAATCAGCCAATAAATGCCAAGCTAAAGGGTTGATGGTCACGGCTCTCTATACTGCTCTGGAAGCCTCCGAAGCTAGGTTCCAAACCCTTGATCTGCAAATTTCATCTCTTAAGCAACAGATGGGTTTGCAGGAAATGGAATGTGTTAGACTGCAGCAGGACTTGGAGTCTGAACTCCAAACTCTGCAGAATGAAAAGGAATCACCTTTGCATCATTCAGTTCAAGCTGGAGAACAGGAACTTTGTATGTTGATGCAGGAGTGTGAAAGTTTGAGACAGGATAAGGGACAGGCCTTGCAAATGAATGATTTGCTGAGTGCAGCAAATGCTCAGTTGAGTGAGAAAATGGGTGAGCTACAGGACGAGATGAACCAGGTATGTAATGACTTAGAAGTGGCTATTAGGGACAATCGCGAACTGAGCACCGCATATAGAGTGTTGCAAAAGCAAAAGCAAGATGAGGTTGATATGGATGTTACAAGTGTGAGTCATACTGAATGTCAAACCAAGATGGTGAAACTGCACCATCAGTGGGAGGTTCTTGCTGGCCATATTAAGGCAATGGGAGGCGTAGCCCCTGCCTTACATACGTTATCTGAAAGGGAGTTATCAGATGACGACATCTCTCAATACAACTCCCAGTCACACCCCTACTATGTCCCAGAGACCCTACCCAGCCATCCACAACATGGCGGGACCCACTCCACCCTCACCATGTCATACGTCATCGACGTCGTGATGCCCCTCATGGGAGATGCCAACATGGCAGCCCCCCATGATGGGGGAAACGACCCAGAGGCTGGTCCCGATGGCACCGTCGATAGCCGTTATTAATGTGGAAGATAGGCAAGAGATAGAGATGATGATTGAAACTGCAATAGGCAATGTACCTCTTCCTGAGAGAAGTAAATGGGCCATTAAAACCCAGATTAGGCAGCTTCTGCAAGAAGCTGGCACTCAGGAGGGTATTGTCTGCACTGCAGCCGAGGCTGCAGCTCAGGCCACCCTGGACGGTGCTCGAGACAATTTACCTCTGCCTGATCGACCCAGTAATCCCCTACAAATGGCCTACTCTGTTCAGCAAATAGCTGACAGTATTGGTCGGATGAATCCATCTGACAACCTCAGCTGTCACTTGGAAAAGGTGCTTTCTAAATGCGAGATGCTTAGCATCGCTGCAGAATACCAGGTCCAAATACTACACCAAATGATGGGAACACCACCTTTGATGAGGTTGCAGCTGAGCTAATTTCTGCTCACACCCCAGATGTAGTAGGAGTGATGCTTGCATACCCTGTAAAACAGAATGCAAAGGAAAGTCCAGCGACTTACCACCAGACACTTTGGATGGCCTACTGAGCAGGAAAGCACTTGGCACAAGAAGCTGAGGATATAGATCTTATTGAATATAAGACTCTGTTCCTTAGGAACATGATTCCAGCAGTATGAGAAAAGGTAGAGCCAACCACATACCCCAATATGGATAGGTTTGCAGACATCCTTCGGAAAACCGAGAGAGTTTACCAACTCTACATCCGTGATCTGGGCTCCGGTTCCAAGAAAGTAGTTGCCATGGAGCCTGTTCCAGAGACCACGATGCACAACACTGTGGAAGGGCAGGCCCAACACCAACAGGCCCCTCCAGCTGATAACCAACACCCCCAACAGGCCCATCAACAACAACCGCAACAGCAACAACAATGAGGTGGTAACCAGAATTGGCATAAGTACAAAAAGCATAAGGGTAGGGGTAAACCACAACAACAAAGAACAGGCCCTTCATATAGGGAGATAGTCGAAGAGAATCAGAAATTCTGAGAGCTCCTGGGACAAGTGAACTCTGTAGCAGATGCTGTTCCCGCACAGGCCCTTGCAGTGGTCCAACAGGTGACCCAGACCCCAACGGGTCATGGGGACACTGGTGGTGCAGGCTCTCAGGCTCACACAGGCCTGAACTCAGAAGCTCCTCCCTATATAGCATCAGTGCAGCATGGTGAAGTGATTCACAAGAGTCAGGCCCAACCTCTCCATGCTCCCAGCAGTAGAGATTGACAATTACAGGCCCCAGTCCAGATTGTAAACAAGCTAGTCTTGGATACAAACGGAAGGCCCTGCACCGAGGCTGAGATTGGGGGCCGCCTATTAGAAGTCTTGCTAGATACAGGTGCAGCTGTATCTGTGTTACATGATGAACACCCAGACACATCCCCTTGGTCCACTGGACGGAGGACCAACATGTCAGGAGTTGATGGTACTAGGCTACCTGCATACCGTTCTCTACCTTTACCGGTAGAGCTAGGCCATGTAAAGGCCTCACACACTTTCCAGCTAATGATATTGCATGATCATCCTAGTATCATAGGGATTGACTTCCTTGCACCGCACGGCTGTGTGGTGGACCTAGCTAACATGCTACTGATACAGATTCAGGGTCAATACCATACCATTTTGATTCCTGATTCACATGTTGTGGCAACAATCTCTGCCGATGACAAGGAGTATGACGTCATAGATTTGTTCAAAGCTCAAGCACTTTTCCCAAAGCTTCTCCCCATTTTGCAATGACATTTGGAAGCATTGGCAATTAACAAACATGACTGTGGCAGTATGCACACTGTCATCGAAGTGCCAGGCCCAGCACATGAGAGGCAAAGACAGTATCCTTTTCCAGCTGAGGCCTTGCCTTCCTTTAGAGAAACAATCAAGTCACTCCTCAAGCAAGGAGTAATCAGAACTTGTGTTTCTGCTGCTAACTCCCCAGTGTGGCCTGTGAAAAAACCCACAGGTGCCTGGAGACTTACTATTGACTACAGGAAACTAAATCAGGTCACCCTCAGTTGCTCCCCAACTGTGGCTTCAGCACCTGATGTTTTATGAATTTTGACCCCTGACCTAAAATGGTTCAGTGCTCTGGACATTTCCAATGTTTTTTGGTCATTACCATTGGCCCTTAAGAGTCAATATAAGTTTGCCTTCACCTTTGAAGGAAGACAGTACACGTGGACTTGTTTGCCACAAGGATTCCATAATAGTTCTTCCCTGTTCCATCTGCATATGATGGACACCCTCAAAAGTTTCTCTACTCCCCAATGTCTCTTGCAATATGTGGACGACCTGTTGCTGGCAACCTCAACACAGGAACAACATCTGGATCTCTTAGGTGAACTACTGACTCTCATCCAGAGAGCAGGCTTGAAATGCAATCCAGCAAAAGCACAACTATGTCAGAAAGAAGTACTCTTTCTAGGTCTGAAAATAACTGACCAAGGTCAAAGCCCTACCTGGAAGAAGGTACAGGGATTTCAGGACTTGCCATTGCCCACCAGCATGGCAACTCTTCGAAGGTTTCTAGGTATGGTAAACTATTCAAGAGATTTTATTTGTGATTTTGCTCAGAAGGCTGCTCTTCTGTTTGAGTTACTCAAAAAGGACATCCCATGGACTTGGGTCCCTATACACACCCAGGCTGTGACGTCACTGAAGCAGGCCTTGGCCTCCGCCCCAGCTCTGGTCAACCCCAATCCAGCACTACCATTCCATCTGGAATGTGCCACCTCTGACATTGCATGTCAGCAGTGCTGGCCCAGAAGGTTCATGGCACCCTGAGACCCATTGCATATGCATCACAGCTCTTGACCCCAGTGGAACAGAAGGATGGCCATTGTGAAAGGAACCTTCTGGCCACCTACTGGGCTGTCAAGCACTTCCTGTATACCACTGGATACTCCCCACTAATCATCAACACCAACCACACCCCAACTACCTTTCTGCTCTCAGACAGAGTGAAGGATGGGTCAGTCTCTAATACCAGAATGACACACTGGTCACTTCTTCTCCAGGATAGAGACATACAGGTACAACCAACAAAAATTCCATCTATGCTAGCTCATGGACTCCTTTTCCAAGGAGAACCCCATGACTACACTGCAGTCACCTGATCTTCTGGATCCAGGTCCTTTCCTCCCTGCCACGCCACAAATACTTGATAACACCTCTTTGTGTTGTGTCTTTACTGATGGTTCAGCATCCTACTATCAGGGAGAACAAATCGCAGGGATGGGATTCTAGTGATCTACCCTTATGGGAACACTGTCAAAATATCTAAGTGCTGTAGTGTAGCATCATCACAATATGCAGAGATGGCAGCGGTGGCCTGTGCCCTCGAGTTCATCCAGCATGGGACCGAGGATACCATCATTTTTATGGACCCTGACTGGGTTTGTTAATCTCTTACAGAATTTCTTCCTTTCTGGCAGAAGAACTCCTTCCTCTCCTCTGATGGAAGCCCAGTGAAATACAAGGAATTGGTAATATACATACATTCACTGACACAGAAATATGCACACAAATTCTCTGTACACAAAGTTAAAGCTCATTCTCTCCATGACCCCTACCGTGCCTTTAATGACACAGCAGACACCCTTGCCAAGGAAGGGGCCCAAGGGGAGGACACCTGGATGATGGACCATCCAGAGGCCAAAGCAGCAGTACAGATTGCTGCACTCAGGAAGAAACCTGAACCCTTCTCCCCCTTGGACCTCTCAGCAGCCCAACATATTGTTACTGAACTCAAAGAAGTGTTCATATTCCTTGACAAGAGTACCAAAGAGAAACTTCCCACACACAACCCCTACCGGAGGCATAAAGGCAAGTTACACTTGTCACCAGATGACAAGCTCATCTGGTACCAACCAGATGATTCCACCACCAAGTTGTGGGTGGTCCCCGGCACCTGAGATCCGAATTCTTGCACCAAGTGCATGATACACCCACTGGTGGATACCAGGGAGTGGAAAATACCCTCCAAAGACTTAAGACCACCACCTGGTGGCCTGGTGTCACCAAAGATGTTAAACAGTACATAGACAACTGTCTCATTTGTGCGCAAAATAACCCCATCCCTACCAAACGAAATGCCAAACTCTTACCACAATGACACTCTGGCCCTTGGCATGCCATACAGATTGATTTTATTGGCCCCCTGACCAATACCAGCAGAAATAATAAGTATGCTCTTGTGGTAACTGATCTCTTCTCCAAGTGGGTTGAAGCTTTCCCCACTAAGACATACACGTCGAAGACCACTGCCAAAATCCTGGTAGAACAGATTTTCTCCAGGTGGGGCCTACCTCTCAAGGTAGACTCTGACAAAGGAACCAGTTTTACAGTTGAGTTGATGAAAGAATCCCTTGAACTCCTTGGAGTTCAACAGAAGTTCCACATACCTTACCACCCCCAATCCTCAGGTCAAGTAGAAAGAGCCAACAGATGGATTAAGCAAATGCTTTCCAAATTCATTGAGGACAATCCCAAAACCTGGAATTCCCTACTGCGGTTACTCCTTATGGCAATTAGAGGTACACCCTCAACCGCTACCCAGCTCACACCCTTTGAGGTGATGACTGGAAGACAGATGAGATTACCTGAACACCTGTTGTTTGACCTGCACACCCCCACTGCAGATCGTGTGTCTGTAGACCAATATGTGGAAAAACTCAGAAAAGACCTCATACACACACACTTGTATGCTGCCAATTGTATTGGCAAGGCACAGCAACAATCCAAAATAAAGTTTGACAAACACACACAAGAAGTGGATTGGCAGGTTGGAGATCAGGTAATGGTACTCCAATTTGCACATCCCACCCATTCCTTCTCCAACAAGTGGGAAGGCCCATACCCCATTGTCAATAAGCTCAGTCCAGCAGTCTATCAGGTTAGACTCCTGCATAACAATAAGTTGACTGACAAATGGTTACATGCAAACCAGCTGAAACTGTATAAAGGAGCTTAACTACTTTTCCTCACCCCATTGGGTGGAATAGTACTAACATACTAATCTTTGATTTTCCTTTTCAGATACACTGACGAGATGGCTATCTTGTTCCATTATCTCCTCATCTCAGGAGTTATCCCCTGCATCCAAGGTACGGTACCGAACCTCCTACAACACCTTGTTCCTCCAGCACCTCCTCCAGAGGGAGTATCCATCAATATACCAGATAGTCTGATCACTGTCCAGGAAGGTTCCGATGCTTACCTCACTGCCTCGGTTGTTGCTCCTGATAAATAGACCCTACAAATTGAGTGGCAAACCACATCGCAAGGGCAAATTCTCCCTGTGGCCAAACTCTCCAAAGGAACTTTCCAGGGTTGGTCCAATGCTAAATTATCCCCAAATGGTTCTCTGTCCTTGTTACAAACTGCATTAAGACATTCTGGTTTGTACAGCATTACTGCCTTAATTGATCCTTCATACTGTAATTCTTTGTCTAAGGATTCGGCTCGGAAATTTTGTGCTGTACACCACATGACTTCTGCAGCCATATACCTCTCTGTGTTACCACCCACTGATAAACAGCTTTTGGAATGCCCAAAGCATACCCCTGGTCCCCGTAGTGGTCTAACAGCCACTGCCCTCCCAGCTTCATTAATTAATAACTTACAGTTTATGCATATACCTGTTTTGTTTAATCTTACTGGAATATGAAAGAATTTGGTATGTGTCACAATATTAACACATCAGCATTTTATAGTTCATTATTGCTTGATAGTTTAGCTGCATTTCAGATTCGTACTTAAGACCCTATTGCCGGGGTCCACTCTACTGAACATAGAGGCAACTTCAGGAGAAAACCCACTCCTGATGATCTAACTCATAAATGAAAGACACATGAAGTTGACAGTTCTGATGTCACAGGTGCAACAGGTACTGTCACAGGCCTCTTTGGTACAGCTATGTCTATTTGGAATAAAGCAGACATTGCTGCTATCAAAGCTCATTCTGCCAAGCTCTCCACTGGCTTGGTTAACGATATACTACCCCCATTATTGCATGGTGTGGATGGCCTTAGTCAGGAAGAAAGATACACTGTATACAACATGCACGACATTGCTAAGGCATTCACTGATTAGCGAGATAAGATCAACGCACTCACAACAAAATCATAAAGAAACAGATAAACAATACATTGCTAGAGAAATACTTCGCTCTGCCTACTGCTCATACATTATCATTACCATCAACAATCTCTTCCGTGATCTAGAATCTGGAAGAATCCCTGATATCATACATGCCAGACGCATCTCCAAATGGTATTGTCCCCGATGTAAAACCCCTGGCTGTATTGCTATGTGTATGCAACAAGCTTTAGCCATTCCTCTTTCTACAGCTAGGAATTTGGGGTTTGTGACCAGACACCCTAATACTGGTCCTTGTTTTGATGCTAAGAAATGTTCCATAACAGATACCATGTTTGTTTCTTTTACTGTCTCTTTACCACGTTTTGATCCCACTACAGCTTTGTTCAACAAGCTTGCACTGGTCCACTCGATCGGGCATTGGATGAAAATATCTACAGAGAACTCCTGGATCTACCACCTCTACTGGTTTTCCATCTTTTCCTGGATGCCTGGGTGGCTCCACACATGGACTGCTGTGCAAAGAAGCAATACATTTACTTGTGCCGATGTGATGTATTTGATGTTATTCAACCTGTTTGTGGTTAATCTCCAGATAGCATTGATTGGACTTTCACCATGGGTGATGACATCACCAAGAATGGCACTAATTGCTTGGATTCAAATTTGGCTCCAGATAAGCTCTACCAATCATATCATGAGGAGGTTCATCGCCTGTCAACACGGATTTCGAAGATGGCCTACACCTGCCCTGTCCAGTTGCAAAAGTGGAGACTCCCTACTGTTCACTCACAGTATAATTCTGATGGGGAGTATTGTGTGGTAACTTACTTTAAAAGCTATACTTATGGATCTCTTACATGTGTTATTGAATACCCCAATTTCTGTTTTGTCCCCCGCCAGGAGACTGTCATTGGACATACCATCATAACCCCCATCCCCCTCCTGGATGCAGACATCATTGATGGTAACCCCGATTATCTGCTCACACTGTCTGAATACTTACCATATTTTAATGTACACCTAGACCCACTGACACTTACAATAAAATCACTTTTAGACAGGAAAGACACACAACTCATCCACATCAGCAATAATATGACCAAGGCCAAATAAGCTATCCTCTCATTGATTAATGATGGTGACATGAATGACGCATTGACTAACACCTAGTTAGAGATTACTTTTAAGGGTTTTGTTATTATACAAACATTTTTAATCTTTATCTTGATTATTATGCTCTGTTGCCTACGGTGCACACTGCTCCAACACCGTGAGCAGCTCGAGTTCCTTTACAAAGCTCGTGCATCGGGTTTGTAAACGACCACTGCTCTCTGGCCTTTCTCTAGATTCACCTGTGTTGCCCTTGGAGGCAACAAGGGGGGGAATGTTACGCGAGGTCCCTGCACCCTAATTAGTATCCTCAGAGGTACACCGTAGACAGCTAGCACTTAAGTGTATGTTATACTAACATATAGGGCTAATGGCATCTACTGTACAAGAGTAGATGTCAGGATATGAATGCATATTATTGTAATACACTTTGCTTGCTAATACACATAATTTTCCATGTATTTTCTGTGTATTTTTTACTTGTAAGTTGCCAAGGCATCTGTGTCTTTGGAATAATTATGATATGTAAGTCGGCATTGCCACCTTTTGGTGATTTGTATTACTACACTGAGTTATGTAAGACTCTGTATAAGAACTCTTTTGTTCACAAACTGATGACTATAAAAAAATGTGTAATGTTATCTTGGATCATGGAGCCACCTCTAATTTAACCAATAGGGCTCATCTCTGTAACTAGAAATGTTTCTATCTTACAGTAACCATAGTAATTATCATAGGTATATAATGTAATACACTAGTCTTGTACCTCGGAGATCCCAGGAGACACAGAGAAACCTCGAGGTACAGAGAATGCTTAGCACTGGCTCCCGGTTCATATTGGTAAGAACTGCTTAGGGCAACTGTGATTTATCCTTTTGGTAGTAATAAACTTGTTTATTACTCTTATGCAATGTGTCTGTGATTACTTGCATTCCCAATATTGCCAAGAACCTGAAAGTGAGGTTTAAACCTCCTAGCACAGGCATAAGAATATATTTGTTGACCTTTGGTCAAAAGTTGAAATGTGGCAAAAGTAAGAATATGGTCCCTGAAAACAGTCTAGTAGTGCAGCTGAAGCATTATTATACACTATGCTGGTGATCTGAGTTCAGCAATGGACTTGGGTCACTCAAAGGCTAGCTGGGAGAAGGAGGACTGAGCATCCCATGAACAGCTTATCTCCCTCTGCGAAGGGAAATACTGCATGTTTGTCTGCCACCTAGTGGAGACTAGGTGGAAGACCATGAAGAACACAATAGCAGAGGAGGGGCATCTGCATGTCACCAGTACATCCACATACTAATGAGCATGTACATGTGCATCATTGCATGCTGACAACCACTAGGGGTGAAAATGTGGAGGACCCACCCCCAACCCGGCTGGCAGGATGTTGTCAGCATCCCTGCAGGCCCCACACCACCAACTGTTATACCCATGGATCAGATACTGGTCCTGGACATATGATTCAGGTAAGTCCAGGGAAGGTAGCTGATGGGACTGAGGGTTACAAGCAGATGGAGGACAGCATGGGAAGATCAGACCATAAAAACTTATATCAAATATGATTTTAGTCTCCAACTGCCTAGAGCTAATGCTGCCAAACAAAGGGATATCAGATCAACAAACACGTAGCTTAAAACTTGGCCTAAGATAACAACTATACCCTTTCTGAGACATTGGGGGCATGAACTGGATGAGAAATAATACATATGCAAAAAATGGGTTACAGTTAAATCAGAAGGGGGAAAGAATTCTTGCAGAGGATTCCAAAGCCAATACAGCCAGCTTTAAACTAAAGGAAAGGGAGCAGAAGGGAATGTAATGAAAATAAAATGCCAAAACATGTCAAGCAGGTAGAAACAGCAATTGAAACTAATAAAGCTTCCGGTTGTAATATCCATACTCTACACAAAAGGTATGAACTAGATAAAAAAGCGATCCTAGAAGAAATGATCTATTATGAAAAACCCAACATAATGTAATTGGAGAATAGTGGAAATATTATGGACCAAAGATGTCTAGGGAAAGGAAATGTATGGTTATAAATACAGTATACAGACAGGACAGAAGCTGCAGAAAAGGAGGAGGTGTAGTGAATAACATGGAACATTTCACCTAAACAAATGCTTTGTGGTACAACTTGTAAATACAGGCTGGCCAGTCTAACGTTGTTGACATAACTGGAAAAGGTCCTCATCTCTATGATATTACAAGCATTTGTCAATTCCGAATGTTTGCTTGCTGGCATTGGAATTGGTAGTGTAGGAGTTACAGAGCTACATAACAGGATGGCAGTGAAGTATTGAACTGAACCCAACCCCACCAGCACTCTGCAGAGACTGATAGGCATTGGGGTGTGCCTTTGGGTCATCAGGCATAATGGCCATGCCATTTCACCACACCCTACCCTGCAGACACCGACAAGTGTCACAGTGTGCCTTGAGGTCTTTGGCCCTGATGCGCACCCCATTCCATCAGGAAATATGGTGAGATGGGTGCAGTATAGGAGAATGGGGTGAACTTTGGGGCCAAAGAGTCCAAGGCACACCTCAATGCCTCTCAGTGGCTGCAGGGTGTGGGTAGGGGTGGAATGGTATGAGCATTGCAGGCGACAATCCCAAGTCACAGCCCTGATGCCTGTCCTTCTCTACAGGGTGGGGCGTTATGGTCAGAAACCCTAACACCTCAGGCATTCATTGGTATTTTCACTCCAAATTTTCAACATGTTTTTTTGGTGACCCCCATCTCATGAACCGTGGCAATATCAGTTTGTTAGCTGAAAGCTGCTTTTGCAGAGCGACTATGGCATTTGTCACCACAGCTGCAAAAACACATTCCGAACAGGATGTGAAAAATGACAGCTGTACTGTTCATGGGGAGGTGTAAAAAATGGCAATGTTGAAAATCTGCAGTGAATATATTAAAAAAACTGGTGAAGTCACGAGCGTGCATAGAAACTTGCAATGCACACCCATAATGTAATTAGTTGGGGATTTTTTACAGCAGATTGTCAACACAGGCATTTTGGAACCTCCGATCATGAACAGTGTCACTGTGATTTTTTTTATCTGTCCCGAACAATGATTTCCCACAGTGACCACGCATTTCTGTGTGTGGCAGGGTCTGGGTTACTGCCTTCTTGAGATCTTCTCCCCCCCTTTCACTCTTCAAGTCTGTTGCAAAAGCATTTATTTATTTTTTTCTATCGTTACTTTCTCTGTTCTCCTCTCTTTTTTTTCTGTGTTCCCCATTAGGTAGGAAGGCCACCTGCCTAATGTTCTCACTATCTTTGTTCCTCTTAAAAGAAGAAATTGATCTCTACAGACAGTCCCGATTCTGTCCTGTACTTCGTGACTGTTCGCACACTCGCCTACGCGAATGTGCTCATGATGCCTGCACGAATGTGCGCATATTGCAGTAGCGAGTCGGTATCTTAAAATACATTTCAACCCCTTCATTTAGCTTGCGATGGTAAGAGGATGTTGTTTAAAGGATAAAGTCATGGAAAATCCCTGTTACCATCTTGAAACCCCCCAAGCTGCCCAGTGAAAATGAAAGCCTGAACTCAGTGATAGGGACTTTAGAAATGCAGAAAGAGCTTGGGAAAGTTTTTAGTACAGTTTCCTCACTGTTTGGGGGCTAAAACTCCACATTTAAGTGCTAGCTTGAGACTCAGCCTTCCTGCTGAGTGGAAATTAAAGCAGAGCAAAGCCCAAGTGGTAGTTCAATGAGGTAGTCATTTGTTTAGGGTTTTAAACAAAAGCACACAGCTTCAGTCTGCAGTTCTGAATGAGACTAACATTGTTGGTTCTGTGATACCAACCTACGTTTTGTTGCATGTTTTGGTTAAGGATTTTCTGAACTTCTGAACTATAATAATGTCTGTCTGAACTGAACTGATAAATGGATTTGAATCATTACCTGTAGGGATGATGTTTTGAAGATGTTTTGAAGAGTTTAGTGCTGTGACCTTATGATATCAGGACTCCAATCCGTCCAGCTTATTCTATGTCCATCTAAGTGCCGGCTGGCCAATCTCTTCATATATTTATACAGACAATCTGTGGGAGGAGCCTGGAGATCATAGGTACAGCCCATTTCTGTGTTAAAATATGTTAGAAACACATATTTCGAACACTCCAATCCCTTCTATAGGTTAGATATCTTGCTTATTAAACTCTGGATATATCCAAAATGATATTAAAATATATTATAAAGTTTTTGGTTGTAGTTATGTAAGAAGGGGAGGGGCTTTCTGGACCACGTGTCAACTTTGTATTATATAAGCAGCAAAGGGCTGTTCATAGTCAGTCTAGTCCAGGGCTCAGCAAGGTGCTGACCCCCTCCTTAGTGTATTCTAAGGGAAGTTGTTTGCATGTTTATTTCCTGGATTCTGGAACTTTTGGTTTGTTCCTTGGAAGAAGTATTCCTCATTTGTTTTTGTTATTCAGACAGTTCAATTTATTTTTGTTTTTGTCTCCTGTTTTGAATAAAACCTCTCCAGTACGTTTCATCTAAGCTGGTGTCTGAGTTTGAATCCCACAACACTTCCACACTGGTGACAGAAGTGGGATGCTCCAGGGCTGTGTCTAGTGGTCTTGGGGTTCTGAATATCGGTCAAGGTACTCATGACACTGTAAGATGGAACAAGCTGCTTCTAGCACCCCAGCTGCCAGTTTACCAGAGGGTGTATGGACTGGTAAGATGACGGAACTAACTCAAGAACCTTTATGGACTGGTTTACCTGATGTGAAGAGAAGGGAGACCAAGAGAGAGGAAAAGGACAAGAAGGAAGGTGCTACCACTGCAGAGGAAAACAATCCTGAAGAGATATCCCCTGAGGAGACACAGGATCTTTTGAGGTGGTTGTGTACCCGACAATTGGACTTGGAGAGACTACGAGAATATGATCTTGTGCAAAATGAAGCATGTTGGACAGACACCCTATGGGCCATCCAAGCTATAGGTGTGGCTAGACCTCCAGTACCCAGAGAAGTGGAGGGACCCAAGGATATAAAACTGTCCAAGCTAACAGAAAGCAATGACACCGAGGCCTATATGACAACCTTTAAAAGAGTGGCAGAAGCCTGCAAATGGCCTAAGGAACAATGGGTTGTGAGGTTGGCCCCATACTTATCTGGAAGAGCCCAACTTGCCTACAGTTATATTGACAGGAGACATGTGAATGACTATGATTATCTGAAACAGGTGATACTGAAGCGCTATGATATTAGTGTAGAGACTTACCGACAGAGGTTCCGAACCTACAGATATCATAGAAAAGACTCACCACAAGAGGCATATACCCGTCTGCAGGATCTGTGCTATAAATGGCTACAACCTATGACAAAGACCAAGAACAAGTGATGGAGGCTATTATTCTAGAGCAATTTATCAAAATATTGCCACAGGAAACACAAATATGGGTGAGGGAACATCACCCAGAGACACCACAGAAGGCCATCAACCTAGCAGAAGACTATATATCTGCTAGAACTTCCAGACCAAAAAGCTACTATGGGACATGAGGACCCTCACCCACGGTAAGACCCTCTGTGCCTAATACCACTGATACTGCTATAAAATCTGGGGGAACTGTGAATGCTGTAACTACAGGGCCTAACAGACCTGGGAGGGGCCAGGACTCGGACATTATTGGTCATGGATGTCAAGAAAAGGGGCATATTGCTAGATTCTGCCTTCGTAAAAAGAAGGAACATTCCCATCTAGCCCTAGCCAATTGGGGTCACTATATGATACCTGTACATCTAAATGGAAAGGAGTTGCCTGCCCTCTTAGATTCTGACAGTAGACAGACACTAGTACAAGCATCTTTGCTGCCAAAGGACAGAACTTTGAATACAACTAGAGTTACGTGCATTCCTGGGGATATTCACACCCATCCAGTGCAATATGCCACCCTGGGGGTGCTGGGCGGGAACAACAGTTGGCAGTTGGTTTAGTCCCCAACCTCCCTGTGCCTCTGGTAATTGGGCATGAATATCCTAATTTTGACACTCTTCTGCCCAATATCGGAGATTTAGCTGCTGTCACCACTAGGGCACAAAGCGAACAGGTACCATCAGTAACTCAAATGTTTCTCTTTGAAGAAAACATTTTTTCCAGCCCTGGGAAGGACCAAAAGACAAGACACATAAGGAAAAGGGAAAAGTCGTTATGGAACTGTAGAAAAGACATTGTTTCTATGATGAACAAACAGAATGTACATAACATGTTCAAAATAGAACAAAGTAATGATGTAACCTTACAACCTTGCTTTTCACAGGTGGTGAAATCTGATGACAAGGATGAATATCCTAGATATGTTATAAATGACCAACTGTTATATAGAGAATGCAGATATCCTAGGACAGGGTTGGTAATAGAACAGTTGATGGTTCCAACCCAGTATAGGGAACTGTTAATATCTCTGGCCCATGATGTAACTATGGCAGGCCATTTGGGTAAAGACAAGACCCTAAGTAGGTTATTATATAGGTATTTCTGGCCAGGAATCCATGCACAAGTATCAACATATTGTAGTAGTTGTCCAGAGTGTCAGAAGGTAGCCGATATTACCAGGATAGATAAAGTACCCTTACAACCATTCCCATTAATAACTAAACCTTTTGAATGCGTGGCAATGGACATAGTAGGCCCATTACCTAGCAGCAGTAAAGGGAATCGATTCATCCTGGTAATATGTGACTATGCCACCCGCTATCCAGAGGCAATTCCCTTGTGAAATGTTACTGCCGCTTGCATAGCAGATGAATTGTTGAAGGTTTTCAGCAGAATGGGAGTACCCAAAGAGATCCTGACAGACAAGGGTAGTAATTTTCGGTCGAATCTATTGACCCGCCTCTACCAGTCTTTAGGTATAGGAGCATTATACACCTCCCCCTATCACCCTCAAACCAATGGGCTGGTGGGGAGGTTTAATAAAACCATAAAAAAGATGCTAATGAAATTTGTAACAGAAGAAGGTAAGACATGGGATGTGCAACTACCCTTTCTAATGTTTGCCTATAGGGAGGTACCACAGTCTTCTACGGGGTTCTCCCCATTTGAATTGCTCTATGGGAAAAACCCTAAAGGACCCCTTGATATTATCAAAGAACAGTGGGAAGGCATGAAGGGTACAGAGAGTACACCTCCCCTGGAATACGTTACACAACTAAGAGATAAATTAAAGAAATACAGTGACATTGCACAGCATTATAATCAGGGAAAACAGGCAGCTCAGAAACAATCCTATGACAAAGGAGTGGGTCAAAAGGACTTGCAGCCAGGGGACAAAGTATTGTTATTACTACCCTCTTCAGATAATAAATTAACCATGAAATGGAAAGGCCCTTATACCATTCAAAAGCAGGTAGGGCCTGTAAACTATGAAGTTGATGTCCCCAAAAGAAGGAAACGGTTGCAAATCTATCATGCCAACCTATTAAAGAAGTGGCATGAGGGAAAACCGTTCCCCATTATGTTTGTATATCCTGAGCAAAGCAACTCTGAGTTAGACCAGGCCCACCAGAGGTTAGAAGGCAATGAAAGGTATGAAACATTGAATATAAACCCAGAATTGGACACTCTACAAATACAAACACTAGATAACATATTAGAGACCTATAAAAGACTGTTCTCCTGCCAATCTGGGAAGGCCCTGGGATTAGAACATCACATACATTTAAAACAAGAGACTCTAATCAGGCAAAAGTCCTACCGTCTGCCAGAGAATGTACGGGGTGAAGTTATTAAAGAACTGAAAAAAATGCAAGCATTAGGGGTGATAGATCCCTCCACTAGTGAATGGGGATCACCAATGGTCATGGTGGAAAAGAAAGAAGGAGGCATAAGGCTATGTCTTGATTTTCGCCGTCTTAATGCTGTCTCAAAATTTGGCGCATACCCTATGCCCCGAATTGATGACATCATTGACCATTTAGGGAAAGTCCAATACATCAGTACCCTAGACCTCACAAAGGGGTACTGGCAAATACCCCTTGACCTCCTAGCCAAAGACAAGACAGCTTTTAGCACCCCACTAGGGCATTTCCAGTTTAGAACCATGCCATTTGGGCTCCATGGGGCACCGGCCATGTTCCAACAATTTATAGACACTATACTCAGATCACATATGGGCTATAGTGCTGCATACCTGGATGACCTGATAGTGCTCAGTTCTAGCTGGGAAGATCATTTACATCATCTAAACCAGGTTTTAGAAGCCATTTCTCAAGCAGGGGTAACAATAAATCCAACAATGTGTGCTTTGGCTATGAGGGAGGCTAAGTATTTAGGCTTCAGGATAGGGTATGGCCAGGTGAAGCCAGATATAGACAAGGTTGACGCCATGGCCAATAGCCCCTGTCCTTTAATGAAGCATCATGTAAGATCTTTCCTATGCCTTGCTGGCTATTATAGACATTTTGTGCCCAACTTCTCAACTATAGTAAGTCCTTTGACAAACCTAACAAAAAAAATATCCCGTCCAAGGAGAAGTGGACACCGGCATGTGAGGAGGCATTTTGCACCATAAAAGGATATCTATGTGCTTCCCCTGTACTTAGGAGTCCTGATTTTAACCTTCCTTTTGTGGTGCAGACTGATGCCTCCAACACAGGGATTGGTGCCGTGTTAACTCAGCTGGTGGAAGGGGAAGAGCATCTGGTAGTGTACATTAGCAGGAAGCTACATACGAGAGAAATCAAATATTCAACTGTCAAAAAAGAATGTTTGGCCCTGAAATGGGCAATAAAATCCTTAAAGTTTTATCTTTGGGTGGTGGGCTTCGAAGTATGGGCAGACCATAACCCCCTATGCTGGCTTCACGCCATGAAAGACAAGAATCCCCGGATAATGCGATGGTATTTGGCATTACAGCCATGTAAATTTACCATAGACCAGGTTCCGCTAATAAAAATACAGACTATATGTCCAGATATGGAGGAGGACTCAGTGAGTCTAATTAGACAGAAACAGACCTCGGGGTAATGAAGTAATAGGTATCTGAATACATATTGTTTTTTTTTAGATATCATGTTGTCTATTAGTATGATGTCTTAAAAAAGGGACCCCGAGGTGGAGCTTCGGAGAGTGGGTGGGCTGAAGCTCCATCTCTCCTCGGAGAGATCTGGTTATTTAGGATCCGTTACAGATGTAGGAAAATGAAAACCCTTTCTAGGGTTCCCTCTTAGGTGGGGAGGAATATGTGCTAGGGTCTGGGTTACTGCCTTCTTGAGACCTTCTTCCCCCCTTCACTCTTCAAGTCTGTTGCAACAGCATTTTTTTTTTTTTTTCTATCGTTGCTTTCTCTGTCCTCCTTTCTTTTTTCTGTGTTCCCCATTAGGTAGGAAGGCCACCTGCCTAATGTTCTCACTATCTCTGTTCCTCTTAAAAGAAGAAATTGGTCTCTAGAGACAGTCCCGATTCTGTTCCGTACTTTGCAACCGTTCGCACAGTCGCCTACGCGAACGTGCATATGATGCCTGCACGAATGTGCGCACGTCGCGATAGCGAGTCGGCATCTTGAAATACATTTCAACCCCTTCATTTAGCTTGTGATGGTAAGGGAATGTTGTTTAAAGGATAAAGTCATGGAAAATCCCTGTTACCATCTTGAAACCCCTTCCCCCCTAGATAGGGCAGAAGCTGCCCAGTGAAAACGAAAGCCTGAACTCGGCAATAGGGACTTTAGAAATGCCGAAAGAGCTTGGGAAAGCTTTTAGTACAGTTTCCTCACTGTTTGGGGGCTAAAACACCACATTTAAGTGCTAGCTTGAGACTCAGCCTTCCTGCTGAATTGAAGTTAAAGCAGAGCAAAGCCCAAGTGGTAGTTCAATGAGGTAGTCGTTTGTTTGGGGTTTTAAACAAAAGCACACAGCTTCAGTCTGCAGTTCTGAATGAGACTAACACTGTTGGTTCTGTAATATCAACCTACGTTTTGTTGCATGTTTTAGTTAAGGAATTTCTGAACTTCTGAACTATAATAATGTCTGTCTGAACTGAACTGATAAATGGATTTGAATTACTACCTGTAGGGATGATGTTTTGAAGATGTTTTGAAGAGTTTAGTGCTGTGACCATATGATATCAGGACTCCACTCCCTCCAGCTTATTCTCTGTCCATCTAAATGCCGGCCAGCCAATCTCTTCATATATTTATACAGACAATCTGTAGGAGGAGCCTGGAGATCATAGGTACAGCCCATTTCTGTGTTAAAATATGTTAGAAACACATATTTCAAACACTACAACCCCTTCTATAGGTTAGATATATTGCTTATTAAACTCTGGATATATCCAAAATGATATTAAAATATATTATAAAGTTTTTGATTGTAGTTATGTAAGAAGGGGAGGGGCTTTCTGGACCACAAGTCAACTTTGTATTACATAAGCAGCAAAGAGCTGTTCATAGTCAGTCTAGTCCACGGCTCAGCAAGGTGCTGACCCCCTCCTTAGTGAATTCTAAGGGAAGTTGTTTGCTTGTTTATTTCCTGGATTCTGGAACTTTTGGGTTGTTCCTTGGAAGAAGTATTCCTCATTTGTTTTTGTTATTCGAACAGTTCGATTTATTTTTGTTTTTGTCTCCTGTTTTGAATAAAACCTCTGCAGTACGTTTCATCTACGCTGGTGTCTGAGTTTGAATCCCACAACACTTCCACACTGTGCTGAAAGTGTGAAAACACATTTCGGCCATGTTGTGAAAAATGACAGCTGTACTGTTCTTAAGGAAGTGTGAAAAAATGCCACTGGTGAAAATCTGGATTGAAAATATTACAAAGTCATGAACTTACAAGGGTGCATGGAAACTGCACAATGCTCACTCATAACACAGTCATTTTATGGACTTTTGTCACCAAATTTTCAACATTGCCATTTTAAGACCTCTGCTCATGACCAGTGTCACTGATTTTCTTAATCTGTCCCAAACATTGCTTTCGCACACTGACTGCACCATTGTGTGCTATATGTGCGGAAACACATTTTGAGTGAGATGTGAAAAATGGCAGCTGTATTGCTCATAAGAAAGTGTGGTAAAATGGCAATGTTGAAAACCTGGCGTGCAAATATTAAAAATTTGCAAACTTGAGAGCGTGCGTAGGAACTGCGCAATGTGCACTCCTAAAACAGTCATTTTTGGGAATTTATTCACCAAATGTTCAACATAGCCATTTTAAGACCTCTGCTCATGAACAGTGTCACTGAGATTTTCTTAATCTGTCCCAAACATTGATTGCACACACCGACTGTGCCATTGTGCGCTACATGCGCGGAAACACATTTTCGTCGAGATGTGAAAAATGACAGCTGTACTGCTCACAAGAAGGTGTGGTAAAATGGCAATGTTGAAAATCCAGAGTGCAAATATTAAAAATTCATGAACTTACGAGCGTGCGTAGGAACTGCACAATGCACGCTTGTAAAACAGTCATTTTAAGGAATTTTTTCACCAAATTTGCAACATAGGCTTTTTGAGAGCCCACCTTATGAACACTGGTACTGTCATTTTGTTAATCGGTCCGAAAGGTGATTTTGTGCAGTGACCGCAAAATCACTCTTCGGGCCTGATTCACACCATGGCAGTGACAGAATTCATGAGGATGGGTCCCAAAAACTCCATGTTGAAAATTTGGTGCCAAAATTCCAAAAAATGCCTGAGATATGCAGCAAAGTTGAAAAAACCCTATTTATTACATTATACAGCTTACCAGCATTTCCTCAGTTCGCGGTTGGCTTTGAAGAGTGCAGAGGTGTTCCCGGGCCACCGAAGATCGTCATGCTGGACTCAGCAGGTAAGAATGGGGTGAAGGGGTGTGGGGATGCAGGGTACACAGTGGGTGGGTGCGGGTGGGGGCAGGGAGACTACGAGGGCCTTTTTTTTGTTTACAGGTTTTAATTTTTTTATTATTAAGACAACGCTGGACGTTTGCCATGCTGGGGTGGGCTCCCAGCGAGGCAGCTAGAAAGCCTGTTTGAGGGGGGCTGGAGCCAGCGGGGGATTGGGTACCCCCATTGGCTGCAACAAGTTTTGCCACGCTTGGGTGGGCTCCCATCGTGGCACCTTGAAATCTTTTGGGGGGAGCGTGGAGCTGTGGAGCCGATGGGGGATTTGGCACTCTCGTCGGCTATAACTGTTTTTACCACACTAGGGTGGGCTCCCAGCGTGGCACCTGCACAGTTTTTTTGGCAGGGGGGTGTGAAACCGAAGTGGGATTGGGCACCCCCATCGGCTATACAGTATGTGCGTGGAGGGGAGCGCATGAGTACTCAAAATGCATGTGTGTGCGCCTGTGTGGGGAGGAGCACTGTCACTCAAGCGGTAAGTTTCTCTTTAACTGTATGGCACTGCATTTTGGATCATCACACTATGTTTCTTGCACATGCGTGCAAGCAAACATAATAATGGATAAAATGATGCAGAACAAATTGTTTGCACAAAGCACATACAGTATTTCATCATGCTTATTAAGTGTGGTATAGTTCGACAGGCTAACAGTACAGCCCCTTTCATCTACAGCCGAAATTAAATTAGCATTATATTATGGATATAAAAAAATCCAATAATCTGATTGGCTGAGGAACTCGGAACTCAGTGCCAATATCCCAGGACAACAGCATTAGAAGAAGGTTCTGTAGCCTCTTCATAATAAAATCAATAGTACCAGCCATTCCTGACTGCCCTCACAAATGTGGCTGTCACCCTTATCCACTAAAATCTTTCAACAAGATCTTAAAAATAAAACTGTCTTAAAATTATCAACATAATTAAAAGTTATTTGCCTCATAATACCATTCTTATACAAACATATATAACTTAAAAATGAAGTTACAGTACTTAGAATTTTAATTTATGGAGTTTCTTTGCTGACCATGAAAAATCCCCCTCCTATTCTCACCTGCTTACTAGGGAAATCAGTGTTGTTTATGCTGTTACAGATAAAAAAAACACCCTGGTTCCATCTGAGGCCTTCTGTTGTGTGCTAATGGGAGTAAACATTTTGCCACCAGAACTGAACAGAGGTTTGAATTCTTGCATTCCATCTCCAATAAACATTCCATCTCTTGAATGTTGGCAAGACAGAGAATAAACAAGACAGATAAACGAGAGAGACTATTATAAAAAAGAACACGCATTTGTCAATGCCGAATGTTGTCTCGCTGGCATTGGCATTGGTAGTGCCTGAGTTAGAGACGCATAATAGGAATAGCAGTGAAGTATTGAAGTGACACTAACCCCACCCCCACCCTGTAGAGACCGACAGGCATAGGGGTGTTCCTTTGGGTCATCAGCTATAACGCTCATGCCATTGTTCCTCACCCTACCCTGTAGACACTGACAAGTGTCATGGTGTGCTTTGGGGTCTTTGGGCATTATACTTACCCCATTACATAGAAACATAGACTTTGATGGCAGATAAGGACCGCTAGGCCCATCTAGTCTGCCCATTTCCCTACCTACAGGATAGGCCGCAGATCCTATTTAACCAACAGCCTATATCTTCCTGCCCCCCCACAAGAATTGCCTTATGTCTGTCCCATGCATTCTTGAATTCTCCCACAGTTTTAGGCTCCACAACTTCCTCAGGAAGGCTGTTCCATGCATCCACTACCCTCTCTGTGAAATAATACTTCCTCACATTGCCCCTGAACCGTCCTCCTTCTATTTTTAAATTGTGTCCCCTTGTTCTTGCAAGTCTCTTTTTCTGAAAGATGCTACCCTCTTGGACTTTGTTGATTCCCTTGAGGTACTTGAAAGTTTCTATCATGTCCCCTCTCCTTCTTTCCTCAAGGGTATACATATTAAGCTCCTTTAGTCTCTCCTCATACGGCTTCTCTTGCAGACCCTGCACCATTTTAGTTGCCCTCCTCTGGACTGCCTCTATCCTGTCTATGTCCTTGCAGAGATGGGGTCTCCAGAACTGGACACAGTATTCCAGATGGGGTCTCACCAACTGTCTGTACAGAGGGATAACAACTTCCTGTTTTCTGCTGCTGATGCCTCTCCCTATACATCCCAGTATACCCCCGGCCCTCCCTACTGCCTTCTCACATTGCTTGCTAACCTTAAGGTCATGTGATATGATTACCCCCAGGTCCCTTTCCTGTTTTGTCATTGTTACTACCTCCCCACCCATTGTGTATTCTTCCCCTGGGTTCTTGTTTCCCAGGTGCATTATTTTGCACTTTTTTGCATTGAATCCTAGCTGCCATACGTTTGACCATTCCTCCAACCTTGCCAAGTCCCTTTTCATCCTTTCCACGCCTCCTTGTGTATCAACCCTGTTGCAGATCTTTGTGTCATCTGCAAAAAGGCATACTTTTCCTTCCAGTCCCTCTGCAATGTCACTGATGAAGACATTAAAAAGGACTGGACCCAATACTGAACCCTGCGGTACCCCACTAGTAACGGCCCTTTCTTCAGAGTGGACTCCATTTACAATTACCTTCTGTGTCCTGTTGTCCAGCCAATGTTTTACCCAGGCTACCACCCTGGGACCCACTCCCAGGCTGGTTAATTTGACTAATAATCTTTTGTGTGGGACTGTGTCAAATGCCTTGCTAAAGTCTAGGTAGGCCATGTCCACAGCCCCTCCCTGGTCTACTACTTTGGTCACCCAGTCAAAGAAATCTATTAGATTCGTCTGACATGACCTTCCCGCTGTGAACCCATGCTGCCTTGGATCCTGTGCTCCACTGACCTCTAGGTACTCAACTATTTTTCCTTCAGAAGTGACTCCATCACTTTCCCTACCACAGAGGTCAGACTGACAGGTCTGTAGTTTCCTGCCTCTGTCTTGGTCCCACTTTTGTGAAGGGGAATCACATCCACCTTCCTCCAGTCCTCGAGTACCACACCATCCCCCATGATTTATTAAAAGAGTAGCCAGTGGTTTCACTAGTTCCTTCCTTAATTCTTTTAGAATTCTGGGGTGAATTCCATCAGGACCCATTGCTTTGTCCACCTTCAGTTTTAGGAGTTCTTGGAGAACCCTTTCTTCTGTGAAAGGACTGGGATCGACCCCCCATCAAGAGTGCTTCTGTTAATTGGATTAGGCACTTCCCCCTCCTCTTTTGTGAATACCGAGCAGAAATATTCGTTTGGTATTCCTGCTTTTTCACTGTCCCCCTCTGCCCACCCACCGTTTATTCTATTCAGCCTCACTATCCCTCCCTTTGTCTTTCTACGCTCGCTGATGTACCTATAAAAGGTTTTATCCCCCTTCTTAACTGAGGTTGGCTATCTTTTCCTCAGTTGGGGCCTTTGCTATTCTGACTTCCCTCCTGCTTCTTTCTGCCTTAACTGGTACAGCTCTCTGTCCTGCTCCTTCTGTGTTTCCTTATACTTCTGGAATGCTATCTTTTCTTCTTGACTTTCACAGCCACCTCTCTTGAGAACCATAGTGGCTTTTCTTTCATTTTGATTTGTTTATTTGCTTCACACAAGGCTTGTTACCTCTGTGATGGCAGTTTGATAATTCCCATTGTTGCTCCACACTCCTTCTAGCCTGTTTGCTAGTGCTTTCTGAGGCACTCTCCCATCTTGCCAAAGTCAGCCCTCCTAAAGTCCAGTACCCTCACTTTTGTATGGCTTGACTCTGTAGCTGAGTTTAACGTGAACCACACTGTTTGATGGTCACTTGTCCCCAGATGGCAACCCACTTCTAGATCTGAGATCCTCTCACTGCCCCGTTTGAGAATTGCAGGGTCTAAGATTGCTCCCTCACGTGGGTTCGAAACTAACTGTCTAATGTCTGCCACCTGTGGGGCGTCAAGAATAGCCCTGCTCTTGGATGTGGCTGCAGCAAATGTGCTCCAGTTAACATCTGGCATATTCAGGTCTCCCATCAACAGTATCTCCTTTCTCTGCCATTCTAAGAATGCCTTCCATCATATCCTTGTCCATTCCTTCCCCTGACATGGGGGTCTGTACACAACCCTGTGCAGGATTGTGGTGCCCTTTCCAGTCTCCAAGGTGACCCACAGTGCCTCCTCCCTCCCTGTTTACTCTTTTGTTCAGTTGCTTTTATCCCTTCCTTTACATGAGGCTACTCCTCCCCTCTTCTCCCCTGCCTGTCTCTCCCTGTAGGTTATGTGCCTGGTATGTTAACATCCCAGTCATGGTTCTCTGTGTACCATGTTTCTGTGACTGCTACGATATCCAGGCATCCCTCTTCCATTAAGGCCACCAGCTCAGGGAGCTTGTTGCCCAGACTACGGGCATTGGTACTCATTACACTCCATTTCCTGATGGCCTTACTCCCTTTTGTCCCATCCCTGTCCTTCTTGCCTTTGTCACTTTCTCCATTTACCCCTGCCCTTCTCCCTAACGACACCTCCATGTTGGTGTTTGCCACACTTACTACCGTGATTGTTTGGGGGGGCTAGGATTTCCTGCTCCTTTCAGTGCCTCCCCCCTTGGCTAGTTTAAAAGCTTGCCAATGAAGCATTTAAACCTATCACCTAGGATCCTGGTTCCCCTCCCAGACAGATGCAGCCCATCATGCCAGTATAGGCTTGCATCACTCCAGGTGGACCCCCAGTCCCCAATGAAGCCAAATCCCTGAGCTCCACACCAGTTTTTCAACCACTGATTGAATTCTGTGGTATGGAACACCCTAGCCTCTCCTATGCCATAGATGGGTAGCACCTCCGAGAAGGTTACCGTGCGTGCTACTTGACTAAGGCCCCTCCCCAATTCCACAAACTCTTCCTGCACTTCTCTAATCCCTTTCTTAGCCAGATCATTTGTCCCTAAGTGGACAATGACATCCAGCTCCCTCCCCTGTGCAGCTGCTCCAGCAATCCTGAGGATTTGCTCCCTGTCCCTCCAAGCCATGGCGCCAGGCAGGCACCTTACCTCCCTGTCCCCTTCCTTGCCCAGTTCTACCTTCCTAACAATGGAGTCCCCCACCAGGAGTTGTTTCCTTCCCCTGCAGGGTCCCCTGCCACCCTCCTGTGGGTCTCCTTTGTGGAGGTTCCCAGCATCCTCCTTGGTCTCCACTGTAGGTGCCTCCATAGAGGAACCACACTTTGCCAGAATGGCATAGGAATTGTGGAGAGGTACAACTGGAGGGATGTGCCTCTGTTCCACCACCCTCACCCTCTCTGAGCCCACTGTGGTCCAACTGCTCCTCTTTCTTGGCAACCTCTGAGGCAACGGCAGTGGCACTGGTGGTCCCTGGATGGAAGAGGAGGTCCCACAAATCCTGGCCAACTCAGCCTGGAGATGAGCAACCTCCTCCCTCAGCCCAGAGAGGTGCCTGCAGATGGGACAACACCGCATCCTCCAGAACATCTCCCGGAAGACTGCTGCTCCACAGCCACTGCACTGCACCACTCCAATCATGTCTTATTTCTGGCCCCTTAACTGTTTGCAATCCTTACTCTTTCCTCTGTTTTTTTTTTCTCTCTCTCTCTCCTTACTTTCTGCCTGTGTGCCTTTAAGCTCCTGATTGTCCTGTTCTGAGACAAGAATATCCTATATTTCTCAGTAGACCGCTTACTTGTTCAGAGGCAGACCTCCAGCAGCTAGAGGGGCGGAGAGCTACTCTTGCCCTTCTAGGATGGTGGGTCCTTGGTGGTTCTGTGATCACTCACTTCCTGCCCCTAAACAGGAAGTTCCTGTTGTCAGTCAAATTCTGTGCTTATAAAAATAGAACTAGCTTTGGGTGGGGGGGGTGGAGGGAAGGGAAGGAGGGCAAATAGTCCCAGGAGAAGTTCAGTCACACAGCAGTCCTTTCTCCTGGAGTCTTCTGCCAAGCTATAAGAAAATATGCTGAGGTGGGTGCAGTATAGGAGAATGGGGTGAACTTTGTAGCCGAACAGTGCAAGGCACACCATGATACCTGTCACTGGCTGCAGGGTGAGGGTGGGGGTGGAATGGCATGAGCATTACAGCCGATGATGCCAAGTCACACTCCTGACACCTATCAGTCTCTACAGTGTGGGGTGCTACAGTTGAAAACCCTAACACCGTAGGCATGTGTTGGTATTTTCATTCCAGATTTTCAAAATGGGCGGTTTGTGAGCCCACCTCATGAAAAGTGGCACTATCAGTTTGTTAGCTGAAAGGTGGTTTTGCACAGCAGCTATGCCATTTGACAACACAGGAACAAAAACACATTTTGGTCAGGATGTGGAAAATGACATCTGTATTGTTCATGAGGAGACATAAAAAAATGGCAACGTTGAAAATCTGGAGTGAAAATATGACAAATTGGTGAAGTCATGAGCATGCATAGAAACTGCACAACACATGTCCGTAACACAATTATTGTTGGGAGTTTTTTAACCACATTTTCGACATAGGCATTTTGGGACCTCCCATCATGAAAAGTGGTGCTGTGATTTTGTTAATCAGTCCCAAAAGTTCATTTTCCACAGCGACCACGGCATTGTGCACCACAGGTGTGGAAACACATTTTGGGCAGGCTGTGAAAAATGGCAGCTGTACTGCTGATAGGGAGGTGTGGAAAAATGCCAGTGTTGAAAATCTGGCATGAAAATATTGCAAATTTGTGAAGTCACAAGGGTGCGTGGAAACTGTGCAATGCATGCTTGTAACACAGTCATTATACGGACTTTCAGAACCAAATTTTCAACATAGGCATTTTAGGACCTGTGCTCATGAACAGTGTCACCATCATTTCCTCAAACTGTCCCAAAAACTGATTTCACACAGCGACCATGCTATTCTGCGCCGGGCGTGCGAAAACACATTTCAGCCAGGATATGTAAAATGACAGCTCTACTGTTCATAAGGAGGCGTGGCAAAATATTAATTTTGAAAATCTGGACTGAAAAATATTACACATTCACGAAGTTATGAGCGTGTGTGGAAACAGCACAATGCACACTCGTAAAACAGCCATTTTTTGGATTTTTTTCACCTAATTTTCAACATAGGTTTTTTGAGAGCCCCCCTCATGAACAGTGGCACTGTCATTTCCTTATGTGGTCCTGAAAGGTGATTCTGCTCAGTGACTGCGAAATCACCTTTTGGGACCGAATAATGCCATGACAGTGACTGAATTCATGAGGGGGAGTCTCAAAAACCCCATGTCGAAAATGTGGTGCAAAAATTCTAAAAAATGGCCGAGATAGGCACCAAAGTTGAAAAAACCCTATTTATAAAATCATACAGCTTACTGGCATTTCTTCAGTTCGCAGTTGGCTTTGAAGAGTGCAGACGTGTTCCCGGTCCACAGAAGATTGTCGCACCAGAATCCAGAGTTAAGTATGGTGTGAGGGGGCGGTGTGGGGAGGCAGGGTGTGCAGTGGGTTGGCGCAGGTTGTGGGAGGGGGCAGGGAGACTGCAAGGGACCATTTTCTTCTTTCACAGGGTTAAAAAAAAACATTGCGGAATGGTTTTCCTTTTTCAGGGGATTTGGCACACTGGGGTGGGCTCCCAGCATGCCACCTAAGTGGTTTTTAGGTGGGATGCTGTAGCCAATGGGGGATTGGGCACCCCCATTGGCACACAACAAAAGTAGGGGGGTGACATTATGCCGACAGGGAGTGGGCTCCCCCATCAGAAAAATGAATGGGATTAAAGCTGATGGAGACTGGGCCCCCCATCGGCAAAGAAAGACTGTTGGGGGGTGCATGATGCTGAGGGGGATTGGGCACCCCCTCGGCATACATTTTAAATGGGAGGGGGGTCTGTCGAATGGGATGGGGTCTGCTGATGGGGAGTGGGCTCCCCCATTGGCATTGTGACAGGCGGCGGCAGTACCTGCTGCCATGTTGCCTGCACATCAGGAGGCGTGTTGTGGTCCCACTGCATAAGAGCTTCGCTCTCTTTGCAGCAGACTTATTCTTTGTTCTGGTGGCCACATTAGAGATGCATGAGGTCAGTGCCTGCTGCTGGCTGATTGGGGAATGAGGGACGCACCTACTGATGCATGCCCTGCATTCGCCCAACAGTGATCACTCCTCCAAAGCTGCTACTAGCGCAAGAAGTTGGCTGTGCAAGCGTGAGCCAACATAAAAAATAAAAGTGAGGAAATGTGTAAAAGTGGGTGGGTTGGGTAAACTAGAGGGTTCCAGGGATAATTAAAAATACATGTATTTTGCTGTACGTAATATTTAAACCTGAGATGGCATGTCAGTGCTGGGATATGCTGGGACTATTTTAAAAAAGTCATAAAAATTTTTCTTTTTAGATTTTTTGCATTTCTTCACCCCCCCAAAAAAAAACATCTAGGACCCATTTTATAATCACAGTAAGACACTCTAGATTTTACATTGTGGTGGGGTAATGACACTTCTTGGCTGGTTGAAGTGAAGGCAGTCAGTGATGCCTCATGCCTCACTACACACCTGAGTTGTGCCATTATCCAGCCATAACACTTACCCTGTCATGTCTTATTGCTTAATTGTTTTTTTGTTAGGGCAATCTTCAATCCTGTTAAAAAAAAATATAAGGAAACAGAAAATAACCATATGAATGCCTCTGCCACAGCACGATTGATCTCTAATAGGGACACTAAATGGGACTGTATGTGTTCAATTCTGAAAAATGAAAAATGAGATAAAAGCAGAAGTATAAAAAATATTGCTAAGCTCAAAGTAATAAAATTGGCTGTAAAAAAAGTCAGTGTAAGCAGTATGCAGGGATGCAATAAAGCTCTTGAAGGGTGTCTTTTATCTCTATTTTATGTCTAAATTAATTATAATAAAGTTATAACTTCTGATTTGTTTCTTTTGTTTATTGCTGAACCATTAAAGTCTTGTCAGATTTTTTATAGCCATATTATAATCGCAATAAGACACTCCAGGGTGTACATTGTGTGTGGGATAACGGCACACCTAGGATGGCAGAAGCTTCAACCCACCCTAGGTGTGCCATTATCCCATGACGATGCAAACCCTGTCATGCCTTATTGTTTAATTGATATGCAGTACATTAATATCATACCAATGCTTGTATGTAGGGTGCCAGGTGTATCTCTGGCTTTCTCTGAAATATTTCCAAGTTGCACCATCAATTGGTTGCTTAGGTCCATCCACTATGATGTTAGTGTGTATTCATCTAGTGATGTTCACCCCTTTAGGCTTATTTTCCTGTCATGATGGTTCTATGCCAGGTAGTTAGCTACCTAGGAGGGCATGCATTGGTATTTGCATAATGTCTGGAGGCTGAATTCTAGGCACTCTTCTTGATGTTATGTGGGAACTCTCATCGATTCCCTTCATCACCATGGGTCCATTAGTGAGTGAAGTTAAATATGCACTAAGCATCATTCTATTCAGCCATTGCCTCTTCCTCAGTAGAGGTTATCCCACCATCTCATTCAGAATGATGACCATCATTGAACCTTACCACTATGCTAGCACCTTCCTCACTGACACCAACCTCTCCCAGTTTCCAAACAGCTGCTAACACAAAAAGGAACGATTACATCCACAAGACCATGGCAATGATTACTTCTCAATACTGTTTATTTAAAGATAACATTTACCATACTTAAGCCAGTTTACAATCAGCTGTCAGGGTTGTGTGGGGAGAGCTGGGACAACATCACCCCTAAGTCTGACATGTTAGACCTACCAGGTAGGTAGGGATGGTGACAGTTTCCGGTGCCAAAGTTGCACAGGTGGGACAGGGAGGAAGTCCCTCCACAGGTTTTCTTCTGTGTTCATAAACTGTCAACTGTGGCCACCAACAGGTGCTCTGGGTAGGTTGATGGGAGCAACAATGAGAAAAAAACAACAACAGAGCAACCTTTATTCGGGTACTGCACTGCATAATGCCACTCTACAGATGAACAGTGGTGTTAGTGGTGGATGAGACTGGGGGAGCAAGGCCAGTGGACTGGGTAGACAGTAGGTGGTGTCGTAAAGCTAGATTTAAGAAAAAAATACTGTTGAGCTCAGAGTGCAGGAGTAAAAGAGGACAGAAGAAGAAGCCAGAAGTCAAGCTCCCCCACATACCACTCCAAGGCCACTGAAAGTGGTGCTGTAGTCCACAAGATGGTGTTCAGTTTGACAGTGGCAACTCAGACAGATGGATCAACAGTTGAAGATCGTTAACACAGGCCCAAATAAACATTCTTGGTGCCAAAAATGAATGAAGTGGCAGCTCTAGTAAATTGCTAGTCAGCTGTGAGCAGGTGTAGCAATGCTAGCAATTATTCCAGCACTACCCCACAATTTTACAATCAGTAGTTCTTCAGTGCTCCATTGCACAATTTAAAAAAACAAAAAAAACATTGCAGTGTTTCATTTTTATTATGGCTGCAAACAAGTTTGGTACTGATCACAAAAAGCAGTGTAATGGCACTTCCATCCACCTATCATGGCGACAACACCACCAGGCATCTCCACCATGTGGGGCTCTCAACATTGGATGTTGTCCACTGATGTGTCAACTGTTTAATAGAATGGGTCTCTCTCATCCCCATTGCTCATCAAACTGCAGATCTCATCCCATATTTTCTCCCATTCCATGAATGGGATCTTTTGGTCCCCATAGAGGTGATCTGCATTTCGTGTAAGTTCAGTGACAAGAATGCTGATCTACTCCAATCTGCAGCAGCCACCTCAAAAATATTAATGCAAGAGTTTAAACACCTAACTGTTTCACACACTGTTTTCCCCCTCCAACTCTCACACTCCCAAAAACGAACATAACTGAAGCATGCGTCAAAACTACTGAATCTGAACCCGCTGACTAACTTGTAGTCCTTGGCTTTCATAGACCATAGCCGTTCAAAACCACAGAATGACATTCTGATGCTTTTACATGTGCCATTAAAATGTGGAGTCAAAATAATGATCTACAGCTAGAATAGAAAAATGCACCCTAACAACTGAACTGTGGAACACCCATCCACCAATATACAGTCTTACAATAAAATAGAAAAAAAAGTCACAGAAACGCAGTTTGTAGTTTCAATAATAAGTCTATGGATTTCTTTGGAATTCTGCAGAAATAAAAAAAAAATTCTAGAGTGCCATTCTGTAGAAATTCTGCTGCCAGAATTCTGCATTCCATACAGCACAGGTATTTAAAGTCAAAAATAAGGCATGCTTGATAGTGGTTGGAGTCTTTAGTGATATCAGTTAAGGGTACAAATCTTTCTATTTTACCCCCAAAACTATTAGAATATGAGGCAAGTACCTCAGTATTAGTAATCAATCTGCACTGGATTTTTAGTACACTGGCCTGGAATATTTATACAACTGTTTAAAATAGGTAGGGGTCTTTCTGTGTTCTGATTGACTGAGAGGTACCAGTTGCCATGTCCTTATCAGTACATATTGTGCCAACTGGTACTTCTTATGGCAAGCTGGATGCAGTGCAGCCAGAGAGCCATGCGTTCCAGAAACGTTTAAAACCTGGCAGCCCTGTTACTTAGGTAAATAACTGCTATTTGGCCTAACCCACTAAACAATATTTTGCCCCATTATTCTGAAAACCCACCCCATCACACAAGTAATACACAGTTGGCACATAAACAAATGCAATTAAAAATCACAGAGTAACTGTGTGTAACACTGTTTAGTTGCAGTCATTAGCCACAGTATCCACAACCTGCCCTGCCCATGATGCCACCACTTCTCACCCATGTGTTACCCTGAAACCTAGCCATGGTCCGAATACAGCCGCAATACAGTCCAGCCACAAACGTGAGAGTGAGCAGCTTGATCATGCAAAATGGAATGATTGAGATCCCTCATAAACAAGGCCACTGATTTACGGTGATTAAAACACTGAAATTCCATTTTCAATACTTCAGATTCCGGAATCGCACCGGTGATTGTTATTCTAATTTCCGGATTTTACCGGGATTCTGCTGTTATTCTTTTAGTGTGTGTATAAATAATCAGAATAAAAGAAGGCTTAATATACAGAGCATTAAATAAAGCAAGTTGAAAATAATTCAGGAAGCAATTATAAGAAAAATACAAGTTTTGTAGAATTACTGATCTAGTATAAAATGGCAGATTCCATGAAATCTTTGTTTTTACCAGAGTTCAGGCAGCCCTAATTCCGGGATTTTACCTGGTTTTCCAGTAAAAACCGAAAAGCAGTGGCCTTTCTCATAAAGCAGCGCTGCAGTGCTGAGTTTGGGAAATCACTATTAAGAAAACAACTAAGTACAGCGAGTGATGTGAGACACACTCAGTCCTACTCGCTGTCACTGAAACTGGGCACTCTGTCACTCATCACAAAACACAGTCAATGTAAGAAATGTAAAAAAATTAAAAAATAGCAAATTGTGGAGGGTTTTGTGTTTCTGTGTGTGTGGGGGGGAGGGGACAGACACCACTGCCCTCTCATGGCTTTTAATTAAACATTAACATTCCAATACAAGGACAAGGACTACTTTTCAGGTTTTTTTCTGTTGATATAGGGCTCGATTTACAAAGTTTCAATGTTGAAGTAAGGTGCCTGCATCAAACAGAGGTGAAGCAAGTGGCCCCTTCCATCAAAAGTTGTAGCAATCTTGATTTTCAAATGCAGTCTGTTTCAGAAATGGGAACCCATGTACCAAAATGGCTCTGCTCCAGCTTTGTACCCAAAATGGGGTGCACCATGTTAGAAGGTGGATTGCACCACAGCTGGGTTGCAGCATCCCCATAATCGGGATTTTAAAACCACTGCTGTGGCCGCTGGTCCCAGCTGTGGTTAGACCAGCCGTGAGTTAGTCTAAAAGACCTTGTGCCACATGGCAGACTATTCCAGGTGGGGGGGCAGAAACCCCTAAGCCCAACCAGTATGTGGGATAGTGTTATGCTTAGTACTGTCATAAGGGCTGTGGGTTACAGACAATTGTTGTTGCAGGATATGTTGGTGGAACCACCATGCAGCATTGCTATCTATAGTCCCAAGAATTTCTGAACATGTAAACCTAATGTTGCATATCATGCTTCTGTACCAGAATAACTGCATCTAGCAGTCTCAGGCTACACTGTCTCATCACTGCCAAAACTCACCTTAAATGGTACAGTGCACCTGAATGCACATTATGCAGTGCCAGTGGGGTACAGTATACTGTATTTAAAAGCTGCAGATCCGATATGCCCTCAGTGCACAGTTCTATGCATGCCTGCATAAGTCATGCAGTGTTGAAGTATTACCAGCATGTTTTACTGCACCTCTGTAAATGGGTCACATAACTGTAACAGAACTGATGAATGCATACTACTGATTAAGCAATATACAAGACTGTGGGTCTGCTTACTGTACTGTTCTGTGATTGCAACAACCACTGTACAAGTATGGTGACATGAATACAATAAAACACCCACATATCGGGGAAGGTTAAGGAGAAAAAGGTAGCATTCAGGAAGTATAAGGAAACACAGAAGAAGCAGGACAGAGAACTGTACCAGTTAAAGCAGAAGGAAGTGAGGAAGGCAGTCAGAATAGCAAAAGCCCAAACTGAGGAAAAGATAGCCAACTCAGTTAAGAAGGGGAGTAAAACCTTTTAAAGGTACATTAGGGAGTGAAGAAAGATGAAGGAAGGGATAGTGAGGCTTACTAAAGAGAAAGGAGGGTGGGCAGAGGATGAGAGAGAAGAAGTAGGGATACTGAATGAATACTTCTGCTTGGTATTCACAAAAGAAGAGGAGGGAGAGGTACCAAAATCAAAGAATAGAAGCACTCTAGATAGGGAGGTCAATACCAGTCCATTCACAGAAGAAAGGGTCCTGGAAGAACTCTTAAAACTGAAGGTGGATAAAGCAATGGGGCCTGACGGGATTCACCCAAGAATTCTAAAAGAACTAAGGGTAGAATTAGTGACACCACTGACTACCATTTTTAACAAATCATGAGAGGATGTTGTAGTACCAGAGGACTGGAGGAGGGCAGACATGATTCCCCTTCACAAAAGTGGGAGCAAGACAGAGGCAGGAAACTACAGACCTGTTAGTTTGACCTCAGTGGAAGGGAAAATGATGGAATCACTGTTAAAGGAAAGAACTGAGTACCTAGAGGTCAGTGGGGCACAGGACCCAAGGCAGCATGGATTCACAGCAGGAAGATCATGTCAGATGAATGTAATAGATTTCTTTGACTGGGTGACCAATGTGATGGACCAGAGAGGGGCAGTGGACATGGCCTACCTAGACTCTAGCAAGGCATTTGACACAGTCCCACACAAAAGATTAATATACAGGTTAGCCAGCCTTGGAGTGGGTCCCAAGGTGGTAGCCTGAGTAAAAAATTGGCTGGATAACAGGATACAGAGGGCAATAGTAAACAGAGTTTACTCTGAAGAAAGAGTGGTTACTAGTGGGGTACTGCAGGGTTCAGTACTGGGACTGGTCTTCTATAATGTCTTTATAAGTGACATTGCAGAGGAACTGGAAGGAAAAGTATGTCACTTTGCAGACCACACAAAGATCAGCAACAGGGTTGATACAGAAGGTGGGGTGGATAGGATGCAAAGGGACTTGGCAAGGTTGGAGGAATGGTCAAATATATGGCAGCTTAGATTCAATGCAAAGAAGTGCAAAGTAATGCACCTGGGAAACAAAAATTCAGGGGCAGAGTACACAGTCGGGGGTGAGATGATAACAATAACAGAAATGGAAAGGGAGCTGCAGGTAGTCATATCAGTTGACCTTAAGGTGGGCAAGCAATGTGAGAAGGCAGTAAGAAGAGCTGGTGGGATACTGGGCTGAGCATCACCAGTAGAAAACAGGAAGTTGTCATCCCTCTGTACAGACAGTTGGTGAGACCCTATCTGGAGTTCTGCATCCAGTTCTGGAGACCCCATCTCCGCAAGGACATAGACAGAATGGAAGCTGTCCAGAAAAGGGCAACTAAAATGGTGCAGGGTCTGCACCAGAAGACATACGAAGAGAGATTAAAGAAGGAAGCTCAATATGTATACACTTGAGGAGAAGTAGGAGAGAGGGGGGACATGATAGAAACTTTCAAGCACATCAAGGGAATCAACAGAGTCCAAGATGGTAGTATCTTTCAGAAAAAGAGATGTGCAAGAACAAGGGGTCACAATTTGAAGATAGAGGAGGGATGGCTTAAAGGTAATGTGGGGAAGTATTTTTTCATGGAGAGGGTTGTGGATACAGGGAACTGCCTTCCTGAGAAGGTAGTGGACTCAAAAACAGTGGGGGAATTCAAGAATGCATGGGACAGTCATAAGGCAATTCTAGTGGGGGGTAGGAGGAAGTAGGCTGTTGGTTAACTAGGATCTGCAACCTATGCATTAGGTAGGAAAATGGGCAGACTAGATGGGCCAAGCGGTCCTTATTTGCCATCAAATTCTATATTTCTGTGTCCTCATGGGTGTCAGTTTCTGATTTTCGGATAGGGCTACTGCATGGATGTGCCTGGCAGGGTTGACTGCCTGTGAGGTTACCAATGTAAGAGGACATACTGCTATAATATTCTACAGCTGTAGTTACCCCACAGGCAAATGACCCTGCCAGGCACATTTGTGAAGTAGCCCTATAGAAATATCAGAGACTGGTACACCAAAATAATTCACACATCAACATTATTTAAATGTGCTGTAACATCTTTTATGTACAATCATGTTTTTCAACTGCCAGTGTAACTGTGCTTTAAAACATCTCATGCACAATCATGCTTTGAAAAGCTTAAAACTACAGTCAATCCTGTATTTGAACCATAACCACAAAATCTGACCTGTGGTCTGCAAAAAATCCCCAGAACAGCTACTGCTGCAATAAACACAGAAACCACCATTACAATTAAAATGACAGTGTAGATATAACAGAAATGGAAATTGAAACAATTGCTACAACATATAGAGTGGATGGGTGGCCATCCACAACAAGGCTGTTTTTCCATCGAGGGAGTTGATGACATCATAGAGATCTTGAGAGGTCTCCACATGTCATCAACTCCCCAGATGGAAAAACTGCCTTGGTTGTGGATAGTTAACCATCCTCTGGTTTATATAGTTTCGATGTGCTTATGCAACTGGAGGAGATAATATGAGATGATGCTTGTGTAACTTGATTTGCTTTGTGGCTTTCTGCTTCTCTATCCATGGGATATATCAACCTGTAGGGGTACGATGCAAGGAACTCTAGAGGAGGGTCCCCCCCTTAAAGGTCCTGGGAATGAACGCATCAGCTAAAGGTAGTTAGGAAGAAGCCCAAAAAGAATACCCAAGATGTCAAGCTTCAAAAAGGTGAAGATGATGAATGAATTCTGTGAAGAGAAGTGTTAACTTCCTAAGGAGAGAGGAGAAAGCCGGGGCCACCATCCGCCTCCATCCAGCAACAGAACTGAACTAACTAACATGAAGAAAACACTAACACTAACTAATATTATGACCATTGGCATGAAGGAGAGGAAAAAACCCCTTTGAGGAGGAAACCTCTGGGGATCCAGGGCCTAGGTCGCCTCCCTCCAGGCTGATGATGTTTGATTTGAGGATGTATGTCATTAAAGAGAATGGTTCATGGATGAGGGATATAAGTAGTGAGGAGTAATGAAAGGGACATGAGTAGGGAGGATGATGATGAAATAGGGAAACTTCCCAAAAGAAAGCACGTTTTGAATATGGTACATGAGGCTCCACATGGATCAAAAGAACAGGAGGCAAAAATAAATACTGATGGTGATGATAGCCAGAAGAGGGTAGCAGGTCGATGAGGTAGCATAAGATCAAATGAGAAGTACACCCAATAGAGCAAGGTGAGGAAGTAGACACTGAGGCCGATAAGGCATGAACATGAGATGTGAATGATTAGGCACTGATGTTGTAGGTGATGAGATATATGATTCAATAGAGTGATGCAAATAATGAGGCTCATCGAAAGAAGATATACTCCAAGGCCAAGAAGGCATATCTGGAACCAGAGAGTATGCAAACTAGAGGGGTGATATGCTTTATAGAGCAATGTGACTAACTAGACTCCTCGAAAGGAGGTAGATTCAGAAATGAATACAGCAATATGAGTAGGTAAGCTTCTTGAAAGGAGGTAGTTTCAGAAAGGAATGTGACAGGAACTTGAATGATGGTGGAGATCCTTCAGTCAGCCCTTAGCAAAGGGCAACGAACAGGATGGCATGGCCCTTGAGTGGAGGTAGAATCAAATTGGGTTAGCAGGGATGGATGAGGAGTGAAGCCATGAGTAGAATGAATCTCTAATGGCTGGCACGAAGTGGTGAATGATGACCAGAGTCTTGAACCTGATACTGGTGGCCAGAGAGCCGTGGGTCAATGAGGCAGCATATGAGTAATGATAGGTATGCTCCAAAGAAATATCGAATGCATACCAGAGGAAGGCAGCAGAGACATACGAAGCAGCTGAGGTATACTGAGTGAGCGAGTAAAAAAGAGTAGGAAGAGAGGCATTGTGGACCTGAGAGGCAGGAAGGCTGCAGATGCAGGAGCAGTCAATGGGAAAAAGGAGACCCTAAGGCCAAGGGAAACTATGACTGGAGTGAAGCCTTGAAGGTCGATGATGGAAAGAAGCCATGAATGGTGGATTGATGGGAGAAGAAATGGCAAATGAGGACCAGAGAGAGGAACCCGATACATGTGGTAGAAAGGCCATGGAGTGATGAGGTGCAATAAGAGCCTGGATCGGTACTACCAAAACAAATATCCATTGTAGATCAGACAGAGTCGGGTGGGATGAGAAAATTACCAGGACTAGGAAGGTAAAACAGGGAACGGGTGAAGTACATCGCTGGAGTGGAGCTATAGAGGCTGGCACAAGAAAGTGAGGTAGGAAGGATGAAGGATGGTAGGAAGGGCAATGGGTAGCATATGACCCAGCCGGTCAGGGAGATTGAGGCAGGTCAATGTAGCACAAGACATACGAGCAAGGAGCAGAACATGCAGAATGAACAAAGAAGAGAGACATTTTTATCTATCTATTTTAAACATTTTTTAACCAGGTAAGTACAATGAGCCAAAGGCCCATTTTCATGTTCGACCCAATGACTGAACACAGTCAAGATGTTACAGTACACAAAAAAAATCACAAACAACAATAAACAACATAACATGACATAAGATAATATAAAAGAAAACACAATTAAAAACAACAACAATGTAATTTACCAAGAAAATAATTTGTTAACCTAATTTGAAAAGTTTGATGACAAACATTTTCATATAAAGCAATAGGAAGCTCATTCCAATTTTTAGCAGCAGAGTAAGTAAAAGAACTATCCCCCATTTTAGTCTTAGTATTAGGAACATTTAACTTAATTCATTGATCTGAACGAAGTTCCCAAGAATTTATTTTAATATGAAGAAGTGAATATAGTGGAGAATCAATCCCCTGACAAAGAATTTTATGAGTTAATAAGCATAAGCTATATAAAGAACCCATCCCGGGAGGAAACCAGGAAGATAACCTATACAGCTCTCAATGGTGAGTATAATAGGGCAAATTAAAAGTAAATCTACAAATACCATGGAACACATTTGTAAGAAGTGACAAATCTCTACTTAACAAATTAGTAAAAAGAAATGAATTATAATTTAATTGAGGTAATAAAACACCTTCAGCTATTGCACGTCTTGCTGATAAAGTCAGCAAAGATTTAAACTTAAACAAACCCCTAGTCTCTGATTTATCTGACGAGAAATATATTTTACATGATCAGAAAATTTCAAATGTTGATCCAAAATAACACCAAGATATTTGAACAATTTAACCTGCTCCATCTCAATTCCCAAAGGGTCATAGGACAGACAAACCCTGAGATTTTCTCAATCTAATCTGAGATCCAAAAGCATACACTTTGTTTTTGTATTATTTAATGCTAAACAATTCCCTTTCAACCACCCACATAGAATAGCAAAATCTTTATTTAAAGACTGATTTATTAGTTCAATAGAGGTTGAACTTTTATACAAAATAATATCATCTGCACAAATCGAACAATGCGTATCATTCAATAGAGATGGAATAACATCTACAAATACCGTAAATAACAAAGGGCCCAAAACGGACCCCTGTGGCACCCCCTGTAACAAAACTTTGCTATTTGAAAAAACTCCATTTAATCCTACCTTAAGTAAACGTCCAAACAAATAACTAACAAACCAATCAATAGCAATTCCCTGTCATACCATAATCTCAAGTGTCCCACCAACAAAGAATAATCCACTAAATCAAAGGCCTTGGACAGGTCCACGAACACAGCACCAGTGAGCAAACCCTCATCCATAGCTACACTGATGTGGTTCGTGAACCTGGCCAAGGCCGTACCAGTCCCATGATACTTACGAAATCCATGCTGATCATGTGTCCTAAGACCATTATCCTGTAAATAGGCAGTAAACTGTTCGCTTACTAATCTCTCAAAAATCTTGCCTAAGGGTGGCAAAAGCGAAATAGGATGATAATTATCCATGTCAATTCTATCACCTGATTTATAAATAGGCGTAATTAATGTTTGTTTCCATACGTCCGGAAAACACCCAGTAAGCAAAGACAAATTATAGATATAAGTAAGTGGATAAGTAATATGCTCAAAAATTAATTTTAAAAACCTAGAATCAAGTTCACATACTCTAGAGCAAATGGGCATATATTTCAGGAGGTAATAAACCCGAGAAGGTTCAATAAATGTGAAGGAAAAAGAACAAGATTTAGAAACATCATAGGATTTTTCAACATTAGACAGGTCCTTAACAAACATCTGAGTATACCTAGACAAATCCAAAAATGTATCCAAAAAAGAATCACAAATAACCTTCATATCAGAAACCATCTGACCATCCTTTTTAAAACCCCCAGTAAATTCATCCCTTGATGGATTAATTAAGGAATTTATAGATGACCAAAACCTTTTTGAATTATTTAGAGTAGAGGTTTGTAAATTCTTAAAATAACTAGATTTACATTGCCTAATTTTTATTTTACATTCATTTCTAAGCTTCCTATAGCTATTAAAATCAATCATTAATTTAGTCACCTTAAACAATTTCCAAGCAACATTTCTTAATTTAATTAAATGTAACAGAGAAGCAGTAATCCACTTATTTTGAGTGCCTCTAACTCTTCTAATTACTCTAGGGAAATGTTTATTCTGTAACCCCAAAAGAGTAGTTGTAAAATAATCAACAGCAATATTAACATCAGGAATTGCGTCCAGATAAGACCAATCAATATTTTGCAGGTAAACAAGAAGATCACAGCTGATCTCATTAGTAAACTTACGATATGAAATAAACCTAGGAGGCAATTTGAGTCTTTTAGATAACCATATGCAATAAGTGGCCAAATGGTCACTTATTACATCAGGTAAAACACCAACACTAGAAATGTTTACCTTTTCATTTACGAGCACCCAATCCAGGATTGTATGATTTTGACTATTCATATTCATACGAGTAAATGAATTTATAAGCTGAAACAAACCAGCATTAATCAATAACGTCTCTACAGAAGGGTCATTTATAGGGTCCCAATGATGGCGGGAAGGGCATGTACAGGAATGAGCCTAGTGACCAGCATCGCACGAGAAACATAATGAAGTGTAAATGAAATACGAGATTGATGTGCTTATTTAGCATCATGAAATGAAAAGAAGAATCGCAGAGCTGTCGTTCAGCTTATTCACACTAGTCCTTAGTTCAGCACACCTTGGAAATGGCCCTAAAACAAAATGAAGAAAGGAGTGCTGGCCCCAATACAGCTTGTGCTGGAAGAGAAATTGTGTGACTTGTTTGAGGAAGACGCCAGCATTGTTGAGTTCTTGTGTACCCTCGACAGGGGACCAGCCCGCAAGAGAGCACGCTGTGTTCTTCCCTTTGTCAGTGTTTTGTGTTTGGTCTGTCAGTTGCAAAACATGCAACAAGAACATGGAGGGCTTAGATAAACTTCATTGGAAGGGTGCAGAATACGAAATAAAAACATTAATTTCCCTTCATTTGTCTCCTTTGCTCATGCATCTAAACACTGTGGTGGTGTACCAAGTCCCAAATTTGTTTTGTTTTCTGTTGTTAAAGAGAAGGGTTCATTAACGAGAGGGATATGAGCATGGATGTTGATGACAGGATAGGGAAAACCCCAAAAGAAAGCACAGATCAAAGAGGGAACAAGAGGCTGCAGAGACCCAAGAGGGGTATGCTCGAGTAGGCGATGGGAAGGAATGGATCCACATAGAATTCAGAGGAGCAAGGGGCATCTGGTTGAGCACAAGAAGAGACCGATGATAATGCAGACATTTCGTTAGACCCAATAAGAGGAATGCTTGATGGAGTGATGTGAGTAGGTAGATGCTGAGGCTGATAGGACATGCTTGATTATGCGATGTGAATGATTAGACCCTGAGGTCGGAGTTGATAAGCATAGAATATGATGATGGGAATACTTGAGTAAGCGATGTAAAGAGACAAACCATGAGGTAAGGATGAGTGAATGATGACCGGCGGTATGAACCTGTGACATGCAGTAGGAGGGTCGCAGATCTAGAAGGTGGCAAAGGGGTCACGATAGGGTTGAGCATATGAGTCATGATAGATACGCCCAAAGGAAATAGTGATGGCAGGTCCTGATTTGAGTAAATCCTCGATGGCCAGTATGGAATGTGAATAAAAGGAGACAGGAATGAACTTGAAAATGAACCTATGCCAAAGGTAGGCTGCTCGATAGAGTGATGTGAATGAGAGGGTATGCTCAGGTTGAGCAATCAAGAGAGCAAGATCAAACGATGTATGATGAGGAGAGAAGCCATGAGCTGGAGTGAAGCCAAGAGGGAAGGGAATCCATGTTGGCTGGGATGAGAAAAGGCGCTAGGATGAGGAAGGTAAAGTAGGAAACTGATGAGGTATAATGATGGATAGAAGCCATGGATGCTGGTGTGGGAAGGCAAGGTATGAAAGGACAATTGATGGCATGGAGGTCAATGGAGCAGTGCAGGACCCAGCTGGTATGGAATGAGAACTGTAGTAAGGCGAGTCGGATGAGGTGGCATATGAGCATAAGATCCATGATAGGTATGCCTAAAATACATCAATAGCAGGCCAGACGAAGCAAGTGAATATCAGGAACTTTGACGATGGTGGGGAGCAGCCAGCCAGCCCGAATAAAAGGGCGATGGACAGGAAGAAATGGCCGTTAGCTAAGATAGACTCGAATAGAGGTAGCAGGAAAGCAACGGACGATGGACGAAGAGGAGTAACGCCATGAGTGGATTTAATCCTGATAGCCGGTATGAGAAAAGGCAGCTGGCACAAGAGAAGGCATGGGGAATGGGGACCAGAGTCAGGAACCTGAGACATGCGGCAGGAGGGCTGCTGGTCAAGCAGCAAACGAACGATGGATGATGAGGAGGGATGACATGAGCGGAATGAAATCTGGAGGGCTGAGCAGGATGGTATAGAATAGATGGTATGGAGGAGAGAATACTGAACAAAGTCAGGAGCCATGCAGGAGATCAGCACCTAGGGCGAGCGTAGGGTCAGACTGTGAAGGAGAGAAGCCATGAAGGCTCGGACAGGTAAATATCGAATGTAGTCCTGGATTAGAAGGAATCCTGGATAACCAGAGAGAGAGAGAGATAACTGGGGAGAAGACAGTAGGCAGGAACCAGAACAGAAGTGGCAAGAACGCCACAGTTCGATGAGAGGTCAGGTCTACAATAGGCAACCCAGAGAAGGAGAGAGACAACGAGAAGAGGGGAGGCCATGAGCGACCTCCATGGGAATCAGATCCAACTGCCAGTGAGAAAGCATGATAAGTACTATCTGTAGAAACAGAGAGGCCAAAGATTCTGACCACGGAAAGTACGTAGCCCATAGTACCTTTATCAGGCATCAGAAAAGTACTACTGCTCCTTTAAATGCACCAGGTGAAATATAGATTCGTAGTGCAAAGAAACATTTTTTTTTTGGGTGGACCCAATCCTGATCGAACAATTACCTGCTGGCACTGAATCCCAGTGAGACATGGGTAGCTAAAACCCCTGATAAGGACAACCTGGTTGGAGAATAAGGCCCAGAGAGCTGATACAGATGAAAGGCTCCTAGCAAGTACTGCTGGAAGCACAGCACAATGCGCAGTGTGCAAAGGTACAAGAAGTGGAAAGACAATGAAGGCAGCACTGGGTGGCAGTGACTACCAGTCAAGTTGCAGGCATAGCAGCTAAGAAATAGCAGTATTGTTTGAAATACCTGGCTTAGCTAAGTAATGATGAGCAGAGCAAGACGAAGCAAGGTACAGACACACCCACCATCAAAACGTGCAAGGACAAAAACTGGGAACATCCCCCTGAGACGTTTGAGTGAGTTTCCCTGTAGCAACTTGATACAGTGTGTGCCTGCCCAGGTGCCATGTGACGGAATAGCAGTGGGAAAGCCATGTATATATAGGAATAGCATGAGAGAAGGCCAGAACAGGGTTGCTACAAGCTGAAATTAAGTATGACACAGCAGAGTTTGATCGTTGTTCCACGCAGCAACACTAAAGCAGACATCAATGGGCACTCGCTGATGTAAGCAGAAAAAGAATCGAGAGGACTACAGGAAAAACACATACCGGAGCGCCCAGGGGAAGCAGATACAGTAGAACCCCCGTAGAACCAGCAGGACATGAGTGTAATCAGTCACAACCAGAATATGATCTCCAGCGGTGTAGGAAACAACGCAGGAGGCCCCCACCATTGAGCAACAGGGAGGGGTGGGGCGGAAGGCAGGAGGGTAGGAATGTCTGCAAGTGGGATGAAGAGCGAGAAGAGGTCCCAACCCAGGGAGCAGTGAGGAAATCCGGGGGAACAGCGAGCAGCATTTTTTTTTTTTAGCAGGCTAGCAGCAAAAACCCAGGCAGCCAGTGAAGAGTGGACAGTAGCAAGGGACAGTAGGCAGACACAGCATAGCAACAGGACTGGTACAGGGCCAAACAACTTACAGCATAGTCTAAACAAGGGTCCAGGGCTCACTGAATGTCAGGCTGTTGCACAGATTGAATCATTGTGCCTGCTGAGAGAAGAGAAGAGAATACAGAGCAATGATCAACAGAGCCAGTAGAGCCAGTGGGACTGAGGACCGTGCAGTACGGGGCACACTTCGGTGAAAGCAAACAGTTGCTAAGCAGGCAGAGCCAAGTGCGACTGGGAAGAAGCGCTGTAGCCCAAGTCAGGCACGACTCTCGGACAGCCCACAGGAAAAGACGCAGCATGGCAGGTGGAAGGCAAAGAAGGACAATGCCCAGAAGGGGCAGCTAGAAATCAAGTGCACAATCAGGGGGCTGGTAGCCTGCAGGCTGAGTTGGTAAGCGCTGTCGGGAAGGGGGAAGAGAGCTAGCAGAGGGAGAGAAGCACTCGAAAGCACCAACGGGGAAGGGAGGAAGCAGCAGGAGCCACGGGAAGAAAGGCAGGGAAAATGACAAAATAAACAAGAAGGAACAAACGGGCAGTCTGGGCAGCTGCAGAGACAGGAAGAAACTTAGCTGATCATGAGAGAGAGGCAGAGATGAGACGCGAGTTCCTCCGGCTGCAATGAAAAAGAATCCTGGCGAGGCCCAGGATGTTTGTGACCTTTTAAACTTGATGGGGGAGTGACGTTGTTGCTCGGCCCATCGAACCACGGGCTTAAAGCCCTCCCAATATGGTTAGGGCTTATGTCTTTTTCTTTATGATACTGTTTTCTTTCTTTTTATTTGGTGTTCCTGTTTCCATTGGCATCTGCTTCTCTCTGCTGCCAGTGCCACTCGTTTTGGCTTCACTGCACTACCGCTGACTGCTGCTTCTCCCGACATCCACTCACTCTGTTTTAGCAGCACTGTTTGTTTTTTAAAATAAAAAAAAATGCTTATGCATCACAAAGCCATGTGGTAGAAGGAAGATTCCCTGTGAAGATTCACCGCTCCATGACAACTCAATCCCGCTGCCATGTTTTTGCTTTTTTCCCACCATTACAGCCAGTTGAGTCAGCCAATCAGGAGGTAGGACAAGGCTGAAAAGTTACACCATCAACATGACATCAGAACAATAGTACAACTTTTTTGACCTTTGAACTGTCCTACAACAAGATTTTGAAACCCACTGATTTCAATCTACTAAACCAGTACAATACAGCTTCTTCTTAATCTGACCTTGAATACACCACAACAAGAAAACTTTGAGGTAAAAGGCATTGCGGATCCTACAGCAACTCCAGTACAGCAAAACACTGCAAACTGCAACTTCTAACTTGGCAGACAGTGCTTTTTAACACTGGGAATGCTTCAAGTCCTATAACAAAAACAGTGCTACCTGTCTCAAAGCCAGGGCTCCAGATAAGATTTAGGACTGGGAAGTATTTACTGCTAGCTTCTTCAGTCTGGTAGTATTTTCATCTAAATGGTAGTATTGTAATGCCATCAGCTGACCTATCTTGAACCCTGCCTCTGAACCATGTCTCCAACCCACTGGGCACCTGCAGCCACTGATTATCTTAAACTGCTGCTGCCATGGAATTTGATATACCTTCCTGATGCTACAGTGTTGTGGCCTTGTTTTTAACATGTTGTCAGATTACAACAACCCTTCTGGCCAGTCAGTTAGCAACTTCTGACACTGAGTCCTGTACTGCAGCACCAAATGATACTATTGCTCTTTTTTGTCTCCACCCCACATGCTTCCACTTTTTTAGTTCAATCTCTGGCAACCAAACTACAAGGAGACATGGTCTAAAGCTGGAGGGGGGAGGTTTAGGAGGAAGGTTAGGAAGCACTTCTTCACAGAGAGGGTGATGGCCAGATGGAATGGGCTGCCAGAGGAGGTGGTCTTGATGAAGTCAGTAAGCAGCTTCAAGAGAGGCTAGGATAGACACTGGGGGGAAATATGGGGCTTGGGGAGCAGATGGAGAGAAGGGGCGGAGCCAGTTGGGGGGGCAAGGTCAGTAGCATAACCCTTACAAAAAAGAAATCCATTTTTTGGATTGCTTTCAGCTTACCTCTGTCTTAATGTTGTTTTTCTGATGTTTTGTGGATTAATCTTGTCTTCTTTTCTGAAAAGGATTTTTTCCCTGAACCACTGAATATATATTTAGGATTTAAAAATGCTTCTAAACTAGTTTCAAAAAAGTAAGATTAAACACAGCTTGAAAATAGATTTCCTTTTTCAGTTCAAACGCATTGTTATGCCTATCTAACTGATTTACATATTTAACACCATCCCTGCGGTAATTCCTGCAAAATGTCACAACTTGTGAGGATTGGATAAGCATGTCCTCAACCAGTTGGTAAGTATTCTTACCTAAATTTGAACCAAAGGTTGTGTGTGTTACTGCTATTCTTCTTATTACTATTACTGAAAAGAAAATGTTATCTTTTAATTTTTTTGTACTTGTAAGCCAATGAGCATAAATGCCCATTGAAGTTATCCATACAGATAGTTCCATATAACATAATGCAGTATTATTTGTCGAATATGAATAAGTAAAATAATACAACTGAAAAAGCTATGTCGAAGAAATCCTGCAATGTAACACTAGAAATCCCATAACAGTATCATTCAAGTCCCATAATAGTGTCATTCAACGCTCATAGGACCATTGTTCTGAGCTCTGAACAGTAGTATTAGGAGAGTAACCTAGCATTGCAAGCTAACAAATTTGTTGTGCTGAGTGGGAGATGGCCTTTACTCTAACTTTTGTGAATCATAAAACATTGCTGCTGCTAAGAAACTGCCAAACTCCCTCAATAATGGCTCTCTTAAAGTGAATTTTCAAGCTGTAGGTATGGTCTTTTACATCATACCCATTACAACAGCGCAAGTCCTAATATATGAAAAATAATTTTTTATTATACCTGTTGGGAAGGGGTTGTAAATCAGGTGAGCTTGGAAGGGATCGTAAATCAGGTAGCTCAGTGGGTAGCTGATCCCTTCCAGTTCCTGGTTCGCCCCAACAGGCAGATATTTTATGACGTCCAACCAGGAGGAATGCAGGGATCCGCCCCATTGAACACTATGTGTCTCAGTTTCAAATCTTTTTTTTTTAAATGACAAAGCAACCTCTGGTACATCTGAAAGGCACTGCAACCAATTGGCCCCTTTATTAGTTAAGTGTTTGCTTTGATATCTACCAGATATAGTTTCATCACATAAAAAAACAAACCTTTTTTTTTTTAAAACCAAGCCATATAGAATTCAATGGGTCACGTCACCATGCTCTCCCTGGTTATAAGCCATAAAATATCTGAGCATGCGGGCGTTGCTAACAGATGGGGAAGTATAAGGGATCAGCTGGTGTTGAGCTTGGCCCGATTTGTGATCCAATTCCCTCAGGAGAAATAGAAAATGATCTTTCATGGATCATAGGGCTTGCACTTCTGTAAGGTAATGTGCTTGAAAACTCAATACATCATGAGGTAAATTTTCCTTTGAATGAAGTAATAATAACTGAAGACAGAATCTAATTTGTAAAATTTTCTGCGAATGTGAGTACCAAAAAAAATAATTGCATTGATGCCTGGTTTACAACTTCAGTAAATGGTAATCCTGATTCTCAAAGCTCTTGGAATGGTGCAAGGGGCTTGCACCAGAGGGAATGGCACAAAGTGCCCCTTGCACCAAAAGATACATTGGGAGATATTCTCAAATGCAACCTGCATCAGCTGCAGGCTGTGAGCATCAAACGGGGCTTGCGCCATCCTTGTCGCACAAAATGGGCTGTGGCAAGATGCTAGGGGACATGTGGAAGCTGCAAGCTGCTATATCCCCTAATTAGGTATTCTCTAAACCTTCCCAGAGCAAAAACTTCTACGGGCCCTTCGTTCAGGCAGGCTGGTCTAAGGGTACTTACAACATCATCCTCTGGGAGAGTTTGGCCACTTGCACCACTCTCAGAGCCCTCCCTCAACGTGTGCTGCCATCCTACCCAATCCCCTTTTACTGATATTAATCACAGCCCTGGTAGCCTAGCAGTCCCCCACTCCTGATGTACCCGTAAATAAAAATATTAAAAAAATCATTCCTGGGTGGTCTAGCGGATCCCCACCCTGTCTCTGATGTGCCCTTATATTAGAATATTGAAAACCTAATTCTCTGATGGTCTAGTGGACTCCCACCCCCCACAGTGGCAGGTAGTGCCCGCCACCCTGCTCCCCCATCCTGAAAATAACTCCTCAGCTGCCATCAATGAAACAGCTGTAGCGGGAAAGTGGTGGCTATGACAGAGTAATAACTTCCAGTGTTCCCAGACCTGCACAACCATCTTATCTCTTTACTCTCTGTCCATTCTTTCCATAGCGGCTCCAGGCTTCTGTTCTCCCTCCCGCTGCTCCAGACTGCAAACACAAACCATTTATTCAATCTCTGGACTCCTCGCTGTGGACTGCAATTAATTCCACCTACCGTGTGGCACAAGTTTCAAATGTTCCATTACTGAGCCTCGAGCGTGGCAGCAGCAAGCCCCTCATGCCTTATAACATGCCTGGGTGTGCTCTTATCAGGCCATAACCCGCACCTCATCATGTCTTATTGCTGGCTTATACAATAGGGGTTTAGTGATATGCCGCTAAGTAAATAGTCATATTCTTACCGCATACTGATATCAGGAAGCTGACGTGTACACAGTGAGAAAATGCACCAAATAAATATACTGTGTATACATCAGAAAAAATATCACTACTCTCCCTACATTTGCTACTCTAACAGCCAAATGCTATGGAAGAAAACTGGAAATGGGAAAAAACACAGATATCACAAAAACTCTGCAAGTTAACTGAAGAAAACTTAGCACCTGTTGTATAAAACGGAAACGTGATGGTAAGGGACTTGAAATGTGCAACAACTCAAGGTAAGTGAGCTCAGAAAAATCACTCCTGACTCTTTCCTGAACTCACTTGCTACTCGTTGAGATATTACACATATCAAACGCCTTACCATCAAATAGCCCCTTAATATATACACACATATTGAAAAGGAATGGCCTAGGGCACCCCGCTTATTACTCCCTTCTCCATGGAATTTACCACCAACTTATGGCATCAACCAGTTTTCCACCCACCTAGTTATTTTCTGTCCCACCCCTAAGCTTTCTAGTTTATTTACCAGCCTTCTATGAGGGACAGTGTTGAAGGCCTTTCTGAAGTTCAGATAGGCCACATCCACAGCACCCCCTGGTCAACAACCTTCTTCACCCAATCAAAAAAAATTATATTAAGTGAGAGGGCCAGCCAGGGGAGAAGGATTGTGTGTCCGAGGACTGGTCTCCTTCTCCAGAGGTGGGGTAGTGTGTTTGACACAGGGAGGCTGGGTGTGCAATGCATGTTGACGCCAAAGTGTTCAGTGGGGTGGGGTGGACGCTGGTCCTCATTGCAAGTCCCTGCCCCCATACACTGGGGAAAAAATGCCACCTGCCACTTTGAATGAAACCTGCCCTCAGCTTCCATCACTCCCAGACTGCCCCGTCGACCTATCCCAACATTGCAGCACCTTAGGGGTCAGTGCTTTGATCCTGCCCTGGGTGGGTAAGCCAGGGGATATTGGTGAGATGTGACTGATTTGGGAGCGGAAGTGGGGGGTCCATGACTGGACTGAGGAACTGGGTGGCCAGCTGCAAGAAAAAGTGTACTAAATTTTAAAAAAAATTCTATTACGTTCGTCTGGCATGACCTCACATTTGTGAAGCCATGCTGCCTTTCGTCCTGCTGTCCACTGTCTGCGAGGTGTGTTGACCACCCTTTCCTTTACTGACACAAATGAATGATGACAAGAGCTAGATAACTATTCGTTTTGCTATTTCTAGTAAGTCTCATCAATCTCAATGTTTAATGGCAGCATTTATCCCCATTAAATGATTATAATGAACATTACTGTTTAAACATTGGGGTTTTTATTCATGCTTTATGGCTCCATCTTGGAGCTGAGGGGTTGCTCTGGTCCTCCCTCGGAGGGACTCGTACTCTGACATGGAACGCGTTGGGTCATCATGGACCCTGTCGGTTCCTGGATGTTTTCCACCTGTTTTCTCCCCAGCACCCAAGCTGTACAATGGATGAGGCAGCTGCCCCCACCTCTGCAGAAGCAGGCAGACACCCTGAATGGGTGACCTCCCCACATCTCGGTGACACTTCAGTGCCAACACTCAGCCACTGCCGGGTGTCAGTCCACAGCATGCCACACTGTCCCCCCCCACCAGCGAAGGAGAACTGTCTATGGATGCTCAGCCCTTCCTCCCCCTGCAGCCCCTGAGTGACCTGAGTCCATTTCCGAACCAGGGTCCCCAGCAATGCATGCGGTGTGGTGTCCAGTGCCTTAATCCCCTCAGCACCACCAGGCCAGCATAATGAGCATTAACAAATGCCACATTGGTATCAAATACATTAATGGCCATTAAACAACAATGTGCCAATAGACTTCATGGACAATCCATGACATGGGTGAATAGAGATGGTCTACTTAGTGGGCTGCAGCAATGAGCACTACTATGTATTTTGTATAGCTGATATGCAGATGGTGTGGGGGTGTGGCTTCTTGTCATGTGTGTTGCTGGGTGATAGGTAGGAGGGAGGAATAGAGTGCTATGGGGAGACTGAACAAGACATGCCATTCAGCAGAATGATGCCCCTGACACTCTCAGGCCCATGCTACTGGCCACAATGGTTTGCACTGAAGAGTTATTCAGGGGGAGTGGAATCCCAAAGGGCCCACCACCAAAAGGGTAAGACACAACAGGGTGGACATTATGCTGAGACAACCAACTGCCCAGGGTGTAGAGTGGCCCAATGCTGCAGATAGAGGGTCTTACTGCCCCTGGAAGTGTGTCTGTCTCAGCATAATGCCCACCCAGGAGTATCTTATACTTAGAAAATGGGTAATATGTTGTTTTGTTTTAAAAAATGAAAAGAATAAAAAAAAGTTTAAAAAGTAAATACAAAAAAGGTTTGATTTTAAAAATGAAATAGTTCCTGCACTATCTGTCACTAGGAAGAGCTGTGATACATAGATACATAGACTGTCGGCAGATAAGGGCCTATGGCCCACGCAGTCTGCCCATTTGAGCTTGTAAGTTCAGTTTATGTTTTCCTAGAAGTCTGTTGCCCCTTACCCCTGACCTCCAGAATTTCTTTATGTCTATCCCATGCATTCTTAAATCCCGTGATTGTTTCAGCCCCCACCACTTCCTCTGGCAGGGTGTTCCACTTCTCCACCACCCGTTCTGTGAAGAAATTCTTCCTCATGTTTCCTCTGAATCGTCCTCCCTCCAACTTCATCCCATGCCCTCTAGTCCTGGAGCATCTTTTTCACTTAAAAATAGTGTATTCCTGCACCCTGTTCCTCCCTGTAAGATACTTGTATGTCTCTATCATATCCCGTCTCTCCCTCCTCTCCTCCAGGGAGTACATGTTCAGTTCCTTCAACCTGTCTTCATAGGACTCGTGATGCAATCCATGCACCATCTTTGTTGCCCTCCTCTAAACCTTCTCTATCCTGTCTATGTCCTTACGTAGGTAAGGTCTCCAGAACTGTACACTGTACTCCAGGTGGGGCCTCACTAGTGTCTTGTATGGCGGAATTATGACCTCCCTTTTCCTGCTGGTAATGCCCCTGCCCTATACATCCCAGCATCTATTTGCTTTACCTGCTGCCTTGTCACACTGTTTCCCTACCTTGAGGTCATCAGATGATAACCCCAAGATCCCTTTCCTGCTTGGTGCATGCTATATCCTCACCCCAACTGATATATTGTGCAAGGTTTTTGTGCCCATATGCATTATCTTGCACTTCTTTGCATTGAATTTCAACTCAAACCCTGACCATTCTTCAAGTTTCTGCAGTCCCTTCTCATTCTGTCTACACTCTCTGGTGTGTCCACCCTGTTACAGAACTTTGTGTCATCAGCGAACAGTGAAATTCTGCCTTCTAGGTCCTGCGCAATGTCACTGATGAAGATGTTGAATAGGACCGGTCCCAGCACTGATCCCTGTGGTACCCCACTGGTCACTCTTCCTCTGTGGAGTGACAGCCATTTACCACCACCCTCTGTGTCCTGCCGCCCAGCCAGTTACCTACCCACCACACTACTGTCCTGTCCACACCCATATTCCCCAGTTTGTGTAATAGTCTTCTATGTGGCACGTGTCAAAGGCCTTGCTGAAGTTCAGATGGGCCATGTCCACTGCCCTCCCTGATCCACCTCCCTAGTCACTCAGTCAAAAATTCATGAGGTTGGTCTGACATGACCTCCTTGGTGAAACCATGCTGCCTTGGGTCCTGTAGTCCATTGACAACCAGATGTTCCATAAATCTCTCCTTCAGTAGTGCTTCCATGATCTTCCCACTACCGAGGTGAGGGCTGACTGGTCTGTAGTTCCCTGCTTCCTCTTTGTTCCCACTTTTGTATAAGGGGACTACATCTGCTGTCCTCCAGTCTTTGGGTACCTCCCCTGTTTCCAGTGATCGGCTAAACAGGATAGCCAGAGGTTCAGCCACCACCCCACTTAGTTCTTTAAGGACCGTGGGGTGCACCCCATCTGGCCCCATTGCTTTATCAACTCTTATTACTTCCAGTTCCTTCAGGACCCTGTGATTTTGTGTCTTGCTGTTACCCGGTCCCCACTGCCTTCTCTCAGGACTGGGAGGGACTGACCCACTATCTGTATAGTTTTATTTATTTTCCCTTCTTTTTTTAAACATCTTTTCCCCTCATTGCAACTTTTGGATGTTTTCTGTTGACAATTTCTGGTCCTCTCTACCTGCTATGAAGACCAGGAGAGACTGTATGCATGGTTTGACTTTTTATTTTATTATTAGCTTTAATGAGTTTGTCCCTTGTTGCAACTATCAGTCTTTCTCTATCACTTTTCCCAGTCTTTGCTGCCTGCCCTGAGGACAGGGACTATGTGATTAAAAAAAAGAATTTCCTGGTCCTCCCTGCCTGATCTGAAGATTAGGAGTTAGTATGCATCATTTCAACAGTGTTCTCAGTGTAGCAGCTGGGTGGGTGGCAGACAGGTGATGGGGGATGGAGTGTGATTTAAAATATGCCCAAAATCCCTGATGTAAAAAGTGAAAACAATGCCAAATGTGCTCTATCAGAGTGAAGAATGAAGAGAGAAAATTATAAGGTAAAAAGTGGAGCTCTAGGGATGGGTAAGTTTTTTATTTTAAAAAGTGTCCTTTTTAAACACAATTACTCTCATATTCAAATAGCCCAAGCACCTTGCAATGCTTCTTACTTTTGCCAACCTGGCAGCTGCAATATTCAATTGGTTAGTGCATGGCACAATCTGTCTGAATATTGGGTTGTATTGCTGCAGGGGTAAGTGCAGTAATCCTGCCAGCTTGGATCTGTGTTGTATATAGCCCATGAGGAATAGCACTGCCCAAAACAGGATGGCGCCAAGACCCCTGAGAGCAATGCTCAGTCCCAACATGTAAATCAGCCCATTGGGCATGCAAGGTGCTAAGGGGACATTTGAATGCCCATTATGGGTTCATTTTCATGGGGTGCAGCAGCCCCTTAGCACCATTGACACTGTACTGGAACCCAGCTAGTGGTACCCACCCCCATGCTCACCCATCCTTGTCACCATCAATGCTCCCCTGAGTCTAACTCACCTCTCACCTACTTAGCCAGCTGCCATATAAGCTGTCAGTGGGTGTACATACTGTATCATACTTACTGAAAGCTCATATTGTGTCCATCTATGGAGGTGAATGGAGGGCTTTGCTGGTCACCGTATCTTGCTGCGATGATCTCTAGCCAACCTGGTGGAGGGTGTTAGGAAGTGGTTTGTAAGCAAGCAGATCAGGTGGGAGGTTGCTGGGCTACCACTGATACCTTGCATGTGTTGAGACAGATGAAGGGGTACCACTAACCAGCAGGGAGCATTTATGGTGATGGGAATGGGTGGCTGAAGACACAGTAGACCACCAGGGAGTACTAAGACTGATGGGAATGGGTGATCGGGGGGACACACTAGACCACAAGACAGCATTGACAGTGAAGAGAACAGATGACTAGAGGTGGGCAGCTGAAGTACAGCTGTATGCCGTTGGCATGAGGCCACAACATTTGTGCCCCGTTTAGAGCTGGTTTCTGGTGGCACTATAGCACCACTTTGGGGGCTGTTTAGCACTTTTGCAAACCTCTGAAATTGCCATTGCCTTAATATGCATTAGGTGACCCTTTCTTTTGTGCAGGAGGTTATTTCAGTGCCTGGGCACTGCTGGGTTTAGGGGGCCCTACAGGGCCTTTGAATATGGCCCCACCCCAAGCACAAGAGCAAACATGGGTAGTGCTGTTGCAAACCACTTTAGTGCTGGTGCTACCTTTTGTATATGAGGCCAATGTATTAAGCTGGCACAGTTATATGTTTCCGTTATGGAGCACTCTGGCACTCATACTTTTTTTTCAGCGTACATTATGCAGAGATAAATGCACAGCTGCCAGCCTATCACAGTCAATCAAAAGCATGGACAAATAGGGAGGGGAGCTGAAAAAAGCTTCCTACTGCTCCTGTAAGAGCTCACCAAAAATGAAATGCCTCAGTTTGGCTATCCTTGGTAAATAAAGGGTTAAAAATGTGGGTTCCCCAGCACAGCCTTTCTATATCAACCCCCAATTGAATTTTCTATAATAATTAGTGAATCTTGTAAAACTGGCCTTTATTGTTAAACTCATTTTTATTGTGGAAAAGAACATCACATACATTACACAGGTTCTTATCTACCAGGAAGAATCACATAATTATACAAGTTAGGCATCAGACTTTTAATATGTGTCTTTCACTTTAAACATCTAGTCATACAGTAAGAAAAACTACAACTCCCAAAATCCATTGGGGCATCAAGAGATGCATGTGACTTAATTCCTCATGTGACTTCCTGTACTTTCCATATTTGAATCAGTTAACAGACATCTCAGAGCTGGAACAATTTCTACATGGATAGCTGGATGGCTTTTAAGCAGTTTGCAGGTAAAGTACTATATCTGGAGAAAAAACATTACAGCTTTTTATCTGAGCAAATCTGGAGTAAGCTGATTGAGAAAGAATGATTTATTTACTGCAGATATTTCAATGTTTGTGTGTGGAGCAGGAGAGGAAGGGGGGCTTTTTGCTTGCACTTGATACTGTATTTAGTTAAAAACGTGCTTGTGTTTATTATATTAGTAATGCTGGAACCCTTGTGCTTGTTCTGTTTTTAAAGCTGCAGACTGTTTATAAAAATATCTCCTTATATACAGTACTTGTGGAGGAATGTATATTTGATTGCATATCCTGTTTGTAAACTGATGTGCGAAAGCTGTGCATTTACATTTGATATTTAATTAGAACTTTAGCATATGTAAATCCATTACATCAAATAGTAATGCCGGGGTCAGTGTATGTGTTTTTTTTTTTTTTTTCTGAAGACTACTGCAAGTGCTGTGCTCAGTTTGAATTTTGGAGTACTGTATGTTTTTGTGTTAGAGTCTCACATTGCATTTGCACTAGGTTGAGAGGCTTCCATGTCATAATAGCGCTGACAAAACAGCGAACATCAAAATAGCGACTTCCACTGCCAGGAACAGCTGCTACTACTACCTGTTCATTTGACTGTTCTTCCTGGCATGAAAACTTAATACATATGCAGGGGGCTGTGCCCCCCACACCCCCATCTTATATATTCTAACACCATGCCGCTCATTGATTGCGGAGGAGAAATTCCATATTCAGAACACTTTTATTCCGAGCCGCTCTTATCTGTCAGTTGCTATTTTGTGGTTGCTATTGTGTTATTCACTGTTTTGTCAGCGTTATTATCATGGGATACCATTGAGAGGTATGGGGTCCCTGGTTGTGGAAGCGTGATCTGGGTAGAGGGGTCTAGTTTCAGAGAGGGTGGTCCGGGGCAAGTTCTGCTGTGGAGGGAGGGTGGGTCCAGCTCCTGGGAAGGATGGTCATTTGGGTGTCCAACTCCAGGAAGGGACTCAGCTGGTGGAGGCTGTTCCATTGGTAGGAATGATGGTCCCAGGGGGTCCAGCTCAGGGAAGGTTGCTGCTGGGTGAGGCTGGTCTAGGGCATAAAAGGGTGAGCCAGCTGCAGGGAGGGTGGTTGTTGGTGGTGGGGATGGGGGGGCTAGTACAGGAATGGAAGGGAGGTCCTCCAGGAGGTGTCAGCGTGGCTCAGTTGGTAGCCATCCACCTCTGGACCAGAAGGTCATGGGTTCTCATCCCACACCGGGATTAGACTTGCACCTAAAAATCGCTGGCATCTGAGTGCAGTATTGGAGGGTGCTGTACTGCTGGGGTGTGCCGTCCTTCGGATGAGACGTTAAACTGAGGTTCCTTCTGCCCATCCTTGTGTTCTCCTGGTGGGTGTCCAGGTGGAAGTAAAAGAACCCAGGGCACTCTTCGCAAAGAGTAGTGAACATTCCCGGTGTCCTGGCCAACATTCCCCTTCCCATAAACCGGTTCATGCAATTATCCAGGCTGTGTGTGGGTGATGATGCGCGATATGGCCGCCACCACACATTCAGTCACTTCACTATCAGTCTAGCATTGCTTGTAAAGTGCTTTGGATGTATGAAAAGCGCTATATAAATGCTGATTCTTCTTCTTCTTCTTCCTGCAGAGCTGGTTGTCAGCTGGGTGGGCTGGAATGGGACTTGTGGTAGGTCTAGCTCTAGGTAGAGTGGTTGGCTGGGGGAGTGCTGGTCCAAGGGCTTGGGGAGTTGGCAGCTGCAGAAACTTGTCTGTTGGAGGGGAGGCTTGGGGTACTCTAGCTACCTGGTGGTTGTTTGCCATGTGGTTGGAGATTGGTCTGGACGAAGGGAGATTGATTGGCTTGGGAAGAACCTGGTCTGGAGACTTTGTGGTTCTCTAACTCCAGTGAGGTTGCTCATCATCAGGCTGCCAGTGTGGCTCAGTTGGTAGCACATCTGCTTCTAGACCATATGGTTGTGGGTTCTCATCCCACACCAGGATTGTATTTGCACCTAAAACACTGGCATCCAAGTGTAGTATTAGGGGGGTGTTGTACAGCTGGGGTGTGCTGTCCTTAGGATGAGACAGTAAACCAAGGTCCCTTTTACCCATCATGGTGCTGTCCTGGTGGATGTCCAGGTGGAAGTGAAAGAACCCAGGGCAGTCTTTGTAAAGAGCAGGGGACATTCCTGGTGTCCTGACCAACATTCCCTTTCACCGGTTCATGCAATTGTCCAGGCTGTGTGGGGGTGTTAACATGTGATATGGCCGCCACCACACACTGTCATTTCACTACCAGTGTAGCGTTGCTTGTAAAGTGCTTTGGGATACATTGTGTATGAAAAGCGCTATATAAATGCTGATTATTTTTCATCATGGAGAGGCTGGAGCTAGAAGGGTTGTCCAGCTGCTTGAAGGATGGTCTGATGCCTGGAAGGGGAATTTAGTTGAGAGGAAAGGTGGTTGGCTGTGGGTGGGAGGAAGCTGATCTGGGCACTGGATGGTGGAGGTGGGGGTCAGACTGGAATTCTTAGGATATACAGTGTAATGGGAAAACTTGACTTCCAGTAGTCAAAACAATGGTCTGTCAGTTCATCTATTAGTGTAAATATTTCCCTTCTGTAGCCCTCATCTGATAAGGCTAGTACTGTTGGTTCTGTGCTGTGCCATGTTCACTCCCCTCACCATTATTTATATAGATATACATGTGTGTGTGTGTGTGTGTGTGTATACTGTACATAGAAACATAGACTTTAACGGCAGATGAGGACTGCTTGACCCATCCAGTCTGCCCATTTCCCTACCTATTGGATAAGCTGCAGATTCCAGTTTACCAACAGCCTACTTCCTTCTACATACTAAAAGCCAGAAGAATAGGCCTATTGGTCTGTCATGTCTGCTCGGTAGCTAGGCACCTAGTGGGTGCTCACTATCCCACCCCCCAGCCCCCGAGAGGGTCTTCTTTGGCTTTAGTTTCCCCTCGTACCTGTCCCACCCCTTCTTGAAGCCCTCCACTCTGCCCTTCTCCACCAGCCTCCCGGGCAATGCATTCCACGGCTCCACCACCCTCTCAGTTAAATTATGCTTCCTACTCTCCCCCCTGTAATTTCCCCTTCTAGCTTCCACTCATGCCCCCTAGTTGCCCCCCCCTTCTTAAACCTAAACAGCTCCTTGGTTCCGCTCTCGGTTATTCCTTTCACATACTTGAAGATCCCTATCATGTATCCCCTGTCCCTCCTCTCCTCCAGTGTGTACAACCCAAGCTCTTCCAATCTCTCCTCATAGGGCCTCCTCTCCATGCCCTGAATCATCCTGGTCGCTCTCCTCTGAACTCTCTCCAGCAGCACTATGTCCTTCTTCAGATACCCCCCCCCACTATCATTGCCTTATGACTGTCCCATGCATTCTTGAATTCCCCTGTTTTTGACCCCACAACCTCCTCAGGAAGACAGTTCCATGCATCCACCACTCTCTCTGTAACAAAAAAAAATATATATATATTTCCTTATGCTGCCCCTGAGCAGTCCCCCCACTATCTTTAAATTGTGTCCCTTTGTTCTTGCACATCTCTTTTTCTGAAAGATGCTACCTTCTTGGACTTTGTTGATTCCCTTGAGGTACTTGAAAGTTTCTATCATGCCCCCACCTCCTTTCCTCAAGGGTATACATATTAAAGAGCAGCTGACACCTTTGGGAAAACTTTGGAAAACATATTTAGGCACAAGTCAGTTTGTATTCATATATCTTGTATAGATTTCTCCTCTTCCTTATTTATTACTAAAGAAATTACCACAAAAAAATAAGATATTTATGCCTCAGAGTTCATCTGCCTCTATAGATTATTCCCAGCTTGAAGTCATAATGCCCTGTTGCTGCATTACAGTCTGTTGCCATGGGAATAACTGTGATGTCACAAGCAGGGTATCATGACATTGGGTTGGGAAGAAGCAATAGGAGCAAATAAACCCTCAAGAAACAAGTATATTGTTTTTGAGGCAAATTACCTCAGTAATAAGTAATGGCGATAAGAAATACAAGGCCGATGAGAAATATATAGGCTGCTTTGTGTCCAACTATTATGTTTTGGAAAGTTCTTCTCGAGGCGTCGGTGACTTTTTAAGCTCTCTTAGTCTCTCCTTTATATGGCTTCTGTTGCAGACCCTGCACCATTTTAGTTGCCCTCCTCTAGACCGCCTCCATCCTGTGTCACATTCACTGCCACCACCTCACCTTTCAATACACACTACCACCACTGTACTGTCACATGCATCACCATCTCTGTACAGTGCCATATGCCATGCCGACTCCATGCTGTGCCACGTGCTCTGCCAACAACATGCAGTGACTCATGTATTGTCATCACTGCATTGCTGCATGCACTGCCAACTGTGCCATGTACACTGTCATCACCACACAATGCCACTTACACAGTTTCCAGCTTGCTGTTTATATGCACAATGCCACCACCTGCTGTGCTGCATGCACCACCAATTCCACACTGAGCCATTTTTACTGCTATCAGTGTTGGGTGCCATGTGCACTGGCAACTTCGCTGGAACTGTATCTGCTGTTGGTTCATTGCTGCACCTTTGTTCATTTGCCCTGGGCTAGAGGCTGGGGCATGTGTGGCATCAGTTATTTTCATCCAGCCACCCTTGAAGGCCCAACTGTTGATACATGCTGTGTGGGTCAGGTGGTATCCATGTGCAGCAGAATTAAGGCCTATTATGTTAAAATTATTACATCAAAATGAAGGCCTACACTCTAAGACTATGGCCTGGCTATTCTGCTGGCCTGTTTACAATGACACCCTTTTTAACCCAGGTGTTTTTTTTTTTATTACTTATTCTTTATGTCCTCAGTACACCACACAGGCTGTGTTGGGAGGACCCAAGAACGCCTGCCCCCATTAAGTGCTCCTCTCCAGTAACCATGCTTAGCACTGGATAACCCCCCAGGTGAGGCAGAGGGAACTCCCCCAATCCCTCCAGATCTCCAAGGAGTAGACATTTGGTGCTGCTTCTCAGGCTGCCCCAGTCACCGGCGCCGAGGCCAGTCTACTGGCATGACCATGGAGTATTTTCCTGTGTTTCTGGTCCCTGCCCCCTGCAGACGTCTGCACTCGATGAGGGCCAGTGAGACTAGGGCATGCTGAGACATGCCTTCACTCAGGCCCTCAGCCAACATCTGCCCCTCCCATCTTTACTGCTTCCTCAACTGCACCGCCACCCATGGTCACTGAGGTGGCTGAATAGCAGTGAGGGCTGCAGCCCACCCTCCCCAGAGAAGGGGGGGCGGCCCTGTGGGCGCACAATCCTTCTCCCCTAGCCAGCCAGCAGCCCAGGCTTGCTACAGAACCCGAGTTGCTGGCATCACAAGCAGTAGCACTACTGCTGTGCCAGCAGGCCAGCCTTTAACCTAGTTTTAAAGTTGATAGGTCATGTGACATTCCCAAGGTCATATCCTGAGCCAGTGACCTTGGTGGGATTTTATTTTTTTTATTTTAGTTGTTTAACCAGGAGTAGCACACTAAGCTGAAAGCTTTTTTACAGGAGCGACCTGGGAGCACAGGGACGTTAAGTGACTTGCTCAGGGTCACACAGTATGCAAGTGGAAGTTGTAGGATTCAAACCTAGGTCTGATCTGCTGGATATCACCAGATTTGCAGCTCAGAGCCTTAAATCACTGCACTATACTGCCTCCCATGGATTTGGACCAGGGATCACCAGGCTCATGTATGTAACATTTATGTTCTCTCTGTAGCTCTTGTACCACTCTGAAACTTTGTCTCTACTCTCACTTTTATTTTTTCCTTTTACTAATCCTTTTTTTTTCCCTTTTATTTCTACAGGTCTGAGAGCATATTGACCCTGATAAGTATTGCTTATGTTTAACTTTCCCTATTGGTCCTATTTTGTTCTTGAAGAACTATGGATCCTTTGTGACCCTATGGCTTTTTTTTTTTTTTAGCAGGTATGATTGGACATCACTCAGAGACACCCATCCCAGGCACCTCAGTACCAAGGTAAGAGATCTCTTTTCTCTGCTAGGTAGGCAAGCTATAATGATGTAGCCATAACTGTGTCTTACCTGTCTCCGGCACCCTTTGCATTACTTATACCCATGACCCACATATCAGGGTAATGCATTTGCAGCGGAACATCAGGAATCAGAATGCCAGATTCAGCAGGAGTGCAACAAAATGAATATGGGTGCATTCAGGTTACTACACGGCATTTCCTAATCCTACGGGAAGAAATATTTTGAACTAAAACAGATCTGTCAGTTTAAGGGTCTTTCCATCACAGTTCCAACATAAATTTATAGGACAGCACTGAGTACATTTTTAAGGATGGTAAGTCTTTGCCTTCCTCCCAGGTTTAGGTCATCTTCCAAGGTTTAGAAGGTCTGGCATTTCTCATTGATGAAGGCTAACAGAAGCTGATTTTTCCACCATGGGCAGAGGTAGCCCCTTGAGTAAAACTGTTTTTTATTTTATTTATTTAGTGATTCGGAAAAGACCTTTGAGCTCAAGCTCTTTTACAAAGGTTCCACATCATAGATTGCAAAACAAAGTACGATTGGAGAAAATGAAGGTATATCACAATGAACGATACAGCTTGGATTCAGAACTTACAGAATAACTCAAAACGTAGGTACAAATTAAATATTAAGAAAAACACTTTATGAGGGTGGGGGGGGATAAGCATCCACAAAGTGCCTTGTCAGTAGTTCAGAGGGATGGGGATAGCTGGCAGTGAGGTGAAGAAAGGAGGTACAAGAGAGGGGTATGTACTGCAGTGGACGTGAAGGGTAGGGGAAGAAGGACGATGAAGGCCAGCAGAAGCTGATTTTCCACCATGGGCAGAAATAGGGGGATGAGGGGAGCCTGAGCGGAGAAGACATGCTAGAGTAAATGGTGGGGTGTGAGGGGGCATGGTCAGGCAGCTTGCATTAGTAGTGACAGTTAGGGAAATTCACGGGACTGGGAGTTGGGGAAGGGGGAAAGGTGGTGTGGTGGTCACCGAAGGAGCATGACGTGAACGGATTGCTGAGACAAGCCATGAGAAGGGGGAGAGGGTACCTGAGGCCTGCCTAGTGCTTACTTGGGGGGCCAGAGAGAGCAGATGTGGCTGGACTTAGGGGCAGGTATGCTTAGGATGTTATTAGGTGCTGTTTGAGGTCTTGAATTGGGCCAGACAATTGGTGGCCAAGAGGTGCCCAGGGAGTTCATTCATCCACTGGGTGGCCCAGTAGACAAATTCATGTTGCCCAAGTGACGTGCAATGGAAGGGGTTAGCCAAGGCCACTCTAATCCTCCCCCTGGTGATCTGTAACGAGTTGGCTGCCTTGATCAAATTGCCTACACAAGGTGACGTTTTACCTAATAGAGACTTCTTCCCTAGGATGCAAGTCTGGAATTTGACTCTGTTTCTTGATGACAGCCATTCTGCATGTTTGTACAGAGTACAGGTGTGCATGCCATGCTCAGCATCCAGGATGAATCTGCAGGCTTTGTTGAGCGCAGTCTGAACCCTCTTGAGCACTGTATCCATTGCCGCCTCATAGACCACTAGTCCATAGTCAATAGTAGATATGATGGAGCTGTGGACTGAGAGGCAGAGGGCCCCTGGAGAGATGTATTGTCTGTGCCTGTACAGGACACCAATCCTGGTATTGACTGTCTTGACCAGAGAGTCAACATGTTGTGCAGCCGTGAGGGTATCATCTATTATGACCCTCAGATACTTGAACAAGTGGACTTGTTCCAGCGGCTCCCGGCATGAGTTGGAGATGATGAGGGATGGTGCTTATTTTTGTTGTGGTGGCTGGATAAAAGCATGGTCTTTGTTTTCTTGTAGTTTAGTAACAACTTATGACTACAGAACCAGTTCTCGAGTTTGGAGGAGGAGTTCGGCAGCTCAGATTGTAGGGCAGCAGTAGAGACGTGCTACTGCTCAGGAGTACAGAATCATCTGCATATAGTATGAGTTTGGTGTCACAGGCTGTGGGAAGGTAATTTAAGAAGAGACTGAAGAGTAGAGGCTCCAGTATTGATCCCTGGGGTACCCCTAATGATACCTCTCTTGCACTGGATACTGTTTGCCCAATTGTCATGACAGTAGGCAAGCTTTGTCTGTGACCTGTTTGAAGAACAGTATGGCATGATGCCAGGTAGCTGAGACACAGTGCTGGGTTTTACTGCTCCAGATGCACTGAGGGGGTTGAGTAGGGTAACACACTGATAGTGACCCCTTGTTTATGCTGGAATGCTACCTCTGAGAGGGTGTGCAGGCTATGGGCCAAGCCTGGGCTGGCACCTGATTCCAGGCAGCAACACAGAATTTGTCCAGCAGGAAATAGGTTGGCCTCTTTGGGGGGGCGGAGCAGGATTGGAAGGAATAGAGCTGTTGCTGGCATGCAGGAGCTGATTATGTAGTATCAAGGAGAACAGTCTCAACCTAAAGAATGCCAAGCGCAGTGGGAGATGCTGGGGGCAGGTGCAGCAAGATAGTGGAGGGATTGTCAGTAAGAGATGTAGGTTACTGCTGTGTCCCTGACTGTAAGGAAAATACAGCAGGAAGTGCAAGTGGCGTTATCACAACAGTTGGGCAAGGAATAATGCACACACTTAGTATAATCATTATATTTAATATTCTTCTTGTGTCTACATGCACATGCTGTAGCTTTTCAAGCAGGGAGCTTGCTGTGTGGCTCTGGGGAGGGAGACAAGCAAGCGGGTGTCTCATGGACTTTATCTAGAATTCACAACCCACACATCAGCTTGTCATCTGCAGGACCACACACCTAGAAAGAACATTTAACAAAAAAAACAAAAAAACAATTATAATTCAACCAGTCCATGTAAGTGCTCATAGCAGTCATACTACAGATAAGTAACACTTTCTGTTCTTATTGCCATCCACAACATGGTGCCACGCTTAATGTACTTGCACCTGGAAACATTGAGGGGCATTGCCATTCTAGTCTTCTTTCTAGTTCTGTGTAATCTGCCATGTGTCAAGGTAGGTTAAAATAATCCCATGCAAAGAACGAAAGTAGCGCAAACCACAATGAATCCAAGTTCAAGACACAGTTTGGTTGCAAAAAGTGCTGCGTATTGCTTTATTTGACACAAAACCATGGAGTCAATCAAAGTCTTCAATCAAAGTCTTTATTTATTTAACCAGGTGATCACCGTTGAGCAAGCTCATTTTCAAGGTGGACCTGGGTTTGTTAACAAGGAACAAGGGACAATATACATGGGATGCAACACACAAGAAAATAGTAATAATACAAATAAAGTGAGATACAATAATACAGTATATACAAAGTATCAGCAGGTAGCATTGACAGTAGTATATGTTTGGAACAGAAGACACAGCTAGTTTTGGGTAGGACACAATTTTTCATAAAAGTTAAGAAATATACATATCAGGTGCACTGAACACAAATAAAACCTAATATAAAAAGATGTATAGTGATACGGTATGGAGAATTTAGAGCTGGAACCAGGGTCAAAGGAATGTGGAAGGGACAGATATGGGGTTAGAAAAAGGGGAGAGGGAAACCCAAGGTCAGAGTATTACATAGGGAAGGTTCAGGAAGCAGCTTCTGAAAAGGGCATTTGCTAGAACAAACTCGAGCAACTGCTCTTGGCTTCATGGTTTTGTATCAAATAAAGCAACACTTTGCTCTTTTTTTGCAAACTAACATTGTTTCTCGAACTTGGATTCATTGAGGTTTGTGCTACTTTCGTTCTTTTTTGAGTGGGATTTACTACATTTGTATTTGTTGGCACACCCTTGATCCCTAGTCATGAGTGCCAGCAACTTCCTGACTTGTAGGTCTTACTAGCTCTTAAAAATATATGGTCTGATCTCACTGCTCATGCATGCTGCTTATTTACAGCAGAGCATGTGCGTGTGGTCAGTGGCTATGACAGCATGCGTGCGATTGGTGGATGAGACAGCATGCATAGGGTATAGAATCATGAGGTGTGACAGCGGGCATGGTGTTATGTGGTCAGTTGGTGTGACAGCATGTATGGGGAGGCATGGGGGTCATGAGGTGTGATGGTGTGCATGATGGTATAGGTCAGTGAGTTTGACAGGGTGTATAGTGGATGATGAGTGTGATAGTATATGTGGTCATTGGGTGTGACTGCTTGAATTGAGGCGCATGGTCTGAAGATGGATGTAACAGCATAAGAACATATGAAAATAGCCAGTAGAAGAAGACCTTTTGGTCTATTGAGTCTACTTGAATTGATGCAGGGTCCTGGTCTTGTATTTACACTAGTGACCCTGTCCCCTCTCCTGCCCACCTAGCCCCCCTCCCTTTCCCCTGTCTTGGTCCCATAACTTCACTCTGTTTCTACTAAGCTGTCTTGCAAGACCCCACAGTCTTTGTCTCCACCACCTGTTCTGGCAGCTCATTTCAAGCAGACACCACTCATTCAGTAAAAAAGAAAAAAAAAAACATTCTTCCTTACATCCTTTCTGAATCTACTCCTATCAGTTTTAGGCTGTGTCCCATAGTGATGGCATTGTCTGTCTTACTGAAGAGGCCCTCTCTTTACTCCCTTCATGTACTTGAAGATTTCTATCATATCACCTCTCTTCCAGGGAGCACATATTCAGGGCTCCTAGCCTCTCCTCATATGACCTGTCCTGTTGCCCTGTGATCATTTGAGTTGCTCTCCTCTGGATCCCCTCCAGCATGTTAATGTCCTTCTTAAGGTATGGATGCCAATACTTCATCCCATATTCTAGATGTGGTCTTATCAATGTCCTGTACAATGACAAAATAACCTCACTCTGCCTGCTACTGAAACCTCTTGCATTACATCCAAGCATCCTATTTGCGTTCTTCACAGCCTTTCAGCACTGAGTGGAATGTTTCGGGTTACTAGTAATTACCACCTCCGGGTCCTTTTCAGAAGCTGCTTCCTGAACCTTCCCTATGTAGTACTCTGACCTTGGGTTTTTGGCCCCAATATGCATCACTTTGCACTTTTTCACATTGAACCCAAGCTGCCATATTCCTGACCATCTCTCCAGTCATGCTAAGTCCTCCCTTAGTTCTTGTATCCCCCTCCTGGGTATCCACTCTCCCACAGAGTGTGGTGTCATCTGCAAACAGGCACATCTTGCCTTGAATACCTTCTCCAATGTCTCTAACAAAGATGTTAAACAATACTGGCCCCAACACTGACCCTTGTGTGACCACACTGATGCCCTTTTTTAGTGCTTGAGAACTCCCCCTTCCCCAACTACCCTCTGTGTTTGGCCACTTACCCATTTTCAACCCATCTTACCAGTTTCTCCCCCACCCCTAGGTCCTTCAGGTTCATTATCAACCTTCTGTGTAGCACAGATTCGAAGGCCTACCAAAGTTCAGGTAAATGGTGTATTGCCTGGCATTTGTCCACTGCCCTTGTGACCCCATCGAAGAACTTATCAAATTTATCTGATATCTGCCTGCAATAAACCCATGTTGTTTCTTGTCCTTTAGACAATTCTTCTCCAAGTACCTGACTAGCCCTTCTTTCAGTATGTTCTCCATGAATTTACATACTGTTTGCGGTCACGCTGACTAGTCTATAGTTGCCCAGGTCCTCCTTGGGTCCACTCTTGTGGAGTGGCACTTCATGTGCTGTTCTCCATTCTACAGGTACTATTCCCATTTATCAAGAGACCTATTGAAGAAATTGTCAGTTGGGCTGCCAGCTCCTCTGCCAACTCTTTTAGCATCCTGGGGTGTATTGCATCTGGACCCAAGGATTTGTCTACCCACTTTCACTCTTTCTGTCCCTATGATTCCTATTGGGTACCCTGCGTTCCCTCCCTCCCTCCCTTATCCGGTTTGTGGTATTACTCCCTCCCTTTCCTTTATAAAGACAGAGCAAAAGTATTCATTTAATACCTCTGCTTTTCTACTGTCTTCTGTAACCCATCAGTCCTCCTTTTTTTTTTTTTTTTTTTAAGTCAGATGATGCCATCTTTTTTGTCTGTCTTTTCCTTTTGTAGATCCTTATTGCCCCAGCCGTCCACTCCGCTCAGCTGGTGAGGGATTTTTTGTTTCCCAGGGTACAGTTAAAGACTTCTGGGTCTCGAGCTTTTGTATATGCTGCCTCGACGCTGTGGAACTCTCCAACTCATCAGATTCATGAGTGCCTGACCGTGGGGAGCTTCAAGACGACCTTAAAGACCGATCTGTTCCACCTTGCTTTCAGGAATACTATATAATTGTCTTAATTTTATCGGTGTGTATTCTGAAATTGGATTGTTTTATTCTATTTGTTTTAATGCGTTTTTTTAATTCATACATTTTGTACAGTGCTTTGATTATTGAATTGCGTTATAGAAATAGATTATTATTATTATTATTATTATTAAGAAAGAATGCCTTCTCACTTTTCTTTATTCCCTCTGCTATTTGGAGCTCCTTCTGTGCTTTGGCGTGCTGTACTTCCCTTCTGGCTGTCTTGGCTAGCCTCTGGTACTTTTCTTCATTCACCCCCCTGTTGCTGTTTTTTTTTTTTTTTTGTTAATTTCTCGTAGGCTGCTTTTTTATCCCTTACTACTCTGCCCACTTCCCAATAAAACCAGCATGGCAGTCTTGCCCCTAATCTTTATTCAGCTGCGTGTTGCCTTCTGAATGGCTTCCTTAATGGTGCCCCATATCCTGTCCACCTGCATGCCCTCATCTATGCTCCCCGTGTTCTCCTTAGTCTCTTCTCTACTCTTTTGAGGTTTGCTTTCCTGAAATATAATGCTCTGATCTTATTGGGGATGTCCTCCTTACCCATGTCTATACTGAACCACACTGTACTTTGGTCACTACCACCCAAAGGTTCTCTAATGTCCATCTCCTGTACTTGCATGAGGGTATGGAATCCTGAGGTGTGACAGTATTCATGGGGGCATGGGAGGACAGCATTCATGGGTGTATGGGATTGTGAGGTGTGACAGGGTACATGACGTTATAGGGTCCATTGGTGTGATGACTTGCATGGGGTTGGTGGATATGACAGTGTAAGGGGGGCATGGGGTCATGATCTCTAACAATTCTTGCCTCACCTGCAGCAAAGTAGAGGATACCATGCTAAAGGAAAGTCACTTCTCAGCTGAGCTGCTGTGTTAGTTGTGTTTCAAGGAGATGTCACTGGAGTAACTCATGGTGGCAGTGCCGGGATTGACAAACTGTCTGCACTCGCAGGAAGACCTTTCTCCTACATCTGGGAAAAGGTAGAAAAAGGGCCATTTACTTTATTGTTTTCATTTTTGTAGGGAGAAAGAGTGTCCCGCAGGGTCACTTTGTGCTTTCCATGTGAACAAGGAGGGTTACTGCACTAAGGCTACACCTTTCGGCACCATGATGTGAGGCTAGGTGGACAGTGTGTAGGATAGACTAGGGGCATGACTGGTGTATGGATAACTTTGGTGGGATTTCCAATGTACAGCTGGTGATGGGCTGATGTTGGATGGCACCTACATTAAAGATGTGTGGATGTCTGATCTTGTTGGATGTATCTTAATTATTCTTTTGGATCCCTCCACTGGCAGGTTTTTCCCCTAAGATATGGTCATTGTGATACCATGCTGCATGACCACTGTGGTACCACCAGCTTAAGGCATGGAATAAAACCATTTTATTAGCACTGCAAGTGCCCCATTATGCTACCACTGACGCATAGTACCACAGTAGTCACCTTGGTAGCTCAATGGAATTGAAACACATCTGGATGCTGGTCCGGATGCAGGAAGGCTGGTCACCAGAGAGAAGCGGCAGGGCTGTAGGGTGGTGTAGCTCCAGGGAGTATGCCTAACTTGTAGAAAGCTAGGGAAGAAAAGGTTTCAAGCTGCATGGAGGATTGTGGGCTGGAGAGGAGAGCTTGATCTGGTTCCTGGAAAGGTGATCCAGTGGTGGGGAGGGTGGCTGACCATGTGGTGTGGCGGTTCATCCAAGCACCAGATTTTTTTTTAGTTATAGTTTTTCTGGTTTTGTGCCTATTTTATCCCATTCCCTAGGGCCCCAGCATACAGGTGTCATGTGCGTGGAGGCGCGTGCATGCAGCCCCGTGATGCCAGCTCAGCCCTTTCCACCCCTCCCCATGGCCATCGCTGGATCTCTCGGTCAGTGCCCACTTCTGTCCTCCACTGGCTGGTGTCTAGGGAGCCTCCAGTCCCTTCTAGTAGGAGAGAGCTGCCTTGCCACGGCTTGATCTTGCTCCTCGGTCTCCCCCATCTGGGTCACTGGCACAGTGCAAGGTGTGGCACCAGTGCTTCAACCCTCAGCACCATGGGGCTGGCCCTCCAGGCACCAAATGATGGTGGCTATGGTGGTCAGACCTGAATTTTTAGGGTATATAATGTAAAACTCTTGACTCCTCGGGACAAACTATTGAATACCAATAGTCATAACTATTGTTGGTTATTGTTAATCTGTCAGGGTCAATATTTTCTCTTTATAGCCATCAATTGATGAAGCTTTTCTCAGCTAGAAAGAAAAGACTACAATGGCAGTACACCTGTTGCAGGCATCGTGAGCCCCGTGTGCACTTCTAAGCCAAGGTGCTGCAATACCATTGCTCCTATGTAAATGAGACTGTCTACTCTTGAATACTTGTGCAGTGGGAAGTATTTTTGGTGGAACTAAACAACTCCCTAAGCAAAGTTGTTTACAGTTGCCAAAAACCTCCACTTAATTCGGTGCATAGCTGCACCCTTCCAAAGGCTGGGGGGGCTGCAGACATCCACCCTAATCTCCTAGTCCTTGTCATGGTATAACATCCTGATGATTCCCCAAACAGCCCCCTTCCTACCCTCTAATTCACATCTGACAACCCTGTCCCACCCCCCATTTTCTCTAGTGTATGCACTCTGGACAGCTAGGAATTAGGACTGACACAGGCCTCCTATTAACTCCTGATCTTTACTTCTACCAGGGCTGGAGATTGGTGGGTGGGGGACCACTAGGTACCAGGGATAGCCTTAATTTTATCAAGGCCAGGGATCAGAGGGTGGTGGGGAACCTGGACAGCACCGGTCCTTATCTGGCATAAATTTGCATGTTTCTATGGTCATTCTTTTCAGAAGTTAGGAGAAAGGGGATCTGTCCTAAACTGTCTAATGTGGCTTGACTTACTGCAACTGGCTCCAACCCATTGTTTTACTGGCTCTGCCTCCAAACACCATGGCCAAGTCATTGCACTCTGCTGCCGAGGAATGAAATTATTTAAAAAAAAAAAAAATCCAACCATACTTACTGCTGGTGCCACCAGCCTGATTCCCCTCTACCATTTGACCCAACTGTGCAGGGACAGATTTGTCATGTATATTGTGTGGCAGTAGGGACAGCAAAAGTAGTCTTGCTGTGGCTACATGAATTTGAAATAAACTTTGTGTCTGAGTAGTATTTTATGATGTATGCTGTCTTTCAGGTTCACTTCTTCTTGAACCACAGATAAATCCAGACATGGCATACCAAAGCAACAGGTAGGTTACCATTTGTTTGCTTTAAATTGACATAAATAGTATTTTTTATTGAAAAATCTTGGAAGACACTAATTGTACTAGACTCTCTACATAGGTTCCACTTCAAGGAAGTTACAGATTATGCTGCTAGCTAGACTGCTAGCAACATTTACAATGAATGGAGGTGATAAGGCAGTACATTAAGCAATCTATTCTGATAGGCAAAGGGCCAGGCAACATCCAGTTACAAACAACTGTTTCACACATAAGATGGCAACATACAGCGAACATTCTTTTACGGACAATAGTGGCACACATGGGGGGTGTGGGGTAAGTAGGGAGGGACATACATAAGGAGGGAAGAGAAACCCACATGGCTTGGTGAGTAGTGGATTGTTTAGCTAGGAGAGCCGGGGTGGAGAAAATCAGTCCAGTAGGCCTAGTTGGCAGGTGGGACAGTGAAGGGGGAAGAGTAGGGAATCAGCCTAGGGGACTTTGTTGTAAAGGTAAGCAGGGTAGGAGGAAGGGGAAGAAGAGAGGGAGTGACTGAGGGTGGAGCGGAGGGTGGGGTGTCAGGGCGATGAAAGGAAGGAGGCAGAGGTAGCAGATGAGTAAAGGTTAGACAGGGGTGAACATGTGGGGGTTATGTACGGCGATGAGGGGGAAGTGGTGGAGATATTGGGAGCAGAAGGAGGGGGGGGTGAGTAGGAGTGGGGACAGAGGAGGTACAGAGGGTAGGCAAGAGAGCCAGGGGAGAGATGTGTGAGGGAGATGGGAGCCGGGTAGGTGAGAAGGGAAGTGGGAGAAGGTAGTGGGGCTATTGGAGGATGAAGTGTAGCAAGTCAGTGGGGAGGAGAGGTTACAGAAGGTTAGCAGAAACAGTCTCAGCTAGCATTAGCAAATAGCAAATAAATGTTGCTGCAACTTCTTCTTAAATGAGCCCAGAGTAGTGGTTGCAGTTACTTCATTACTGAGGGAGTTGAACCAGACTGGAGCTCTATGTACAAATGACCTTTGTTTTTAGGGAGGTATGACAACGGGGAATCCTAAATAACTGACACTCTGTACTTCTGTTTGTCAGTGGACTGTTTGTGAGAGAGCTGCCTTGAAGCAGTGTGCTGCTATCTGGACTATAAGGCCTTTAACATAGTGCCCTTCAGGAGAGCGAGTAAGGAATGAGCAGCCTAGGGGGATCCAAAGTGGTGAATTTAATAGAAACTAGTTTAATGAGACAGCCCTTCAGCTCAGTGGTGGTGCTACAGTCCGAGGCACAAATCACCTGAGGTCAAGAACGAGCTCACATTGTCGGGGGCTCACTGGGGGGGTGAAGGAGGATCAAGTGATCTAGGAGATGCTCCCTTCCAGGGAGGGAAGACTGCCAGCTCCGCTGTTGTACTGCCAAATGAGTAACCACAAGTTAGTAGTGCAGTTGGGAGCAGCTCATGGGTGGGAAGATGTTGGCTGGTGCTTTGCCATGCACATCTGTGCACATGCCTGTGCACCCTTGCTACTCACGTCCTAGGGGGTGGAAGTACATGTGAGACTATCCTGGCTACCCAGGCAACCCCTCCACATACTGGATTCATTCTACGGTGGAGCAAGTCCTGGTAGATGCCAGTGTGATGGTGCTGCAGTGCAAAAGGGAGTCAATCAGAGATGCAGGTGAAAAAACAAAGTAGTAGCTGAGAGGGAAAAACTGGTTAGCAGGTGGCAGAGAGTGACGGTTCCCATTACAGTGATGGATCAGTGGCTCAGTACTAGGACTGGTTTTCTTCAGTGTTTTCATAAGTGACACTGCAGAAAAACTGGCAGAGAAGGTAATGCCTTTTTGCAGACAACCATACCAAAATATGTAAGGTGGGCACTAAGAAGGGAACAGAGAAAGAGTGCACATGGCTCATGGAGAAACTAGAGGAGTGGTCAAGATCATGGCAGTTGGTGTTCCATGCCAGAAAGTTCAGAATCATGCACCTAGGGCATAGGACTCCAGAAGCTGCTTTATAGGGTTGAGGGGTGGTACTGACTGTCACTAAGCAGGAAAGGAACCTTGGGGTTATTACATGATCTTAAAGTTGCAGGGCTGTGTTACAAAGCAGTGGGTAATACTAGTAGGATGTGGGGATGCATAGGGAGCGATACCTTCAGCAGGAGGAGGAAGGCGGCGGTGGTGGTGGTGGTGGTGGTGTTGCAGGTGTATCACTCATTAGTAAGACCCAGAACAACCATAGAGTAGAGGCAGTTCAAAGAGTAACTAAAATGGTGCGTGGGTTGCACCAAAAGCCCTGTGAGTATAGACTGGGTTCTCAACATGTACACCCTAAAAGACAGGAGCTCAACAGGGGACATAAAGGAGACCCACAAGTACCTAACAAGGGTAAACTGGGTACAAGGGGGGGGGTTGTTCAAATGAGAAAGACCACCTGGATCGGGGGGGGCATGTGATGGAGCTTTGGAGGTAAGAGGGATGTGAGGAATTACTACTTCACTGAAAGGGTAGTAGACACTTGGAACAGACTGACAGCAGTAGTGATGGAGGTGAAAAAATGGTGGGGGGGACTTAAAGCATGTGTGGCATAGACATGGGGGATATCTGTAAATAAGCAGGGAAGTGGGAGGGTCACAAGACCATTTAGGGTTTGCGGGGAAGGACTTGACAGGGAACATCTGGGCAGTCTAGGTGGGCCAAGTGGTTCTTTTTCTGCTGACAGATTCTGTATTTCTGTGGGTTAGTAACACTGCTTTTTTTACAGCTGTCATTGTTTTTCTTTTTATTTTGTTTTATTTTAAGATAACATAATTGATCTGCTGTTTTGTTTCCTACAGTTTAGTTACTGGCGGTTGAGGAGAGAGCAGAGTGCTGGGGGGTAGTGGCAGTTGCTAAAGCTCCGGGGCAAACCTGAGTGGAACAGAGTCCTTTGTGGAGTTTGTAAATAGGCAGCTTTTTGAATAAATGTTTGTGTCCATTTTTGTTACTAGACAGTTCTGTGTGCTGGCAAGAGCCTCTGGTGGCAGTTGTAGTGAGATCGGGAAAACAAAGCGTAAGTGTGAGAAAGGGAGTGAGGAGTCATCACAAACAGGGTTTGAGCATACAGTTTTGGAAAAAAACATGACAGTTTTCTAAATGTTGGGGAAGGGGGGCTCTGGTGGCAGTTGTAGCAAGGTTGGGAAACCAAGGAGGGATTTTCACTTGTCCAGTTTTCAAAGAAGACAAAAAAAAAAAAAAAAAAAAAGGGCGTCTACTTTGTATGTGGAGAGGACAGAGTGCAGCATGCAAAGAAGTATGACAGCTGGAGCAGTTTAGAGCAGCTAGTTGAACAAAGCTTTGATGATAAATAAAAAAAAAAAATACCCCCCCAAAAAATTGTTAACAGAAAAAAAATTACTACTGCATGGTAATCTGGACTCAGGAGAATAGTTAGAAGTACTGATGACTAAGTGGCAGGTGGTGTGGGTGAGGGATGGGAAACCTGAACACTGCAAGAAACAAAACTAAAGGCAGGATACTGGTATGTAGTGTCAGACAGCAGGGGTGGGGTTGTCTGACAGTCTACTATGTACATTACTGGAGGATAACGTAGTAATAACTGTGTATAAATAGAGAATAAAGTATGGGTCTAGATGTGTAACTTGAATTTACACACACCCGAGGGGTTTAATGCTACATGCCCCCCCCGAGCGCGAAGCTCGAAGGGTTTATGTGTAGCATCAAACCCAGAGGGTGTGTGTAAATTCAAGTTTACTCACCCAGACCCACGTTTTATTTTATATAATTGTTGGGTTTCTCTTTTTCGCCTCAGCAATTATATAAAATAAAAAAAGGCTGCTGTGCCGCTGCAGTCCGATTACGTCAAGGGACGCGGTCAGCTTTCACTTTTACTTAAGTTTCCCCCCCCCAAGAAGTCTCTTCGGTATCCATTTAGAATATTTGAGTTAAATTGAAGTTATTTACTGCAGAGTGTCCGTGGCAGTTTCTCTCCATATTGGGTTTGCCGTAAGGGAAGTGTTTCCTGTTCGGGAAGCAGAGAATGATCAAGGACTTCGAGTATGCGCAGAGTGGAGAAAACCGTGCGCGTGTTTGCCGTTATAAACGCTCCTTTATAACTGCAAATTATGCCACAGTTTCCCTTTGGGAAAAAGAGGAAGCCATTAATTATTGTACGATTCTGTATTCATACACACAGTTACACAGATAAAAGGATTTATCACACTCCATTTATGTCCATCCCTGTTGCATAAACTTATTTATATTTACATTTATAGCATGTCGGGGCTCTCTCTGTTTTCTGCTGTGTTTTTTAATTATGTTCTCTCCTGGACCTTGTGCTGTTCTTTTCCTCCATCCACCCAATCCTTTAGTTGGCTCCTGGTACTCTGACATTAGCTGCGGTGTAGCTCTATTGTATGCAGTGCTTGCTGTTTCCATGCTCCCCCGAGGGAGCCCACCTGTCTGCCTCCCACCCACAGCTACTTTTAAGTCCATTACAGGCATTGGCCTTCAGCTGCAGTTCAGCATGTCCTTTATGGCCCCATCCTGTGTGTTTGCTTTCCCAGTCCATTTCTTCCAGGTCCCTCTAGGCACCTGCAGTCTGCCACCATGTGACGTAGCTGGCGGTTCCTGCCACCTACTGCTGACTGCCCACCCTCTGGACCCTCCTAACTAGCCCCTTGAGGGTGCTTTATATAGCCACTTTGTGGCTGATTGGTAAAGGGAGGCATATTTGCCCCAACCTTCTCCCCCTCCCCAAAATCTCCATCTTCTTCACCACCGACATGGAGCAGGCTATAGCCTGAACTCTGTGTGGGCTGTGAGTTGAAAGTGCCTGCCAGCACTGTCACTGTTGCGCAGTAGCGCTAAACTGATGGCTGCATAGCAACATCCACAGCATTTATGGTCAGTTTTCTGACCAACCTACCTGCCTTCTACATATCAGGGCTCAGGACCCCCCCAACACACACTAGATACCAGGGAAAGGTTAAACAGAATAACCAAAAAAAAAATACACCATTTGCCACTGGCCATGAGGCAGTTGGCCTACAACACAACCAGGGCTATACCAACACTGGCCTCCTGGGACAACTCAAGACCCCTCAATCACAAGTGTTCCCTTTTTAAATAATGCAGGGACCACTAGCCCAGGAGCATCCCTACTAGCCCATTAGAGCTACTGCTTAAATCTGCTGGCCACCAGCAGGCCATGTAGGGGCGCTAAGGGGGTTTTGTTGAGCTTCCAATGTAAAACTCCCTTTCTTTTACTCCATTGCTGTACCCCCTTATTTTATTTTTTTTATTTAGTATACTTTTTGGTCGCTGCCACCCAAGCCACCCCACTGCTCCTCTGCACCCATTCTGTCCCTTGCTACTATATGTTCTCTGTACTAATCTATTTTTTCTCTTTAATTCTACAGGTCTGGCCAGACTGTATATCAATCAGATAAGTATCTTAATTTAATTCTACCATCCCCCAATCTCTCCTCTAGGACCTCTGACCTGTTGTGTCTTCTCAACCTTCTTTGTTCTTCCCTTTCAGGTCCTACCAGAATTCCCCAAACTGAGGACACCCAAACTCTGGGTTCCCTGACTCTAATGGGGCAGGTAAGTCCTATTTAATTACCTAACTACCCTGTAAGGTGAGAGGCATATATCAAGGTACCTACACCTTTGTAATGTGTAGCAACTTGATTTGTGTATTTTTTGGCTTGGAGAAAAGATCTATTTTCAGCATTTTCCCTACCTGATGTTTGTTGGAGGTCTCCACTAAACTGATCCCACCTTGTTTACTTATGATATTTTATAGTAGAAGGCTCCAAGGTGGTATGACTACAGGCACAGATAGAGAATACTGAACCGCACTCCATGCTGAACAAACTGTTAACCTTACACTGACTGAGGTTAGTGACATCGTGAGTATGAGACTTGAGTCCCCTCATGATGTCACTAACCTCACAAGGTGCGAGGTTACCAATGCATTCTGCAATGAGACTGGTTCACTATGTGTAATGATATGAGCAGGCTGTTTCTAAAACATACAGGTGACGGGTAAACACTTTCATGAGTGCTGATTTCAAAACAGCACCCAGTACTTGAAGGTTTTTTTTACTGGTTCCCGTTTTGAAATATGCACTCTTAAGAGGGTTTGCCTGTTACCTGTTCTAATCCAGGCCCTGTGTCTGGTTTGCTGGAGCATGTGTTATTAGAGCAGCTGTTCAGAGAAGTAATTCATGTTCTAAATGGTGAATTATTTTCACTGAACAGTCCTAAAAAGTGGATTACTGGTTTTAGAAACCACTGCAGAAATGGGCTTTATATTGATATTCAGGCCCAGTCACTACCCCCAACCCACAGCATGTGACCACCTACTCTATTAGTGAGCTGCTCAATACAGCAGGAAGGCACCAGTGAGTGAGAGGGAGTGTCCAGAGTGGTGAGTGTCATTGATAAGGCTAGGAAGATTGATTTATGCATAGCTTCATGAATTACACACACTCTGCCTCCTCCCTCCTGATCATGCACACTGTTACACTCTGTCATTCAGCTTGTGGACTGAAAGAGCTGGTGGCTGAATGTGCTGTGGGTTGGGGGGAAGGTTATCCTTGATATCTTGCTACATGTTTTCCCCCAAATCATGGCTTGTGATTCAGTAGGGGACCTCGTATGTATGTATATCTGTAAGTGTGTGTGTGTGTGTGTGTGTGTCTATGTATATATGTGTGTATATGTATATGTATATATGTGTGTGTATGTATATGTATGTGTATATATGTGTGTGTGTGTGTATATATATATATATACATATGTAAATATAAATATCTAGATGATGATGATGATGATCTGGGGTGGGGGTTGACTGGAGGGGCCTTTTAAAATGGTAAGAGTATATAGTTTCTTATTTTGTTATCTATGTGGCAGAACAGGGAAGGTGTGGTGGTGTAAGTGGAGAGTGTGGCCTAGGGACTAGCTTTTGTCCCCTAGGAAAGGACAGGGTCTTTTTTAAATTAATTCCCTTGTATGAGTACCATGAATAGTGAGAAATACTTGGGATACTAGTTGGGATTTTGTGATATTTGGGATGTGCCCACCCATACCTGTTGGTATTTTGCTATCTATATGTTTACTGTTGCTCACATTTACAAACATTTTCTAATTTTGGTTCTGTTTTACTGTCCTGACCAGATGTTGTCCCCATAATTATTTATTTATTTATTCATTGGCCGATTTGTAGAACTTTGTTGGCTGGGTTGGCTCACTGAGACTAGCGCCTCATTTTCAAGAGCAAGCCTGAGTTATTTACAGTCCGTTCATAAACAAGTACAATTATACAGTTTTATATGGTAGCAGAGATGGTACATAGCTAGGTATTCATTAAAAACAATAAGTCATTGAGTATTGTTACACCAAAAAAAGGGACATTCAAAGATACGGCTAAGTTTGTTTTTTGCCAAAAGAAATCATAATGGATTATTTATGCCTTACAATTGGCTGCATATGCAGTGAAATATGTAAATCAGCAGGTTCTGGTTACAGTTGAATTTCTTTATAGGAAGATTCTATTTATACTGTAAATGCATTAAATCCATGGATAATGCAGTTACAGTGTAAATAGAATCTTTCTAAAAAGAAATCCAAATATAAGCAAAACTGGCTCATTTACATATTCCGTTGCACATGCAGCCAAATATAAGCAGTAGGTAATCCATTTGGAGTCATTTTGGCTTAAAACAAAAAACATTTATTTTACATTTATTAAAAATCCAAAGTAATACAGGATAAAAAATTTGCACAGTTACCTTCAAATAAAGCCAAAAATAAGTACAAATAAATCCATTCGAAAGAAGCAGTATTTTGCATTTTTTTTGCAGCCCAAAAAAATAGGATTGAAAATTAACATATTTTGTTTCATATACAGCCAAAAGTAAGCCACTCGTAAGATAAGAGATTACCACTAGAATTCTGTGGAATAAATGCAATTTCAAGTGAATTTAAGGGGAATTTAAATCTTAAGAAAATGGTAAAAGTAAGGAAGTGTCAATCAACACTTTTTGGCAAGGGAAGCTGAAGACCCTGCGATACAAGCATACTGGATAGACTGAATGGCCTTCTTCTGCTCTGTTCTTTGTAGTGCGTGGTGCAGGGGTTGCAAGCATTGCATGGTGCTGCCAATACTGTGCATTTCACATGAATATATTTTAAATATGTAGGATGGGATATAAATTCTTAAAATCAGAAAGTGGTAGCAAATCCGGAAAAACTGGGAGTAAAATGCTCCCTTACTCCCCTTATCTGATCCCCCTGATCAAAGCATGAGTTTGCTCTTGAAATCCCACTTACTGTGCCACCAATTCTTCTCCTGAACAAATGTTCCTATGGCATGCAACATGTTCCGTGGCACACGAATGTTGTTGGACATTATACCATGGATAAAATGTAGTGGACATAATGTCATCGGGACAAAATGTTGACAGATACAATGTAAGCAGATATAATGTCGCTCATCAATAACATTGCACTGTATTGACGGGCGACATTGACAATGCACTAGTCAAATATAATGTCCAACTCTGTTGCTTTCTAAATAGCAGTTCAGAGTGGTGTAGGTTTTCTCCTTAGCTCTATATGATTTTACTGGCTACCCCACCATCACTTTATGATGCCTTTTCCTGCGTTCCATTTCCGACAGCAACTTTTTCAGCTAAAACGTAAATAATAATCTATAAAATTAGCTTACCGCTCCTTTTGTCATCTAATGTCAGTGTCAGCAAGCCTTGTAAAAACGGAAGTGTGGGAAGATCTCTCAAACTTGGCAAACTAAACTCAGTGTGTCTGGGTTTAGCAACAACTCAATTTTACACTCCGGTTCATCTGCTCCTGTGTGGCCGCACACACAAACCCCCTGATTTACATTCACTGTGTTTCCATGCCATCTGCTCCTGTGTTGCTCCTGTGCCACTCTTGATAAAAGTAAAGCTAAAAGTAGAACAATCTTGGAATAGTGGTTTCTTATTTAGTCAGGCTGCTACGAATTTATAAATTGTGTTGGGTTGACCATCCATGGCACGCCAGACATTACCTCATGGGTTTTAACCCACCTGATAGGCTAGTGATGCACATGACCTTAGGATCAAATTTCTAGTCCCCTGGTCCCAGAAGCCCCTGTTCTCCAGTTCTAATTGTGCATCTGATAAGGCAACAAGCGCCCCAGGAGTCCCTGTATTGTGCCAGGAAGGGTAGGCCTGTGGATTCCACAGAAATTTTTTTTTTATTGTGTAAAATACATCTGAGCCTGCTTATAATATGTTCTGGAATAACTTCTACAGTTTAAATTGAGATTTGTGAGTATTTCCGAATGGCAATGGCTTAGGAGGCTGGCTTGTCTAGGGCCAGCTGGAGTATTGTTTGGCAATTTCAGTTTTAAATAGATTGGAACAGATTGTGTTGCTCCATTATGACTGTTTTTTTAATTGTTTTAAATCATTTCGATCATGCCGTTTGTTTTATTCTGTGGCTTTTTCTGTTTGGGCTGAGAGAGGCCTCAGGCCATGGGAACGCTGGAGTGTCTCTATCTACCTTAGGGGCAGTTCACACCCATGGTTTCCCCAAAAGCTCCTGATTGCAATCATACTACTGGTTTTGTCCATATATACATTTTTCCATGCAAGGGAGCCCTCTTCTAGGGAGGAATTCAGAAAACACTTGCCAGCACCGCGTGGTCCAAGTGACCTTCCCCCCCACCACCTCCTTTCGTCACCTCCACCCATGAAAGGCTACAGCTCACTGGTGCCCAACATTGGAGCCACTGTTCTACATGGCGGCGCAGTGTCTCCAAGCTCCATGTGGCATGCGAGTTGCTTCCAACTTGTCGGGCAGGCTGCTGACACACAAGTGTCCCAAGGGTTTGGCTTTGCCTATGACTTACCTTTTTTTTTTCTTTGTCTCTCTCTCTCTCTTCCTGACGGCTGCACATGTCTCTAGCAGCATCGGGAGAGTTTGCCCTGCCATGCACAGGATTTAAAGAGTGAGAGAGACAGAAAAGGGTCGATAGGGGTTCAGCTTGCCATCTAAAGCCTCAGCCTTGATTCTTGGGCTGAATTTGAGTGGGGGGAATCCCTCAAAGGACCCCGGCTTCTCGGGCGAGGAACCAGATAATTACAGAGACATTTCACTCATGTGGGTACAAGGGATTAATAATAACATGAATGATAAGTTACCTCGGTCCTCAGTGGGATCCCCTCCCAAGCAGAGACCTCGAGGCACCATAGGGATACAAGACAGCTGGTTTGTTTGCTTGCTGATTTTCTGGGACTACCTCATCAGGCCTAGGCCCCTCCCTCAGTGGCTTGTCTAGTCAAGCCCTCACTCCCTCAGGCCTAGGTCCCCTCTCTCTAGTGGCAGACCTGATTGGATTCTTACTGTTGCTCCTTATGCTGCCCATCCATATTCACCTAAGGACACCTCTCCATAGTGGCCCTTCGATGAGGGAGGGGCACTCATTTCATCTATTCAGTTGGGTCAACCATTTGAGAAGGAAGGCCACCATCTTGTAGGTGACTGAGCCTCTCATCTGCTCAACCCCCAGTCATCACCAGCCTATCTTTTAGGACTGGGGCAATGTGACAGTGTACTTGGGGGGGACTCCTGCCCCATGAGGCCACCCCTAAGGGGTATTGCCTTGTCTCTTAAGGGTCACGTTAAAAGTTAGTCAACAGAGGCAGTACCTGCCACATTGATGCATCCAGTTTTCTTCCTCTGGAAGCCCACTATGACTCTGCCCCTAACAATCCTTCCATTTTTTTTGTCTTCTCTCTCTCCACAGATGGTGAAGGTAAGAAAATGCACAACGTGGGACCTCAATGCCCCGCATACCTCCATGACAAATATGACCTGTCTCTGGAGCAATCTCCAGGGATGGGAATGGATGCTCCAGGACCCAGTGGAGCTAATTGGATGGACCCGTGAGCCATCCTCTTGCAGAACCAACACGCAATGGTGGCCATAATGGAGAGCCAGCAGAACTTTATGTTAAAGATCATGGAGAGGCTGGAGGCCATGACACAGCCCAAGATACCACAGACCCCAAAGCCACTACCAGAACCAGAGAATCCAGGTAGAACTATGGGGGCCCATCCGGATACAGCTGAACCACCCCCAAGTACCCCAATACTGGACATAGGGGATGACTTGGGGGATAAAGAACTCCCAGATGATGGGGAGGGCGTCCCATCTGATGAAGAAGAGATGGAAACACAATCAGTGCCATCTCTTACATCCAAGTTGAGCTCATTTGACCTGATCCCAGGCCTTATGAGGATAATCAAGACCACTATGGGGTTGGTGCTTGAGGAGGGTCAGCCTGAATCGAAACTTGACCCCATGATCCAACAAAGAAAAGCCACCAAGGACACCTTCCGCGTTTGTCCAGCAATTGATGACATCTTCATTAAAGAATGGGAGTCTACATAACTGGGTCGAATGTTGGACAAGAGAAATCTAGAATGCATGTAGCCTGTTCAGGAGGACAAGGCCAGCATCTAGTGCACAGCCCCCACTATTGTCCCTCAGGTAGAAGCTCTCAGCAAGAAGACCATACTATCCTGTGGTATCATATCCCTAAAGGACCCTACAAATAAAAAGGTGGAGGACATGTTAAAGAAATTGTTTGAAACTGAGGGCAGCCAAAGCCTCCACAACTGCAGTCTACACTGCTCATGCCCAAATTCAATGGCTTGAAGAACTTCTGGAGAAAGCAGACCCTAAGACCAGGGAGTCTGAATTGTTGGAATGCATGCTTGATGTGGTAAAATACTTGGTGGACATGGTAGTAGACACTCTAAAACTGAACGTCAGCGCAATGGCACTAACAAACCGTGCCAGAAGAGCTCTGTGGCTCAAACTGTGGGAAGCAGATAATAAGTCCAAGGCGTTGCTACAGAACTTGCCTAAGAAGGGCAAACATGTGTTCGGAGAAGGCCTACAGGAGTACCTGAAGCAGAAGGAGGAAAGGAAGGATCTCCTTAAGAACGAGGGCAGACCTACCGATCTCCCATCAAACAGATGAAGATTTCGAGGGGGGGAACAGATCACAACAACCAAGTAGAGATTACTACCAGAACAATTCCATTCGGGGTAGAGCAGTTCGGGGAAGAGCACGTAACTCCTTCAACTCCAGTTATCAAACTCCACCTTCCAAGGCTACACGTTTGGAGGCAGAGGAATAGGAAACAGGAACAAGCAATGACTACAAGTCACCTCTGCCCCAGACCTCAGCGCGGGGTCCTTATCTACCAGTGTGCAAAAGACTAATGCTGTTCCAACACAGGTGGATGGGTACATACATCAGACAAGTGAGTACTAGAGGAGGTGTCCCGGGGGTATTCTATAGAACTGTTCCACTCCCCGATTCCACACAGATTTGTAAGCTCTCTCATTTCAAAAAGAAGGGCATCTGCCCATCAAGTCCAACAAATTTTGCAGGACTTGATACAGAACAGGGTGATCAAACTTGTTCCTCCACACAAGCAAGAAGAGGGAAAGTACTCCATTTTCTTCCTCGTGCCCAGAAAGACAGGGGAACTCAGCCCCATCCTAGATGTCAAGCACTTCAACAGACATGTGACCACGCAATGGTTCAAATTGGAGACATTAAGGTTGACTCTTCGCAGCATTCAGGTAGGTGACTACCTGACCTCAATAGACCTGAAGGACACATATCTGCATATCCCGATCAGGCCAAGTCACAGGCAATATCTATGTTTTCATATCCTAGGGCAGCATTTTCAATAAAAGGCACTGCCCTTCGGTCTTACCTCAGCATCAAGGGTGTTCACCAAGGTGTCCATAGTTCTGGTTGCCAGATTGAAAGAGCAAGGGGTGGACATAATTCAATACCTGGATGACTGGCTGAACTGAGCTCATTCCAAAGAACACTCACAGAGGGTCACCCAGATGGCACTATGGGTGCTTGTGGAACACAGCTGGATGGTGAACCAGGCCAAAATTTACCTGGTGCTCACACAACAACTAGAACACCTGGGAGCAGAGATAAACACATCCTAGGTGTGGGCCAGACCATCCCAGAAGAGGGTAGAAACCATGAGGGCCTCAGCGCAACAGCTGAAAGCCAGCAGCCTTCCAACCATTGGGCAAATAGCCCAGATGTTAGGCTGTATGGTGTCGTGTATTGATCTGGTCCCCTGGGTCAGGTGGCACATGAGACCACTGCAGAACTACATGCTGACCCAGGGATCCTCGAACGAGCAGAACTTGAAGAAAAGGAGACCCTTACTGGACTCGGTACGACACTCCCTAGTCTTGTGAAACATAGAAACATACACTTTGATGGCAGATAAGGACCACTTGGCCCATCCAGTCTGCCCATTTCCCTACCTACTGGACAAGCTGCAGATTCTAGTTAACCAATGGCCTCCTTCCTGCCACCCCCCACTACAATTGCCTTACGTCTGTCCCATACATGTTTGAATTCCCCCACTGTTTTAGACCCAACAACCTCCACAGGAAGGCAGTTTCATGCATCCACCACTCTCTCCGTGAAAAAAAATGTCCTCACATTATGCCTGAGCCATTCCCCCCTCTATCCTTAAATTGTGCCCCCTTGTTCTTACACATCTCTTTTTCTGAAAGATGCTACCCTCCTGGACTTTGTTGATTCCCTTGAGGTACTTGAACATTTCTATCATGTCCCCCTGTCCCTCCTTTCATCAAGGGTATACATTTTAAGCTCTCTCAGTCTCTCTTCATATGATTTCTGATGCAGACCCTGCACCATTTTAGTTGCCATCCTCTGGACTGCTTCCATCCTGTCTATGTCCTTGTGTAGATAAGGTCTCCAAAACTGCACACAGTAATCCAGATGGGGTCTCACCAACTGTCTGTACAGAGGGATAACCACTTCCCTTTTTCTACTTGTGATGCCACTTCCTATGCATCCCAGTATCCCCCTGGCTCTCCTTACTGACTTCTCACATTGCTTACCAACCTTTAGATCATCTGATATGACTACCCCCAAGTTCCATTCCATTTTTGTTGCTGTTAGTACCTCCCCTGCTATTGTGTACTCTTCTCCTGGGTTTTTGTTTCCCCAGTGCATTATTTTGCACTTTTTTGCATTGAATCTAAGTTGCCATATGTCTGACCATTCCTCCAACCTTGCCAAGTCCCTTCTCTTCCTGTCTACCCCCCTTGTGTATCAACTCTGTTACAGATCTTTGTGTCATCTGCAAAGAGGCATACCTTTCCCTCCAGACCCTCTGCAATGTCATCTATAAAGATGTTAAAGAGGACTGGACCCAGTACTTAGCCCTGAGGTACTCCACTAGTGACCCCCCTTTCTTTGGAATGTGTTCCACTCACTATTACCTTCTGTGTCCTGTTGTGCAGCCAGTTTGCAACCCAGGCTACCACCCTGGGACCCACTCTCAGGCTGGCTAACTTGATTATTAATCTTTTGTGCAGGACTGTGTCAAATGCCTTGCTAAGATCTAGGTAGGCCATATCCACAGCCCCTCCCTGGTCTATTACTTTGATTACCCAGTCAAACAAATCTATTAAATTCATCTGACATGACCTTCCTGGTGTAAATCCATGTTGCTTTGGGTCCTGTGCCCACCTGGCCTCTAGGTACTCAACAATTCTTTCTTTCAGAAGTGATTCCTCTATTTTCCCTACCACTGAGGTCAAACTTACAGGTCTGTGGATTCCTGCTTCTGCCTTGCTCCCACTTTTGTGAAGGGGAATCTCATCTGCCCTCCTCCAGTCCTCAGGTACCACCCCCGTCCTCCCACGATTTGTTAAAAAGTGTGGTCAGTGGTGTCACTAGGTCCTCCCTTAGTTCTTTTAGGATTCTGGGGTGAATCCCATCAGGACCCATTGCTTTGTCCACCTTGAGTTTTAGGAGTTCTTTCAGGACTCTTTCTTCTGTAACTAGACTAGTGTCAACCCCCCTACCCAGAGTGCTTCTATTATCTGGTTTAGGTAACTCTTCCTCATCTTCTTTTGTGAATACTGAGCAAAAGTATTCATTCAGTATCTCTGCCTTTTCACTGTCTCCCTCTGCCCACCTCCCCTCTCCCTTATTAATCTTCACTATTCCTCTCTTAACCTTTCTATGCTCCCTAATGTACCTATAAAAGGTTTTATCCCCCTTCTTAACTGAATTGGCTATTTTTTCCTCTGTTTGGGCTTTTGCTATTCTTACTGCCTTCCTCACTTCTTTCTGCTTTAATTGATACAGTTCCCTGTCGTGCTCCTTCTGTGCTGCCTTATACTTTTTGAATGTAACCTTTTTCTCCGTAATCTTCCCTGCCACCTGTTTTGAGAACCATAGTGGTTTTCTACTCTGCTTTGTTTTCTATATCTGTTTCACACAAAGGCTTGTTGCCTCTATGATGTCAGTTTTGATTTTTCTCCATTGTTCTGTCACATCTCCTGTTTGGCCATTTTCTAGTGTATTCCTCAGGTATTCACCTATTTTGCCAAAGTCAGCCCTTCTAAAGTCCAGTATGCTTATTTTTGTATGGCTTGTCTCCATGGTTGTGCTTATTGTGAAGCACACTGTGCAGTGATTGCTTGTTCCCAGATGTCTACTGACTTCTAAATTTGTGATCCTTTCTCCATTTGAGAGTACCAGGCCTAGTATTGCTCCCTCCCAAGTGGGTTCCAACACTAGCTGTCTAAGGTCTGCCCCCTGCAGGGCATCGAGAATGACCCTACTCTTGGATGTGGCTGTAGTACATGTCATCCAGTTAACATCTGGCATATTCAGGTCCCCCATCAACAGTATCTCCCATTTTTCAGCCATTTTGAGAATGTCCTCTATTATTTTCTTGTTCATTTCCTCCCCTTGAGACGGGGGTCTGTATACAACCCCTGTGCGGATTGTGATGCCATTCCCTGTCTCCAAGGTGGTCAGTGAGCCGGTCCCTCACATGAGGGGTTCCATTGGAGGCCAGCTATGATGTAACCATTGAAGTGGATGCAAGTCTCCTGAGTTGGGGAGGTGGCCTGGGCCCTCTCTCAGCCCAGGGCCACTGGACCACTCCAGAGGCAAGACTGTCCATCAATGTACTGGAGATGAGGGAAGTCTACTACACACTCAGATCCTTTCAATGTACCATCTCTAGTCAGTCAGTCTTAATTAGTTCCAACAATCAAGTCATCATGGCTTACATCACCAAACAGGGGGGCACCAGGAGCAGGGCCATGCAGAGAGAGGTAACAAGAGTGCTGACCTGGGCCCAGACCAATCTTAAGCACATTGGCATGGTCCACCTTGCAGGAAAACTCAACATACTGGTAGATTGTCTCAGCTGCCAACAGGTTCACCCAGGAGAGAGGCATTTGCACCTCGAATTGTTCCAACTGCTACAGAAAGCTTGGAGTCCCATCTCCATGGACCTCATGGCAACAGCAGAGAACTCCCAGGTGAGGAGGTTCTTCTCCAGGTACAGGGAACACAATTCTCAAGGGACCAATGCCCTATCCAAGACCTGGGCAAGAGACAAATCATACATTTTTCACTGCATTCCTTTCCTCCCACAAGTGCTATAAAAAATTTGACAATTTCAGAGAACCATTGTCCTAGTGGCACCGTACTGGCTGTGATGAGCATGGTTTGCAGCAGTGGTAGCCATGGCATTGGATAAATGCAGACCCCTGTACTGACTGGACATGCTAATGCAGGGACCTGTGGTCTGCCCTGTGCCAGAGACCTTGAAACTAATGGCTGGACTCCTGAGAGGCAGAGACTATTGAGAGCTGGTACCACACATTGGTCATATCTACATTCGTGCAATCCAGAAGGCTTTCCACTACCTCCATCTACGGCAGGCAGTGGTCCATCTTCGCGGCATGGTACAGGGACAAGGATATAGAGCTGGAAAAGGTCAACATGTCGACCATTCTGCTGTATTTACAGCAGGGTGTAGATAAAGGCTTATCTCACTCTTCACTCTGAGTACAGCTGTCTGCCATTGGCACCGCCATTGGCCCCATAGGGCAGCATAGCCCAGAGGCTCACCCAGATGCAGTTCATTTCCTCAGGGCAGTAGAAGTGCTATGCCCCAGGGTTTGAACTCTGATCACCCCTTGGGACCTGACCCTAGTCCTAGACTCCCTCAGCACAACTCCTTTTGAGCCACTGAGTCAGGTGGATTTGTTCTGGGCAGGACTAAAAGCCTACTTTCTCATGGCCATTTGTTCCACTCAGAGGATTAGAGAACTGGGGGCCCTCTCCTGTAGAGAACCTTGCACCATATTTACCCCACAAGGGGTACACTTACGGACAGTTCCGGCCTTCCAACCCAAGGTCGCATCCATTTTCCATAGGGAGCAACCCATTGAGTTGCCTACCTTCTCCAATAGAGTCTCAGGGAACACAACAATCCCTCATCACTTAGATGTGGGAGGCACTCTAGCCATGTACATATCTAGAACCAAGCTGATAAGTAAGGCAGAAAGATTGTTTATTGTGGCAAAATGGCAACAACAAGGTAGGGCTGCATCTAAAACCACAATAGTGAGCTGGCTCAGGAGAACCATTCTAGAAGCTTACAAGGCAAAGAATCTAACACCCCCAGAGGGTATTACAGCACATTCTACCAGGACAGTGTCTACCTCCTGGGCAGAGAGGGCTAATGTGTCTACGGAGGACATTTGCAGGGCAGCCACTTGGACCTCCATCCATACCTTCGCGAGACACTATAGATTGGACTGTTTGTATGAACTACAGACCCCATTTGCTACTCAGGTTCTCTCAGCAGCCAGATCCTCCTCTTCTCACTCTTAGATCACTCTCTCCCACCCGTTAGGGTACAGTACTGCTGATTAGCAACCCATGAGGTAATGTCTGGAGTGCCATGGATGGTCAACCCAACACAATGGGTGTTTACTCACCTGGTAAAGGTGATTGTGTTGGTTGACATCCATGGCACTCCACGGCCTTCCCTCAGAGTGATCAGAGTGACTAGGAGGATATCTGTGTAAATAGAAGAGGGGAACAGAGGGACGTCACAATGTGTATATATATTTCTTTGTTTAAGTCATCAAGGATGGCTGCCATCGACTGCGTAGAAGGCTGAGTATTAGTATTGTATTAATAGGTGAATAAAAAGGGACACTCCAGCCAGCTTCAGAAGGAGTCTCAGTGTGTGCGTAGCAGCTAGAAGCATTGTGTGGTATTACTAACCTTATTTTCAGCTATGGAGGATTTGAACTGGAGAACAGGGGCTTCTGGGACCTGGGGATTAGAAATTTGATCCTAAGGTCATGTGCATCACTAGCCTATCAGGTGGGCTAAAACCCATGAGGTAGTGTCTGGAGTGCCATGGATGTCAACCAACACAATCACCTTTACCCGGTGAGTAAACACCCAGTATCCACTTTAGCTTCTGGATATTTAAAAAACTTTGTATCTGCCTTAATAAAAGGGATATTCTTATTCCATACAGAAAAGATGGGTAATATGAGAAATACTAAGAGTAGGGGAAGAACTTGTTCATCCATTTTCAAATCGGGTGGCTGCTAAGCATAGACAAGTTGAGTTTAAAATGGGACGGTAATATTTAAGAACATTTATAAACATCGACAATTTGACCACTACATTTAGGGCTTCTCTGTATTCTGTGTCACTTTATTTTGTCCCCGCTGCATTCTGCCCACTTCATTATGACTGTGACTTTTTGTCCGGGGCAAAACATCTGTACACATGTTCTGCCATTACAAAAATCATTTTAAAATGGGATAGCACATGAGGTAACACCCTTGCTGGTTATGCAAAGTAGGGCATAATGTACTCCCAGGGACTGCAGGGTGCCAAGGCACTCAGTTGATGCCTCATGCCTTTTTTGGACTTACAATGTGCATTCAATCCATGGATCATGCATTATCTCCCAGAATTGTGTAGCCTGTCATGTGTTAATCCCATAATATATAGAGTATGTGATTACAATTTAATAGCAGTACTTGAACTCTAAGCAGAAAAGCATCATGAACATTATGCAGTGATGCCTCTACATCTCCTGTACTGAAGGTGTGTGTGTGTATGTGTGTGTGTTTTGGTGTGGGTGTTTGAAACAGCAGGTGAAAGAGAGAGAGAGAGAAAGAGAGATGAAAAAGGAGAGAGACAATGAATCTGTTGCAATACATCACAGTGGTATAATCAATAACTATAAAAATCTTAACATTTAAATCATGGTTCATTATTCCTTGTAAGGCAAGGTTTTAATCTCTTAATGCAACAGCTCAATATTTACTGATAATTTATTCTTTTCCAAGTCTCACACCAGAATACATTGTCATATTACTGAGTTATTCATGTGGATAGATTGATCATTATCTGCTGGTTTCTTGGACTGAGTTAGTAAGACATACTATATTATTTTTTGTTTATTTTAATGAAGATACAGACTGTTGAAAAAATGCACTTGCTCTGGAGTATTCAAAGATACTGTCTTCTTCAGCTGCTGTGCCAGAGGCGAAATGAAATACACAGAAAACCCAAGTCTACCAAGCTGAGGAGGTTGCATTCTTCACAGACTTGGTATGGTTTAAATAGGTGGGAGTATCTGCATACAACATGTATGTACCTCTGTGCACTCACCTAGCACCACTTCTTGTCTGGTTAAATCACACCTTGTTGGAGCCCCAAAGTCATTGTTGTGCAAGGCTCCTGCATATGGTTCTGTCATATTGAACACTGCTATTAATATCAACCTTAGGGGATATAAAATAGCATAACTTAAAATATGTATTTCTCATGAGTAGAGAAACCAAGAGTGAGTTATGAATGTCCTGCCCCCTCATAAATGGAGATAAATTGTATATTCTGAGATAGTATTTTATATTGGGCTTATACATGGGTTCAGAACTAATACCTTTAACTAGCTGTTTTGTGTAAAGATTTAACTCCTCTTTCAATTCATCAGATGACTTCAGAGCAGGTCAGGGCAACTGCAATGTCATCAGCATTGTGAACACTGCTGTTTGACTGGATCTTAGGTTGAGGATAGTGATGCCTAAGCACAAACGGGTAGAAAATATGTGCCAGAGGCACGTACCCTGCTTGCATAGCCCTGTGCCCATGGACAGGTGTGCACAGGCCAGTATGCACTATCATAGGCCACCTCTCTGCAGCCCCTCCAGCCCAGCATGCAGGAACATGGAGAGTAGGTGGAGGCACAGTTGCAGACCCAAGTGGGCAGCAAATCAAATGCCTGTCTTGGGTCCCAGATTGGATTCCCTGCTTTGTAGGAGCAGGGGAGTACAGGAAGGCTCTGGTCCGGGTACATGCATTGCACACTCAGGCACCTGGGGAACCAGTGTCAGCCCTCATTGGCAAGTGGTTCCCCTGCCCGATACCTGCCCCCATGGCACCATGCCTTGCCTGGCACAAAGATGTACCCCCTCCATATCAGAGCTCTCGCCTTGTCCTGGCATCAGGTTGTAATCCCCACCATCCCAGAATAGATGCCCTGCCACATGCCAGCCAACCCCCCCATACACACACATCAGTGCCCTGGCCTTGGTCCAATAAGAGAGACCCCCCACACACAGGCACCCATCAGTACCCTGGCCCCAGTCCATATGATACTGACGTCCCAACTAGTGCCCCATCCTGGTTGACCCCACCCAGTACTGCACATTTGGACCACCTCCCAACCACCAATCCTGGATCCCCTGCCCCCTCATTGGGATCAGCAGTCCCCCACCCCCCCACAGCTCTGACAACACCACTCCTGATTCTCCCATACCCGCAAGTCGGTGCTGCAGCGATGAACTGCAAGTAGCACATCCCTCTGCACACCACCTCAGTTGCCTGCTGTCCAAATGATGCTGGGAGTGCAATGCCTATTAACCTCCAATATCTACTCACATCAGTTTCAGGGATTAGAGGTTTTGAGGGAAGGAGGGTTTTAGACAATGACAGAGATGATACAAGAGATATTGGAGATTAACAGACAAGAGGAAGAGGACACTGGTGGCCATATCCCCATAGGCAGTGCAACATGGTCTGTGAAATTTTTGGTATGGTATTATTCATCTAGCATTCATGTAGTTTGCAAACTTAGCAAAATTAAATTTAGCTGAAATAAAATGTAGAGTTGGCTGGGAACATCAGCAATGATCAGGCATCTTGTACAAACCAGACTCATATGTATGAGTTTCATAATATAGAAAAGTCTATACTATTTAACTGGAGTTAGGTGGGTAAATAAGGTAAAGCTGTAATATAGGAGGACGGTGATGCAAGTCTGGCTTGCAGTCAAGGCACAAATACATCTAACATTTCTTATTTTATTACCCGTTTGACTCCCCACTGTAGCCTATAAGAAGGACACCATCAACCTCCACCCTGTGTGGTGACAAAGGGAAGTAGCCTAAAAAGTCACGTGAGGCTGGGAATAGTGGTCATCAAATTTCTCAGAAAATTCTTTTTGACAGGATACTGACATATAAAGTCAGCAGTCCCACTGCAAAGACAATAATTAAGGCAACTGGAGAGATGGCCACTAGTGACTTGCTTCCATTATTATTTGTGGTTAATTCTAGCTTGAAGGCACTTATGGAAACTGCAGCGTCAATGAACCAAGTCTCAAGCAGGACAAATTTCTCAACAATTTTCACCCCATATTTGTATGAAGCTATTTTGAAGACAGCGTCTGAAACCCTAAAAGGGTCAGTAGGCAGTATGGTTCATGGCTGATCTCACCAGAGACATGAGTCACAGATAATCAATTATATGACAGTCACTGCCCCTAGGGCTGTCTCTCTCTCTCTCCTCCATTTCACCAAGCACAGATAGCAGCAGCAGCAGCAGCAGCAGCAAGTAACCAGGCACCTTTAATGTTCAAAGACAGACTGCATTTTTCATTTGCAGATTTCAAAAGCAGCACAGAGATAACAATCTCCAAGAGGCTCGTAAGGAAATGTTTGATGAGTGCAGCTCCTAGCAGCGTGGGTTTAAACAGTGCTACAGTACAGTATCTGATAATGCCTCCAGTATCCTGAAGGCCATTAGAATTGTAATGTTACATTTTCTGTTATGTATTTCATGCATTGCATAAATGATTAATCTGGTGGTGCATTTTATAATGGGAGGGAGTGTTGACAACATGCTGTAAGTTACTTGTATTGTATATGCCCACTTTAGCCTTTCTGTGAAGGCTTCGTACTATAGCTGTTGCCACAGATTCAGGAGCAGTATTATCTAATGGTTAATAATGAATATAATTATGAATATTCAGGAAGTACAAGGAATCACAGCAGGAGCAGGACAGAGAACTGTATCAGTTAAAGCAAAAGGAGGCTGGGAAGGCAGTCAGAACAGCAAAGGCCCAAACTGAGGAAAAGATAGCCAACTCAGTTAAGAAGGGGAATAAAACCTTTTATAGGTACATCAGGGAGCAAAGAAAAGACCAAGGGAGGGATAGTGAGGCTTAATAAAGGGAGGGAGGGTGGGCAGAGGAGAATGTGAAAAGGCAGAGATACTAAACAAATATTTTTGCTCAGTATTTACAAAGGAAGGGGAGGTACATAAAACAAACAGTAGTAACACTCTGGATACAGAAGTTGATACCAGCCCATTAACAGAAGAAAGGGTTCTGAAAGAACTCTTAAAACTGGAGGGACAAAGCAATGGGGCCTGATGGGATTCATCCCAGAATTCTAAAAGAACTAAGGGTAGAACTAGTGACACCCACTGACTACCCTCTTTAACAAATCATGGGAGGATGGGGTGGTACCGAGGACTGGAGGAGGGCAGATGTGATTCCCCTTCACAAAAGTGGGAGCAAGGCAGAAGCAGGAAACTATAGACCTGTTAGTTTAACCTCAGTGATAGGAAAAGATGGAATCACTTCTAAAGGAAAGAATTGTCGCGTATCTAGAAGCCAGGTGGGCACAGGACCCTAGGCAGCATGGATTCTGGCCGGAAGGTCATGAACAGATCTGATAGATTTCTTTGACTGGGTGACCAAAGTAGTAGATCAGGAGGGCTGTGGACATGGTCTACCTAGACTTTAGCAAGGCATTTGACACAGTCCACACAAAAGATTAATATATAAGTTAGCCAGCCTGGGAGTGGGTCCCAAGATGACAGCCTGGGTAAAAATTGGCTGGAGAATAGGACACAGAGGTAATAGTAAATAGGTCCACTCCAGAAGAAAGGAGGGTTACTGGCGGGGTACGCGGGTTCATATTAGGACCAGTCCTCTTCAATGTCTTTATAAGCGACATTGCAGAAGGACTGGAAGGAAAGTATGTCTCTTTGCAGATGACACTAAGATCTGCAACAGAGTTGATGCACAGGGTGAGGTGGAAAGGATGAGAAGGGACTTGGCAAGATTAGAGGAATGGTCAAATGTATGGCAGCTTAGATTCAATGCTAAGAAGTGCAAGGTAATGCACCTGGGAAACAAAACCAGGGAAGAGTACACAATGGGGGTGAGATACTAACAACAGCAAAATGGAAAGGGACCTGGGGGTAGTCATATCAGATGACCTAAAGGTGGGCAAGCAATGTGAGAAGGCAGCAAGGAGGGCTGGGGATACTGGGATGCATAGGAGAGGCATCACCAGTAGAAAACAGGAAGTTATTATCCTCTGTACAGACAGCTGGTGAGACCCCATCTGGAGTACTGTGTGCAGTTCTGGAGACCCAATCTCCACAAAGACATGGACAGGATGGAAGCTGTCCAGAGGAGACAACTAAAATGGTGCAGGGTCTGCACCGGAGGACATATGAAGAGAGACTTAGGAGCTTAATATGTATAGCCTCGAGGAAAGGAGGAGGGGGACATGATAGAAACTTTCAAGTACCTCAAGGGAATCAACAAAGTCCAAGAGGGTAGCATCTTTCAAAAAAGGTGTGCAAGAACAAGAGGCACAATTTGAAGATGGGGGCGGCTCAGAGGTAATTTAAGGAAGTATTTTTTCACAGAGAGGGTTGTGGATGCATGGAATGGCCTTCGGAGGAGGTTGTGGAGTCAAAATCAGTGGTGGAATTCAAGCATGCATGGGATAGTCATAAGGCAATTCTGGGGGGTGGGGATAGGAAGAAGTAGGCTGCTGGTTAACTAGGATCTGCAGCTTATCCAGTAGGTAGGGAAATGGGCAGACTGGGTGGGCCAAGCGGTCCTTATCTGCCGTCAAATTCTATGTTTCTATGTTTCTATGTTAACACACTGTCTTTGAAACCAAAAGATTATAGGAGCCAATTACTCACTGTGTGACCATTGGGAATCACTTAAGTTCCCAGGGCTCCAAAACACACAACAATGAACATGGTTAGAAGCAGCACCTACTGAAAATAAAATTTTGATACAGCATGTTCTTTTCAACCTGCTACAATCCAACGTACATTATAATGGAGAGAATGCAAAAATAACTGAAAGATATCCACCCATCTACAAGACAAAGAACCTTAGTGCACATGCACCAAGGCAAGGGTTACCCCAAAGGGCATTGGATGGGAATCCAAGTTTCAAAGAAATACAAAATCACACATACCCCCATAATGCAAAGCATCATGGTCTGCATATGCAAATCACCACAAAATAATATGCTGGTTCAACTTTAAGCAAAACTGCCCGGTGTCCAAAGGCCTCTCTCACAGTGTGCAAAGGGTGCCAACAGAAGACACAGACATGTGTTTCATCCTACCAGGACTCATCAGTGTGCCTCATCTGTATGACACCCAAGTGGAATGAACCAGCTACCCTAAGTTTGTCTATCTGGGTTGGGTTGCGGTGAGCCCAGTAAAAACAGAAAACAATCTAAAAGACAAATAACCTTATTGCGCAAGAACCAAGGCATGGGTTACCCCAAAGGGCATTGGCTGAGAAGCCAAGTTTCAAAGAAATATAAAATCACACAACCCATCTACAGTCCAACTTGGTACAGTGTTAGCAAAGAAGATGTGAACATCAGCCCGAATCAGTGGTGCTTGATAAAAAATGTCAGCTTTGTCCTGAAATCCATTGAACAGGTCCTTGAATGGGACTACAGATAGTGCTGGGCTAAGCCTGAAATCACACCTAATGTTTCTAATCATGCAGAGAGTGAAGCATCTCACGTCATGATATGGGAAATAAAGATGACAATAATATGTCATTTGTGGGAAAACTTTCAAACAATTTCCTGACTGACTAGCACATTAAAAATATGTGTAAAGCTGAACATTATATTTTGGCCATGCTTTTGAATCCTTGCTTCAAAGAGATCATTCAGACATTCTTGCAAACAAATGAATCTAAGTGCTTGGATTATTTTAGGTAACTGTTGAGTGAAAAAGTATCGGCAACAGTTATAACTGAAAAAAGGGATAAATCATATGTGCCACTAAGGGCATGCTCAACATCTCTGCACAAAGTCTGGTGGGTTGGAGAGAGATAGTGAGAGAACACCTGAGTCACCAAATATGCTTCTTCTGCTACTGCCATTACTGAGTATAGTTAAGGCCAACAAACACGGACCACAACTACTGTGTCAGGGATGATGGGTGCTACACCTTTAATAGTGAAGGACAACCAACTCTGGGACATAATGTCAGAGATTGGGTAGAAAATAATAACTAAAAAGGTTTATTCTGCTTTTGCAGTATGGAAGTTCCAGCAACTAAAATGACAAATTATAATACGGAGTAAATTGTGAACCTGGAAGCAAGAGATTACCCACTCATGTAATGGCAGCAGAGGAAAGCAATGTGGCATTCATTAGCTGTGGAAACCCTAGAATAAGTCACTTGCCCACCTTATTTATTCATTATTGGATTAACAGTACCTCTGAGCACAGTACAGCTCATTTACAAAGGTTCCATGTCAAAGAGTGGGAGGGTAAAACAAACAGACAAAGGAAGGCAGAATGAACATTCACAGATAACAACAAAACAGCATAGTATCAAAAAATTGTAAATACATTGTCGGATAAGATTAAAATGCAAATGAGATGAAACAAATAGGGAGTGGAGGGGAAGTAAGGGAAGGAGAATAGGGAAGGTGATAAAAAAGAGGTGGGGAGGGTAGCAGCCCAGGGCTTTGTCGAGAGATAGGATGTGGCAGGGGAGATGGTGAGAGTAGAGAAGTAGGGAAGGATAAGAGGAGATGAGCCAAAGGAGAAGAGTCAGAGCTGGTGGCCAAGAGGGTTGAAGAGGAACCAGTTTGGTTCAAGTGGGCAAGGCTGTTCTCAGTTTAGGCAGTCACAGGTGCTCTGTAGCAGGATACATTGGCGCAGAAGGCGTTTAAACTTGGACATCCCAGTTAGGCTTGTTAGATCAAGGCCAAAGCCATTTAGCCAGATGGGGGCTCTATAAAGGAAAGACCATTGGCACTGTGTAGTTCTGAACCTTGCTACGAGTAGAAGCTCAGAGTCTGAAGCCCGGGTATGGCGGACCTTGAAGGCTCTGGGTAGAAGGCAAGAGATTCCAGTAGGTAGATCTACACTGAGCGCTTTCTTTATTAGTATACATGAGTGATACTTGACCCGACCTTGTAGATTGAGCCAGCCAGTTTCTGTGTAAAGATCACATGTGTGAGTGAAATGGTCTGAGTTCGTGATGAGCCTACAAGCTTTGTTAAGTGTTAAGTTCAGCCTTTTTAGAGACGTGGAGGTGGCTGCATCATATATTGCCAGGCCGTATTCATTAGTCAATGGTGGATACTACTGAACTGTTGATCACAAGTCTAAGTGCTTCTGAGGTTAGATTCCTTCTATGCCTAAATAGCAGGCCTAGTTTCACATTCACAGACTTGGCAATGGTCTCAATGTGGGATACATAGGAGAGACAGCTGTCTAAGGTTATTCCAAGATATTTGAATTGTTGAACTTGTTCAAGGGGTGCTCCGAGGTTGTTTTTCACTAACATAACATGCGACCTGTGCTTATGTCGGGGAGAGAAGAACAGTAGAAGCTTAGTTTTTTTGTAGTTCAGGACACGTTTGTGCATATGGAACCAGTTTTCAACTTCTAGGAAACCTGTTTGAAGATTGTCCTTGAGTACAGTGGGATCAGTGTTGTTTGTGTAGATGATGGTATTGCTGACATAAAGGAGTGTCCTAAGTCAACAGGATTGGGGTAGGTTGTTTAGGAAGATACTAAACAGGAGAGGGCCAAGGATGGACCCTTGTGGGATGCCAGATCAGACAGTTTGTAGTTCAGAGACGATATTAGATATTTTCACCCACCACGACCTATCAGCAAGGTAGCTTCCAAACCATTTCATTGTGTTTTGTGAGACACCAATTGTGGCAAGTTGAGTAAAGAAGCAGGTTGTGATTCACGGTGTCGAAGGCTTTCGTAAGGTCGATAAATGTAGCACCAAAAGTCTTATTATTGTCGAAGAACTGATGTATGTAGCTGGTAAATTCAAGCAAAGCTGTGGTGGTGCTGTGTTTTTTCCTGAAGCCACGTTGCCTGGGACATTGTAGGTCGTACTTTTCAAGGTAATCAACCATTTGATTGGAAACTATACGTTCAAGGACTTTTGATAGCGGGGGGGGGAGTATTGATATTGGCCTGTAGTTAGAGTGCTGTGTAGGATCCCTGGATGTATGCACAGGGGTGACCAATGCAGATTTCCAGACTTTTGGGAATTGTGAAAGGGAATGCGATAAGTTAAGAATCTTGGAACCTGGTAAGAGCACTTCTTCAAGAGTCAGTGCAAGGAGTTTGAGATCATGCGAGTCTCCACTATGTCTGGTTTTGCCAAGGACTTTAGTCAGGAGTTTTCGTACTAGGGATTGAAAGACCTTTTTGAAGTAGAAAGGTGGATGTTCAGGATGGTTTGTTTCAGTGACCCCTGCTGATGACATGGGAGCATCAATGAAGAAATCTTTGGGGAGTACACCCTGCAGATTGGTGAAAGCTGTGTTGAAGGTATTTGCGATTTGGAGTGGATCAGTGATGGGATGGCCATCCTCCAATATTATTGCTGGTGCGGTCTTTTGTTCTTTGCCTGTGATGTCTTTTGTATTAGCCCAGAAACTCCTACTGTCATCCCAGGAGTTGGAGAGTAGCTCTCTGTGGAGCTTACTTTTTGCTTGTCTAATTTCCCTAGTGCAGGTATTTCTGTCAGCTTTGTAAGCCTGCAGATCCTGTTGCTTCAATGATGATTTAGCCAGTTGCCAAAGATGGTCCCGTAGCTTCATCCTGTTTACTATTTCGGAAGTGATCCATGAATTAACCATCCCTCGAATTTTCATTTTCTTAAGTGGGGCATGGATGTCGCAGGCTGTGTTGAAAACACTGAAGTGTTGAAATCCGGTATTGATATAATCAGCTGTATCCAGGAAGGACCAGTCTTGGGAGTGAAGTTGTTTTTTTAGAAGATCCAAATGTCCACGTTTCAGTACACAGTTGTAGATGGTACGTGGTGGGGGGGCATTTGGGAATTGCACGTGGTGGGGTTCGGAGGGGCTGGGGGTGTGAACAGTGGGGGATGGGGAGGGGTGCTCGCGTTTGCGTGGTTAAGTCCAGAAGACGCCCTGGGGCAAAATGGGGTGCTGAACGTGGTCCTTCCTGTTTGGTCCCCATATCCAAGGGCACCATCACTTCTTTAAATGAAGGGCAGGTGGTCCGGGCCTCCCAGGAGTCCTATCCAACTCGGGCGGTGTTGTGCAATGCCAGGTCCGTTGCAAACAAAACTGCTATTATAGCGGACTTGGTTGTACAGCGGACCTGGTCTGCATCACAAACCTGGCTGGATAGTAATGCTGCTCCAGTTTTGGAGGTGGCTATTCCAGCTGGGTATTCGGTGATTCACCGCCGAGATTGGATTACAGGGTGAGGGGGTTGCGGTCTGTTTCAAGACCAGAATGGACCTTGCTAGTATTCCAGTGGAGGAGACCAGATCCTTTGAATGTGTTGTGGTGGCAGGTGGGGGCTATAGAATGGTGCTTGTCTACCGTCCACCCAGTAATGAGCACTATTTCTAAAGGAAGTGGCGGATTTAAGTACGTCGACCTGGTATTTGAGTCGTCCAGGTTGATGGTGCTGGGTGATTTTAATGCCTGGATCGCCGACGAACTCTCGCAATTTGGCCAGCACTTCCTCCAATTGATGTGTTCATTGGGCCTCTCACAGGTGGTTACCTCTGCCACTCATAAACATGGCCATTCTCTCGATCTGGTCTTCCTGCTGGGGTTGGAGGCCTCTGATGTGGGGGTGGAACCAGTCGGATGGTCTGACCACCATACTGTGAGGTTCAATTTTTGCACCCCCCTGCGTAGACCTACTCCAGTTGAGATGGTCAAGTACCGCCCTTTACGGGATGTTACTCCCACTGATCTAACTGCGGTTCTTGACCTATCAGAATTTCCTGGGTTGAGCTCTAATCCTGAAGTGATGGTGCAAGCCTATAATAAAGCTGTCATCTCCGCTTTGGATTTAATTGCTTCCACCCGTGTGCGGCCTCTCTCCCTTCGCCCCCGATCCCCCTGGTTTGATCAGGATCTGAGGGGTTGTGGAGATTAGAGTCGTAAGTTGGAGATGTTGGCGGAAGTCTGGCTTGGATGCTGACCATCTTAGACTCCTAGAGCATTACAAACTCTATCAGTCAGCAATTACTCATAAGAAGGCAGTGTTCCTGTCCGGAGAAATTGCTGCTGCTCAGAATCGACCGGCCAGCTCTTTCGAACCGTGAACAGGCTGTGCAACCCAGCCTGTCTGCAGGGTTCATCGTCTTTCACAGTTGCAGTGTGTGGAGCTTGCTCAATTCTTTTGCAGATAAGGTGGCCGTCATTAGGGCCAAGATTTCGCCAACTCCTCCATGGGAGTGTGTTGCCCAACCTACGATCACTAGCACACCATTTACCTGGAGTTCCTTCATAAGGCGAAATCGAGGATGTTATGAGGATTGTCCAGGGTATGCGTACCACTAGCTGTAGTTTAGACCCGGGTCCCACAGGCCTGATTATGGGCTGTAGGGAGGTTATCTTCCCGGTTCTAGCCAGGATAGTCTGGTGTTCCTTAGACACTGGTGAATATCCCTGCTCCCTGAAGGAAGCGGTGGTGACACCAGTGTTGAAAAAAGCATCCTTGGACCCCGACTCCCTGGCAAACTACAGACCTATCTCGAACCACCCCTTTGTCGGGAAGGTTATCGAGAAAGTGGTGGCAGCCCAGTTGGACAACCATCTTACCATCCATAACATCTACGACCCTCTTCAATCAGGCTTTTGAAAGAGGCACAGCACTGAGACTGCACTGGTTCGGGTCCTCAATGATCTTCTGATGGCGAGAGAACAGAAAAAACGGTCCATTTTGGTCCTTCTGGATCTGTCAGCAGCATTTGACACCGTAGACCATGGGGTGTTGCTTGAGCACCTGAGATGTATCTGTGGGCTTGCGGGCCTGGTATACCACTGGTTTACTTCTTTCCTCACAGGTAGAACTCAGAGGGTGGTAGTGGGGATTTTTTCCTCCGATCCCACTGCTCTGACCTGTGGGGTGCCTCAGGGCTCTGTGCTGTCCCCCATGTTGTTTGCGGTGTACATGCTTCCCTTCGGAGACATTGTAAGATGATATGGGCTGGAGTTTCATTGTTATGCCGATGATACCCAGCTCTATCTGTCTTTTGTGCCTGACCAGAACAGAGCACTCTCAGTGTTTAATAACTGTCTCAGGGAGATCCAGGATTGGATGAGGTCCAATTGGTTGAAGTTGAACTCAGGGAAGACGGAGGTGCTGGTAGTGGATCATAGCCACCGGATTGAGAGGTTGGGGGCACCTCAAACCTCTGGTTTATTCCTGGGGGATGCGGAGCTCCCGACCTCTGAACGGGTGCGCGACCTGGGGGTGATCCTTGACGATCAGCTGACATTGTGTGCACAGGTGTCAGCGGTTGTTAAGGTATCCTTTTACCATCTTAGGAATATCGCCAGGATCAAGCACCTTGTTCCATCCGGCGATCTACCCATCTTGATCCACGCTTTTGTGACCTCACGTCTGGACTACTGCAACTCCCTTTACTTTGGGCTGCCTGGGGTTGATATCCGCCACTTGCAGCTAGTGCAGAACTTCGGCAGCCCGGTTGTTAGAGGACTTCCGTTCTTTTCATATTACACGGTGCTCGAGATCTGCACTGGCTGCCGATTCAGTAGCGGATGTAGTAGAAATTTCTGAGTTCATACTGGTATATGCTGTTACAGGGTTACAGAATGTCACTGAGGTTACTTGGTACATTTGTAGAAGCAGAAAGCAAAATAAAACTGGATAGAACTGGTTGTGTCTTGTACCAGCCTGAATAACAGGCTGGACAAAGTATAAAATAAAACATGCTTGGACAAAATATAAGATAACAGCACGTTGAGGCATTGAAGGCAAGCTGTACGTTGCTATGGTGTGAGTGAAACTCATTGTTTCACTCAGGTCAGATTGACCCAGGCATATGTATCAAACAGTATTGGGAAAGAAATGAAATAAGCAGTGGAAAAGTACCCATTCATTGGTATCAACTTGTTATTCTGTTTTATGATTGGCTAATACTGCAATGTTGGTATTTTTCAAGATAAAAATACGCCTTTCAGTAAAATTAACAAAGCCTAACAACGCCTTGATAAAAAGGTATAAAAGTGATTGACTAAAAAAACTCAGGGAGTCTTGCATGTTGTTGGAAGCAGACTCCCATATGCATATGTATTAAACTTTTCTTTTTACTACATGCAGTGTTTCTGAGCCTGATTTTAAAGTAAAGTGTAAGAAGAATATATTTTTTCCACGACACGGATCACCTTCAAAGTCGGGCTTCTGACTTACAAAGCCCTACACAGTCTGGGCCCTGATTACCTGAAAGAGCTTCTGGTTCCTTACCTACCGTCGCGACCACTCCGCTCAGCCAACAAGGGGTTGCTAGAGGTCCCGAGGGTAATCTTAAAATCTTCTGGTGCCCGAGCTTTTATGTTCGTGGCACCGACCCTCTAGAATTCTCTACCACGTTGGATTAGAGAGTGCATGATGGTGGAGGGTTTTAAAAAGGGCTTAAAGTCTTTTTTATGGAGCAAGGCATTTGCAGATAATTTGGAGGCTGATTAATTTTGTGTGGTTAACTGAGTTTTTAAATATGTTTTAATATGTTTTTATTCTGTATTTTATTGTAATGCGCCTTGGTTTTGAGAAAGGCGCATATAAATAAAGTTATTATTATTATTAAATTTATTAGACCAGCTGCAGGTGATAGGGGAGTGGTCACTGACAGAATCAGGGTGAACTGTAACATTTGAGATGTGATCAGGGTGATTTGAGACAATCCGGTCTATGGTGGTACTGGTCCCTGTTTTTTAGTTTATCCTGGTAGGCGAGTTTACAAGTTGCATGAGGTGTAGTGATACCATTGTATCCTTTATGATACCACTAACCCTTGATGGCCAGTTTAAGTTGAAATCCCCTATTAAAATCAACTCAGAGAGGTGTTTTTGCACACAGAGGGAGTCCAGCAAACTAAGTAGGCCAAGGGCTGGGTCCTTAGGAGGTATCTAGGTTGTGATTATAGTGAGGGTTTTGTTGTGTTCCCCCAGGAGTACTTTAACCCCTAAAGCCTGTGTAGAGCAACCAAGATCAATGAGATGCATAACCAGCCCACAAATGGAATTTTTTAGGAAAATTCCACAACCACCGCCCTTCTTAGTAGTGTGGTCTATCCAAAAAATGGAATAGCCCAGGAGGGTAATTGTATTATCTGGGATTTTAGGAGATAGCCATGTTTCCATGACAGACAGCATGTCAGGATTGTGTGTAGCTACCCAGACCTTAAGGAGGTCAATTTTATTTAGTAGGCTATAGATATTTATTGTGGCTAGTGTGATGGACCCCAGCTTTGTTGGCAGATTCCTTGGGGTAGTTACACTTGGGCCCGGATTTGGGTGGATATTGCCTGATAGCATCAGTAACAGTAGGGTTAATTTCAGGAGGTATAAACATGGTAGTTTAGTAAGATGCCAAGCTTGTCCTTTGAGATTATTATGTTTGGCCATTCTTCTACTCAGAGTGCAGGTCAGGATGGCCCCAGTGAGGGAGTAGGTAAGACCAGCGTCTCAGTGGGCATGCCAGTAGTTGGGCCATGGGCATGTGAGAAGCTGGGACCATGGACCTATAATGATGTCAAATAAATTTCCAATAGTGCAGCCAGGAGGGTAGTGAAGGCTTTCAACTACAGTCACGCGTTGAGGAGTGGTATTCTTAGGGGGCAGGTATTCTGCATTATCGAAAAGTAAAGTGAGCAGAATAATGAGTGGAAGAGGTAATTTTGCAACAGAAAACATTGTGACCAAGCTCAGAGACATATTGCAGGGGATAGACTTGAGAGCAAAAAAGTCAGTTGCGGTTGCAGGGGGGGAGGAGATAGCGGCAGGTCAGCCAATGAGCATAAGCAAGGTGGAGCCTAACTGTATTTAATAGCGGTCAGGGTGGGTGGGCAGGGAAATAAAATCTTTATAAGCAGAGATAGAAAGATTCAGCAAACAGGAGCCTGCCTGAACTTGAAGGAAAAAGCAGGCCAGGATGCAGCCAATAGCGCTACAGCCAGAGGCTTTAGGGTCCAATCGGCCTTATAGCTCTTACAGTAATCAGAAAAGATGTCTTGGCATTTGAGCTATAGACTAGTAAATGAAAACATGATCTAGCCAGAGCTGATTGGGCTGTGAAGAGCTACCAAATGACCAAAGTAATTTTCTTGTTGGTGCCATATAGTGCTGTTTAGTCACAATCACCACAGTGCTCCCAAATCCAAATAACCATTTTCCTGTAACAAGCCCTCATTTTTCCTGTGTTTTCCCTGTAGAGGCAGCATCAAATCCCTGTATAAATCCCTATAGATTTTTCCATAAGCCACTAGTTTCTTATTTGTGACTTTGTTGTTTATTAAATTTAATATGTTGGTAGCCTTTTATCAGGAAAAGGGCTCTGATTTGCTGTTAGGTATTAAAATCATATGTCAAGATGGCCTTGGAATGATTTAGATTTATATGGAATCCATAAGGCATAATGGGGGAATTTATTTATTTGTTGAATTTTGTTGACCAGGTAGGCCCACTAAGACTAGAAGTCCCTTTTTCAGGGGCGATGGGGATGGGAGGTAAGATGGTAACCAGCTGAAATTGTAACATGTCATAAATCCTTACTTGAATCAGATTAAGCTGTTGGTATTTTTAGTGAATGGGGGGAAATTTGGCCAGGACACAATGGAAATTCCCCAACTCGGTCAGCAGGGGGAACTCTTGTCCCACTGACCAAGATGGCTGACATTCAAGATGGAGGAGGAGGTGGTGGAGGTACTGCTCTTCCCACTGGCTCTGAATATCCACTTACTGAAGCTGAGAATTTTCTACAAATTGACTCGATGGCTCAACAGAAGGCTACAGAAGGCTCAACATATCCTGATACTGATCAAGGTACTCATACAGACAAAGACTTAAGATCAACCTTTAACTTTGAGATAAACCCACCAGTCTACCCTGATCAGGATGAGGTCTCTGAACCTCAATTACATCAAATGTTCCACCGGCACAAACAATTTATTTTGAAATTGATTCAGGGTGACTCTTCTGCACAGGACGATATTCCTGAGGCTGAATTTTCTGATGGTCATGTTACTCATGAGTTGCAGACTGTAAACTCTGCCACTGCTTCTACCTCTCAGGCAATTCCTCAGAGGTCTTAGCTTCATCAACGGCCCACATCTAGATCTTGCCCTGAGTTGAACAGCTCTTGGCCTCCTGAAGCCGCTCTGCGAGCTGCTGGTTGGCAGCAATCTGCAAACGGGATGCTCTGCACCTCTCCAAGACCTGCTAAGGTGGCTGAAATCATCACAACAGCATCACAGGACATTCTACCTAGCTCTCAACCCGCTCCACAGGATTTTGCATCAATTACAGATCCCTTGGTTGCACCACATGCTCCTCCAGTCACTGGTGTCAATACTAACAGGCAGTCTGACATTTCTGATGAATCTATGGGCACCACCGAGACTCCACCAAACCACAGTAAGGAATCTTTACCTCATTCTTCTGTGCAAAATGAATCCAACTCTAACTTTAAAATGAGCAATTTATTTAAGACTGTGGGAGAACCCGCTCAATGTCGGAACGCTGTATGCCTGAGGTACATCGGCGATATCACCACTGCTCCCTCTCCTAGAACTGTTCTCCACAATATGTTAAAAGATACATTGGGAATCAGTCCCACTGAACTCTTTGCTTTCATTCATATTAAAGGCAAATTAATCTATGATGTTAGCTTTAAAAATGTTTGTACGCTTGAAAAGTTTTGGTTACAGTATGAGCAGGTTAAGAACTCTCCATTACGGGCCCCCTTTATGTTGATCCTGCTTACTAAACCTTTAGTTAAGGTTATTATATTGCTTTTCAGGAGTGAGGGGGTAAACCTAAATGATATACAATACTGGCTTAAGCAAAGATGTGACCTTTTGGATACCCCTTGTCCTATTTCTGATGAAGATTTATTTGGACAGGAAGATGGAAATTTAAGGTTCAACTTAGACAGACTGATCAGGGAATTAAGCATTTGCCAGGCAGCTTTCATATTGGGAGATATGGGGCATTTGTTTTTACCAAGGGCAGCCTTGCACTTGCCACAAATGTGGTTCCAGAACCCACCTGAGTTATATCTGTGATCAGCCTAGATGAACCCTATGTCTTTCCTATGCACATGTTAGTCTAGGATGTCTTAATCCCAGTCTCTGCAACTTGTGTGATAAACAAGGACACACTTATCCACAGTGTCCTGGGGCTGAGCATAATAGGGTGGATCAGGTCCCACAGGACCATACTAATTTAACAGTAGAACCCCAGGCACAAGCATTTAAAAGATGAGAGGGGGCCTCTCTCCTAACAATGCTCCCTGCCCCGGTTGAAGATACAGGAACTTTAGACTCTCAGCACACAGCACCCCCAGCCATTTTGGTTCTCTGTTCTCCCTTGATCAATTCAGAATCAGAGTAAAATACTACCCCAAAGGACTCCCACATTCAAGAGAACTATCCTCAGACTCCTGCGAATGCTCAGCAAGATGTCATGCCCCCCTCCAAGCTGAGGAACCCTATTAACCCAGTCACTGTATCCAGAAAGGGTAGAGGGAAATGAAAATCTGACTCCTGGACACCTACCAAGACTATTATTACTAGGAACAAGTTTCAGACCTTAGCAAAGAGGAGACAGTGGAGTGATACTGAGGGAGAAGATGCTGACTCAGATTCATCCAGAGTATCTTCCTCAAAAATGGACTATTCTTCAGAATCATGGAGAGAAAGCTCACAGGTAGGCCAGAAACAGGGCATACAGATCCCACACAGGTAATTTTTCTAACATCTAGTCTAAATCTATGCTTCTATTCCCCCCCCAATCCCATCTGCTGCTCCTTTCTGACCATTTTAACACCTGATGCATAATCTCACTCATTTGCATTGCTGCACTCTGAATGTGTGCAGCATCAAATCATTTAGAAAACAGCTCTCTATCTTGGGCATGTTACATTCCTTACCTCATGATTTTTATTTTTTACAAGATACCAGGTTAAAAACCAAGAATGAACTTGCTCAAGTAAAGAACGGATGGACATCTAGACCTTCATATTGGTCCAATGGGTAAGATACATGTGGTGGGGTGGGTATCTTATTTTCAGGGTATCATTTTCAGATTTCCAAAGTGCTGAATGTTTTCCCCGGGTGTGCTCTCTCGATAGATAGCACCTAGGTCTTATTAGGTTTCATCTCATTAATATGTATGCCCCACAAAGCATAGCTGAAAGGTCCTCCTTATTTCTTCAGATACAGCCTTATTTATTTACTACCCATCAGATGTATTTTGTTGGGGATTTCAATTGCGGCCTTTCCCCTGCTGACAGAGGAAGTAATGCCTACAAAACCTTCAGTGACACAGCCACTGTACTAAAAATATTACAAACTACACAGTTGTTGGGTGGGTATAGAACAATTTATCCTGTGGGTGTCAAAACTTATTATAGAGGGACACTGGCTACCCATATTGATTACATGTTTAGCTCCAAAAACATTAACGTTTTTTACAAGCAGTAGTGATTCCATGCGAGACGTCAGATCATTTGGCAGTGTCATTGTTATGCTCCCTGGCTAGAGGGCCCATCCCTATGTCTCCGAAGTCCAGATGGAAACTAAATAGTACTTTACTTTCAGATAATTACATTCTTAAGAGCTGCCTGAACTTATTACAAGCAAGAGTGTCAGTGTTAGATGCTTACCAATCCTATATAGCTTGGTGGATGATACAAAAACTGATTTACAATCCTTTTTCTTAAAGAGGGCAAGACATAAATCTTTGTCAACATATTTTAAATATTCTAGACTACGCAAACAACTTTTAGATACCATATCTTTGGCTTATGAGACTAAAGTCGACCTAACTCAGCAAATTAGGGCGCTCAAATCCAATATGGAGACGTATCAATATGAATGGGCTGTTTCTTTAAAATTGGAAGCCCAATGTGGCACTCAAACTACCAAATCCTCCCTGGATATTTATAAAAGTTGCTCAGCTAGAGTCTTCTCCACATTTATTGAGCATCTCACAGACCCAACTACCTCCTCAGTTCATTCCACACTCTCCTCTATAAAGCAAATAGTCCAGTCATACTTGGAAGCTATGTTTAAGTCAGAATCAGAACTGGTAGATGCTAGCTTTTTTCCTCAGGGGTATAGAAATCCCAGATATCCCCATGAACCAGTTACAAAATTTAGTTGCTCCTGTTAGGAGGGTCTAAACCTCACTTTTACATTCTTGACGAAATTGGGAATGCAAGTAATCACAGGCACATTGCATTAGAGTAATAAACAAGTTTATTACTACCAAAAGGATAAATCACAGTTGCCCTAAGCAGTTCTTACCAATATGAACCAGGAGCCAGTGCTAAGCATTCCCTACACCTTGAGGTTTCTTTGTGTCTCTTGGGGTCTCTCAGGTCTCTGAGGTATAAGGCTTGTGCATTACATTATATACCTATGATAATTACTATGGTTACCGTAAGACAGAAACATTTCTAGTTACAGAGATGAGCCCTATTGGCTAAATTAGAGGTGGCTTCGATGTCCAAGATAACATTATACAATTCTGTAAAGTCATCAGTTTGAGAACAAAAGAGTTATTATACAGAGTCTTACATAACTCAGTGTAGTGGTACAAATCACCAAAAGGTGGCAATGCTGAATTACATTTTATAATTACTCCAAGGACACAGGTGTCTTGGCATCTTACAAGTAAGAAATACACAGAAAAATACATGGCAGAATATATGTATTAACAAGCAAAGTGTATTACAACAATATGCATTCATATCCTGACATCTACTCTTATAAGGTAGATGCCCTTAGCCCTATATGTTAGTATAACATATACTTAAGTGCTAGCTGTCTACAATGTACCTCTGAGGGTATCAATTAGGGTGCAGGGACCTCATGTAACACTCCTATATCTGTGGAAGAGATGACTTGAGGCAATTAAGAAACAAAAAAAAAATGTACTTCCCCTGGGGCTGATGGTTTGACAGCCGAATTATACCATGCGTTTATTGATATTTTTGCTCCTTCCCTGACTTATGTGTTTAATTGCATTTTGGACACACATTCAATCCTTTCAAAATTTTTGGATGCTATCATGATCTTGCTGTTTAAGAAGGGTGAAAGGGCTGAGATCAGAAATCGGAGACCGCTTAGTCTCTTGAATGCAGATTACAAAATATTTGCTGCATTATTTTTGAATAGATTATTACCGATTGCAGCTCGCGTTATCACCAAAGAACAGTCCTTTGCCTTACCAGATAGATCCATGTTACATTCCCTTTTTTTTTACATAGGGATCTAGTATACTCATGCTCTGGACCAGGAGAAGGCCTTCAACCAGGTTAATCACAAATTTCTATTTTCAGTCTTATAACATTACCATATCCCCTCTCAGTTTGTGTCCTGGTTAGAACTTCTCTACAACACTGCCTGGATTATTCCACATGTTAATAACTCTCCAGGCAATGCTTTCTTGAGTAGAAAAGGGGTACAACAGGATTGTCCCTTAAGCCCTTATTATATGCCTTCCAGATTGATACTTTATTAAGGAAGTTCCTACATCACCCACATATCCCTAAAGTATTGCTCCCCAGTGGATTCTCAGGCTCGGTAATCAGTGCCTATGCTAATGACCTTTGTATTTGTACCACCCCCTCAACTGGACCCCCTGGATGTTATCTCCCTATTTGCTGATTTTGAGAAGTTTTCAGGCTCAAAGCTCAACTATCATAAAAGTGTGGCCAAATTCATTCCTAGTCTTCCCTCCCTCATATCTATAGATCGGGTGGCTAATATTCCTGTTACTTATGAACTGATTAAGATCTTCGGGCTGTTTTTTTGGTAGCCCAGATGACCCTGCTCTTAACTAGAGTTTGGCATTGGATAAGGCTAATCAGCTAGTACATTCGTGGAAGGGTCGAACAATAGCAAAAAGGAAAAGGGTCTTGTCATTAAAAACTTCAGTGTTGCTGTTATTTTTACATACAACTACAATTTACCCCTTGCCTTTTTCTCTAGAAGCCAGAGTCTATAATGTTTTTTTCCAAGGGTTTTGGGGGAGCCACCTGAACCCAATAAAGCACCTGTACACATACTCAGATTACTGTTTTGGAGAACTACAAATGATAAACCCCCTAATTTTTTTTCCATAGTCTATTCATACATGTTTTATTTTTGCCATTCTTGCACCCCTCTCCTCCCTTTTGGGTCTCTTTGGGCATAAGTATGCCTTTTTGCAGATGACAAAAAGATCTGCAATAGGGTTGATACACAAAGAGGCGTGGGAAGGATGAGAAGGGACTTGGCAAGGTTGGAGGAATAGTCAGAAGTATGGCAGCTTGGATTCAATGCAAAGAAGTGCAAAATAATGCACCTGGGAAACAAAAACCATGGATAAGATTACACATTGGGGAGGGGAGGTAGTAACAACAACAAAAATGGAAATGGACCTGGGGGTAATCATATCAGATGACCTTAAGATAAGCAAGTAATGTGAGAAGGGAATAGGGAGGGCTGGGGGGATACTGGGATGTATAGGGAGAGGCATCACCAGTAGAAAACAAAAACTTGTTATCCCTCTGTACAGACAGTTGGTGAGACCCCATCTGGAGTACTCCGTCCAGTTCTGGAGACCCCATCTCTGCAAGGACATAGACAGAATGGAGGCAGTCCAGAGGAGGGCAACTAAAATGGTGCAGGGTCTGCAAGAGAAGCCATACGAGGATGGACTAAAGGAGCTCAATATGTATACCCTTGAGGAAAGGAGAGAGAGATGGGACATGATAGAAACGTTTAAGTACTTCAGTGGAATCAACAAAGTCCAAGAGGGTAGCATCTTTCAGACAGAGTTGTGCAAGAACAAGGGGACACAATTTGAAGATAGAGGGGAAATGGCTCAGGGGCAATGTGAGGAAGAATTTTTTCACCGAGATGGTGGTAAATGCATGGAACAGCCTTCCTGAGGAGGTTTTGGGGTCTAAAACTGTGGGAGAATTGAAGAACGCATGGGACAGATATAAGAAAATTTTTGTTGGGGGGGTAGGAAGAAATAGGCTGTTGGTTAAATAGGATATGCAGCTTATCCTGTAGGTAGGGAAATGGGCAAGACTAGGTGGGCCAAGCGGTCCTTATCTGCTATCAAAGTCTATGTTTCTATGTTTCTTTCTTGTCAACATCGGTTACCCCTCTATGTGAAGTATGGTTTAACACTGCTACCAAGTTACCAAGGAATTTTAGGAAATAGGGGATCCCCACATTTTTATTTCCCACCTTTCTTAAAATTAAACAGTGGAAATTGGCATATTCTATGGTTCAGACAGTCACCCGCAAACAGTTATGTGCTAATATTCTCCATGCATATTTTCTGAACTACCTAGAATCCTGGATTCCCAAGACTTGGAACTGGATAATAGCCTGGTTTTCTGTCAGCTTACTGATCTGAGACTACCAAAAAAACTGTGGGACATTACATGGCTCTCATGTCATGGGAGACTTGGGGTGAGGGGTAATTTAAAACACTAGCCTCTTGAAGAAATAATGTGTTTCAGGGATACCTGCATTATGCAACTTGAAACAGTGCAGCACTTTTTTTAGACTGTCCCTTTAGTGTAGAGGTTTGGACCCTGTTACTGCATAAGTGGAAAGATAAGCCCTTTACTAAAATTATCTATGAAATGCTTATTTACGGCATCTTTCCCCCGAATATGTCTCAGTACCATGCCAGTACATTGAGACTCATTTTTGCTCTATGCAGATATTTTCTGTGGCAAGCTAGATGTGCCCAGCTATTGCAGCAGAAATCATATACAGGGGTTCAAGTGGTGAACCAGATTTCGTCTGACCTATGGACCACTCATTTTTATTGAGCAAAAATTTAATTCTCAAGCTCAACATAGTAAATACTGAGCCTCCTGCGATTGGATTTAGGAGGAATAAATTTATATGTTCTTAATATAAACTTCTATTCACATGAAGTCCATACACTGTTATGATTCCTATATATGTGTGTATATATATATATATATATATATATATATTATGTTTATAATACTCTAACAGGGGTTTGGATCTTCCTTTGTTCAAACAACTTGAAGTCTTGCTGTATTCTGACTTAATGCAGTTAGCCCCAGCACTTGAATTGCCCCCGAGAGTAAGGAGTTAAACTCTATGCAGGAACATAGAACGTTGAGCTCGAGATTAGTTTTCAAACCTCTGTCTGTGGTACTTCCCAGTGTAACCATCAGATTCTTTACTCCACCTAACAGTGAAGTTGCTCCAGAGATTCCTCTGCTCGGTTCCGTAAAGTTTAAAAAGCGTTCGGTTTAAACCGTTCTATTTGTTATTTTTTCGGATTTCCAGTCTCTGTTTACGGTACAGGTAGTGTTGTAGATAGGTAGTGACTGTTTATTTTTCTAGTGTGTGTGGAAATTACTCTTTTCCTCAATTTCTTTCCGGTTGGTCCACCTAGGAACCGACCTTGTATTATTTCTATTATCTGAAAAAAAAAAAAAAAATTCTGGGATTAGTGTGGTGTTCCGGTATCGATCAGTTTCTAAAGAACTGGGACTTTTCTGGATCTTTTTCAAAAGCCGTGACACAGTTTGTAACTCATCGATTGTTTCATTACCTGGCTTGAAAGCTTCTATAGGGTAATTTAGTAGGTTGGCCATGTCTGACAAACCCAAAAAGAAAACCGGTCCCACTGGGTTTCAGCACTGTACTGAGTGTGGGGAGGCCTTTGCCAAGGCCGACCCCCACCTCATCTGTGTTTATTGTCTGGGGTTTGACCATCTCAAGTCAGACTGCCAAATTTGTAAAAACGTTCCTAAACCCACTCTAGATAAGAGACTGTAGGCTGAAGGAAAGGGAGGCCGAGAAGTCTGTAGATCCAGATGGCCAGCCCGGTTCGGTTGTGGCCGAACCTGAGAAGGTGCCTACTGACCTAGGCGATACCTCCTTCGGCAAAAGGAGATCTGACCCTGAGGGTCTGGTTCCGTCAAAACAAAAATGTAAGTCCGCCTGTTCGGCCCCAGTACCGCATTCTCCAACTGCGGATGAAATAGCCAAATGATTAGTATTGTTCAGTCGCTTAGACTGGTTCTGTCCGAACCGGTACCGCCGGTTAGGCAGTCGGTTCGGTCAGATCTGTCTCCTTCAGATTATGATCTGGGTGCTTATTATGAGGAGTGGGAGGGAGATGAAGATTATCCTGGTGATGCTGATGATGATGATGATGATGACCAGGGGGGTCCGGATGTGCCCATTGAACCGGACATCTACCCAGACAGGTCCTCGGGTGTCTCTCCTCCCAAGCTCTCTGAGTCCCCTTTACACTTTTTGTTTTACAAAAAGGTGGCCGAAACCCTTTGGCATCTCTTAGTTGAAGCTGTGGAGGAGGAGGAAGCGCCTGATTTTGTGGAAATGATGGACATCCCAGAGTCCAAAAGGTTGTCTATCCCTCTTCATAAGTCCTTAAGGAAACAGACACACAAAATTTTGAAAACTCCTAATTCAGTACCTCCTGTGGACAACAGAATGGACAGGAGGTATATGTTATCAGGCTCAGCTACGTAGTTCCTTTATAATCATAGCAGCCATGTTGGGGTAGTTCAGGCTGCAGCCTGTGACAGGGCTAGCATTCCTTTGGCTTCACACTCCCTGGATGAGGACTCCAGGAAAGTGGATGCCATGGCCAAAAAACAGTATTTGGCATCCTCTTTGGGACTCAGGCAGGCTAATTATATGGCCTACACAGTCAGGTATCAGAAATCCAGATGGGATATGGTTCTGGAACTGGCTAAACAGGCCTCCCCCCAGCTAGCCAAAGAGCTGGAGGAGGTGGCTGCTGATGGAATTGAAGCATCAAAGATGCAGTTTCATGCTGCTGTGGACTCCAATGATGTGGCATTGAGAGTCATGGCAACATCTGTGTCTATAGAGGGACGTGCTTGGCTCAGATGTACTAGCCTTTCACAGGATACCCAGACTAAGGCTATGGGTTTTCCTGTGGTGGCTAACTCTCTGTTTGGGGAGCAAACAGAGGCTTACATGAAGAAAATGGATGAATACAGGACCACGTACAGGAGTGCACAGGCCAAGGAAAGGCAAGCCACTCCACAAAAGCAGCAGTCTAGGGGCAGGGGCAGGCCTTTTCACAGGCCTATTTACCAAGCCCAGGCCTCCTCTCCCTTTCCACAGAGGGAGTTCTTCAGTGGGAGGGGCAGGAGGGGGATGAGCAGGGCTGCTCCCTCCTCCTCCCAGTCTAAGGCTTCTGCCAAGCAGACACCCTGATGTGTCGGTACCGGGTCGACTCCCCAATTCCAGTAGGAGGCAGGCTGGCTTACTACTTCCAGGCCTGGAAGTCTGTGACCTCAGACAAGTGGGTCCTGGAAGTGGTAAGCCAGGGACAGGCCCTCAGCTTCAAAAAGTTTCCAAAAAAGAGGGCCAAGTCTTTTCCACCTGCATCAATCTCAGTAACCCTGGCCCTAGAGGCAGAGATTTCCTCTCTTCTAGCTCTCAGAGCTATAGAGAAGGTTCCTACTCAGCACAAGGGAAAAGGACTGTACTCCAGGTACTTCCTTACCCCAATGAAAACAGGGGAGTGGTGACCCATCCTAGATCTAAGGTATTTGAACAAGCACATTTCAAAACCCAAATTCAAAATGGTAACTCTGGGAATAATCCTTCCCTCTCTAAGGCCAGGAGATTGGTTAGCATCTCTGGACCTCAAGGATGCCTATTTCTTTATCCCTATCATGTGCTCCCACAGAAAATACCTCAGGTTCATGTTGCCTTCAGGCCATTACCAATTCAGAGCCATGACATTCGGCCTAACATCAGCTCCAAGGGTGTTCACAAAGTGCCTTGCAGTAGTGGTGGCTTACCTCAGAAGACGGGGTATCACCATCTTCCCATATCTGGACGACTGGCTCATTGTGGATCAGTCATCTCTACAGGTCAAGTCAGCTCTGTAAACTACCCAGGACCTACTCAGTTCCCTGGATTTTCTTCTCAATTGTCCAAAGTCTGTCCTCAGACCAGTTCAACTTTTCACCTTTATAGGAATAGATTTGGACACTGTACAAGCAAAAGCTTTCCTTCCCCTGGCAAGGGTGAAGGCCATAGTAGATCTTGCTTCATTTTTTCGACCTCAGGTCTCTTGCTCAGCAAGACACTTCCTCCGTGTAACCCCTCACCCCTGCCTTTTTGCCAAAATGACAGGTGGCATGCTGTTGAAGCTGACAGCAGTACCTGGTGGGGACTGGGTTCGGGTAGGATGAGGTTACTCGGCACAGGGGGACCTAGTTTTGACTACTCTGCACAGGGGCACCCAAGTAAATCCGAACACAGGAAGCAATAACTGTAATGTCCAGAACCAGGAATGGGATTCTTCAGTGTGGCTTTTATTCACATACTAGCTGAACAAAACAAAGCATAGACGGACCCCCATGGGGCTACATTTCCTGGTAATGCAGATTAGAGACTACAGAACACTTTATCACCATTTTCAGCCCTCAGGCTCTGAACCCACCAGGTACACAGCCCAGACATGCACTCAGCTTTGGGTACACAGCCCAACTTGTACACACTTGGGTTTTCCCCACTGGCTCGGCTCCTCTGCCGGCCACTTGATCCGCGGTCCATTGGAAGAATGAACCAATTATGCCATTCGCGGTCCATTGGAAGAATGAACCAATTATTCTGTCATGGCTCCCCATACCACCTAGAGTCTGCGACTCCTAGAGAGAATTTTTCCTTGTCGTGGCTCCCCACACCACCTAGAATCTGTGACTCCTAGAGAGAATTTTTTCCTTGTCATGGCTCCCCACACCACACTAGAGTCTGCAACTCCTAGAGAGAATTTTCCTTACAATCCCACGTCTGGGTACTTCCCCCATCACTGGCCAAGTGCCTGAGGCAAAGAAGAAACCACAGAAGAAATCCGTAGAGGTGGACCTGGTCACTAAAGATGGGGGGCCACTCACCTCCAGCTTCCACAGCCCATACCCGGCCATTTCCCTGGGAAAACTGAACCATTCCTTTGCTGAACTTCTAAATGTAGATTAAAGGGTAGACGTCTGTCACATCTTCTCTACATATTATTTGCTTCACACAAAACTCTAGGATTTGTCACTACTTTACTTGCTTGGACCATTTCTCTAGGCTTCCCAATATGTAGCTAAATCCCTAGATTTTTACACAAGTCCCAGCGTGAAGAAAACATTTTGCCATTTTAGCCAGAGCAGACACTCACCCTTTAGTTGCAGATGCCCCACAGGTGACTCACAAATCTTCCATCTTCCAAAATAAATGTTGGACTAAACAGGCAGCTTTTCTTCCACATAACAGAATTAAGGGGATTGCCCCAGGAATCTGCTGGGAATCTTTACATTCCCCCCGCCCCGGAGGGAGGGGGCACTGAGACCCAAAAACAGCGGTCTCCACCACTTGAGTACAACTTCACTCCTCCAAGCCAAACTGCAGACTCTCTCTTCACTTACTGAAGACAAACTGAGCACTCTCCTTTGAAAACTCCTAATGTTCTATCTAACTCCCTCTGCTGCAGATTCCAATGTGGCTTATGCAGCTGCGAAAGTTCTATTGGTGATGTCATCCCTCAGTCTCAGCTGAGACTGAGAACAGAGTGAGACAGTGTGAAACCCATTAAACTGGAGTTTCAGAAGCTGCCTTCCCTACCTACCACTAGGTCTTACTGGGATTCTAGTAACCCCGGGTAACAAGGGGGTTACACTCACCCTTGACCAGGAATATGATTGTCCACAGTTATTATTTACCCAGCCTTAGGCCATCCCACCCTATGTGCTACCTGTGGAGAGGGGTGATCAGGCCCCCCTCCTACTATGTGCAAGCACAGGCAGGCAACACTAAGGGCCTAGAGGCCTTGAGCTGACATATCAGCCTCTACACTATCCACTTACTATGGACACCTAGTGGCTCTGGTAGAACCATCCAGATCATAGCTCTGATAGATCAGCACTGCGGTCCCTACTGCAGGTCAGGGCCACAGCCTGTCTGTCCCCCCTAACCCTCTAGGGAAAACCTATCTGCCTTTAACCTAATACCCCCAAACCAAAAACAACCCGGGGACCTCCCCGACCTTGGGCAACCTGCAACCACACCATTAAAATACCACATTACTGCCTCCTCCCTACCCCACAACCACACCTGTGGAAGGAAAGGTTAATACAGTAACCATAACAATAACAACACAGTACTTTAAATTTCTACACACATAAAGCACTGATGAGGAACTCCAATGAGCCCCTCCTCCTCTTCTTGCCTTCTCTTCTGTCTTCCCAGGAACACTTGTAAGAAAAAGAAAGACAAAACACACTCCTAATCTGCATACACAGTCTACCTAGACCCCTACCATCAAAACACTGCAGAATCCCAAAAAGATTTTTTTTTAGAAAAAAGGTAGAAAAACAGTATTTACATTAGAAAACAATGACATTATTTACAATACACATTTGGGGATGGAGTGCCTAAAGTCCCAACTAATGACCACAAGGTCCGAAGGCTAGTCCAATAAAGAGTCTCTCCTGGGCCGGAGCCCGGTGAAGCACAGTTCTAACAGGCCAAAGTCCCGAAGAGGAGAGTCTTTGAGGACAGTTCACACATTTTGAAGTCTGTTAGTGTAGGGTGTGTACTGCAATGTCATAAAGAAAGAAAAGTTCAGACTTACCAGCCACTTGTAGTACGAGATTCGGCACCAACCTGCACCTCTGAGTAAGACTCTCCCTGGCAGCATTTCTTCTGATACAGCTGGGCGGACATCTTCTGGGAACCACAGGAGGGCACATCTGGAAACAGCTGGACTGATGTCATCTCTGGAGATGGAACCTTAGAACAGGAACAAAAAGAAAACAGCTGGTCCGACATCATCTGATTACCAGGCGATGAACAGGATACAGCTGGGCTGGTGTCCTCTCTGGATATGAACTCATCTGGTGGGCCGGTCAATGGTTTCTGGAAAGGCCAGTACACTGTAGACTGATGAATGTGGGGCACCTGAGTCCTGGATGTTTATATTGGTGGATCAATAAAGGCACTTCACAGTCTGGTGTGGCAGTACTGACTACCACTGCTGGGCTCTCCACTTTGTAGGCACGGGCACATTTGCTGGGAGGTCCTTGCACTGAGGCCAATAGTACCGGGGATCAGGGGCTTGAATTATTACCCCGTCTGGGTGCACATAATTCACACAGTGGGAGATTTCACATCCCTCTCCATCCACCACACTCACTCTGTCTATAAACAGTGTCCTGCCTCTCTTCCACTGGGTATACTTTTCGTGGAACAGTCTGTTCTTTACATGCTTGTTGGCCCCAGGATGCACACTTTTCATTGCTTCATCCCAGATCCAGGATTTCCTGCAGTTCTCAATCTCTTCACAGACTTTTCGAGGAAAGGTAGGAAAGGTCATACCATAGATCTCATTTGCCTTTCTTCGAACCAGTCTCTCCTCTTTACTTGCTTTGGTCAATCTGAGACTGCTGGCCTGGCTTGGGGGTGGCCAGTCCTGGTTCTGCCAGCTTCGCATCCTTAAAGAAAGTTGAAACGGATCCCTGACTTCTTCCTCCTGTAAAGCCAGGGCAGTGGCATCACCACTTTCTTCCATACATTCCTCCGAGGCAAGATCTTGAGGCTGTGTACCAGTTCCTTTTTCACAAGGCCACATAGGTTCCCCCTCATCTTCCTCTTCACTGAGGATCTGAGCCCAGGAGTGAGCAGTCGTTCTCACCCCTGAGACTATCCACTCATCACTAGGCGCGGAGGTCGACACCTCCCACTCAAAGGCCTCCTGCATCTCATCTTCATCTAAGAGACTTGGGCTAGGCCCCCCCCCAAGGGTCTATTGATGCTTTATCTGAACTTTCTTTCTGGGATCCAGCATCCGAAACTTAAACTTCTGGTTCTGTCTCTAACTCTGCACCCTCTAGCTTTGTGCCACACTCCCCTGAGGGGCCTTCCTCCACAGGCTCCGCCTGGTGCTGTGTGCTGCCAACTGCAGATTCCTAAATTTTTGTCCATGTGGGGGCCAAACGAATTAGAGGCGCTTTATACAAGCCATATTTTTCTAGGCATCCAGCACAGTGAGGAATCATGAAGATGTCCCTTCCAGCTCTCAAGCATATTTGGCATACATGCACTGGAAGATTAGGAATCGCCACATGAGGAGGCAGTTGCCCTCCAAAGCACCACATTTCAATATCCCTCAGTCTATTTACTGCTGCTGTTACTGCAACCCGGGCATGATCTGGGTAACGAGCTGGTCCTGAGGCCATAACTGCAGAAAAATAAACAAAAGTTCACTGTAAATGAAAGTCCACTTTACTGAACACACTCTTTAGCTGTAAAATGGCTCCTCTGCTGCTGTGTTTACTTTACTACCCCACCCTGTAATGGCGGCGGCAGCACTCCTGTGTATCAACATTTAGAATCTGGGTCAAGCCACTGCGCACCCGATTTACACAAGCTACTGATAACTTTTGCTCAAACTGCACAACTTGCTCTGATCTTGCTTTAAACACATTTACAGGATTTTCCATGGACTTTTCACATGCTGGTATCATTCATTTTATTTACAGTCCCTTAAAGCTTCAGGTTTTTAGCACAGGATTGCCTGTATTTCTAGTGCTGCTCTTTGCTACAACCCACAGTCTCTCTCTGGCTGCAAACTTTAAACTGAGGCTAAATTCATTACTATGCACACAGTCAATGGCTTAACAGACTTGCACTTGCTGGCAGGACTTTACACAGTCGTTACTTGCAAAGCGACTACACTGCTGCACACACATGTATATGGCATAAGGCTGAAAATCACTGTTTGAGCAGTTTTACAGGTGGTTACTTACTGTTATCAGTAGCAATTTGCTGCGATGGGGAAAAACGGTCTGCACCCAGTTCTTGGAGGCCTCAGAACAGAAACGGGCAGGCAGTCCTACCGATCGTCTTTTCAACCACCAAACTTGCAATTCCAATGATCGATTAGCGGGTTGAGCCCGATTTTAAACAAGAAAGTCATTTTTTAAACTGTTTACAACGATTTTAACACTCCACGATGCTCCTCCACTGCCAGTACACACACTCCACTCTCACTCCCTCTCGAATGCTGGGGCAGTCTCTGTAGAGCTGGCTGAGGGGCGGGACTGATTGCAGCCTGACCAACCACACAACGCCATGCAAATGAGCCTCTTCTTCCTCGCGAGGGCTCTTCTCCTCATGGCGATCATCGAGCAGGCAAATTTAAACAGCAGAATGCAACTTTTTTTTCTTTTCCAACTGACTCCACGGTGGGAGCCCATTTCAGCCATCTAACATAGTCATTTAACACCTGCAGTCTCTCAGACATTTCAGAAAGCATTTCCAACGTCCAGGGCACAATTTTCCTGTTGCTACCCCTAGTCTTCTACACTTTTCTTCACAACAGTTCATTTTTAAAAGCATTTCAAATGTCCAGGGCACAATTTTCCTGTTGCTACCCCTAGTCTTCCACACTTTTCTTCACAACAGTTCATTTTAAAAGCATTTCAAACATCCAGGGCACAATTTTCCTGTTGCTACCCCTAGTCTTCCACACTTTTCTTCACAACAGTTCATTTTAAAGCAGGCAAAAATGCTGTAAACTATTTTGATGCAGGACAAGGGCACACTCTTTGGCTTTAATGCTCCTTGGTAAACAGTTGGCATTTTTAAACAGCAGCACAAGATTCACAGCACACAGCAACACACTCAAGGGATATTGCTTCAGCTTTTTGGGCTACCCACTGCCAGATAGCCAAAATGCTAGCCCCCTTGCCCAAGCATCTTCCTTCCCAGAACAAAATCCAAAGCGGTGCCTCCATTTTTATAACCCCTCACCCCTGCTTTTTTGCCAAAATGACAGGTGGCATGCTGTTGAAGCTGACAGCAGTACCTGGTGGGGACTGGGTTCGGGGAGGATGAGGTTACTCAGCACAGGGGGCCTAGGTTTGACTACTCTGCTCAGGGGCACCCAAGTAAATCTGAACACAGGAAGCAATAACTGTAATGTCCAGAACCAGGAATGGGATTCTTCAGTGTGGCTTTTATTCACATACTAGCTGAACAAAACAAAGCATAGACAGACCCCCATGGGGCTACATTTCCTGGTAATGCAGATTAGAGACTACAGAACACTTTATCACCATTTTCAGCCCTCTGGCTCTGAACCCACCAGGCACACAGCCCAGACTTGCACACAGCTTTGGGTACATAGCCTGACTTGTACACACTTGGGTTTTCCCCACTGGCCCGGCTCCTCTGCCGGCCACTTGATCCACAGTCCATTGGAAGAATGAACCAATTATCCCATTCACGGTCCATTGGAAGAATGAACCAATTATTCTGTCATGGTTCCCCACACCACCTAGAGTCTGCGACTCCTAGAAAGAATTTTTCCTTGTCGTGGCTCCCCACACCACCTAGAGTCTGCGACTCCTTGAGAGAATTTTTTCCTTGTCATGGCTCCTCACACCACACTAGAGTCTGTGACTCCTAGAGAGAATTTTCCTTACAATCCCACATCTGGGTACTTCCCCCATCACTGGCCAAGTGCCTGAGGCAAAGTAGAAACCACAGAAGAAATCCATAGAGGTGGACCTGGTCACTAAAGATGGGGGGCCACCCACCTCCAGCTCCCACAGCCCATACCTGGCCATTTCCTTGGGAAAACTGAACCATTCCTTTGCTGAACTTCGAAATGTAGATTAAAGGGTAGACGTCTGTCACATCTCCTCTACATATTATTTGCTTCACACAAAACTCTAGGATTTGACACTACTTTACTTGCTTGGACCATTTCTCTAGGCTTCCCAATATGCAGCTAAATCCCTAGATTTTCACACAAGTCCCAGGGTGAAGAAAACATTTTGCCCTTTTAGCCAGAGCAGACACTCACCCTTTAGTTGCAGGTGCCTCACAGGCAACTCACAAATCTTCCATCTTCCAAAATAAATGTTGGACTAAACAGGCAGCTTTTCTTCCACTTAGCAGAATTAAGGGGATTGCCCCAGGAATCTGCTGGGAATCTTTACATTCCCCCCCCTCCGGAGGGAGGGGGCACTGAGACCCAAAAACAGCGGTCTCCACCACTTGAGTACAACTTCACTCCTCCAAGCCAAACTGCAGACTCTCTCTTCACTTACTGAAGACAAACTGAACACTCTCCTTTGAAAACTCCCAATGTTCTAACTCCCTCTGCTGCAGATTCCAATGTGGCTTATGCAGCTGCGAAAGTTCTATTGGTGATGTCATCCCTCAGTCTCAGCTGAGACTGAGAACAGAGTGAGACAGTGTGAAACCCATTTAACTGGAGTTTCACAAGCTGCCTTCCCTGCCTACCACTAGGTCTTACTGGGATTCTAGTAACCCCGGGTAACAAGGGTATTACATCCAGTTTCTAGACCACATAGCAGCTTCCACTGCAGTGGTGCAGAGAGCAAGATTCCAGATGAGGGATATTCAGCTTCACCTAAGGTCCTTCTGGTTTCAGAAAAGGGATTCTATTACCAAACTGATTCCAGTGACTCAGACTCTGATCCAAGCTCTCCAGTGGTGGCTGGATCAGGACAATCTCAGACAAGGAGTCCCATTTCTCCTGCAAATTCCTTCAGTATTTCTGACTACAGATGCTTCTGTCCTAGGTTGGGGATCCCACCTGGGGGCCCTGGCAGCCCAAGGGGTCTGGTCTCCACAGGAGTCTCTCCTTCACATCACAACAGTTTCATCTGGTTCAAGGTCAGTTGGCATTCATCTGTATCCCCTCCCCCGGGTCGTGCCTGAAAATAGGCAGGTTTTGTCTAGTGCACTTACCCGGTCAACAAAAACTAAATAAATAAATAAAACATCAACCTTCTGGAACTCAGGGCAGTGTTCTTGGCCCTTCAGTGCTTCTCAGGCTTGGTCAAGTGCAAGTTGGTCCAAGTCAGAATAGACAACAAGACCACAATGTGGTATATCATCAAACAAGGAGGCACTCAGTCCTTAGCCTTGTGCATGGAAGCCATGAAACTGTGGTCTCTGGCCTATTCTCTTCAGACTTCCCTAGTAGCAGTTCATCTTCCAGGGAAGGACAATGTACTGGCAGATGCTCTGAGCAGAATATCCCAGGGACATCACGAATGGTCCCTGAATCCCTTTATACTGCAGATCATCTTCTCCAGATGGGGCACTCCAGAGCTAGATCTCTTTGCAGCCCCGGACAATCATTAACTCCCTCTGTTCTGTTGCAGACCTCCACTCCTGGGGACTGCCCCAGGATGCCCTAATTTTGGATTGGAAGGGCAGGTTCCTTTATGCCATCCCTCCATTCCCTCTGCTGTTCAGAGTTCTGATCAAGATCAGAATTCAGCCTTGCACAGTGATCCTAGTGGCTCCAGACTGTACCAGGCAGCCTCGGTACCCTCTGCTCCTGTTCCTGACAGTTTCTCGTCCTCTGTCCCTTCCCAAGTGACACAATCTTCTGTCCTCTTCCCAGGGGAGGATCTCGTATCCTGATCTCCAGTCTCTCAATCTCAAGGCCTGGCTCTTGAAAAGCTAGAATATACAGACCTGCATCTTTCCCAGGCAGTCATAGATATTCTGAAGGTTTCCAGGAAACCATCTACTAGAAAGACTTATGATTCCAAGTGGAAGAGGTTTACCATTTGGTGTTCTCAGAAAGGCATTGTCCCTGATCCTGCAGGCATCTCCACAGCCTGAGATTATCTAGTTCACCGCAGTGGCCTAGGCCTTAGGCCTGCAACTCTAAAGGTTCACCTAGCAGCAGTTTCTGCTTTCCTTTCAGCAGGGAAGGGCTCTTCCCTTGCCTCTCATCATGTGTTTATAAAGTTCTTCAAGGGTCTGGTTCATACAAAACCTCCATTTAGAGACCGACCCCAGCTTGGGATCTTAATGTCTGCATTGCACAGCTCATGCAGCCCCCCTTTGAACCTATGGCTTCAGCTGAGCTGAAATACTTGACCTGGAAAACTGTGTTCCTGGTAGCCATTACTTCGTCCAGGAGGATTCGTGAATAACAGGCCTTGTCAGTGGAACCTGACTTCATATCCTTCCATAGGGATAAAAGTGGTCCTAAGAACCAATAGAAGGTTCTTACCCAAAGTGGTATCAGATTTTCATCTGAACCAGTCTGTGTCTCTTCCTGTGTTTTTCACTGTCCACTCCTCTTCAGATGAAAGAAGGTTACACATTTTGGATGTTAAAAGAGCTCTTGGCTATTACATAGAGCACACTAAGGCTCACAGGAATGACTGTCTTCAGTTGTTTCTTACCTATGGCGAGGTGGGGAAAGGTAAGCCTGCCATGAAAAGAACCATTGCCAGGTGGATTGTTTCTTGTATACAATTCTTCTATGACAAATTGGGGAAAACACCTCCTTCAGGCCTGAGGGCTCACTCCACTAGGGGTACAGCTGCAACTCTGGCTGCGGCCAGAGATATACCCTTGTTAGAGATCTGCAAAGCAGCTGCCTGGAAAACAGTTCATACATTCACCAAGCATTACTCCCTGGACATCCAGGCTAGGAGTGATGCTAGGTTTGGCACAGCAATACTGCAGAGCCTGTTCCCAGACTAGGTTCTGCATTCCCTCCTCCATAGGGAACTGCTTGGTAGTATGCATTAAGTCAGAATACAGCAAGACTTCATGTTGTTTGAAGAATAAATTACTCACCATAGTAATGTTGTTTCTTCTAATGGAGTCTTGCTGTATTCTGACCTCCCCACTACCTCCCCTCTCAGAACCTAGTTTTTGGGAAGTGGGCTGGCAGATACAGTGTTGCACCTCAGGGGTGTACCTTCACCCCCCCATCTTGGGTGGGTTATTGTTAGTTCTGTTTGTGTTATGAATCTGTTTGGTGTTGTCACTACTTTTTTATTCTTGGGTTCTCGACTTGAGTCTTCTGGGCCCAAATTGTTGCCTTTAGGCTAATAATAGAACAAATTCCACACACACTTTTATTCTATATATATTAGGTATTAGACTCAGCTAGTTAGTGGCTCGTAAGAATCTAACGGTTACACTGGGAAGTACCACAGACAGAGGTTTGAAAACCGAGCTCGAGCTCAATGTTCTATGCTCCTGCATACAGTTTAACTCCTTACTCTCTGAGGCAGTTCAAGTGCTGGGGCTAACTGCATTAAGTCAGAATACAGCAAGACTCCATTAGAAGAGACAACATTACTATGGTGAGTATTTTTTTCCTTTTTGCAGCATCACTTTATGTCAATGATGTTTGTGCACTATTTTTTTTTTTGGCTCCATATGTATGTAATTATGAGATATGTGATGTAACGCTGGTCTTTTTTTTCTGTTTTTCAATAAAAAATTCCCCTACTCTTTTTGAGAAGTGCCATAGGATCTTTAACATCCACCTGAACAGGCAGACAGAAAAGACAGGATAACACCCCCCCCCGTGCACTATAGTGTCAGCATTGGGATTTAAAGAGCTAGTGGAGCCAAACCAGGCAGACAGGAAAATAATATAAATTTGAAGAAGTAGTCAGTTATAAAATGTTATTTCTGAAGTACCTTTCTTTTACCTTTTGCCTATCAGAAAATCTTCTATGTCGTAATGTTGTGGTGGATGTGTGGAACAACTCTTAGCATAGTAGCTGACATATCTAGCTCTACTGCCCCCACTACATCATCAGCATTGTGATTTCGCTGACAGTGAAATCACAGGTGAATGACCTGGCAGTCACTGAATTGCTGTTCCTAAGTAGCAGCGATGTCACAGTCAGTGAGGTCACAATGCTGGTGATGTGAGTGGGGGCAGTAGTTAGCTATGTCAGCTGTTACAGAGCCAGCTGTTCCACACATCACACATATTAACATCAGGTAAACAATCTTCTAATTAAACAAAGGGAAAAGATAAAGTATCTCAAATATAAAAGGTAATGGTTGACTGCTTTTAAAATCTAATATTAGTTTTAGGCAGTACACAAGCTCTTTAACCCACATGCCTAGTGTGGGGATAGAACCCACAGCCTTCCAATCTTCAAGTCTCATAGGCCAGTGTGCATGCTATTTTTTGCATCTTTCATTCGTTAGTGTTTACAAAAATTCTCTCAGACTTTTTTGTGACCACCTGATAGAATCTTGAATGAGTTACATAAATGTTATTATTTTCTTTAAGGCCCTGACCCTGTGACTAAATACACACTCAGTACATCATATTATAAAATGAGAAAAACACAGTCTTCTGTTTTCAGTGCTTGTCTCCAACCTGTCGTGCAGAAAGGAATGTCAGCTAATAAACTGCAGTTCCAGTGTCTGTAATCTGACACTGTCTGACTTTTGTTTTCTGAAAACACAAGAGGAAATGAGTTAGCCTCTAGGTTGCTGAAAGAAATAGAACAGATCTGTTAGACTGAGTTGGACAGATGATAGAAACAGCAATTTAAAAAGTTGTTTTTTTTTCCTGAGGTACAATACAGTAGCATCTCCTTCCCCCTTCAGATGCCTTTAACATAGAGCAACAAATAACAAAAATCAGAGGGGGAGTGTACTACCTTGCAGCTGTGGAGGAATACATACAAATGTCTAAAAAGGAAGTTCTAGGAAATGCCATTTTTAGAGCTGCAGATGACAGAAGGGCTGTAGGCTCTGCCCACAGCCCTAAAAAGAAGTCTTTCAACAAACATAGGAAGAGGCTTGTGTTTCTGAAAATGGACAGGCCCAAGATGGGGAGATTTTATTAAGCAATTTGATGTGATGGTATTACAAGAGACCTAATGTTCATTAGAACAAGACATCAATCTCAGTCTCAATCTTTTTTATCTTCACACTTCTCAGGAAATTACAATAAGGAAACATAGAAACATAAACATAGAAACATAGAATTTGATGGCAGATAAAGACTACTTCGCCCATCCTGTCCCCATTTCTCCCTATTTACACTATTACTTCAGACCGTGCCTGATCTATAACTCTTTCTCCCTCCCTCCTTCCTTTGCATTATGATTCCCTTGTGCTTCTCCCATGCTTTCTTGAACACCATCACTGTATTTGGCCACACCACCTCTGCTGGAAGGCTGTTCCAGGAACCTACTGCTCTTTCTGTGAAGAAGTACTTCTTCACATCTTTCCTGAATCTATCCCGCTACAGCTTCATAGCATGTCCCCTTCTTGAACATCTTTCCTTCTGAAAAATACTTCCCTCCTGTACCTTATTTTCCCCCATGAAGTATTTAACCATCTCTATCATATCTCCCTCTCATTCCTCTGTCCCGGCATGTATGTATTGACATCCTTTAGTGTCTCCTCACAGGGTTTTGATACAGACTCAGCACCATTTTAGTTGCCCTTCTCTGGACTGTCTCCACTCTATGTCCTTCCAGGGATGTGGTCTCCAGAACCGGAAACGGTACTCTAGGTGGTGTCTTACCAGTGATCTATACAGAGGAAACACCACCTACATCTTTCTGCTAGTGATACCCCTCCCTATGTGTAATACCCCAATGTTGGGGTCCCCCAGTGCTCCCCAGTGTCCCCCAGTAGCCCAGGTGCCCCTTCTAGGGTGGCAGGGTGGGGGGGGTCAAACTTAGCAGGAGCCCCTACAAAATGAACTGCAGCCTGCAGTTTTAAAATAAAACATTTTCTTTTTTTTCATTGTTTCCTGCAGCCTGCCCAGCTGTGGCATGAGCGTATGCATCCTTGAGCCCTCCTCATGCTGCACAGCTGCTTGCCTGCTGGTCACTAGGGACTCAGTGTCCTGAGTGCCAGGGAGGGCTCAGTCTTGGCCAGTAAAGGACATTCTATAATTGAAAAAAATCATGGCCAGCAGGCAGTGTGGTCAGGAGAGTGCTTTCAGGTACCCTGATGAACAAGTAACAGTTCTGTGGCCAGTAGGGAGAGAGGGAAACAGGGAGGTAACAGTAAACTGGGTAAAGTGTACCTGCAGTCCTCCTCTTGTCCCTGTAATCTGGTGGTCCAGCATTGTGGTGGCTCCCCATAGTTCCTGTGGGTTCCTGATAGCAGCAGTCAACTGCGGTGTGGGCTCAGTACAATCCCATTTTTTTTATTTTTATTTTAAAATAATGTTTCTCTCCCTCATCATCGGTGCCCACAAGTGGGGCCGCATCCTCTGCAAAACAGCTAATGTTGGGCTAGAAGGAGCTTCGGGCACATCAAGACCAGAGGAAAGACCGCCAGTCTGCCTGAAGCCAGCACCAGCTGCAGAAAGCACCTCCCATCTCCTCCCTCCCAGTCCTGGGCAGTGAATTGGAGGCGGCACCAGTGGGCTGGCATTGACTGCCAAAACCATTAAATAAATAATTAAACAAAAAAAGTTGTTTCTGCACCACAAGGTGCATGGAGGGCAGACGGAAGTAGGGCACAGCAAAGGCTCCATAGCAATGGAATACCTGGGGGTGAGGCGCATGTAAATTTATTAATTTATTTAAAAAAGCTCTAGCAAAGTAGCAAAAGGAAAGGGGCAGGCCATATGTAAATTAAGGCTCCCTGGAGGCAGAGCTTAGGGCAGAACATATGAACATAAGAACTTATGGATCTCCCAGCAGAAACAGGCCTCATGGTCTATCAAGTCTGCTTGAATGTGCAGCTAGCCCCCTACATTGCAGTTCCCACCCTCCCTCCCCTTGTGTTTACCCCCACCCTGTCCCATCTGCTTTTAAAACTGTCCACCGTCCTAGAGGTTAACACCTCCTCGGCAGAACATTCCCTTAGCCACCACCCTTTCTGTGAAAAAAAGTCTCCTTATCTCTCTCCTGTATCTTCCCCCTTCCAATCTGAGACCATGCCCTCTCAAGTCCCTTCTCCTTCTCAACTTAAATACCCTTCTGTGCCTTCTTTTTTTCATCCCTGTCATGTATTTAAAGGCCTCAATCTTATCCCCATGATCCTTTCTCTCCTCCAGTGAATACATATTCAGCTCCTTAAGCCTGTCCTTGTAGAGTCTGTCCTCCAAACCCTTGTTTATCTTTGTTGTCCAGCTCTGTACCTCCTTCAGTGCTCTAACAGCTTTATTCAGAAATGGGTGCCAGAACTGCATACAGTGCTCCAGGTGTGGTCTGACCAGTGACCTGTACATAGGCAGGATCACCTCCCTCCTTCTGAGAAGATTCATCTCACAATACGCCCCAGCATCCTATTGACTTTAGCTGCCACCTTGCTGCACTGAGCTGAGTTGTTCATACTCCCCATTATAACCACCCCTAGATCCTTTTCTTCCTTGGTGGTAACAAACTGAACCCCTCCCAACTGGTAGCTCCTCCCAGGGTTCCTTGCTCTGAAGTGCAGTATCTTGCACTTCTTAGCATTGAATCCTAACTGCCACATTTCCCACCACTCTTTCAGTTTAGTTAGGTTGTTCTATAGCCTTTGCCACCTTACTATGTTGTCCAGCACCATAGCCATCTTGGTATCATCAGCAAACAGACTGATCTTACTCCTGATGCCATGTGAGATATCTGATATGAAAATCCCAAATGGCACCATGCCCAGTACCAAACCCTGTGGAACCTGGTTCATCACAGCTTTTGGGGATGAAAATCCCCACCCTACCATCACCCATTGCTGCCTCCCCTTCATCCAGTTTACAATCCAGTTCGTCATCTTTGTCCCCACCCCCACATACTCTAACTTCCCCCCAACCTCCCATGAGGCACCAAATCAAAGGCCTTGCTGAAGTCCAAATACAGGACTTCCACTGCATGGCAATTGTCCAGTTCCCTCGTCACCCAGTTGTAATACTCAGCTACATTGGTCTGGCAGGATTTCCCTGAGACAAACCCATGTTGCTGAGTGTCCTGGAGTCCATTGTCTTCCAAAAAGGTCACCAGCCTCTCTTTCACACTTGTCTCCATTAGTTTCCCTACAATGGATGTGAGGTTGACAGGTCTGTAATTGCCTGGTTCATCCTTCAGGCCACCTTTGGGGAGGGGCACCATGCGAGCCATCCTCCAGTACTGTGGTACACATCCTGTGTCCAAGGAGGTATTGAACAGGTCTGCTAGCAGCTTCGCCAGGACCTCCACCAGTTCTTTCAGCACCCTAGGGTGAATTCCATCTGGTCCTGGTGCCTTATCCACCTCAGAGTCTTAAGACCCTCCAGCACCCTGCTCTTTGTAATTACCTCATCTTTCAACCATCCCCCCTTGCCCACCTTCCCATCTCCTGAGGTAGCTGCCCACCCTTCTCTTTCATGAGTACAGAACAGAAGAACTCATTTAGTGCTTCTGCCTGCTCCACCCTTTTCTACACCCACCCCCCATCCTTTCTAATCCTCACTATCTGGTCCTTGCAGCTCCTTCTCTCTCTTATGTACCTGAAGAAGTCATTTTCCCCGTCCTTGATGCCTGATGCCAACCTCAGCTCTCTGGAAGCCTTGGCTGCTCTGACTAGTCTGGTTATCTATTTGGACTTCTTCACATACACTTCCCTGTCCTCCCCCCTCCCAGATTTCCTGAACCTCCTAAATGTTGCTTTTTTGCCCTTACCCCTTCCAAGACCCCCTGATTCAACCAGCTTGTTTCATTGCCTTACCCTTCTTGTTCTGTGTCTTGGTACATGACCCAGTAGCCTCCATCAGCACCAGCTTGATGATTTCCCATTTTTGGCATGCACCCAAGTGTGGATGAATTCCTGATAGGTGCCTCTCCAAAATTTCCTCCATCTTAACAAAGTTAGCCTTTCTGAAGTCAACCACCCTGGTTCCTGTACCTACAGCATCCTTGCCCATGTTGAGCATGAACCTCACCGAGTTATGGTCACTCCCAGCCAGTGGGTCTTCCACCCCCAGCTCCTTTACAGCCTCCTGGTTAGACAGTACTGGGTCTAGAGTTTTTCCAACTGAGTTGGCTCGTTAACCATTTGTGCCAGGAAGCTGTCATGGAATGCATCCAATAGGTCCTGTTCCCTTGCACTCAAGGTGGCTGGGGTGCTTCAATCTACTCTTGGTAGATTGAAGTCCCCCCCGATCACTGTGTTCCCCTTCCCTCAGACTCTCCTGATCTGCTCTGCTAATTCTCTGTCCAAGTCCTCAGCCTGAGCTGATGGCCTGTACACCACTCCCATCCTAAGTGTCCTACTTTTTGAATTCTGGAACTGCATCCATAATGTCTCAGTCCTACCCACCTCCCCCATTCCCTTACACACCTTATCCCCTCCCTTACGTAAATCACCACCTCACCCCCTTTCCTCTTACCCCTATCCTTTCTGTACATCCTATACCCTGAGATCATCAGATCCCAATCCTGGTATTGGGTGCCCCAAGTTTCTGTGATGGCGGCATTGTCCACCACTGCCACTGCCAAGAGAGCCTGTAACTGAGCTGCTTTGTTCACCATACCTCTTGCATTCAGAGAGACGACCCTCCAACTTGTTCCTTTCCCTTCCTGAACCCGTTTCTCACAGCCTTGAATACATAAATACATACATACATAAATAAATAAATAAATTACATGAGTGAAGATTCAGCCAGGAGCATTGTAAAGCTCCAGTATATGAGCCAGGTGAGCTCAAGGACAAGGCTAGTTAGCCCTAAATGTTTCATTTTATTCAAATTAATAATTAGAAAAGCCTGTTAGGACAAGGAGGGCCCCAGCTGAAGCGGTAGTCCTGCTAGCCAGCTGGGCTTGTGAAGGGGTCAGTTAGCCAAAAGCTGTTTTCCTCCATTTTAATCAGTTATTTGAACTTCAGGTGAGCCAGCTGTAGAAAGCAAGCCTGAGATATAGGAATAGGTATCATGTCAAAATGTTGATTTTGCAAGGGAGACCCATGAAGAGGGAACCACAGCACTGACACTTTTGACCAGTGGTTCTCCCTATGACCAAGGTATGCCCCCAAAGTTAGTTAATAAATGAAGGGGGGCATGGGGTGAAGCCCCTCACAAGGGGGATGTGGGGTACAAAGCCCCAACCCACAAGAAACAGTCTTTGCTGTAATCTGTTGCGCTGTGGGAGTTACGTCCTCTTCACGGATCACCCTTGTAAAATCACTGTTTTGATATGGAGCCAGAGGAATAGTGCCCCAGACTGGAGAAAGGTGGCCAGTAGCCAAGCGGCCACGAGTAGCCAAGCCTCAGCTAGTATTTAGAGAGTGCAAAATTCTGCTAAATTAGAAGTGCACTCAGTTGTTATCCTGAGCTACAGTAGCAGCAAGGGAAGAGGAGTGGGTACATGGTTAGCCACCGTAGCCCGAGCCAAGGGCTAGTAACCTGTATAACTGCCCCGTAAGCCCCAAGGTCAGGAAAGGACAGTTAGTGAGGGATTCTTAGTGTGCCAGCTATCCAGATTACCCTCACCCAATAGGGTAATCCTCTTGTTAGACTTTTTTGAACCCAATTGCCTATAGAAGGGAGATCACATACGCCAGAGTCTCCGAGTAGATAGCTGTCCAGCATTTGACAGGTTTCCACTTGCATCACCTTCCTAGAGTTCCTGTTATGAGAAGCATTTCTGTGGAACATTTTGAAAGTGAAATGCTGAACTGTGTGTGGAATTGTGAACAAGGCAAAGCCTTTTATTGACATTCAGACTGCATTTAAAGGGACAGCACCTGTACGTAACAGTGTAACTTCCTTTCTGCTCGAATTTGCCTTGTTTGCTCCGAAGATGATTGTATTAACCTTGAATTTGCCCTGCATGTACTAAAGTGCCATTTCTGTTCAAATTTACCTCATTTTCTCTGAAGACAGTTGGATTAATCCTTTACTTAACCTATTTGTCAAGAACTGTCTGGCCTGCCACTGAACTGTCTACTCATTCCAGAATCTGTTTGCATAATGGCAATCTTTTCAACTGATTATTGCTCAACTTCTGACTGTCACTAGCAGTGAGCAGCCAGAGACTGTGACTACCATTCCTTCTTCAGATGAGTTGGGGCTGGTCACCAGCATAGGTATAGCATAGATAGCTTCCTGTCACTTGCCTCTTTTCCAGATCTTTAGGACTTTTCCATCCCTAACAGTATTAGGTAGTGTGGGTAACCACCCTGGTTTACAGATAGGGATCCGTCATCCAGTGGGGTGGGGTTTTTGTTGCAAGTATCCAGCCTTTCCAGAGGATCTCCAGTGAAGGTGTCTCAGCTCTTTAGATGTTCCAGTTTCCTGGGATCCTGCTTTAGCACAGAGGTCTTCAGCAAATTTTATCTGCATCATATTTTCCTTGGGCTACTGCTTCAGCTCAAAGATCTTTATCCAGTTTTGCCTGCATCCAATGTTCCCTGGGATCTTGCTTCAGCCCAGAGGTCTTTAGCCAATTTCATCTGCATCTCATTTTACCTGGGATCCTGCTTTAGCCCAGATGTCTTCAGCCAGTTTCATCTGCATCTCATTTTCTCTGGAATCCTGCTTCAGTCCAGAGGTGTTCAGACAATTTCATCTGCATTTTGTTTTCCCTGGGATCCTGCTTCAGCCCAGAGGTCTTCAGCCAGTTTCATCTGCATCTCATTTCCCTGGGGTCCTTCATCAGTCAGAAGGCTGTACAGTTGCTTGGGCTATTGTTCTTCAGTTTTTCTGCATCTCATTTCCCCTGGAGTCCCACTTTAGCCAGGAAGCTTTACCATTGTTTGGGGTTCCTGTGCATCATAGTTCTTCTCCCCCCTTCATTTCTTCCAGTTCAGCTAAAGCCAGCCAGTGAATTGCACTGGTGGCCACTGCTCTTGATTCTTGATGAACACTACACTCTGACTTTTGGTCTCTGCAAGTCATACAGTACTGTTATAGTGAAATAGAATAATAGAATGATAGTGTGATAGTGGTATTGAATTATAGAGTATAGAGTGGTAATATAGTTGTAGAGTATAAGGTTATCATAAAGTATAGAGTGGTAAGATAATTGTAGAGTATAAGGTTATCATAGAGTACAGAGTTATAGAAAATCCAACTGTGTAACTGCTTATCCTCTTTGGTGCTTTTCACCCATTAAACCTGTTTCCATTCTCTGAGTTTGCCTCCTGCCTCTCCTTATCCAAGCATCGCTACACCATCAGCAAAATAATAACCAGTGCTTTACATATACTAACATACTAAAATGCCAGCAGAGTAGGCCCAATGGTCTATTGAGTCTGCTCGAGAATCAGCACCCTCAGGGGGCACTGCATCCATCCTCCTGCCTTCTTGCCCTATTCCCCTTCCCCCTAGCTGGGTTTCCCTCCCCCTGAAAAGTGGACCTCCTCTTTACCTCTCCCTTGTACCTGTTCTAGCCTCTCTTGAATCCTTCCATCATAGACATCTCCATCAGATCCTTAGGCAGTGCATTCCATGGATCCACCACCCTCTCAGTGAAGTATCACCTCCTCCTTTACCCAATAAATCTCCCTTCCTCCAGCATTCATCCATGCCTTCTAGTGGCCCTTCCCACCTTCTTCTGAAATATCCCTTTCAGGCAGACCTTATTTACCCCTTTTAGATATTTGAAGGCATCAATCATGTCCCCCCGTCTCTCCTTTCCTCCAGTGAGAGCAGGTCAAGCTCCCTCAAGTCTGTCTTCATAAGTCCTTTCCCCCAGACCCCAGATCATCCTGATAGCCTGCCTCTGAACCATCTCCAGGAGTTGAATGTCCTTCCTGAGGTGCGGTCACCAAAACTGCATGCAGTACTCGAGGTGCAGTCTGACAAGGCAATTGTACAGTGGTATAATCGCCACCCTACTTCTTGATTTGATCCCCCTGGCGATACAGCCCAGCATTCTATTTGTCTTGGCTGCAGCCCTCCTACACTGTTCTGAATTATTAATTTTGGCATCCATCAAGACCCCCAAGTCCTTCTCCCCACTTGAGATCTGCAGTACATCCCCCTCCTAGGGTGTACTCCTGACCTAGGTTTCCCTGCCCCAGATGAAGCAGCCTACATTTTGCGGTGTTGAGTCTTATCTTCCAGGTACATGACCATCCTTTTGGAACATCCAGGTCTCCCTGGAGAGCACCCCTACCCTCCTCCCCATCCACCACTGCCCCCATCTCAGAGTCATCCACAAAGAGACTCATTTTACTCCTGATGTCCGCTCTAGTTGTCCCCCCCTCACTGGATTCTACCCTCACATCTTGGTATACCCAATGCTGCATGTTTCACCCTCTTGCCACCCTTCCTACATTCTTTCTCCCCCCCTACCCTCTTCCCTCTCCCTATGACTCTGGCACTTCTTATCTGTTGTCTGTTTTCTCTGACAAATGCCGCTGGCTGCCTTGTTACAATGCTACCCTTGAACTGTATTTAACTGTATTAATCTGTACTCTGTTTGCAATGTCCACATTGTTGTAATGCCTGTCTTGATGTTCCTCATAATTTGTATTTCTCTGACGTGGAACCTTTGTAAAAGAGCCTTGACTCAAAGGTATTTGTAATCCTAGACTTGATAAATAAAAAATAAATAAATGATGTCAGAGATGTAGGCATTAAACAGGAGCAGTCCCAGGACCGATCCCTGTGGGACCCCACTGATGACCTCCCTGGGGGATGAGACTACCCTCCCACCACCACCATCTGGGTATGCCCAGAAAGCCAGCTACCAATCCATCTGACTATCTGTACTTCCTCCCCATCTTTTCCATCTTATCCAGCAGACCAGGGTGGGGGACCAAGTCAAATGCCTTGCTGAAGTCTTGGAAGATGACATCAACCGACCTACCCTGGTCGAGTGTGGCCATTACCCATTTGTAGAACTCTACAAAATTAGTTTGACATGATCTCCCCTTGATGAAGCCATGCTGGTGATCATCCAGGAACTCCTGTTTCACCAATAACACTCCCAGTCTCTCCCTTACTATGGTCTCCATCAGTTTGTCCACCATTGATGTCAGGCTGACTGGTCTGTAGTTCCCACACTCCTCCCTAGATCCCCCTTTATGAATGTGCACAATAAGTGCCTCCCTCCAATCCTTTGGCACCCTCCCTGTCTGCAGAGAAGTGTTAAATAGGGCTGCCAGTGGCTCAGCTAGGTCATCAGCCAACTCCCACAGTACCCTCAGATGGATCCCATCAGGACCCGGGGATTTGTCCTTTTTCAGGGACTGGAGGGCTTCCCACACCCTACCAACAGAAATTTCCCCATCCATGTTCCCACCCCCTCATCCTATCCTGCACTCCCTAACCCATATGAGCCAGTTCCCTGAGCCTCCAAAGTATCAAAAGGTACCCTAACTTGCAAAGGCCCTGCCCCATCTGTCCCCTGTGCCCCCTTTTTCTGAGACTCTCCTTCCCCCAATGAAAACTGATGCAAAGTATTCATTGAGCACGTCTGCTTGTTCTCCCACCTCTTCTGCCCACTCCCTTGTCCTCAATCTGCTAAACTGTCCCTTTACCCTCCTCCTCTCCCCAATATAACCAAAGAACCCTTTTTCCTCCCTTCCTGATTCCCTATGCCCCAGCATCCCACTTACCCTGTCTACTGCCTTGTCACACTGCCTGGCCACCTTTACATCATCCAATATGACCACCCCATGTCTCTTTCCTTTTTGGTGATCATCAATACCACTCCACCCATTTTGTACTCTGCCCTTGGGTTTTTGTCCCCAAAGTGCATTATTTTGCACTTTTGTGCATTGAAACCCTGCTGTCATACCCTTGACACCACTGACCACCCCTCCAGTTTTCTCACATCTCTGATAATCATTTCCACACACCCCCGGAGTGTCCACCCTATTGCAGAGTTTGGTATCATCTGCAAAGAGGCACACCTTCCCTTCTAGCTGCTCTGCAAAGTCACTTATAAAGACAATAAAGAACACCAGTCTCTGTACCTATCCCTGATTCACCCTGCTGGTCACCCTCCCTTCCTTTGATTAAACTATGTTTACCACCACTTTTTGTTGCCTATCCCCTAACCAATTTCTTATCCAGTTTATCACCTTTGGACCCACTCCTAAACTACCCAGCTGCTTAGTAATCACCTCTGTGAAATTATGTCAAAAGCCTTACTGAGATCAATGTAGGCCATGTCCACTGCTCCATCCTACTCTAAATCCTTTGTCACCAAGTCAAAAAAAATCTATTAGATTAGTTCCATGTGATCTCCCCTTTGCAAAACCATGCCGCCTCAGGTTTTTTAACCCATTGAATTCAAGATATTCCATGCCTACAATCCTTTTCTTCAGCGGTGATTCCATTAACTTTCCCACCATCAATGTCAAGTTGACTGGCCTATAATTGCCAACCTCCTTCTGCTACCACATTTTTGTGATATGGAACTACAACCTCCCTCCTCCAGTTCTCTGGAATCACTTCTGTTTCCAGTGAACTATTAAATAGAACTGTCAGAGGTTTAGCCAGTATTTCTCTGAGCTCCCCCAATACACTTGAGGGATATTCTTTGAGGGAGGAAGGGTGTTAGATCTTTTGGTTGCTTAGCAAACATTTTTAAAACATAAATAAAAATGTCAGCATCTTGGAAATCTAATGCAAGACTCATAATATGTTGCTTTTAAAACTAGTGAACAAAACTAATAGGTTGATTCTGAGGAATATTTACATTTGGCCTAGATATTCTAAATAATTCTACTATTCAATCAAGGAAACATGTAAGGCTCATACTGACAGATTTCCTTTTATTTACCCCATGAATGATGTACTCATCATGGATGATAATAATCTGCATATTGGACATTTTTATAAATAATCAAATCTCATTATTTCACAAGTAGTCCATGCACCTTGTAGTAAAATGCATAGCATATCACAGAATATTTTTGGATAAAAATATAATTAAAAATAAAGTTAGGCTAATAGAGACAGCGTGTTCCAGTTATCTTGCATTACTAAATGGCAGACTTTTAGGTGACAAAAATGGTGAATCAGCATATTTTTCTCCTCATAGATGGTCTGTCATTGATTTAGTGTTCTACAGTATATCAAACTATCAATTCATGCATAACATTTAACAGTCCCAGAAGAATACATGTTCAAACACGTTTCACTACAAACTTTTATCTTATGAGGGAATACATCCATTGTATATACAGTGGGTGCTTTAGCAGTTCATGCAACAAAACTGAGTATGACTCATAACAGTTAAAAGTAATAAATACACCAACACAAATGAACATCTTTAGCCAATATTTCTTATGTTACAATGATGATAGAATCACTCACTATCAAAGCTGCATGTTGCTAAAATGATTTAATAACATGAGAGTCGACACAAGGTATAACATGTAATCTAAAAAGACTAACAAAAAGCTTGACAGCTTTTGGACTGATGTACTTCTTTTTAGGGCTAGCATCTTATTACACACAATCCATGTTATATAGTGCACCTGATTAGACATCTATTTCAAATTCACATGTTGAAAACTGTTAACAAATCACATTAGTTAACCATTAGCTCAAAATTTGAGCTTGCTACAATAGTTGGAAACAAATTAATTTAATGTTATTGCACTATACCAAAATGATCCACAATGAATAACATTTAATTCTTCTGGCGTTTGATCTGGGTGTTCCTTAATATGTATCTCTTCTCTTTTTCTCAACTGGCTGTTTCCATTCGTTCATATACAGTATGTATTTTATATTACATTACTTCTTAACTGGAATGCAGGATAAAACAACAGTAATAAAAGATTCAGCTGCAATTGAATCAAAGGTGCAGCAACATTATTTCAGTAGTACAGTGTTCGGCACCCATTCAAAGTGTTAGTCAAGAAATATATTTCAATGTTGGAAAAAGGCTCCAATTCTAATGCATATTATAATTTCCTGGTAGCTATGTTCACCAATGCATACTAAAGCTTTGCATACTGTTACCTTTTGCAACACACAACTGAAAAAAACGTAAAGCAGCCTTTATAAAGCCACACCATAAATATAAAGTGTGTGTTTAAAAGCAGCACAAGGGGCACCACCCTGATGAACCAGTGGCAATGCACTGCCATCAAGGTGACCCAAGTTTGAAAGTTAGTTCCAGAAGCTACATTGTAAGGCATGCCAGACTTTAACATCTGCCGCTTGGCAATGTGCTGTGGTTCAGAAGGATTGACATGAGCCACTGATGCCACAACGAATCCTGCATTGGGCCACGGGAGCTTGATCCCTCTAAAGGACATATGCTTCATGCAGCCAAGACCACAAAGAAAGGGAGGTAGTATAGCGCAGTGGTTTAAGGCTCTGCTCTGCAAATCTGGAGACCTAGGTTTGAATCCCACAGCCCCTACTTGCATACTGTGTGACTCTGAGCAACTCGCTTAACATTCCTGTGCTCCCGGGTTGCACCAGTAAGCAAGTTTTCGGCTTAGTGTGTCTCACCTGGTTAAACAATTGGATAAAAAAAAGAAAGCTCTACCCATGCTGGGGAGGAGTGGGAAAGGGAGAGGGAGCAAAAAAAGTAAAAAGAAAAGCATTCACTGTCTACATGATGACTTGAGGTCTTGGGAAACCCATGGGTCTCTGCTGTTCAGAGGTACACCACCAGATCTTTGTTAGCATATGGACTGTGTCAGCCCCTATAACAGAGAGAAAGCCATGTGTTAATTTGCATTCCAAATAGTAGAACTGGATGGATGATGGGACTCCAGGCCTGATTAGGGTATATCCCAGGAAAAGTTTATTTCCCTCAGGGGCATGCAGGGACAAGGAGAAAAAAGTTTATTGAAAAAGAAAAAGCATAAGGAATTAAATAACTTCCCACTTAATAAGGAAAGCTCCTTTTCAGATACATTTATGATAGTAATACAGCCTAATGGGGCCCCATTCTCCAAACCTATTTGCAAAATATTGTTATTATCTTATTGAAACATAATAATTGTATTTCTCCACTACAAGTGCTAAAAAATAAAATATCTCCTTACAGTATCTCTATCAAAGAGTCGTCATGTGGCATAAAAAGCTTTTGTACTTAACCACTTCTAATACACTTAATAACCAGTGTTAATGTTTTTTCTGAGTATACAGTATTTATATCTCAAAAGGATACAACCCCACATTATGACTGAACAATAATGCTTCAATAAAAAGCATACCTTCTGCTTGTATCTACATATTCCCTCCTTGATAATATGGATAGGAGGTGAAGCAGATGAGTTCTTTTAACAATGGAAGATTGGACATACAGTAACCAGACTTGTTTTGAGACACCTTTAGCTTCCATTGAAAAACAGCTATACATTACAATTGATCCAAGTATGGTCCAATGGAAACCATACACATTTACTGTATATGCCTTTACTACTATACACACACATATATGGTCCTATATATAGATACATAGATACATAGACAGTGTCGGCAGATAAGGGCCTATGGCCCACCCAGTCTGCCCATTTGAGCTTGTAAGTTCAGTTTATGTTTTCCTAGAAGTCTGTTGCCCCTTACCCCTGACCTCCAGAATTCCTTTATGTCTATCCCATGCATTCTTAAACCTGTGATTGTTTCCAGCCCCCACCACTTCCTCTGGCAGGTGTTCCACTTGTCCACCACCCATTCTGTGAAGAAATTCTTCCTCACGTTTCCTCTGAATCGTCCTCCCTCCAGCTTCATCCCATGCCCTCTAGTTCTGGAACATCTTTTTCGCTTAAAATAGTGTATTCCTGCACCTGTTCCTCCCTGTAAGATACTTGTATGTCTCTATCATATCCTCTCCCTCCTCTCCTCCAGGGAGTACATGTTCAGTTCCTTCAACCTGTCTTCATAGGACTTGTGATGCAATCCATGCACGTCTTTGTTGCCCTCCTCTGAACCTTCTCTACCCTGTCTATGTCCTTATGTAGGTATGGTCTCCAGAACTGTACACTGTACTCCAGGTGGGGCCTCACTAGTGTCTTGTATAGTGGAATTATGACCTCCCTTTTCCTGCTGGTGATGCCCCTGCCTATACATCCCAGCATCCTATTTGCTTTACCTGCTGCCTTGTCACACTGTTTCTCTACCTTGAGGTCATCAGAGATGATAACCCCAAGATCCCTTTCCTGCTTGGTGCATGCTATATCCTCACCTCCCCCAACTGATATATTGTGCCAGGGTTTTGTGCCCCATATGCATTATCTTGCACTCTTTGCATTGAATTTCAACTGCCAAACCCTGACCATTCTTCAAGTTTCTGCAGGTCCTTCTCATTCTGTCTACACCTTCTGGTATGTCTACTCTGTTACAGAGCTTTGTGTCATCAGCTAACAGTGAAATTCTGCCTTCTAGGTCCCAGCAATGTCACTGATGAAGATGTTGAATAGGACCGGTCCCAGCACTGATCCTGTGATACCCCACTGGTCACTCTTCCCTCCGTGGAGTGACAGCCATTTACCACCACCCTCTGTGTCCTGCCACCCAGCCAGTTACCTACCCACCACACTACTGTCCTGCCCACACCCATATTCCCCAGTTTGTGTAATAGGCTTAGCTATGTGGCACAGTGTCAAAGGCCTTGCTGAAGTCCAGATAGGCCATGTCCACTGCCCTCCCCTGATCCACCTCCCTAGTCACCCAGTCAACAAATTCAATGAGGTTGGTCTGACATGACCTCCCCCTGGTATATACAATATGCTCTTGGTCTCAGTATATATTCACCTTAACCCTAGTCCTTGTGATGTTGGGTCTTGAACACATCAGTCTGTTTGTAGTAGTGGTTTAATACGGCTCATATTAATATCCAAAGTCTCTTTCCTAAACTGGACTTAATAGATGACAAGGCACAACATCACAAACTGGATGTAATATCAGTAATAGATACTTGGTTGGCACCTTGTGTCAAAGATAGTGATGTGCATTTACCTGGATTTCAGTTGTTTAGGTCCAACAGAATGGATAAAAGGGGGGATGTGGATTCCATATTAATGAATCTTTGATTACTATCAAGCTCCACATTATCTCTACTGACCATAACTGTGAATTCTTGTCTTCAATTTACATCTTTGTGGCAACTAGCCAATGAACTCACTTGTGATGGGGAAATATTGGACCAGGTACTGAACCACAAGGACAGTGTTGTAGATGTCAAGGTAGGGGGTCACCAGGGGACCAATGATCACCATACAGTGTGGTTCAATATGAGGATGGCTGCGGAACTGAACCACACAAAGGTGAGGATCATTGACTTCAGGAGGGCAGAGTTTGAAAAGATGGGTAAATGTTTCAGGGGCAGCCTGGTGTGGGAGGATGAACTGGGTGGGGTGGAGGAAGAGTGGGGGGAACTAAAGAAGGCCATAGTGAAGGCAACAAACCTCTTCATCAAGCAAGTGAGCAAAAGAAAGAGGAAGAAGAGACCAATATGCTTCTCAAAACGTGTGGCTAAAAATGTGAAAGCTAAGAGGATAGCATTCAGAAGGTACACGAAGATGCAGAGGGAAAAGGATTGAGAGATGTATCAGGAGAAACAGAGGGAAGCAGGGAAAGCAGTAAGGAACACAAAGGTACAAATTGAAGAAAGAATATCCAAGGCAGTAACAAAATGGGAAATTTTTTAGGTATGTACAGTAAGTGAAAAAAAGAAGACTGGGTGGGATTGTAAGGTTAAGAAGAGAATGTAGGGACTGTGCAGGGGGAACAGAAAAAGGCAGGCATCCTGAATAAATACTTTAGTTCAGTGTTCACAGAGGGAAGAGACAGGGAAGGGCCACAAAAATGTAACAGAAGCATTGGAGGGAGGGAGGTGGACACTAGTCCATTTTCAGAACAGAGAGTCCTAAAGTTACTTACAAATCTGAAAGTGGACAAAGCAATGGGGCCAACTGGGGTCCACTCAAGGATATTGTGGGAGCTCAGGGAGGTACTGGCTGCACCTCTGTGATTACTCTATTTAACAGCTTATTGGAAACAGGAATGGTCCACGAGGAATAGAGAAGAGCAGATGTAGTCCCACTACACAAAGTGGCAGTAGGGAAAAGGCTGGCAATTATAGGCCATTCAACTTGACTTTGGTGGTGGAAAAGTTAATGGACTCACTGCTGAAAGAAAGGATTGCATAACATTTTGTATTCGATGGGTTATAAGACTCGAAGCAGCAAAGATTCATGAGGGACAGATCATGCCAAATGAATCTGATGGAGTTCTTTGACTGGGTCACCAAGGAACTATTTCAGGGTAGAGTGGTGGATGTAGTCTACCTAGGTTTCAATAAGGCATTCAATGCCATTCCACGTAGGAGACTAGTAAGGAAGGTGGATAGAGCAGAAGTGTGTCCAAAGGTGGTAAACTGGGTAAGAAATTGGTTATTATTAATATTTGAATTTTGGTAACTGTGTGTGCCCACTGAAGCATTACAGTTCCTTTTTCAGGGGCAACCCAGGATGTGCAGTACAATTGACAGAGATTACATTATTTACAGGTACACTTATAACTTACAACTTGCATATAAAAAGGCAGAGTGATTATATGATAATTACAAGACAAAACTAAGTGACAATTACATGATGATTACATGACAATTACTGTGGAACCAAACTACATTATTCATAGATTTACAAATAACAGCATGAACAGATAAACTTGCAAAGTACTTTTTCACCGGCAAAGGGGGGTCTTAGAGCAAGGATACTTAACTTTGGCAAGTACGTAGGATAGGAATAGTTTATGCTTGGGATTAGGGAAGCTGGAACAGGAGCAAACAAAAGCAGAAGCAAGGTGGAGATGCAGCGGGGTGGATTAGTGAGAAGGATAAGGGATAGGCAGCTGGGGGTGGTAGTAAACAGATTTCACTCAGAGGAAGGGAGGGAGACCAGCGGTGTGTCTCAGTGATCAGTGCTGGGGCCGGCCCTCTTTAGTGTCTTTAAAAGAGACATTGCAGAACAGCTGGGAGGGAAAGTTCACCTCTTAGTTGATGACAGTAAACCCTGCAGTAGGGTAGACACTCTGGGGAGGAGGTGAAAAAGATGAGCAGTGCCATCAGAAAATTCAAGGAGTGGGGAAGAGTATTGCTGCTGGGTTTCAATGAAAAAAAAAAAGCAAAATAATGCACTTGGGGCACAGAAAACCAGTGGTGGAGTACAAAGCAGGGAAGAGACCTGGGGTGATCATACTGGATGATCTAAAGGTGGCCAGGCAGTGTGACAAGGCAGTAGGGAGAGCATATGGGATGCTAGGGTGCACAGGGAGAGGTATCACCAACAGAATCAGGCAGGTGGTGTTGCCTCTTTATAGATCACCGGTAAGACCTTATCTTGAGTACTGTGTGTAGTTCTGAAGACCACATTCCAGAAAAGGACATAGACAGAGCGGAAGCAATTAAGAGGAGGGAAACTACAATGGTGCAGGGTCTGCATCAGAAGTCCTATGAAGACAGATTAGAACATGTTAAGAGGTACACCCTGGAAGAGAGGACTGGGGGCTATGATAGAGACCTTTAAATACCTCATGGGAGTAAACAAAGTACAAGGGGGAAGCATTTTGTTTTCAGAAAAAAGGCACTGAGGGACAAAGGGACATGATAGGAATCCAGAAGGGGTATATTCAGGAGAGATGTGAGAAAGTACTTCTTCACAGAAAGAGTGGTAGAACAGTCTGCCAGTGGAGGTGGTGGGGGTGAAAACAGTGATGTGGTTCAAGAATGCATGGAATAGGCATAAAGGAATATTAGAAGAAAGGAATGGGTGGGTAAATGAGATGGAGATCAAGTAGGATCTGTGGTGATACCATAGGCAAGGGATGCTGGCAAATTTTGTGTTTCTATGTTTCAACAAAATCTAAATGTTCCTAATATTTAGTTACCTTCTGATAATAACAAAATTGGATTTTTCTCACTTTCTGAATTGCATTAAAGAGTTGAACAGAAATACCAAAAAAAATATTTTTGGTGGTTTCAACATTGACTTGTAGAAATAGTAAACAATTTCATGGTAAGGTAAATCAACTTATTTCAATTAGCTACTGAGGCAACTAGAACAAACTATAAGACGGGAAATAGTTCTTTCATTCATTGTCTGATGTGTCTTATTTAGGTCATGTTAACAATGTCACAGTCTTTCTTAACCAGTTCTCTATGTGATCATTCTTCAGTTAAATATGTATGGTCCTACAAATCTATTAAATCATCTCCTACTACCTAAAACATTCAGATTTTACCAAAACACAACATAGTTATATTTACACAAACTCTGATCCGAGCCACTATGGTTGCTAAAATATTAACTGGATAAGAGTGTTTCATGGCCTTAAACATAAAGATCAATTACTGTAGTCAGATCTATGTGCAAATTTCATTTTTGGTAAAGGCAGATAATTTATCTGCATGATCCTGATGTGCCATCTGTTTAAATGTGAGTGGCGAGTGTATGTTTACCCATATGTGAAAGGAGAGGGAGCTCTGCACCAAGGCCTTCAAGTAATGGTAGAAGGAATGGTGCAGGGAGGAGAGGTATGTTTACATGGGAACTGTAGACCAAGCTAGAAGGATAAGAGCCTGTACTGAGGTGATGGTCAGTTTTCATCCAAGAGGCAACCACAGTTCTCAATGGAAGATTCAAGTGTTACTTCAATAGACATTTAAAGAAGTGAGAGGGGTTGGAAGAAATAGAAAGGGCAGAAGGTGGGCCATTACAAGCTGAGATAGAGAGTAGGGAGATCCCAATGGGAGAGAGTCCCATCAGGATGCATTTTATTCAAAGAAGCACGGGGTTAGCAAAGGAAGAAGGGGGAAAGAAGCAGTCACAGGAGAAAGGTGTGGATGGGGGGAACAACTGGAAAAAGGAGACAGTGGCAAGAAGAAAGGTGAGGGCTGTCAAAATGGTGCAAGGTCTGCATCAGAAGTCCTATGAAGAGATACTAAAAGAGTTCAATATGTACACCCTGGAGGAGAGGAGAGAGGGGATGTTATGGAGACCTTTAAATAACTCATGGGGGTTAATAAGGTACAGGAGGCAGATATATTTCAGAGAAAAGGGTGCTGTTGAACAAGAGGTCATGGTATGAAACTGGAAGGAGGTAGATTCAGGAGATATGTGAGGAAGTATTTCTTCACAGAAACGGTGGTGGTTTCCTGGTACAGCCTTCCATGGGAGGAGTGGGGGGGGATGAAACCAGTGGGGGATTTCAAAAATGCCTGGGACAGGCATAAAGGAATCCTAGGAGGAAGGAACGGAGTGGAAGGTGGAAGAGACAGTGCTGTAGGGCTAGTTGGATCTTCAGCAAAAGTGATTAAAACTAAAAATAGGCAGCCTAGATGAGCCCAGTGGTCATTATCTGCCATCAGTATCTAGGTTTATGTACCCCCCCTTGGGAGATTACTAGTCTATTCACCCCCTTCCCGGGTTCTTGTGGCCTAATTCAGCCCAGTAGGGAAAAGGGTTAATTCTTCTCAGCACTCAGGTGAAGCCTCCTGCAGTCAGGAGGTCACCAGAGGTGCGTGGGGAGATAAAGCCCAGCAGTTTAGGCAAGAGGGAGAGGTCCAGTCAGAGGAGTGAGCAGTGAGGGATTGAGAGTGAGTCAGTGCCAGGCGGGGGTGATTTCCCGCTCCTGCCCCCAGCCGTTTAAACTGGGGGGGACACAGAGGAAGACATAGGAGCTACTAGTCACAAGCTGCACAGTATCTTGGAGGGCAGCTAAAATCAAGAGGGGAGCCAGCAGCTGCTAGTCACACAGTGCCCTGGCACTCTGTGCCGATTTGTGGAGGGATCTAGTGGGCAAGATTGTGGTAGGGAGTGTAGTGTCCAGAGATTAAGTTGCCTTGGAGCTCCATGGGGCATGTCCTCCTTCCCAATTCAGGGACAGTTGCTGCCAGTTCTGGGAAAGGATGCAGGGGCCATGATGGAACCCACAAATCCCCTATCTGTGAGGACTGCATGTTCCGAGGGGGACCCACTGAGCCAGTGCGAAGTGACAGCGAGAGAGAGAGAGAGATGGGGATTGTTGAGAGTTTGGGTGCCTGTGAAGAATAATTGGCTGTTAGGCACTATGAACTGTTTTGGGACTTGATCTGCCTTCAAACTTTTGTGACATAGCAGTCCAGAGTTAATGCTGCCCTAAAGACTGTGCAACCTCCTCGGTCCAAGTAAAAGCTGCTATTATGGCCATACCAACCATGTGAAAGCTGAATGCATTCCCCACGAATTATCTGATGCTACCCAGAGGTATGTATTAATATTTTTAATGAATTTGGGATCCCTGTTGCTTCAAGTTCCATGTGGGCATTCCATTATTGAAAGGAACTGTTTAATATGAATGAACCTGTTGTTTTCATCCAGTACCATTGAGGAAAATGGACCCCTGGCAACTCGGCCATTGGAAGAGTTTCTGCTGCTTTGGACACCCCTTTCCCATGGACATATTTCATCCATACCCCTAGACACAGAGAGAGAGGGCTACATTTCTATGTATGACAGCTTATGTGATTCAAATGGATAAGGCACACAACTGTTACAGTTTTGCACTTGCACAGTTGATTTACAGAGCAAGTTTAGATACAAATGTGTGTGATGGTTGTTGGGGGGGATAAGGACATGTGGGCTTGAGAATCAAAGAAAAACAAAAATGAAACAAATTGAATACCTGTGACGTATAGTACTATGCACTCCATCAAGCCCAGCAGTGATGAACATTACATACATATTCTGCAGATTACAGCCAGTGATTTCATAAATACATAATTTTTGTATCCAAGCCATCAGCCTCCTTTCAATGCACATAATAAACCTTTTATTTGTAAAAGGCTAGGAAATAACTTTAAAGTTTAAGCTGCCAAAAAAGTCAAGTAAGTTATCATGTTTGGTCAGCTTCACCTTTCAGCATTTCCTTGCATAAGTCTGGTTGTGAGAGAGAGAGAGAGAGAGAGAGAGAGGGGAGGCGAGAGAGAGAGAGAGAGAAGGAATGGTTGAGCTCTGTTTATCATTTAGTCTGATTAACAAACCCTAAAGACAGCAGTAAATCATTGTACACTGCCAGACACATAGTTGGGAGAGAGAATGAAGTGAAATATGAATCTTTGCTGGAGCATTGCAGTCCCATTACAAACTCAGTTTTGACCAACCGGCAGTGGTCTAGTGCTAAATGTAGACGTGTGGGGTCTCCATGAACTATGAAATTCCCAACCCCCCCACAGGCCAGGGGTCTGGGGCCACCTAGTCCCCCAGAAGCTATCAGGTTTTAGATGAATTCTGGTGCATTTTAAGGTTCGTTTTGAGACTATTTGGCTGCTTTTAAACCCTTCTTTGAATTGTTACAAACAACCAATATCAATATAAAAAATAACTACTTTTTATTTTCTTTAAAAAAAATTGTCAAAGCAAAATATTCCACTCCACCCACCCTTCAAACATCTGACTATATACCACTTATCTTGAGTACAGACAGCTATCACTGCAACAGGTATTGAACTTACCTTGCAAACTGAACTAAAGACTCTGCCCCCCCAGTAGTGCACCACACAGTCAGACATGCAAGGCAGTGAGAAGGACACACACAAAACCAGCCTGGAGGTGCATGTGTCTGTCACACAGTAGTCACATACACAGACCATCCATGCCAGAGAATGGAACTGATACAAAGGACCCACTGGAGGGTTCCTCAAGGCCCAGCATTGCCACAGGATGTATACCAGGTCATGAATGATTTATCTGCATGTACCCTGAACTGAGACAGTTGGAGCAGGGAGTGTAACGCTCAGCAGGGACAGCTGCTTGAAATACAAGGCGTATATATTTGATATCACAACCCACAGACTTGACATGAAGAAAGGGTTCTGCATCCTGTGTGAGACCTCGGACAATGGCATGATCATAATTATCACTGCTGTACAGCAGGATGATGTTTCCCATTCATATCCAGTACATGGCAGCCATCTCCCAAATCCCCATATGTCATACACCAGAACCACAACATCATCAAACATTTCAGCATAACCCACAAATGACAGCCAACCTGCAGGGGTGCACAGCCAACTGTAAAGTTGATGACCTAATGCCAAACATGTCCCGTGACATGTACACAGCCCAGTCACATGGCAAGGGCAGGGGCAATTCCATTGGTAGGCTCATTTCATCCTAAACACCCACTCAGAAGTCATCCCAGACACCAAAGTCAAAAAACACACATGACTTAAGGTCTCATCAGAATGCTACATAGGCTTTAATGCTGAAGAATTGCCATCACCATCAGATGCATGTAGACTTTACTTCATTGGTTCCATGCTCACACACAGCAGGGGGATGGGAGACTGGTGGCAAGGGGAAAGCTTGGGGGAAAGAGAGATCACTTGAGTCACTGGATACAGCCCAGCCCAGCCCCCCACCAACAGATAAGGCCATTCAATACAAACAAAATTATTACTACAAAACAGCATACTTATCTCACTACTTTTATGATAAAGCCAGGCTGGTTATTAATTCATATTGTTTGTTGGCAACAACTGTCTAACTCACTTGGTCCCAGCCATGTCCTGACTCCTGACTTGTGAGAATTAATCCCTCACAGGCTTATATAGTGTAACTAGTCCACTGCTCCCCACTTGCACGCCGCGCAGTACCAACCACACCTCCAGTCACACAGATACAGCTAGCCACTTGCTGGGTTAGAGAATTTATTCAGAACATTCCCCAGAGTGCAGATCTATCTTAGACATGAACAAAAAGTGCCAACTTCAAGACAAGAACAAAGTTATCACTGCCAGGTTAATAAGTGACTAATCCATCATGGGGAAGACATTTTAAACATGCATTACTGCTTTGCCACATTAAATAAGTTAATTAAATAAATAAGTCCACTATACTGGTCTGTCCTTGAAAATACATAGTAAAAGCTGAACCTCACTGAAAATGAGAAATTGCATCTCACTTGGACTATCCTCTGTAAATGCATTATAAAAATGGGTGGAAGGAGTACCCTACTGAAAAAAAAGGTCTTGCATTTCCGCTGTACTATCCTGGGTAAATACAGTTCAAAAACTGTGTCAAACAGAACCCCACTGCAAACAAGATATCACAACTCATCTTGGCTATCCTGAGCAAATATACTGTAAAACTGCAAAAGCAGGACCCTACAGCAGAACCCCTCTAACATACAGATGTTGCATGAAAACTGATCTGTCTTGGAAAAATACATGGTAAAAGCATCCAGGTCACCCATCTTGTAGCTGTCTGGTATATTCCTAGTGGTCTAGTGTCCCCCCAAGGGCATCTGATCACCTCTGGACTCACTTTCTCAGGCACCCCTCCAGCCCTGGTCACATAATGCAAACTGCTGCAGTAATGATGACTGGCACAGCCCTCTGCTTACCACCTCAACTGGTTTCAATCTGACAGTCTCTGAGCAATCACAAGTATTGTACAAACACCTGTGTCTATCATACTCATGATCACTCACCAGCAATCAAATGGTGCCCAGCTGTGGTGGTGAGCAGAGGGCTGTGTAGGTGGCTGTTACTATTTATATTCTTCATCTTTCATGACCGGAGGGGGGGGTGGCTAGTAGGGTCCTGAGCAGGCAGGTTGACAGATGATCAGATGCCCTTATTGGGGGGGGAGACCACCAGACTACCAGGAATATTCAACATTCAACACAGCTACAGCATGGTTGATTGGGGGTGCAAGAACCACTACACCACCAGGAGTATTCAAGACAGCTACAGAACAGGTGATCAGGTGGTGGAAGACCATTAGACTACCAGGAATATTCAAGACAGCTACAGAACAGTCAGTCAGGGGTTATAGGAACCAGTACAACACCAGGAATATTTTAGACAGCTACAGGACAGATGAAGAGAGGGTGAGGGGACCACTAGACCACTAGGAATATGTAAGACAGCTACAATATGGGGGGCTAAGCACACATGTTAATGGGCCCATAATGGCATGCAAATGGACCATAGGGTCATCCATGCTCAAAGGGGTCATTAGCATGTTAGGGCTAAATATGGTCCACAGTGGCCCTACATTGATACCATTTGAGCTGCGCTACCTCCATTGTGCTCCTGTCCACCATATTCAGCCTGGACCTGTATCAGCATAGCGCAAAGTCACTATGCACTGTACCAACATGGTCCCATATTTAGACAATTTGCATGCTTCAGTTGCAGTGAGCCAATTGTCTGAATATTACCCCCCAGGCAGGCTGTGCACAAACTGTCATAGACCACACATGAACAGCTCTGAATATGGGGGCCTATACTCCTTAGCCAAGTGGAACCTAAAGTCCATGAAACAATGGCTCATGGGGGTAAGAAAAGCCTGTCTATAGCCACAAGATACTGTTGTTCTAACCTGTAACAGCATAAAAGAAAACATGTTTGGCACTGACTTATTCTTGTTTGTCTGGACAGCAAAACATAGGTAGCATTACCATGTCAGCCAAATGCTGCATTTAATAAAAACAGAAAAATGTCACACAGGTAGATACATAGGAGACAATATGAGAATTCAAAGCAGAGCAGTGCATTTAACTCCAGGGTCTGTGCTATCACAAGTGCACAATTAGGAACCACCATAGAACACGTATCAGCTAAGTGTAATCTCAGTCTAATCTCATAGTTACTTTATCTTACTGTTTACATGTTTGATGATAGTACTAAATAGAGAAGACTCTTGCTCACAATACCTTGCAAGTCTCAAAGAGAAGATAGCCATTAGACACAGGCACCAATAAAACTGTCACTTTATTATCAATCAATCAGAATGTCCAAATAAACTCCTTATAAATGCAAATAAAGTGTAACTACTCAAATTCCTTCATAGGATTGTCAATATAAAGCCTGAACAGAGGGTTGCATGATCTTTGCTTACCTCAGTAGGGAAGTAATTTTAACTTAGCAAACAAATAGATTTCCTAAAAAAATGAGACTGCCTATTTTACTCAATTGGAGGTGCATCACAATGACTGTCTGCCTGTCCCAGCCCAGTGACCCCACTGCCACAAGCAGAAACCTGATTTCAAATCACCTTGTGCTCCTCTGTGAAGGAATGTAGCAGAGAGATAAAACAAAGTTCCTTTACAGCTGTGCTTCAAGACTGTTCAGTTACTAATTTAAGACTGATACCTGGAGAACTACATAAAAAACCCATCATTGAAGACTTTAAGAAGTATGGGAGCATTACACCCCTGCCAACACAGCATTGTTTAAATAAAAATGTGTAAAAAGAGGGTTTAGGTTTTCTTTCAGGCTAAAACAAGCTACCTGTGCTGTTTACACTCCACTGATTGTACTTTGAGCTGGCAGGAGAATGCTACATGTAGGAAATGAACTCTTTCTCTCTCCCCCCACCCCTACCCCACCTCTGACATAGTGATTTCATGTAGTGGAAGGATTGTGGTTCAACTCCAAAATTGTGCTTTGGAAGGAGTCTGAAGTGTCCTTTTTTCCCTCAAGTAATAGAAAGACATCTGCAGGGCTCTACCCCTGCAGCCATGAGAAATTGGTCTTATGTGGATCTTATTCTGGGTATTTCCAATTTTTGAATTTTTCTATATGAATTTTCCAGGATTTGCAAAGTCTATGCCTCTCTTAAAGTCTTAAGACTAAAGGGAAATCCACAAAAAATGGGCTACTCCAGGACTAGTGCACTTGATGAGTAACATGGACAGAGCCTATAAGATTTATCAAGCCAAAAGGGACCATATGATATTAGTCAAATAGCGGAAGTTACAAACCAGGTATAGTAAGTAAACTTTTGATTCTCAGTCTCATTAGTTTTACTGAAAAACAGTGTTCTGCAATACAGGATTCATGTAAGTTTTGGAAATTAATGAATGATTTGTTAGGAAAGAATCATCAGACTACTGTTAGCTCAATTCAGTTAAATGAAATACTTTTTTTCTGATCCCTCACTTATCTCAGATGCCTTCAATAAGTTCTTTACATGTGAAGTTGAAAAAAATGGCTGCTAATACTGCTTCTTGTAATACTAAGTGGTCAGAGTCTCCTTGATCTCAAAAGGATGTCAAATGACCACCACTTAATTTCTTAGTAATATGTGTCAAAATTCATTTGAAGCATTTTTGCAAACTAAAGTTAAAAATTCAGTCTGGTCCTGATGAGTTAGATATGAAGTTGTTATATGTTGCACTGGACAAACTAGGTATTTCACTTAACAAATTGTTCAGACATTCACATGTAAACAAGGAAATTCCTTCTGTCTGGAAGCTTGAATTTGTACCTCCCATCTTTAAAAGTGGTAACAGACAGGATGTTTCTAAATATAGGCCAGTTTCTTTACTTTCCCCACTATCCAAATTCTCAGAATGCATAGTACATGGAGGGATTAACCCACTCCAGGGTATGGATTGGAGTCACGAGGTGAAGCTGAGTGACTTCAACCACCCAGGTGTGGATTAATGCTCAGTAACCCATACCCTGGAGTGGGTTAATCCTCTTATAAAATGGACAATGTTTTGTTAGAGTTTTGCCTAAAGAAACAGAGAGATAAAGCCCGGTGAACATACAGCTGTGGGTTTATCAGGGATTAATCAATGGTCAGGTGACCTGTTTGGATAAATCAAAAGACAGTATTTTTAGGAACCCATGTTATAAGACATGATGGTTTATTTATGGAGATATGACATATTCTCTAAAGAACAGCATGGATTTATAAAGAAACATTGTACTACCTTAGCTATTCCTTGTTTCACAAACTACAGTACATCATTCATCATCCATTATTATTACATAGCCTAGGTCATATAGGGTTTTCTTCTCATGTTTTGCAATGATTTGTGATTATCTGCCTTACTGCAAACAAAACAGTTTGTAATATGTACCTCTTACCTCTTCCAGTAACATTGGGCAACCCACAAGGGTCAATTTTGGGACCATTACTACTCAGTTTATTCTTAAATGATCTCCATTTATCAATATAAACTTCGTTTCATTTTCATTGGTTATACTGGAAAGGCATGTGAGCATTTTGTTCCTGTTTACATAAGCATCCAGTTACATACAACATTCACAAGATATGACATAGGCTTAAACATTTAACTAACAGTGAGGATTAATAAAATGTTACATAAATCTAGGATAATATAGACTAAAGTGCAAACCATGAACTAGTGAATTAACAAATACAAGATGACATTAAGCATTCAGTGAGGGTTTAACAATAATATAATCTAACAGCAGGAAAACTTTGAATCTACTATCGTAAATGGATGATACAGTGAGATTTGCAAAAGATAAAGTTATCCAGAGATTAACCTTTTCACTATCATCTGACTTTGATTTGGTTTAGTCTTGGTTTACTAATCATAAATTGTATCTGAATACAAAGAAAACCAAAGTTAGGTTTTCAATACCTGGAAGACACATCCCCCCACCCCACCCCCCACACAAGCTTCATATTAAGACTTGCAATGGTACTGTCTTGGAACAGGTCAACACCTATAAATATCTTGATTTGACTTCAGATTGTAAATTAAGTTATAGTGACCATATTGAATAATTCAGAGAAGCTACAAACCAAAAATGTGGACTGCTTTTCTGAAATTGCTCTAATCTCCTTAACAACACCCAAAAAACTATTGTTGTCACATATATTTCCTGTAATACAATATGGTTTAGTAATGTATTCTTCTGGTTGTAATCATCATCTCATTGTGTTGAAACATTTTTAAATAGAGCTTGTAGAGTTGCTTTAAATTTGCCTTGGATAAACTTACCCATGAGCTGTACAATGTTCTGAACTGGTTAAATATGACCCAGCATATTCACTATCAACTTGATTATTGAGCTTGGAAGTCAAAAAACAGTCTTACTTCTGCTAAATTGGCCTCTCTAGTCTTGGTCCCTATTAAATAATGGAATCTCTACCAGATCTTCAACTGATTCTCTTTTTACATTACCTAAATGTAAAACAAAAGTGTGGGACAAATGTTATTTATCATATTGTTTCTTATTAGAATTCCATGCCAAAAATTTTAAGGGATGTTGATATTTTTTACTCATATATATTTCAGTTTAAATAGTATGTAAATTATTCTGAAACACTGTAAATCTTGAAATCTTCCATTGTATTGCATGTATTCAGTCTTTTTGTCTGTGTCCTTGACAACGGAGGTCTTTGAAAATGTGCAGTATTTGTCCAAAGACCCTCATTTAAGTAAAATGAATGAATACAAACACAAACACAAGAGGGGAGAAAAACAAATCTCATCTAAGCAAACAAATTCATAAACACAATTATAATAGTCTAGAAAAGCATCCCACAGATACCATAGCTTAGGAAAACCATGATGCTAACAGATAAATATATTTACCTACTGTACACAGTAGCAGATGCAGTATAACAAAAATTTACTCTAAGCAGAACAAATCTAGGGCCATTCGGCACCACCATGCTCAAGGATAAAATCTAATGGGCCTCACTTTGTGGCATCTTTCTAAGATAACCTCTACCTCTTCTACGGGGAAATACCTGCTCAATACCCATTTATCAAATTGCATCTGTGGCCCCATGCCCTTCCAGAACACTATACAATAGCTCACCAGTCACTAAGGCAAAACAGGTATAACACACACTTACTGTAATGGTGTCTCATGTTCAGCTGTTCTTTCTCTAAATCCCTCTTATTGTTTTTTTTTTCTATAAGCCTTACCACATAAGCATTTAATCATAAAAATGACTACATTAATGCTACAACTGATGAAGGAAATAATTACTAGACAGGTATTTAAACATCTTGCCTTCAATATACCATTATTTATTTATTTTTTGTTATTTATCTAGTTCAAGAGTTTTACCTGAAGAGACATACTGAGCAAATAGCATTCCATTTCCAGATTTGTCTTAGGAGGAAGAGGAACAAATAATACAGGATCTGTAAGTGAAAATAACAAATGTAGGTGTAGTGGTAATAAAAATTAAATACAATACAAATATAAAACAAGTAAAAATGCATTACAGTTTTGCAGACACAATATACACAACGTGCAGACAGATAATCAGGGCAACACAAAATAAATAGGTATAAAACTAATAATTAAGGTACTAGTGCAATATGATTCTCTGTGGAACCCAGAAAGGGAGCAAGTTGTTACCAATCAGACTGCAAAGATCTGAGGGTTAACAATACCAGTTTAGTAGGGTAAGTACAGGTACAAAAACTATTCTAGCTGTGACAACTGATATGGAGCAGTTCAGCCTAGGGTAAGAAGGAAAATCAGTGAGTGGTGTGTGTGTGCACTCTTGTGTGCATGAGTGCACACATGGAGGCATCAACAAAGCAGAGATGGGGACCCAAGGATCAGAAGCAGATGGAGGGGGGATAGTAAAGTCAGAAAGAAAGGACTTGAGGGAGAAGTATGAGGCTGAGCAGACAGGAGATGAGAGAAACAAACAGAGTTTAAGAAAACAATAGAAACATAGAAACATAGAAGGTGACAGCAGATAAGGACCATGTGGCCCACCTATTCTGCCCTTACGAGAAAGCAGCTTGGCCCACTGATGTTTTCCTGGATGGGAGTAAGAGGGAAAAGGAAGCAGTGTTACTAAGGAGGTAGGAGGAAGGTGAGGGAAGCACGAAGACTAAAAATGTAGGGGCAGTTAGACAAACCAGAATTTGGAAGTGAAGGTGGCACAGTGGGTGAGTCATCTGTCATTGAGGGAATGGAGGGAGAGGGATAAGTATAGAGCAGTTATGTGTAGTAGGAGGCCAGTCCAAGCAAAATGGTAGAAAGAATAAAAGAGGGGGTCAAGTCTGGCAAGGCTGGACTTGGGTGCTGTGCTGTAGACAATGTCACTATAGTCAAGGAAGGTAGGGATCATCTTCATGAATAGCTCATGATGGGCAGGGAATGGGATACTGGCTTTGCTTCTATACAGTACACCCAATCTGGGGTGGCGCTTGAAGTACATGGAGTCAATGTGCACCTGGAAGACAAGGTGACACTCAAGCCACACCCCAAGGTACTTAATGAGGAGACATCCTTAATCTCAGAACCATCAAAAATGTGGAGGAAGAAGAGGAGAAAGAGTCTAGTCAGTCTCTTCTGGGAGCCAAAAGTCATGGAGATAATTTTCCTGGTGTTGCGGGACAGCAGGTTGGAACAGAACCAGCACTGAATGCTGTCAAAATCCTTTTGGATACAGACAGCAAGGTCAATCACAGAGGAGTCAGAAGCAAACAGCACAGTGTCATCTATGCACTGTACATGTGGGAAGCCTCAGAGGAACAGATTGAGGGAGATCATTTAGAAATATGGGGAAGAGTCAGAGGCCGGTGCCCCAAATAGATAGAGAGCAGGTAGGAAAGGGTGTGTTTGATACAAATGGTTTTCTACCTGCTTAAAAGTAGGAGAAGAATTGGTGGAGTAAGGAGGCAGATAGCCCTGCTGCATTACATTTGCCCAGAAGGAGAGGTGTGACACTTTGTCGAAGGCCTTATCTGGCCTTGGTCCATCCCAGGCAGGATAGAGTAATTGAGCCAGAGGAGGGAGGGGGAAGTGGAATGGGACTTCCTAAAGTCAGACTGGTAGGAGGTGAAAAAGGAAGAGGAGAAAAGAGGAGAGTTTTGAGAGGACAAAATGTTCCTGGAGCTTAGCCAGAGTGGGGTGGAGAGAGACAGGATGACAGTTTCCTGGAAAAGGGGGATCACCTTCTTTAGGAAGGAAAATGACAGTATCCCATTTCCAGGTATCAGGGACAAAGGCACAGAAAAAGGAAAGGTTGAGGGGAAGAATAGTGATGGCTGGCACAGAGAGATGCAGAAGCTTAGGGTCAAGGGCATCAGGACTCATTGTGTGGGTTAAGTGCTTGATGGGCCTTAAGAGTGGCAGAGGGAGTTGTGGGAGAGAAGGAGAAGGAGAAGGAGTAAAGGGAAAGGGGGAGGAAAAGGATGGGGGAGGGAAAATAGAATGTAAGTTGTGAAAAAGGAATTAAAGGAAGAAGTAATGGCAACAGGGTTAGTGATGTGGGAGATGCCAACTGTGAGGATGGGGAGGAAGACTGAGTCAGTTGGGGGGGAGTGGATAACTTTCCAGAACTTACTGGTGAGATTTAGGTTTTTCTGTAATGTGGATGCAAAGTACTCAGACTTTGCAACCCTGAAAGCTTTAGTGCAAGCATTGAGAAGGATCCAGTAATGTAATAGGGCATCAGGGGAACAGGTGATCTTATGCAACCATCAGACTAGGTCATGAGCTTGAAGACAGGCCAGCAGAATGGCAGAGATCCAGGGAAGGTGGGACCCTCAAACCCTGGTTTTCCTGTGGGGGTCATAGAGGTTTCAGACAGCCAAAAATGTAGCATGGAAACATTCAAGGACCATGATGGTGTTGATGGCTGTTGAGATGTTGAACCAGTCAGTGGCTGACTGGTCAGCATGTAGGGATGATAAATAGAGTATTTTAAAGTATTGAAGATATAATTTTATGGAAGTTTTAGGGCCATGGATCTTGCACACAGAGTATACCAAATGATGGTCACTAAGGATGGCAGGGAGGAGATCTTCAGCCACAATTTGGTGGGGTGAGAGAAGAGTACCCAGTCCAGAAAAGTGTGGTTCGAGGATTTGTGATTGGGATGGGTGGGATCCAAACACATCTGGGATTACTGGAGGGATTTAACATTTTGACAGTTTGTGCACTTTAGAGGAGAGCCAACTGATGTTAAAATAAACAAGTTACAGCAACTCACCAGAGGAGTGAGTGCAGATGGGTGAAAGAAGTCCAGTGTCTAATGCAAGAGATAGGCCAGAACAGCAGTACACTCCTGTAACAAAAAGAGGGACTGAGAATGGGAGGGTGAGTTTGAGGAAGAGAAGCTCATAGGCACAGGGGAAAGAGACCAATAGCTCCAGTGCAAACTGAATGCCAGAGGTGAGGTATATAACAGTACCACTACCTGTCTTTGGGTGATCCTGCCTATGTAGGAGGTATTGGGGGATTACCATTGCAGAGTCTTGGACCTTATGGGAGACCCAGTACTCCGAGATGACAAGGACATCTGGCTGGAGGTTGACCATGAGGGGCTGCAACTGGTCCTGTTTCAGGAGGAAGCTGTGGATGTTTAAGTGGCAACTCACATTCCTTTGGAAATCAGCATTGGGGGGGAGGTGAAGGGCCAGGAATAAGTTCAATGTCACCTGCTTTCAGAAGTAGTCATGATACAAGACTCTTCAGTGACCCATGGAGCTGTTTGGAAGAGAGGAGAAGGGGGGGAGAAGTGGAGGAGAAGTGGTTGGAAGGAGCAGGAGGTGCCAGAGTGCTTCAAGATGGAGCCAATGAGCAGGTAGAAGACAGCATCCTGGATGCCAGGGGAAGTAGGGAAGGAGGGGAGAGAGGAGGAGATTAGGGTGGAGAGTGAGAGGAGGTTGACTGTGAAGGTGGGGGAAAGTAGGGGGCAGTGCAAGGAGAAGTAAGGAGAATAACAGAATCACAGAAATCTGACAGCAGAAAAGGACCTCATCAGCCCATTGATTCTGCCCTTTCCCCACTCCCCTTCACATCTCCATTCTTACTGGCCCACCCCTTCCCCTCATTTCCCAATCCCATATGTCTGTCCCATGCTCTCTTAAATCTCTCCACCATTTCGGCCTCCACCACCTCTTCTGGTAGTTTATTCCAGGCCTGCACCACTCTCTCTGTGAAGAACAGCCCCTTCACATTGCCTCTATATCTTTCACCTTCCAATCTCAGGCTGTGCCCTTTAGTTTTAGCCCCCTCCTTCCTTCTAAACAAGCTCCCCTCCTTCACTTTATTGATCCCCTTTACATATTAAAAAGTTTCAGGCATGTTCCACCTCTCCCTTCTTGTTTCCAGTGGGTACAGATCCAGTTCCCTACACCTATGTTCATATGGTTTCACCTGCATACTGTGCACCATCTTGGTTACTCTTCTCTGAACCTTTTCCATCCCATCAATGTCATTGCATTGGTGCAGTATCTGGAACTGGACCCTGAACTGCAGGTGTGGTCTCACCATGGCCTTGTAAAGTGTAAAGAGACATCAGCACTTCCCTCCTTCTGCTATTTATGCCCCTCTCAATGCATGCCAACATTCCATTTGCCTTCCCTATTGCCTTGCTACACTGGCAACCCACCTTAAGTTTACTTGATACTATAACGTCCAGATCCCTCTCCTGCTCTATTTTTTTTATTTCCTCCCCTCCTAGAGTGTAAGCGGCTCACAGGATTTTGTGTCCCAGGTGCATCACAGCACATTTTTTGGCACTGAATTTCAGTTGCCAAGTTTCAGACCACTCCTCCAGAATCTTCAGGTCTTGCCTCATGGGCTCCACCCCCCCCCCCAGGGATGTCCACCCTATTGCAGATTTTTGTATCATCCACGAATAGGCACATTCTTCTCTCTAGACCTTCTGCTATATCACTGATGTATGTATTAAAAAGGAGGGTTCCCGGCACCAAACCCAGGGGCACCCCACTCTTTACCCCCCCACCATGGAATGAACCCCATTTACCACCAATCTCCGACATCGGCCCACCAACTAGTTTTCCACCCATCTAGTTATTTTCTGCCCCACCCCTAAGCTTTCTAGCTTATCTACTAGCCCTCTGTGAGGGACGGTGTTGAGGGTTTTACTGAAGTCCAGATAGGCCACATCCACCTCCCCCCTGGTCAACCACCTGCCTCAGGCAATTGAAGAACTCTATCAGGTTCATCTTGCAGGACATCCCATGTCTGAATCTGTGCTGCCTTTCATCCTGCAGACCACTGTCCACTAGGTATTTCACCACCTTTTCCTTTATTAGTGCCTCCATCACCTTTTCAACCACAGAGGTGAGGCTCTCCAGGCAATCATTTTCTGCCTCCTTCTTGCTGCCCCCCTTGTGCAGTGGCACCACATCTGCCCCCCTCCAGTCCCTTGGCACACATCCTGTATCCGTGGACAAGTTAAACAGTCTCATCAGTGGAGCTGCCAGCTCCTTCCTCAGCTCCCGGAGTACCTTTGGGTGCAAGCCCCATTGCCTTGTCTGCCTTTAACCTGCCCAGTTCCTCACTTACCCTGTCTAGATTGAACATACTAGGATCCACCTTTTTGCCTTCCCTGCCCCTCCCCAGCTCTGGTCCCTTCCCTCCCTCTCCTCCATGAAGACCGAGTAGAAGTTATTCATCACCTCTGCTTTCTCAGTCCCCTTCCAATTGTATTCCTCCCTCCCCCAACCTTACTATGCCCTGCCTCACCTTCCTTCTTTCCCCCACATACCTAAAAAAATGTGATCCCCCCTTCTGGCCCACTTAGCTATATTCTCCTCAGTATCAATTTTAGTCCTCCTTATCTTCTGTGCTGCCACCCTTCTCTTTCCTCTATAAACCTCCATTTCCTCCCCCCTTTGCATCCTCTTAAATTCCCTGAATGCTCTTTTCCTTTCTCTGACCACCCCTGCCATCTCCCTTGTAAACCAGAGTGGTCTTCCCTTTTTTTTTTTTGTTCTTCCTCACCTTCTTAATGCAAATTTCAGTGGCCTTCAATACCTCTCCTTTGATAGCTCCCCATAGCTTCTCAACATGCCCTATATTCCCCTTTCCTGCCATTTCTTCCTCAAATATTATCTGCATTTTGTTAAAGTCCATCTTTCTAAAGTCCATCACCCTCGTGTTAGTCTATTCATCTCCCTCTCCACTTTTACTATGAACCTCTGAGTCCTGTGATCACTCGTACACAGTCCGTCACCCACCTCCACTTCTTTCATACTATCCCCATTTGTGAGGACCACGTCCAGCAGGTTTCTCCCCTACTGGGCTCCCTGATCAGCTGTTGCATGAATACCCCTTGTAGTGCCTCTAGGATCCCCCCTGCTCCTTGCTGATACTGCAGCCAGGATTCCCCAGTCGACATCAGGGAGGTTTAGGTCCCCCACTTGCAGAAGCTCTCCCTTGAGAGCCATCTTTGTAACTGCTTGTATCATCTGTCTATCCCCTTCCTCCCCCTATGGCAGAGGTCTGTGAATCACCCCTATCCTCAGTGATTCCCCAGTCAGTCTGTCTAGTGTGACCCACATGAGCTCTGTCTCCTCTACCTCCTCCTGTCTTTCCATTACCCTAATGTTGTTCTTGACATATAATGCCACCCTTACCATCCCTGTCTTTCCTAAACAGGAAGGAGATGAAGAGGGTGAGAATATCTAGGAAATAGGTCAGCACAGTTGGTAAGTGTAGTAGTGGAGTAGGTACACCAGGATTTTTGGCCTGGACTGGATAGTGGGTACACCAGGACTGTTGACCTGGCCCAGAATAGGCCAGAATAGGAAGACTAGGGGAAGAGCTGGCATGTCCCTGATAGGGAGGCTGTGGGAGCATAGACTTGACCCAGATAGAGAAGCAAGGGGACAAGGGATTAGAACAAAGGGGAACCTAGTATGGTAAAACTGAGGGCAAATAATAAACAGTCACACAAATAACAACATAAGCCCTTGAAAGTAACTAGTTGCAATAGAATAGTTAATCAGCAGAGAATTCTAAGCAGCAGTATCACTAGATACTTTGCAAAACCCAAGAATCCAAAGCACAAGCATTTGTGAGGGCCCTGAAAACACCCCAGAGAAGAAAGAAAGTACCTTATTACAAATAGAGCTAACCACTAACACAAGTTTGTTGCTAGCAGGAACTATGAGACTTACAGAGTAAAAATGAGACCCTGAATATCCCCTGTGAGCTAAACCACAACTGTAATATGATAGAACTTTAGACACTTATAATCAGAAAGGAAGAAGTTGCAAACAGTCTCCTTGCTTGTGCCCTATGGTGACTTCCCTTGAGGGACCCCCCCGCCATACTGATCTACTCACACTTTGACTACTTGCATGTAAGTAAGCAATAACTTTATTATTCGGTCAAAGACCTTTACAAGAATACATGGTGTACAATTAATACCTAAATAAATTACAGTTCAAGCCTTTAAAGCTAAATTTTGTGAAGAAGATAAAATTATAATTACAAATATATTCAGTTTTACAATGAAAATAAGCAGTTAAAATATGCACACATGTTGAAATAGCATTGTTCATCACTTATATACACAATAAAGTGCTACTTGTGTTTTCTTCGAATAATAGCAACCTCTCTAAGGTACCCCACCACTTTCTGAATAACTTCATCATCTTCTGAAATGAACATAATGTTTAACAGCGAATTTTTATGTTGGCTCGCGCTTGCACAGCCAGCATATTGCAGTAGTAGCAGATTTGAAGGAATGGTCACTGTGGGCGAATGCAGGGCACACATCAGTAGGTGCGTCCCTCATTCCCCAATGAGGCAGCTGCAGGCACTGACACCAGCAACATGTAACGTGACCATCAGATCAAAGCAAAGTTCCACTGCAATGAAAGCCAAGTTCGTCATGCAGTGACACCTTCTGACGTGCCTTTGCTGGTGAAGCAAACATGGCAGCAGTGACTGCCACCACTGCCTGCCACAATGCCAAAGTTAGGAGGTGCCCAAACCCCCCGTCAGCATGCCCTAACCCATTTCATGTGCCAATGGGGGAGCCCACTCCCCATCTGCATAATGCCCCCACTCATCTGTTGTGCACCAAGGGGGTGCCCAATCCCCCTTGGCACTTCCCCCCTTCAGTATGTGCCAGTGGGGGTGCCCAATCCCCCTTTGGCTAGCCCCCCAAACACTCAGGTGGCATGCTGGGAGCCCACCCCAGTGTTCTAAATGCCCCTGTAAAACAAAAACAGTCCTGCAATATCTTTTTTTTTTAAACCTGTAAAAGAAGAAAACGGTCCCTCACGGTCCCCCCCGTCAGTATGTGCCAGCGGGGTTGCCCAATCCCCCAGTGACTAGCCCCCCCAGCATGCTGGGAGACCACCCCAGTGTGCCAAATGCCTCTGTAAGAAAAAAAAAACACTTCCACAATTTTTTTTTTTAATCTGTAAAAGAAGAAAACATTCCCTTGTGGTCTGTCCTGCCCCCTCCACAGCCCACGCACACCCTCTGTGCACCCTGCCTCCCAACCCCCCTTCTCCCCATACTTACCTCTGGAGTCTGCCACAATGATCTTTGGTGGTCCGGGAACACGTCTGCACTCTTCAAAGCTGACCACAAACTGAAGAAATGCCGGTAAGCTGTATAATGGCATAAATAGGGTTTTTTCAACTTTGGTGCATATCTTGAGCATTTTTAGGAATTTTGACACCAAATTTTCAACATGGGGTTATTGGGGCTCCTCCTCATGAATTCAGTCACTGTAATGGTGTTATTCTGTCCCAAAAGGTGATTTTGCATTCACTTTGCAGAATCCCTTTTTGGGACCAATTAACAAAATGACAGTGCCACTGTTTATGAGGTGGGCTCTCAAAAAGCCTATGTTACAAATTTGGTGAAAAAAATCCAAAAAATGACCGTTTTACAAGCGTGCATTGCGCAGTTTCCATGCACTCTCATAACTTTGTGGATCTGTACTATTTTCATTCCAGATTTTCAACATTGGCATTTTTCCACACCTCTGTATCAACAGTACAGCTGTCATGTTACATATTCTGGCCAAAATGTGTTTTCGCACTTTGGGTGCAGAATAGCGCGGTTGCTGTGCAAAATCAGTTTTTGGGACAGTTTGACAAAATGACAGTGACATTCTTCATGAGCAGAGGTCCTAAAATGCATATGTTGAAAATTTGGTGATGAAAATCCATAAAATGACTGTGTTACAAGCATGCGTGGAACAGTTTCCACGCACCTTTGTAACTTTGCAAATGTGCAATATTTTCAAGCCAGATTTTCAGCACTGGCATTTTTTCACACCTCCTTATGAACAGTACAGCTGTCATTTTTCACATCCTACCCAAAATGTGTTTTTGCACCTGTGGCACAGAATGGCTGGTCGCTGTGGGAAATCAACTTTTGGGACAGATTATCAAAATCACAGTGCCACTGTTCATGAGGAGAGGTCCCAAAATGCCTTTGTTGAAAATGTGTCTCCTCAGGGTGGGGGTGAGGTTGGCATCAGTTCAATACTTCACTGCCATTCCTGTTATGCATCTCTAACTCCTGCACTACCAATGCCAATGCCAGCGAGACAACCTTCAGCATTGACAAATGCTTGTTATCTTTAGTGTCAGTTCTTTTCCAGATTGGTTCTAACCAGATCATCCTGGGTTTGATATACCAGGTACAATCAAACATAACATGTACAACATCCTCTTTCTCTTGATTATTACAGTTACATAAAGCATCCTTAAGCTCATTTGATTTCTTATATCTTGCTGTGAGAACATTACTGGGAAATTGTTCCACACGCTATCTAGTGAACAATTTTCTAAGTTCTGGGTCTATAAGAATATCAAAGCAGTATCTAAATCTAGATTGAGTATCATTTTGGACCAACCATGGTGCAATTTTTAAGCAGGAAATTGTATCACAGTCTTTGGAAAAATCCAAAAATACCAGTGCATGCCCCCCCCCCACACACACACAACATAGCATATTTAAACTTTCCATTGCCAAAACTGGCTATATTTACTTTAAGCTCCATGTGAGGAGTGGGTCCTCTTAGCTTCAGACTGGAATTCCAATGTGAGTAAGCTAAATCAACAACATCAAGGTGGGATTCCTGATTTAGTCCCTAACTTTCCAATGCCTCAATGGCTAATGTGTCTAATTGGTTCATTTTATACACTGTGCTCCCATCAAGGATTTTATACAGGTGTTCATAGGGAGCATACTAAAAAGAAGCACCACAGACTCCTAAAACTCAAACAGATTTGTTTAAATTTTATTTCTGTTACTCTAAGTAAAGTTTCCCAAATGATCTCCTACAATTCTACCGGTTAAGGGAGCTAAATTATAAGATTGTAACAAATCTATAAATTTTTTGGCATTAAGCCTTGGGTCCATTGCATTCCTTTTGTAATCAGACACCTTTTTATGTACCCAGCTATGAATCTCACTATCACATAACTGTCAAATGTACCTATAGGACTATTAAAGTCTTAGCAGGGCAAAATATTTTCACATCCTGTGGTGCCCCAGCTGTGATGTATTAAACATTCTAAATCATCCCAGAATTTCTCAGAGAAATATATATATTTTTGAGGATGGGATATAGGTAGGCTTGGCAGTTTTCAATTTTTATTTTTAACAAAATTCGTCGGCTAAAATCAATGCTTATTTTAAGGTTTTTATTTTGATAAATATCGATCTTTAATGTAAAAAACATGTAAGAATTTATCAATTCAGTTATACAGAGACAACATGCTCCCCCCAAAAGTGCAATCGATGCTGTATTCAGCTGTGCATTTTTTTTATATCTGTGTCGCTAAATACATCAAAACTTCCTGTTATGTCCTTGTTGTGGTACAAAATGTTTAGCATCCCTAGTCTCTTCTCTGAAAGGCGCATTCGGAGTTTATCTTGCACTTTTCTGTACTGACTAAATGAACACTCTACAGCAGTGGATGTAACTGGCATAGGCAGTGCCCTCAACGCAACATTGGACAGTACAGGAAGATTTAGCATCTCACTCTCCCCGTACTCCATAGGAGAGATCGTGCGGTCTGAAGGAACCTCAAGTTCCATATATAAATAAAAGTCCCACTCAAAGTCTTCTTTTTGGCAATGAAAGGTGTTGCTTATGGCACCATATTTAGAGACATCAGCAGACAGCTATTTCTTTACAAACGGATCAAACATCCGGCAATTGGCAAACAACGAACCAGCACCATAAAGTCCTTCACGGACATTTCGTGCTAGTGTTGTGCTTAGCTTTGAATGAAAATTTCTTGAGAAAGAATGCATTGCTGCAGACAGGGACTGTCTTTTAGATCCCATTGACTTTAAATCAACATCTTTTAGTGAACTTTTGACATCACTTGCCACGCTCAGATCAAAGTTCAGTAGTCTGTCAATTTTGTGAATTAGAGGTGCTTTAGTTTCCATCTGGACATGTATCACATGGATTTTACCAAGAAAACTGCACAAAAATGTAAGCTTGCAGTAAAGATCTCTTTGACTCGAATCATCTGTTACAAGCCTCTGTAATTTGGATGCTTTTTTAGACTGATGCTCTACCTCCTCACTAATTAAAAAGTCACACACACTATCCCAATGCGCATGAATGTACTGTGCTGCTTCTAACCAAGAAAACCAACGACAAGGGACAACTCTGGGGGGAGTTTCGTACTGGTTAGTGGAACACCATTGTTTGCACAGACTTTAAAAAATGCTCTCCTTTGTTTATTTGCACTCTTAAATAGAGCTGGAAAATGTACCACAATTTCTTTAACATCACAAAATTCACCTGTTTTAATAGCATGGTCGATAGCAACGTGTAATAAATGTGCAATGCACGGTATGTGCAGCAAATGTGGGTAAATGTCTCTAAGGTCTTTAATCATTCTCTGCACGTACATTGCTGAATCAGTGTTTATTGAGATACAGTCTGACCAAGACAAGCAATAGTCTGTCATCATGTCATGGAGTAAGTTCGAGATTACACCCACCTTGCACTGCATAACAACTGTAGACTTCAGTAACAGACAGTTTATGGCTCTATTTTAAGATGAGTAAAAAACTCCCAGAGCATTGATCGCAGGTAGACCTGCCAACTCAGGTGTTTCATCGACAACAATAGAGAATTGCTCACCAGATAGCAGCTCATTTATTCTTGATTTGTGATGCATGAAGACTTCTGGAATACATTTCTCCTCCATCTGACGTCTTTTTGGACATGTTCTCCTAGCAGGTGCATATTTTCTTAGAACACACATTAGATAGCTGGAACCCCGGGCTGTGTTCATCGGAATTGCTTCAAAACACAAAGCCCAAACAAGATCATGTGGGAAGTCAGCTGCTTCTTCTTTTTTCTGCTTCATGCACCCCATAAATGATTCCATTGAGGGCTGCAAGATAATGTCCAGACTTTGCTTTAGCCTCAGGTGTGTCTTGCTGTTAAGATGCTCAGAAATGCAGTTTGCCTGACCTGATACTTCAGTTTTACAAATCTTGCATAGTAAAATGTCAATGCTTTCCCCATCACCAGTCTTTTTTACAGTTTTTAATTCTAGTTCAGGGAATTCAGAGCAATACTCATCTGCACATTTTCTTTTTAGACCCATGCTGTTTGGTTGTGTAGCTAGATCTGAGGTCTGAGGTCTAATTAAAAGACTACTAATTTTATTAACAGCTCGGAGGATGACACCGGAAACCACACAACTATGCAGCAACTACAAATTAGGTGTTAATGGAATAGCCTATTCCATTATTGCCTGGTGATTTACATCACAAACTGCTGTGCCTCTCATTACTTTACTTTAGCTTGTGATTACCTATTCGAACAGGTAATCACAAGCCAAATAAAGTAGCAGAGGCACGCAGTTTGCGTATGTAAATCAGAGCAATCAAAACATTATAGAGATTAGTGATTACTACTGAACTTTCATCTGAACATGGCAAGTGATGTGAGAAGTGAAATCATTTCTGTATAAATCGACGAGAAAAGATATCCATTGAAACTGACAAAGTTGCCCGTCTCGATGTCAATCAATGGAAACCGATATAAATCACAAACTGCCAAGCCTAGATATAGGCATTTATTAAGCAACAAGAAAATTCCTTTGTAATAGGAGAGCTTGTGCATTAGAGTTACTTAATATATGTGAGGCCTTAAGATTTTCATCTACTTTAACCCAGGTAACTAGCCCACCTGAAGCCCTTCCTAATGTTGCTGTTTTATTGCCTGGAACCTGAAAGCAACTACAGTATACCCATTTAAGGAAACATCAGTTGTTTCCAAATGCTATGTTTCCTGTAGACATATTAAATTATGTGTTTTTATGAAATCTCTCCAATCAGTTTTTGGGAATTTGGACAGTAGACCAGATATATTCCAGGAGATTACAGCCCATTTATTCTTCTATGAGTTGTTGTCCATATTTGCTGTAAAGTCAGACAGTCAAAATTCAGTTATCCAGCAACCAGCAACCTGAACATTGACTTTCTTACTATGCTGGTGTTTTGTTTTTAAATTACTGACTGCATAGCTCCATGTTCTTTGTCAAGTTACTACCGTTCTGCAAATGACATTTCACCTGTACTGTAACTATGCCAATTTGTGGTTACTTATATGAACTCTATGGACGCTTAATTTCATGGACTGTTACTTATATGAACTTTTTAAACTGGTCATATATGTTTCATAATGACCTATCTGTTAAGGGATATTATTAACAGATTCTTCAAACATGCTCCAAGGGTGTGCCATACCTCAACAGATAGACAGTATCTAACTTATCCACTCTCAAAGTGGATTCAATTAACTTTGTTATTGATAAAGGCTATTATGTTATGTTTTGTTTTGTTGTGCATTCCATTCAATTGTTTTCTGCACTATTATGTGATATCAAATGTTCACTATCTTTTATACATATCACTTCTGATGTTGACCTGCCCAGTTTCTGTTTTGTCGCAACCATACCATTCCATTTTTGCTCATTCTGTGATTACCCCTGTACCAACTCCAGAACAGGATTCCTTTCATGGTTACCTTGACTATCTGTGTGCTATCAGCCAGTTTTAAAAAGGTTTTTCATGCAATTAATAACACTGTGTTGTAATCAATTATAAACTGTTTTTCTAGCTTAAAGAAAAATTGTAACTCACATTATAATAGCTTAAACAATTATGTGAGGTAAAAGTATTAGAATGCAATTAGCAGATTAAGATCAAAGTGTTTATTTATACTAAACTTATGTACTAATCAAAGTATTGTCTGTGGGGGTTCAGGACTCCCATTATGGGTCTTCCCTTGCCCCCATGGTGGGCACTGTTGTATTATGGCAGGAATGCTACAAAAGTGTTGTAAGCGTATATTGTGGTATTATGGCAGGAATGCTATAAAAGTGTTATTAGTGTAAAACAGGTTTTAACTAAAATGTTAAGGCCAGGTAAAATGGTATCAGAATGAGGTGAAGGAGCACGTGTTGCATCCAAAGCAGATGTTTTAATCAAGGCAAATTTGCTGTGCTTGACAGGGATATTTTGTACAAAGCACATAATTTTTTTGGTGCAAAATAAAAGGTCATGGCTAAAAACTTACATTTAGCCAGCCTAGACAGCTGTGCAAGCAAAATAAGAGAGTATGTGGAGTTACCTGGTCCACTTCCCTATTTTATGTTATTTATGTCTAAAATGTATAATATAAAACAAGAGTCAGTGACTATCCACTATGTTCTTGTCTTGAGACATTGGCTTTTCTGCCTTCCAAGACAGGTTATTTTTAAAAATGTAAGTTCCCCTTATGACTTGTGACAAATAATGTTTTCTGTATAAACTCTGTCTAAATCAAATGTCAAATGAAACTTTTTATGTAGCAACTGCTGACAGACATATCTTGTGATAAGTGTATCCTGGGCCCCTATCTCATGACTTGCTGTTTTTGCCCTTTTTTTGCTAAAATGTTTTAATAACCTTGGAATGCCCCTTCTCTGCATTTTTTTCATAAACAATCAGTGTATAAATAAGACTTAAACTGTAGGTCATGTGTGTACAAGAGAAATAGCCAGATGGCTGCCATGGATGCATGAGACACCCAGAAAAAAGGGAGCAATTTTGCTTCATTTTTTCTGTACACCTTTAGCCCTGGTGGTAAAAAGCCTTCAGCTGTTTAGAATTAATCAAAATTGTTAGGGCTTATTTGGGTATTAATAAATTGCAACTAATTTAAAACAACATCTGGTGTCAGGTGGTTTTATTGTACTACCAGGGACCACTAACCACACACCTTGTACTTTTACTACCTCACTGTCATCAATGTGGTATAGTTTGTTTATTTACAGTGGGAGGCAAGTGCTTGGGCAAAGACTTAACTTGGCAGGTCAGGAACTGGAAGTGCTGAGGCAGACTAAAGCTGTGGGTGCAGACTAGTGGGGGCACCTACAGGTACTATTGTCAGTGAGGTGCTGACAGAGTTTGTGCTTAAAGGAAGCAAGGATTGTGGCTCTGGCTATGTCAGGTGGTAGACCATTTGTCCACAGAGGGGCCCAGTGAGCAAAGGATTGCTGGGTCATAGTTGTGTGGCACCTGGGCACATGGAATACTTGTGTTGTTGAGCTCCTGGTGTGCCTGGCATGTATAGGTTGTGATATCAAGGACATGTTCAAAAAGAGCCTTTAGTATAAGCTTAAGCTTCTGGTTATTTTCTCCTTTGGTCTTTTTATACCAAAATTGCCAGAGTTCTATTTTCCCATCTGTTCATTTCAGAAACAGTCTCACTTCTACCAGATCTATTATCAGCAAGTATGCTACTTTCCACTATATGAATCCCAATCTCATCTAGTAATGTAGCTTCATGCAGGGTCTTTTTTGCCATGTCCTTTGTCTGAAGTAGAACATCTATTTGAGAAGCATCACTGTTATGAGATCTTCTTACTACACTGAGGATTTTAAGTTCCTCAGCTCTAATTTGAAGAAAATGTGTAAATAGGTTCTGTACAGTATTTCTCAACTTACGTTCACTCTCGAGGGACAGAGGCTTAAAACCAAATATTGAAATTTGAGAATGGGTCTTCACACTCCTAGATACCTGGGGATTCAAAGAATCCCTATTTATATAATAACCCCTGTAACTTTAAAACATTGTTACTTAACCACAAATGGTTTGCTAGATGAGGTGAAAAACAAAACAGGAAAATACACTCAGTACCTAATACATCTCTTTCATTCCATATTTGGACAAAATCTTCCTCAATGATATGTAGACCGGAGGCTGCCCATAGTAGGTGCACAATCTTTAGTTTATTGTTTGAATATGATTGTTTCATATCCCATTTTAACCCATATAAGCCCAGAATTGCACAGCTGTCTACATTTATTTTTACTTGCTCAGTTGCCATCTGAGGTTGGGATGTTTTATTATTCTTCTTATGGTTATGCTCTTTCAAAAAAGAGGTAGTCCATTTTTCCATTTCCTACCTCAGGGTTTTTAGTTTGCCCTCTAAGTTATTACACATTTTGGTAACGTGAGCTAGTTCAGAGTTATAGGTCTGTGAAATAATTTGTTTGTCTGTTTGATCATTTAGCCCATCTTCCAGAGCAACCTGCCTATTATTTTTATTTATATTTAGTTTACTTCTTTGTTTCTCAGATGGAGAATTTTTCTCCTGTATGTTTATTATTTTTTTATTTTGCTCACCCATTTTGTGGACTTTTGTGGTACTATCACTTTTAGTCTTTCCATTCTTTGTCTCACCTTTGTGTTTTAAGAATTCCTCTGCCTGAGTAGTCCCACATCCAGAGATCCCTTTTCTTGCTTTTTCCTTTTTCTTATGTCTCCCTGTCTTTGAGTTACTCTTTTCTGGGGTGGGAGGGATCTCTATCAGGGACAAATCTGGTCTCATTTGTTCTAGATCCGGATAATCCGGATAAGACTGAGGTATTGGTTGTGGATCCAGGTCGTCCTGGGGGGGGTTTGGGTGTTGGAAAGCCATCGGGTTTATTACTTGGTGGTGTACCGCTCTCTAGCTCTCGACAGGTGCGAAATCTGGGCGTTATTTTTGATGATGGTCTGACCCTGAAATCACAAGTGTCAGCTGTTGTCAAATCCTCTTTTTACCATCTGAGGAATATCGCCGGGTGAAACATCTGATTCCCCGGGAGGACCTTCCAACTTTGGTCCACGCCTTTGTTACCACCCGTCTGGACTACTGCAATTCCCTCTACCTAGGGCTACCAGGGTTGATATCCGCCGCCTTCAGCTGGTGCAGAGCGCTGCAGCCAGGCTTTTGACTGGGACTCTTAGAACCAGTCATGTGCGCCTATAGCCGCCAAACTGCACTGGCTGCCTGTTGATGGCGGATCACCTTTAAGGTTGGTTTACTAACCTTTAAAGCCCTACACGATCAGGGACCCGGTTACCTGAAAGATCTTCTGGTTCTCTATTGCCCCCTCCATCCTCTCCGCTCCACCAGTGAGGGATTGCTAGAGATTCCCAGGGTTCGTTTGAAGCTATCGGGATCTCATGCCTTTGCCTTTTCGGCTCCAACCCTGTGGAATTCTCTACCTCACTGGCTAAGAGAATGCCCGACCGTTGACAGTTTTAAAATTGCTTTAAAGACATATCTTTTTAACTTGGCTTATTCTTTATAGTTATGGTTGTTTAGTGTTTGGATTTTCCTGTTTTATTTATTTTTGTACAGCGCCTTGATTTTGAAAGGCGCTTTATAAATAAACATGACTTGACTTGACTTGACTAGATTGTCTAATATAAATGAAGGTGAATGAGGAGTATTGGGAACACATTTCTTCAAAGCAAATAGAATGTCATCTAATTTGTAACTATTTAATGTTATACTTTGTTTCACTGTTTCTATTTCATTTTGTATACCAATCATTGGTCCAATATCATCAGATAAGCTGCATATAGATTTTTGGTAACGTTTTTGAAATCCTCACTTAATGCAAAGGGTTGGAAAGCAATGGCTCTTGCAAGTCCTTATGCTTGTTATTTCTGCCTTCTGAGTCCAGTCTTTGTAGGCCTTGTATAATGGTATGCATCTTTTCCAGAACTTTACTCATGTCACTATGTGTATTATTTGTTCTTTCTGTTTTTCTAGCCATTATAAGAGTGTAATTTTCTGGAGAGAATGCTAAAGAGCTAGAGCCATTTGTCATTTTATTAGTATCATTATGATGTTTAGCTAACACTGGGGACTGAGAATATTTACTATGATAATCAGTTAATAATTCAGGCACTAATGTCTGAGTAATCTGATCCTGTTTTGGTCTTGATTATTCTGTAAACTATTGTTTATATTTGAAAAAGAAATGTTTTTTCCTTGGGTGAATTTTCCATAGTTTCTTTCCATTGTTTTAGGAGTAGATGACAATTTGGAAAGGCTGAAAACCTTAAATGAATCATAGGATTGTTTATCTGTATCCACCCTAGTTTCCATAGCAAGTGCTTTAGTGGGCAATTTATCAAACTGCTCATTTATTTTGGTCTGCTTAGAATTGACTGTAGAAGCTTTATCTACCTCTTTGTTTGGAATCAAATTCAGTGTCGTTAAGCCATTTACACCTTTTTTTCCTTACTTTTTACCTGCTTCTTATTCTTTCTAATTCTTTCCTTCAGTCGTTTTCCATCCTGATCTTTATATATTTTTGTACTCACAATGCTTATGCTCTGTTCCCTATCTGTCTGCTCTATCATATTAGCTGTAATGATTTCTGCTCTATTTAAAGCAATTGCTTCCTCTAGGGTTACTAGTTCCATTTCCATAGTTTGTTTTCTGGTGTATACCATGCTAAAAACAATTAAGTTGGGGCAAAGTCATAAAATCACAAAGAATGCTATTTGAAACAGCGAAAAAAAGCATAGAACTCATTACTTATTCAATAGAAAGCTCTATTCAGAGTGATGTAGAATTGGGAGTTAAAATGTGCTCACTGGGAATCTATTTGCACTAAATTACAATATCTTCTCTCATTAACATAAATTATTTTATAATTCAAAATAGTATCTGATCTCAGTTCTTGGAGCCCTAATAAAAACAGTAAGACCTTTCAAAATAGCACCAAAGTTCAAGACTCAGGACTCACTGCTTGCCCAGCATGGAGGCGTTTTAAGAGAGCGCACTGTCCCCTTAGCTTGCTTGCTTGCTGTTGTTTTCACTCATTGGTCTCCATCCACATGCTGGCATTCAAAGGCGTACAAAATAGGCTCGGGCTTATTCAGTCCTTTTTTAATCTGCAATCTTTGTTCCAGCAATTGCTTAAGCCATCCAAGTTTATCTTGAAAGATGGGCATCTGTCAGTAGTCCACCCTTCCTCCCCTCATGATGTCACTATGGATATGTAAAAAATGTAAAAAGTAACTAGGGCACTAACTAGGAACACACCACACTACATTAGTTTGATACAAATTTAGCAAGCAACATCTATTCAAGCAAATGTATTTAAAAGTAAGTTTAAAATTTAAAATAAATCTTTAAAAGGCTTTCAAATATCCAGTGATCCAGCAAGCTCCATAATCAATTATAAACTTGCATTCTAATTTCCATTTTGCTTAGTACAGCATGCTCCGGACTGATGATGAAGTAATTCTTAGCCACAATTTTTTTCTATAACTTTAGTATGATTTCTCCACTCCAACAAGAATATTTAATTTTACTGTAAGAGTTTATCACAATCGGCAGTTTCAAGATAGAGGAGCAGACAAGAAAACAGCTTTTTAATTTTTTGCTAAGAGTATTGAGCATCTTAGGAGAAGGATTACTAAGCTTTTAATTTTTACAAATCAATCCCTCTTACCTTCTATCTTGCTAGCTTAGCATGCACTATATCTTTGCTTTAGCAAAGCGATGTAGGCTTCCAGCTCATAAAGCAAACTAGAAATGCACTGATTTAGCTCAACACCTATGTTGTTCTTCTCTTTGCACTGGTTGCATCACTCTCAGCAGTTTCAAGCACTGAGGTTAATAATAAGACTTAATTAACCCCTGGTGGTTTTAATTTGACTCAATTAAATTAGCTCAATTTTATTGGGTGTATCCTTCTACAGCTGTTTTATTGTCTGCCTCCAGGTTATACAGACTAGATAAATCAATTATATCAGAGTGTTTGAGCCAATTACTCAAATTTCCACATGTGTTTTTTTTAAGGAATACCACCTCAGTATGTATGAATAAAATAAATGGGCCCAGATATTCAAAAGAGTTGAGCCATGAGCAATAAGGTTGCGCCTGCGCAAGTCTGAAAATACGCCATTCTGCGATATTCAGCAGGAGGCAGCTGCGCCCCCCAAATCATGCTGAGCAACAGTGCAATGATAATGAATGCATGCGCAACTGAAAGGGGAGGAACCATGCATAAATGGCGCAGTGTGATATTCAACAACATGTGCCATGCGCAATAGGGGAGCCAGCAGAAGTTGCGCCATAGCGGAAATGAGCCAAAATAAAAGGGAGCAAGGGAGCGGTGCAAGAACACCACAGGGAAGCAACATGAGAGCCAAAGACAGCAGGAAACACTGGGCAGCAGGGACACACAGGGCCAGGCAGAAAAGGGCACCTGGAAGCAACAGGCACAGGGGAAGGTGTGGGGAGCCACAGTGCAGAAGGGGGAAGTACACCACACAGCAGTGAGGCCTGCACAGGCAGGTGTTCCTGGTGCAGGGGAAGTAGCAGCCAGGACAGCAGGGGGAATACAGAAACAGCTGCTGGGGGGGTGAACACAAGCCAGGGACATGGCCAGTGCCACCATCCAGATGGAGGCCATAATGAGGGGGGTGAGAAGGTGGGCTGCAGGGGGGCTTGGCCGTGGAAGGGCCCGTTGGCGGTATGCCCCCAACAGGCAGTACCGAGCCTGCACCAGCTTTGAGCTGTACAGTGATACTGAGATTGTGGGCCGGTACCACCTGAATCGGGCAATTCTGAGGTGGCTCTGTGAGCTGTGCAGTGATGTGATGCAGGCACCCACATGATGGAGCCATGCCCTGTCAGTGGAGACCAAAGTGACAGCTTGCACGTGCTTGCTCGCCATGGGTACCTTCCAGAGACCATCTGGGGACACCGCAGGCATAACCCAGTCGGCCACATCATGCCACCTCACCCAATTCCTCAGCACACTGCTGCTACATGCTGCGGAGTACAACCATTTCCCCAGCACACTGGCGGAGTGCACAGCAAACATACAGGAGTTCCACAGGGAAGCACTTATGCCTGGAGTGCTAGGGGCAATAGACTGCACCCATGTGGCCATCCGCACACCACCTGACCCCGAGGGGGCCGCATATATAAATCACAAGGGCTATGCCAGCATCAACTGCCAGGTGGTGTGTGATGCCAGGGGGCGCATAATTAATGTCTGCGCCATGCACCCTGGAGGAGCACATGATGCCTTCATCTGGCACCATTTGACACTGTGCCACAGATTTGAGAGTGGGGATATCCCCACTGGCCACCTAGTGGGTGAGTATGCAAACCACATGGACAATCATAGGGCCTGGGGGGGAATGGTCAGAGGTGACATGGGTGGTGGCCTACATGGCCCGGGGCAGGGCGATGCTGATCACCAAACTAACCTCCACCCTCTACACACAGGTGACAGTGGATACCCACTCTGTCCCTGGCTGCTCACACCCTACCGGTGGCCCATGGCCCCATCGCAGCAACGCTACAATAAGGCACATGCCACCACACTTAATGTCATCGGGCGGGTGTTCAGAATGCTGAAGGCACATTTCCATTGCCTGGACACCTCCAGTGGTGCCCTACAGTATAGCTCCTCAAAGGCTTGTGGGCTATTCCTGGTCTGTTGCATCCTGCACAACATGGCCAACAAATGTGGGATAGCCATACAGGTCGAAAAGGGGAACAGCGATGGGGACGATGAGGATGCTGGTGACAATGGTGATGGGAAGCCCCCTTTGGGCGATGGGACTCCCAACTCCTCCAGCTGGCACAGCTGCACTGGGACACCATCACGGAGGAGCACTTCTGCCAACCCAGGTAAGTCATGGGGCCATGTGCAACCAACAGTGGCTAAGGCACAGCCCACAAACATGCATAGACACACAGCAGGGGTGCATTCCATCAAGGGAAGTGGCTGGGTTTGGAACCACACACACAACCAGGGATGGGTGAGGTCTAACATGCCACACGGATGGACGGACACACACACACACACACACAATGCACCAGACATGCACAAAAGGTAGGAAGCACACCGACCCAGAATGCCACCCCTAGCCACACACATGTCCACAGACCACCACGCCCACTGCCTGTCTTTGTGCGTGTGTCAGATGCTGAGCACCTTTGCACATTGGTGTACAGTGCAGTGCAGGCATCATCATGCACACGCAACTGAGGACAGTAGCCAGGAGGGTGTGCAGATGGACTGTGTGTCTGTGTGCAGGGCCAGGTACCCACCCATGCAATTCCTGCTGAAAGACACAATGCACACAGGGCAGCACCAGACAGTAGCTGCGTTGGGAGACAGGTTAGTCATGTGCCACAGTGCCATGGATGTCACGGATGCCACGGATGCGTGGGTGGCCCTACCGAGACCCGCCCGCACTGACAGGCTGACCACTAGCCTCATGGGGTGGCACTGATGGTCCCCAAGGGGTTCCACTGCGTGAACACGACCATGCTCATGCAGGGGTCTGCATCAATCATGCCAGCACCAGGCGTGCTCGGGATACCCACAGCTGAACCCAGTGTTGACAAGGAGGGTGTTGCATGACACTGGGTTTGGGGGGTGGACAGTGCACTGCGTAGTGTCTGCAATGCATGGGCACATGACTGTGTGCCCATTGTGGCCATGACAGCAGTGAATGCCTGTGTCTGCCTGTCAATGGCAGTGGTCACATCCTCCTGCAACCGGTCCATCCCTGCCAGGATCAGAGCGGTGTCTCAGCTGTGACACTCCTCTGCCCGCTACAGAGCCACACACAGTGCATCCACCGACGTCACAAGCCGCATCTGCTGGTGGACTGATGCTTGCAGTATGTGGGTGTGCTCGTCCAAGAGGTCATCTGCCTCCTTGGCATCCTGTCCCTCAGGGTGTGCATGCCCTGATGCCCAGCACCCCTTGAGAGTGGGCGCTGCACACCAGAACCAGGTCTGGGCATGTCCACAGGCAGTGCACTGATGCGGCCCCTTGGCCCTGTACCCCCAAGCCCATTGGCCGACTGCTGATGCTGCCCCTCTGGCTGCCATTCACCAGGGCTCACTGGTGCCGCTGCAGTGGCCACAACAGTCCCACTGTCCTGTACACACACCAGTGCTGCCCCACTGGTGGTGACAGGCACAGGCTGGGACTGTGATGACACGCAGACCTCCATGGCAGCACCACCCACAGCCATGGCCGCGATGTTACCTGCTGTGTGGCCATCCCGTGGCACACATGTGTCACTGCCCATGCCGTTAGTGACATCATCATTGGTGATGGACCCGGCACCAGCCCGAGTCACAGCATGCTGGCATCCATGAACGCTGGCACATTGGGACATGGGCAGGGCCTCCTCTGCATCTGTTCCAACAACATCAGTCTGGACAGCCAGGCGGGCCCACTGTCGCACTGAGCCACATATACCTGTGGAGGTGGAAGGGCCCTCCTCCATCTCCATCTGACTGTCCTCAGTGGACAGGCCCACCACCGCTGACCCATGCAGACATTCAGGATCTGTAAGGGAAAACAAAGTTGTGTTATTGCATGTTACCTACCCTGCCCCCCAATAGACAGACCATGACCTACCATGCAGTGATGGGCTACCACCCATCTGGAAGCCACCACCCGGAACACCCTCAATGGCACTATGCTGCATGCTTCCAGCAACCCTCTCCTCCTGTGGGGTCAGGTGTACCACCTCCGGCTGTCCCCCACCTGTCGCAGCTTGTGCTGCCCTGATGGCAGCCACCTTCTTCTTTATCCTCCTCCTGTCTGTGCCCATCTTCTTCTTGCACTCCTGCACGGAGTGCTGGTGGCTGCCATGCAGGTTCACTGCACATGCCACCTCCTCCCATGCAGCAGCACGGGCCTGTGGTGTTCCCTGCCATCTGCTGAGAAGCGACTCCTGATCCAGGTAGGCATCAAACAGGGCATCGGTCTCAGCCTTGGTGAAATTAGGCCTCCTCCTCCTCCCACCACTGTGTTCCTCCTCTCCCACAACTTGCTCGGTCATTATTTAGCCTGTAAGAATGAAAGTTGTTACCTGTGACTGTGCAGTCCCATGCATGTCCCAAGATCCACAGTTCAGACTCCCAAACAGCATGCAACTCACCAATAGACTGCAGTAACTGACTATGGCCAGTGCAGACCAATGTCACACTTTTATAGCGCATTCCATGCAAATGAGGTGAGGAGCAACTTTAAGTGGATGCAAATTGCAGTGCTGCACCATTGAATGGCTGATTAGCTGATTTGCATATGATGACTGAATATCGTGCTGTTGCGCTTTGCGCAATTGTGTTGAACATGCTGAGCCAAGGGCACAGTTCTGTGACATGCGCAGTACACACCTCACTGTGCATGCCCGGGTTTCTGACGCAGGTGTCTGCCGCACTGCTAACGTGCTTGCATGGGAAGCAATGCAGGGCACGGCCACCATTGTGCCAGTGGCGCTACAGTCATGTTCACCTATATGGCACTGTGGCACTGGACCATCATCAGCACACAGGGCAACAGCACGGTAGGCTGCTACTGGAGGTAGTACACAGTCATCCAATCATGCTACACGCATTGGGTTCCAATGGCGGTGTGCCTGTCCATGTGCCAGAGACCCTTGACCCTGTGCCCGACCTTTGCCCCCTAGGCACCATGCGTCAGGCATGGGTGCACCACTATCACGCCGTTTGGTGACAGCGCAATGGGGAATGGCAGCATCTGCACGTGGTGGAGCCGCACTGCAGAGCACCATTTTGAGACAACTGAGCAAGTAGAATGGCACGGAGGAGGGCTGCAAAGTGGACACAAGTTGAACTGGCCAACCTGGTGGCCATTGTAGAGCCACTTTATGGCCCACTGCTTGAGGAGGCACCCCTGGACAGGTCCAGGAGCCAGGTGTGGGAGGAGGTGGCAAATGCCCTGGAAGAGGACACAGGAAGGGGGAAGACAGTGGAGCAGTGCCGCCACAGGTATGGTGACCTGCGGAGGAGGGAACCGGACCTGCTTTCCCGCCTGTGAGGACATGCCAGGAGGGGCACGGCCAGGTAGGTGTTACTTCCACACACCTTTATCTTCCATATAGGTAACATGGTTGTATGTGTCCGGGACATGGGGGAGGGACCATCCAGTGTTGGCTGTAGTGGTGTTATCAGGGTGTGGGGTGGGTAGGTCTGGCTGGGTGGGAGTGCACAAACAGGGGGGCAGGGGGACTTTGCTACAGGAATGTACTGATGTTCCTTTCTCCATGCTTGCACCACAGGGCCGGAGGAGAAGCGACTAGTCCAGGAGATGCGGTGTCAGCAGGAAGACAGGGCCGCTAGGAGGGGTGACAGTCAACAGTGCCCGAGGGACCGGCCTGATGATGGTGAGTGCCATACCTCCATGATTACTATTGCATGCTGTGTAACAGGGTGGGCAGCGGGGCATGTCCACCATCCATTGACACCACTGCCATGCACGCAACTTGTTACAGTCAGCACCGTTCAGTGGCACTGCATGTCTGGGAGTGCGTCGATGGTGGTCCATGAATGCACCGGGTACATGGCTGTGCCACTGCCTTCGCACCACATTGCCATGTCACTAAACAGCCATGGTGGCACTGTGCAGGACTTGGCCAGTGGGTGTGTGCAGCGGTCCGCATGGCTGTATGCACCTGGGTGGGCAGGTCTTGTGGAAGTGATCACTGTGAGTGGTCACACACCATCACAAAGGCATGTCCCATGGCTGTATGCCATGCAAAGTGGGTGGGCTGTATGGGTCTGTGCATTCACACCTATTGACTGTGCTCCCTTGTCCTAGGTGTCCGCCAGCTGCAGGCCATACATGATGCACTGCCGGAGATCTTGCAAGTGGCGAGGGCATCGTTGGACATATTGCGGGGGTTTGAGGAGCTGGGTGTCCGGCGGAGACACAGCAGGTGGAGCAGCCGGAGCAGGGAGCGGGGCTCCCAGTGAACATATATATGCCCCTGATTTCCCCAACCCCCCTGGACCCACCCTCACACCCCTCCTTTCCTGTCCCATTTGTTCACCCCTACCCCTTACCCACCTCCACCTTGTTTGTGACCCCCCATTTGCACATGGTATTGTAAATAGTTCCTTTTGATATGTTTTTTGAATACAGATCTTTTGATATGAATACTGTGGTGGTCTCTGATTTGCAGCGGGCTATAGGTGCTCAGCTGCAGTGGTGTGCATGGTGTCAGAGGTGGTGCAGTCATGGGTATGTGTGTGTGTCCGTGGGGAGGTGACTATGGTGTGGGGGTAGCTATCAGTCAGTGTCTGTGGTGTGTGTGTTGTGCCCTGTGCACTGGATGACTGTGTGCAGTGGTCCATGGTGCATGCTCTGTGTCCATGGCACCCCTGTCAGCCCATCCATGGCCTGTGCAGCTGACACCCTTGCATATCTGTGACCTGCATGGTCTGCTGGCATGTCAGTGGTGGCTGTCCATGCAGGGCAGCCACTGTACCCATCACAATGCTGGGTTGCCTCCTGTCACTGATGTGGTGCACGTCTGCCTCAGGTGACACTGTGGCCTCCGCAGTTGTTGTCCCACCTCCATGCTGTGGCTTGTGTGTGTTGCAGGGGATGTGCACCACTGTCTGTGACTTGTGCTCTGGGCAAATGATGGTGGCGTACAGGTCCACAGTGCCTTCCCAGGGTGGCTGCCACTCCTGTGCCATGGAGGACTGCAGGCTGTGTGTACACGGTTTCCATGGGCCCATGCTGGGGGCTTGGTTGACCCGCTACTGTGTCCCTGTGTTGTTGTACCCTTGGGTATGGGTGGGTGTTTGTCCATGCACTGTGTGGCATCCGGTGTGGTGCATGCTTCCACGCACCACTGTGGGTGTCTGCGCTGGCTGTTGTGGCCAGTGCTGGGTCTGGGTGTGTCCTTGGGAGGGTGTGCAGGGTGCTGTACCACTGGTGGTGATGTCCGGGGCATGCCCTGTCCCGTGTGGGGTACCTTGTGTGCCAACGCATGGTCAGTCTCTCAGCTGTACCTCAGGGGGGCTGTGCATGGTGGCACTGTGTATGCCATTGTTGCATAGCTGTGTGCTGCCACCCGCTGATGGTTGCTCATGGTGGGGCTGCCTTGCATGGTTCTGTGCTGCACAGGGTTGCATTGTCACAGTGGGGGTGGTGGCATGCATGGGGTTTCCTGCAGTGGTGGATGCTGCTCCTGGGCAGGGTGTCTGGAGGTCATGGTGCAGGGTGTGCTCTGCATTGGGGGGATGGTGTGGCATGGGGTGGTCAGGCCTCCGTGTGTGCCAGTCACAGATTGCCAGGGGATGTGATGGGGCATCATGGCCCAGCTATGGGTTGGTTGCTTGTCTCCATGGGCCAGTGGTTATTCCAGCCTTCCCCCAGTTGTGCAGTGCATGGGGTGTAGGGGGACGATGTCTGTTCTGCTGTGTGTTCCTCTGCCCATCTGTGGCATGGGTGGTGGGCCCCTACCTCCCTGGTTGTGCAGTTGCATTGCTGCACTGCTACTGGGGGGTGTCCCTGGTTGCGCTATGGCGCCTCTGGACTGCTCAGCTGAACATCCCTTGTTGCGCTATGGCACATCAGATCTGCTCAGCTTCCCCTCCCTAGTTGCGCTATGGTGCAGGTGGTGCGATATTCAGTCGTCATCTGTAGGCACATCTTGGCCGGCTCAGTTTTTGAATATCGCGCCTCTTGTGCATGGGCGCAATGGACTAGCACTTGCTCCTGCTATTGCGCACTTTTTGGGTGCAGTTTGAATATCTGGGCCATGATGTATAAATAAATACAAGGCTCTTTATTTAGTCGTGGTCATTTATTCAGTAAAATTATCAATAAAATTAAAGCCTCTTTTATCTTAATCACAGTACATCTTATAATATCTGTTTTTATGGAGTTACTATACAGATTCAGCAGTCAAAAAACTCTCTAGTGGATGTCAATATCAGTATCACCTCTGAAACCTCTGAAACAAAACCTCTACTCAGTGGTTAATGTCCCAGAAGTTCAAGGAAAAACTGCTCAATATAATTTCAACCGTTTAAATCATCAAATCTTTCAAGAGGCCACAACCAAAATCATCCCTTTTTTCCCCTTTCTCAATGGTAAAAAAAGATAAGTAAAATAAAAAGGAAAAGTAAAGTGCTTCAGTACAATTATAATGGAGGACACACTTATTCTTTATGGTGGTAGAATAAAACCAAATGTATTATTTTCCTCAGAGTTAATACAATGCTCTTGTTGTTAGAGCCAAGTGGGTTTGAAAATTCAGTAGCTGTGTTTTATAGCTGCTTTTTCAGCTTAAAAATTTCTTTCTTTCTTCATAAGTCCTGAATTAACTCCTCGGCTGTCTCCTGCTTCTTAGCTCTCCACAGAGCCCTCCTTTCTCACTTGTGGGGATCGATCCCACCACCACCAGTAATGGAGGACCTAGCCCCCAGTCCCCTCATGGGAGTTTGGTGTACAGGATACAGACCAACAAAAACAGTTACACAAGTAGTCCTGGAAAGAACCAATACACTTGTCTTCAGGTATTAATATGGAAATGGTGGCATACCTGTTTTAAGACAGTAAAGAGCCTTTTAGAGGTTCCTGCTTCCACAGCTCCTCGGCAATGTGTAGTGTGCAGCAACTCTACCTCCGTCCTCTCCACCCCTTCTCACTGCTTATGTCCACTGCTCACATGTGATTGCTATGTCCCACATTAATTTATAGAGGGAGATGAGCTGATCCACATTGGTAAGATCTGTCTCTAGTTGAGCACTTGGCATTCCTATTGAGTGTGTCAGTCTAAGGTAAAAAGCAGCTGCTCCTACTTTTAAGGTCTGTGGGATGCTGGTGAGTGCTGGGAGAGCCTGATAGCTGCAGGCTCTTGAACCTCCAAAAAGATGATGTCCTCCTCATGGTCTGAGATGGAAGATGGAACTGGTGTCTAAACAGGTGGCTGCAGGAAGATGAGCTGGTCGGTGCAGGTAAGCCACCTGTATCTAAGTGCTAGGCACCCTGATTGAAGTGTGACAATTCAAGGTAAAAAAACTGCTCCTGCTACTTTTAAAGCTTGTAGGATGATGGCAAATACTGAGGGAGTCTGATAGCTACAGGCTCATGATACCCCCCAGAAGAAGACAATGTCCTCCTCATGGTCCAGGCTGGAAGACAGGACTGGCAAACAAACAGCTGGGCACAGGGAGATGACCTGATCCACTTAGTAAAGAACTACCTATAGCTGAGCACACGGTGCTCCCACTGGAGTGTAGGAGTCCAAGGCAAAAAGCAGCTCCTACTGCTTTTAAGTCTTGTGGGATGTTGGCAAGTGTTGGGGGAGAATGACAGCCTAATAGCCACAGACTCATGATCTCCAACAAGATGGTGACTTCCTCATGGTCTAGGCAGAAAGACAGGACTGGTATACTGAATACAATGCCAACATTTGAAACTACGTCACTTTTGACCTAACACAGCTCTGACACATCTGTAAACACTGGGGTCTTTAAATTGTCAGTATGGATAACTTTATACCTAATATTTCTTTCCCACTTAAAAGCAAGTAATGGAGGGGTTTCAGTGTATGGTTTCAGTCCCCCATTGACTAATAGCAAATGCCAAGGACTTCTTAAAGTATTATCTCTTCATTTCTGGGGTCATATCACCATAAGTAACTGTACAGACCATGCTATTCTGGATTTTGTCAGTATGTGTATTTAAATGTACTATAATTCACTGCTATCCCTCTTCCTTGCTTCAGATAGTCCCCTCTCAATAGCCATCTTCAAATATCCTTTCTGCTATAACCTAATGGACATTTTTTCATCTTCTTGTTTAGAAGACTGACTATCTGTACAGTTATATTTTTCTCATAAAAACTGTCCTTTTGTTGAAGCAATAACGTCACGGCGAAATGTAACCAACTTATCCATGCGCTTGATCTGTGAGCTTCTTCCCTTCCCTGCGGTTAACTGTCCAGGGTCCTGGAAGTTTTAAGAAAAGTTTGTTTTTTGTTTGAGAAATGCCAAGACTATAGCAGCAATACAGCAACCTGAATATGTGTGATATGAAGGAAATGTGCAATTAAATCAAACTGAAGTCATGAAGGCAATATTAGGTAATGTTTCTGAAACTGCTATAAGTGCAATGGGGGCTGTACAAAAAAATGGCAAAGTCTGGTAATGTTCACATTGTGATGGTTATACGTTCCTTTGGTGAAATAAGTCTGTGACAGTAACTGTGCAAAGTGTTCACACTAGCAAAAGTAAATGACATTATTGCTATTAAGCAAACCGCTTTAAGCTATGTGGAGTGAAAGTACAATGGTGCATTACTTCACACTATAGTTAGTTTAATTATTCCCATACTTAGCACCTGGGTTGTGAGGGTAAACAAGATTCCAAATATATAAGCAGGAACCAGGTGCATTAGTAAAACATGTTTTTAGAAATAATGTTTGGGGTAAAAATCTAGTAGGTTCCAAAATAGAATTGCCTTCAATCAGTTTCCAATACATTTTGGTAGTTAGTGTTCTTCCCTAAACATTAATACTCCCCAAATCTAAAAAAAATAGAGAATATTGGATGGGCAACTATGCACAGCCAGTATCTTCTGCCAAAAAGGGGTTTTAATTCCCTTTGACCTCGAGAGCGAACCCTGTGGTGGCAGAACACTCTTGTCATGCATAGAGTTGCAGATCCAGCATTTTTTATAGTGTGTGGTGCCCCCCAAAATAATTTAGTACAATTTGTCAGTTTTTTTAATATACAAAAAAAAGACATTGTTTACTGCTGTATGTTATTTGGGGGGTCAGAGTTGGTTGCTAGGGTCAGTGAAGTGGTTATTAGGGACCACACATGAGCATGTCTGTAGCGTGCAATTTCATAGTTTGTAGGAAGCGTTTGTGATGGATTAAAAAAAAACATGGTAGCTAAGATTCCCACTTAGTGAGACAATGCTTAATGGGAGGAACGGCATTTGATTTTATAATTAAATTTAAATATCTGCTCGATCCTGCACTGGATTTTTTGTAGAATGAAAGTTTCAAACAACATGAAGTCTTGCTGTATTCTGACATATGCAGTTAGGTCCTGCCTTTCAACTGCCCCGGAGAACAAAGAGTTAAACTTTCCATGACCAGCATGGAATGTTCACCACGAGCTCGGTTGAAGCCCCTGTCTGCAGTTGTTTAAACTGCAACTGTCAGATTCTTTACTCCGCCTCACTGAACAGTCACTCCGGAGATTTCTCCTGCTGCTCGGTTCAAAAAGTTGGTTGAAGTGTCGGTTTTCAGTCGGTTTCTACCGAATTGCTGTTACCGCTTAGTCGGTTCAAGTCTCTGTCTGTGGTACCGTGAGTACTAGATAGGTTTTTTGTTTTGTTTCTGTGTGGAACTTGTAAATTGTGGATCAGTTGGCTGAACCGATCAGTTTGAGGTAAAAAGCTTGTGCTTACTTTAGAGTGTGGTAACGGTCCGTATCAGTTCTAAAAACGGATTTAATTATGTTTTTCCAAGACCCGTGACATGGTCAGGAACCGGTAGGGGAGTCTTGCCTGACGGATTGCTGAAAAAAGGGTAAGTTTTTGGTTAGGGTTGGCTATGTCTGAGAAACCCAAGAAAAAAACCAGGCCCACTGTGTTTCAACACTGCAGTGCATGTGGGGAAGTCTTTGCCAAGGCTGATCCCCACACCTCCTGTGTTTATTGTCTGGGGTTTGACCACCTCGATTCAGACTGCCAAATTTGCAAGAATTTTCCCAAATCTACCCTGAAAAAGAGATTAGGTAGATTGAGGGAAAGGGAGGCCGAGAAGTCCACTGACCCGGATGGCCAGCCTGGTTCGGTTCTGACCAAACCAGAAGTAGTGCCCTCTGACCAGGGCGATACTTCTTTGGGCAAAAGGAGAGCTGATTCCGAGGAATTGGTTCCAGTAAAAAGAAAAAGAAAAGACAAATCGACCGGTTCAGACCCAGAATTTTATACTCCAACCACCGATGAGCTAGCCAAGGCGATACGGATTGTGCAATCGCTTAGTTCGGTTCCAACCGAACCGGCACCATCTGGCAGGGGCTCGGTTCGGTTGGTTCCCCTGGTTCCGGATTATACTTTGGAAGAATTTTATGAGCTGGAGGAGGAGGAGGGAGAGTATGAGGATGATTATGGTGATAGTGAAAGTCTGGATGTGCCTACTGACCTGGACATCTCCCCAGACAGACCATCAGGTGTTTCTCCTCCCAGGCTTTCTGAGTCCCCTTCATACTATATGTTTTACAAAAAAGTGGCTGAGACCCTCCAGCTTCTTGTGGAGGAAGCAGTAGAGGATCAGGAAGAGCCTGATTATGTTGAGATGATGGACATCCCAGAGTTCAGGAGACTGTCTATTCCCCTCCACAAATCCTTTGGGAAACAGACACATAACATTCTTAAGTCTCCTAATTCTATACCTCCTGTGGACAGATGAATGGACAAGAGGTACACTCTCTCAGGCTCAGACATGGAGTTCATTTTTCAGCAGTGCAGCCATGTTGGGGTTGTGCAGACTGCTGCCTGTGATAAGGCAAGTATTCCCTTGGCATCATACCCCCCAGACAAGGAATCCAGGAAGATTGATGCAATGGCAAATAAACAATACATGGCAGCATCTTTGGGACTCAGGCAGGCTAACTATATGGCCTATTCAGCCAGATACCAGAAGTCCAGGTGGGACACTGTGCTGGCTCTGGCTAAACAGGCCCCCGACCAGCTTGCCAAGGAGCTGGAGCAGGTTGCTGCAGATGGGATTGAGGCATCGAAAGTACAGTTTCATGCTGCTGTAGACTCCAATGATGTACCATCAAGAGTCATGGCTACATCTGTGACTCTTCGGAGGATGGCTTGGCTCAGATGTACTAGCCTCTCACAGGATACCCAAGCTAAGGCCATGGATTTTCCTGTAATTGGTAATTCTCTGTTTGGGGAGCAGACAGAGAACTACATGAAAAAGATGGATGAGTACAGGACCACATGCAGGAGTGCTCAGGCCAAAGAAAGGCAAGCAACTCCTCAAAGGCAGCAGTCCAGGGGCAGGGGCAGGCCTTTCCAAAGGCCTTTTTACCAAGCTCAGGCCTCCTCTTCTTCCTTTTCACAGAGGGTGTTCTTTAGAGGGAGAGGCAGAAGGGGGATGAGCAGGCCTGCATACACTCCTCAGCCTAAAGCCCCTGCCAAGCAGACACCCTGATAGGTCTGCCCGGGCTGATTCTCCCATACCAGAAAGGGGCAGGCTGGCTTACTTTGTCCAGGACTGGAAGTCTCTTACATCAGACAAGTGGGTCCTGGAAGTAGTAAGCCAGAGACTGGTTCTCAGCTTCAAAAAATTTCCCAAGATGAGAACCAGATCTTTTCCACCTGCAAATCTCTCAGAGACCCTTGCCCAAGAGGCAGAGGTTTCTTCCCTCCTAGCTCTCAGAGCTATAGAGAGGGTTCCCACCCTACACAGGTGCAAACGATTGTACTCCAGGTACTTCCTAACCCCCAAAAAGACAGGAGAATGGCGGCCTATCCTGGACCTAAGATATCTGAACAAACATCTTTTGAAGCCAAAGTTCAAAATGGTAACTCTGGGAATTATCCTTCCCTCTCTAAGGCCAGTGGACTGGCTAGCCTCCCTGGACCTCAAAGATGCCTACGTTCACATTCCCATCAGGTGCTCCCACAGAAAGTACCTCAGGTTCGAGTTGCCCTCAAGCAACTATCAATTCAGAGCAATGCCTTTTGGCCTAACATCAGCCCCAAGGGTTTTCACAAAGTGCCTGCCAGTAGTAGTTGCTTTCCTAAGAAGAAAAAAAATCTCCATCTTCCCATACTTGGATGACTGGCTCATAGTAGGTCAGTCTCCAGACCAAGTCAAGTCACATCTGCAAGTGACCCAGCACGTGCTCACTTCCTTAGGATTCCTTCTCAATTTTCCGAAGTCAGTTCTCGAACCAGTACAGCTCCTCACCTTCATAGGTGCAGGACTGCATACAGTAAAGGCAAGAGCCTTCCTTCCCCTGGAAAGGGCAAGGACCCTTATGGAACTGGCCTCTTCATTCATCCTTCAGGTGTCTCGACCAGCAAGCATTTCCTTTAGCTTCTGGGCCACATGGCAGCTTCCACAGCAGTGGTCCAGGGGGCAAGATTCCAGATGAGGGACATTCAGTTCCACTTAGGAGCCTTCTGGTCCCAAAGAAAAGATTCCCTTATCAAACTAATCCCAGTGACTTGAACCCTGATCCAAGCCTTGCAATGGTGGCAGGATCAGGACAATTTGAGACAAGGGGTTCTATTTGTCACTCAGTCTCATTCAGTGATACTCACCACAGATGCTTCCCTGCTGGGCTGGGGAGCCCATTTGGGGGATCGTACCACCCAAGGACTGTGGTCACCTCAGGAATCTCTGCTTCACATCAATCTCTTGGAACTCAGAGCAGTGTTTCTAGCACTGCAAGCTTTTTCCAAATCTGTACAGAACAAGGTGGTTCAGGTCAGAACAGACAACACCACCACCATGTGGTACATCAACAAGCAAGGAGGCACTCGGTCTACGGCCTTGGCACAGAGGCAATGAAGTTGTGGTCCCTGGCCTATTCCCTGCAAACCTCTCTGATAGCAGTTCACCCTCCAGGGAAGGGCAATGTCCTAGCAGATACACTGAGCAGAATATCCCAGGGCCATCACTAATGGGCCCTAGATCCTCTAGTTTTGAAAGTGATTTTCTCGAGATGGGGCACACCAGAGATAGATCTTTTTGCAGCCCCAGACAATCACCAACTTCCTCTCTTTTGTTGCAGACCCCCAGACTTGGGCTCAGTCCACCTGGATGCTCTGATTCTGAACTGGGAAGAGAAATTTCTGTATGCTTTTCCCCTTTCCCTCTCCTGTTCAAAGTGTTAGTCAAGATAAGGTCACAGCCATGCAAAATAATTCTGATTGCTCCAAACTGGGCCAGGCAGCCATGGTATCCCTTGTTGCTGTCCCTAGCAGTCCACCTTCCCCGTCTCTTCCCAGGAATTACAACCTGCTGACATCCTCTCAGGAGGATTTGGTACCCAAATCTTCAGTCTTTCAATCTAATGGCTTGGCTCTTGAAGAGTTAGAGTTTGCAGATCTGTATCTTTCCCAAGGGGTTCTAGATGTCCTTAAGGTTTCTCAAAAGCTTTCAACCAGCAAGACTTACAACTCCAAATGGAAAAGATTCAGCATATGGTGTTCTAAGAAGAATATTTCTCCAGACTCTGCTGAATTGCCTACGGTTCTGGATTATATGGTCCATCTTAATGGCCTAGGCCTCAGACCAGCTACCCTTAAAGTACACTTCGCAGCTGTTTCTGCTTTCTTGTCAGTAGGCAAGCCTTCCTCTCTAGCATCCCATCCTGTATTTTGTAAGTTTTTCAAGGGATTGCTTCACACCAATCCCCTTTAGGGATCCTGCTCCTGCTTGGGACCTTAATGTTTGCATTGCTCAGCTTATGCAACCTCCCTTTGAGCCTTTGTCCTCAGCAGAGCTTAAGTACTTGACTTGGAAAACTCTGTTTTTGGTAGCCATTACTTCTGCCAGACGTATCAGTGAATTGCAAGCCCTGTCAGTGGAATCTGATTTCATCTCTTTTCACAGAGATAAAGTGGTCCTTAGCACTAACAGAAAGTTCTTACCTAAAGTGGTTTCAGATTTCCACCTCAACCAGTCCATATCTCTCCCTGTTTTCTTCACTGACCATTCCTCCTCAGGAGACAGGAGGCTACACAGCTTGGACATTAAAAGAGCCCTTAGCTACTACATAGAGCGAATCCCTCCAGTTGTTCCTTACGTATGGAGAAGTTGGTAAGGGCAAACCTTCCACTAAGAGATCTATTGCCAGGTGGATTGTTTCTTGTATACAATTCTGCTAGGAAAAACTGGTTAGAACTCCACCCTCAGGCCTGAGATCTCATTCCACTAGAGGTACAGCTGCTTCCCTGGCTGCTGCCAGGGATATTCCTCTCTTAGAAATATGTCAAGCAGCCACCTGGAAAACAGTCCATACTTTCACCAAGCATTACTCTCTGGATATCCAGGCTAGGAGTGATGCTCAGTTTGGCACAGGAGTACTTCAGAGCCTGTTTCCAAAGTAGGTTCTGTCCCTCCTCCATGGAGGTACTGCTTGGTAGTCTGCATATGTCAGAATACAGCAAGACTTCATGTTGTTTGAAGAAAAAATTACTCACCTTAGTAATGTTGTTTCTTCTAATGGAGTCTTGTTGTATTCTGACCTCTCCCCTGCCTCCCCTCTCAGAACCTAGAATTTGGGATGTGGGTGGGCAGGAGCAGTGTTGGCACCCTAGGGGTGTCCTTTTTTCACCCTCTTTTTGGTTTGGGTGAGAAATTGTGTTTTGGATGTGTTTTGTTTTGGTTTCCTGACTTGAGTCTTCCTTTGAAACCAAAAAACTTATATATATATATATATATATATATATTATGCCAGTTGGCTAGTAAGAATTTTACAGTTTCCACACAGAACACCTAGTGAATCTTTACTCATAAAGATCTGACTGTTGCAGTTTAAACAACAGCAGACAGGGGCTTCAACCGAGCTCATGGTGAACATTCCATGCTGGTCATGGAAAGTTTAACTCTTTGTTCTCTGGGGCAGTTGAAAGGCAGGACCTAACTGCATATGTCAGAATACAGCAAGACTCCATTAGAAGAAACAACATTACTAAGGTGAGTAATTTTTTCATCTGGTTGAGCCTGCATTTTTTTATTGTATGTGGTGGCTGGTACCCAGTTAGAATAGCAATACCAGAATAGTGCAAGGAAAAAGAGGGCTAATCTGGATAGTGCTGCCAAGGACAATGAGAGGGGACAGATAGCACTTGCAGTAAATGCACCCCTGGTCACTGTCCATGGTGCTGCCACAGCACAGGGTCAGCAGAATTCCAGAGGTTGGCTGAGCTGCTCCTGTGGCATAGAGGGCTAAGGCATGGAGCAGCTCAGCCGATGGCAGAGAACACTAGGGTTCTAATCCTGGTCTCCCTCGATTTTACTGCTTCGGGACTTTAATTTTTTTTAAGGGGCCATGGAAACAGAATTCCATGGCCCCATAATTTTCATCTTTCCCCAAGATCCTCTCCCCTAGAGTTAGGATCTATAAGTATGTGGGGTGCAGGCGGGCAGAGCCCCCAATGTCATGGGGTGCAGGGACAGTGCCCCCCTGGAAAAAAGTGACGCCATTTTTACACGTGGTTTTTAACCACGCTATTCTGACTGGCTATTTTATAACCCAATTATGTGGTAGATCTTGCATGTGTGGGATTTGTTCGAGTGATCATGCCATCCCTGAAAGTGTCTGTCTGGTTGATCCTGCAATTTCTGTTGCCTAAGTTAAACTGTGGCTCATGTGTTTATAAAAATAGCTAAAATGTTGTACTGCAGTAGGGTATTATCGCATTCTATAACCTTTGAACTGTGATACAACAACATTTCAGCTAGGATGTCTCTCTATGCAGAATACGCCCTCACCATACACTATGTATCTTTTCCTTATACTCTATACAGAAATTGATAAATCTACTTGAGGAGTTCATGAAATCCACAGATGTATGCAATTCCTCTTCCATGTCATTCCTCATGACAAACAATTCCAACTTTCTAACTATCCATGCCACCTATTTGTGTTCTTATCAAATAAGCACTCCTTCTCCCATCCCCCCATTACTAGAATTGCACGTGTTAGGGCAAATGATGAGCCCATAGCTCATCCCCCAAGATATGTCCGGAAACAATCTAATATGGCTTAGTAGGCTTTTCTGGGTAAACCTCTTTCATTAAATTCTCCCATCTACTGTTTTTGGCATGCTCATGTTTATCCTCCCCCTCCCAAAGTAATGTCCTTTTGTGACTTTTTTAACTTTAACTCTACTATGTTCCTCCATTATCTATCTATGGTGGACAGTTCCATGTCATGATAGCAATCGCAAAATAGCGATCGCTATCATAGCGAATGTATATTGCCAAAAAGCATTTTGGTGATATACAAAGACAAGTGACCCAACCTCCGTTATTTTTCAAGTGTTTTTGTGGAGGGGTGCACCCTCCCTGCACCTCCCTGAATGATGATTATTAAATCCAGGGGGGTGCATTTCAAGGAAGGGGTGAAACACGGACTTAAAAAGAAAAACAGAGCCACAAGCAGAAGCAAAACAACCACTCCCAGTAGGTTCCAAACCCAGTTCCCGCTGCACCGCAGCCAGCCAGCCTCACCACCACACCACAGGGCTGGCTTGGCTGCAGCAAGATCCCACCACCCATACAAACCCTCCCTCCTATCCCTCCCCTCCATCTCCCTATCCCTCCCCTTCCGGTTGCTCTGCTTACTATAGGGTCACTACCCTAGCAGGGTAGCCCTTCATGATAGAGTTATAAATCAGTCACTGTTTCTATAGTCGCTCATTTATTATTGCTATCATCACTGGCTACCATGGTGGACGGGTTCTTCCTCTTCTCCACAAAAAATTTTAATGAAGCGCTTGATGACTACTTTCTAACCCAATTCTCTGTGCTTCAGAGTCTCCATGCCCCTACTATATCATGCAGAATCCGGGGTGTCCCCCACGAAATGACTTAAGAAGGATCTCCTCACACAACTAAAAAACTGTGATAGTTGATGGACTAAATATAAAACCTCTGGCTTTCAGTCTGACTTCCAAGAATATTGAGCTAAAAGAAGTCACTGTAAGAGGGCCATATGCACAGCTAAAAGAACCTACTGCAAGAACCTGTTAATCAATGTTGCTGAGGACTTCAAATGATTATGTTTACACATTAAGAGCTTTATGGGGGTTAGGCACACTCAATCCACCAATGACATGGTGCTAGATGGCCAGCACTGCAACATCCCTGGTATCATTGCAAATTCCTTCAACCAACACTTCTCTGAATTATCAAACTACACCAACTCTTTTCCTACCTCTGATTCTGACCTTGACCCATCTAGCATCCCTCAAAATTCATCTCCCTGTTTCTGCTTTCGTGTGGTAACCAATCACAAGGCTCATAAACTACTCCAATCCATTTCTAACAACAGTAGTGTTGGAGCAGATGGTCTTGAGCCCAGACTCCTCAACCTAGCCGCTCTGCTCCTCTCCTTCCCACTAGCTAGAATCTTCAACCTGTTGCTTAGGTCTGTTACTGTCCCCAGTCCCTGTAAGACTACCAGAATTGTCCCTATTTTCATGAAAGGTGACCCCAAGTCCATCTCAAATCATCAACCTATTGCCATCCTCTCTGTTCTTAGCAAGCTACTAGAAAAGTGCATCTCCCATCAATCCATAGCTTTCCTTCTTGACAATAATCTTCTCTCAGCTACCCAACATGGCTTTAGAAAAGTGCACAGTACTACCACAGCACTTCTTACTTTTACCAATGACATAAAAGTTGCTATGGACAATGCCCTTTTAACAGGTGCAGTCTTCATGGACCTAACCAAGGCCTTTTATCTCATTGATCACCCTCTCCTTCATGTCAAAATGTGCTCCATTGGTTTCTCCCTGGAAGTTACAGCTTCATATGATAGCTACCTAACTGACAGACAGCAATACATTAAATATTGCTCAGCTAGCTTTGATCCCTTTATCATTAACATTGGGGTACCCCAAGGCTCCATTCTTTCCCCCCTTCTCTTTTCCATCTTTATCAATGACACCTCCCCCAATACCACTAAATACTCATCTCTGCTCAAAGCTGATGACTTTGTCCTCTGCTATAGATTCAAGGAGATAACTGACAATAATGCTACCCTTTCTTTTGGTTTTCAAAGTGTCCAACACTGGCTGTCTGACAGCAAACTGGTCCTAAACTCCAGTAAAACACAAGCCGTGCTCTTTGGGTCTGCCTATTGTCAAAGGAAATGTCCTGGTCAGCTATTGATCTCTTGCGCAAATGGTTCCTATATTGAAAATACCAACTCCTTTAAATACTTGAACATCAGCCTTGACCCCTCTCTAGATTTCGATCTCCGCATCACTGTCACCTGTAAGGCTATTAATGCTAAAATTGGGCTAGCCTGTAAAACTAGCTATGCACTTAATCCTTCCACTAGGATGGCTATTGCCCAGGGCAAACTCCTTCCCAGCCTCACATATGGCTCAGTAACCTATATTGGATCTACAAAAGCTGGCCTACACAAATGGGACACCTCATATAAAAGTATATGCCATTTTGCCCTGGCATCACATCACTGGACCCGTCAATGCCACCTATATAGTAGCCATTACTGGCTCTCCCCTTCAGCAAACTGACTCTACTGTACTCCCTTGGCTACCTGACTGACTACATCTCTCGTTCTGGGATTCCATCCACACTAGTGCAGATGCTGACTCCATCTTGCCCTCCATTCAGGTGGTCACATTAATCTTCAAATCCCTGGAAGCAAAACTGCCATGCGCATGCAGGTATTCTCTCATTTCACTCCCCAGTACTGGAACTCTGCCAACTGTCATCCACCTCTGCCCTACTCATATTAGCTTCCAGCAGCTACTCAACCACCTTCTAACAACTAATCCTTCCACCTGCTTGCTTCCAATGTGAATCATCCTTGGCCCCCGTCCTGCAGTACTGATCCCATACTTTTCCCATAGCCTTTCTCCTTTTGCACTTCCTACTTTGACCTAGCCTATTCCCCCTAATCACCCCACTTCCATGACCCATCTCTCCCCTTTCAATTATACTCTAACCCTTTTCTTCCACTCTGTGGCCTGCTTATATTTCAATGAAATATTTAACTTACTGACTGTTGATTATTATCATTGACTATGTATTACTATGATCTGCCAATAGTTCATTTATTACTGTTACTTAATAACTCTCTATGATATCTTGTAATTTGCAGATGTGTGCCATATTATTGCATTGTTGTGTGTCCCCCTCCCTATTGCTGTTTATCTCTGTAAACAGTGTGTATTACACTCCTAAATGTATGACTATTCCTACCTTGTACTCTCTCTCGGGTCGTGCCTGAAAATAGGCATTTTGCTATGTCTAGCGCACCTACCCAGTTATCAAAAATAAATAAATGAATAGCCATCCACAGATTTGTTTGTACTATTTTTTTACCATACAAGAACACATAGAATGGATATTCATACATATTTAGAGCTTTGTGTAAATAAGAAGGGTGAGACACTATATTGTACAACTGCCCTTATACTATACTGCTTTATTGGAACAGAAACTGCATGCCTGCTGATTGCATGATTCCTGTTTCAATATATCTGTATTAATACAAGGCACTACCTGTTGCAAATGCACAAAGATGCTTGTTGGCCACAAGTAACATGTGGCCAGCATGCTGAATGTTTCAGTTTACTGTGTTGCAGCAATTGACATGGTCAGATAATTCCTAAAATTTCTGTGATATGTCTAGAGAAATCGCCTGCCTGCCTGACGTATGATTGTAGGCCAACCAAAGAGTATTTCTTAGTAAATATCAGAATATCTGGAAATATATGACAATGTCTGTTGCTGCAAGTGTTGAAACAGTAGTGCATTCCAAACAGGTTAGTGCTGTACACATTGCCAAATTCTAAGAGAAAAATATAAATAACCTCATAATGGATGCCAATCACAAATTCTACATTTGCATCCCACTGTGTGATCATTGACCAGGCTGTGAAATGCATCTGTGTCATGAACTGCTCCGTGATCCTGTTTAGCCTGACTGATGGACCCTAAACCCCTTTGATCAGTTAAATCTTGCCCCTTTTCTCACCAAGTCCCCTCACCAGCACAAATGTAAGAATATATAGTATATTTATGCCCCAGGCAGTCTAGTGGTCTCCCTTCAATTACCTGATCCCAGTTTGCATACATCAATTATTCCCTGATGTCAAGTGCTCCCTTCTCCCTCCCAGTAGCATTGTGCACCTTTATACCAACTCTGCCCCCATGAGCAACAAGTACTTAATTCACACTCACGTCCTGTGCTCATATCCAGTATTGCTATTTATATCAATACAGGACACACGGTCTGAAAACAAACTTAGTTAGCATGTAATGTATGCACAGTAGCACTTTATGCTGACCTAGTTTATTTTCTTATTTCAGGTCCCTGTATTGCTATTCAGCAACATATAGGGATATTGGTCTTGTGCGGAGCAGATGGTGGATGACTAGGGAGGTGAGCAGAGAGTAAGTGTTGGCTGTCATCAGGGGAGGATTGGCATGTGAGGGTGATGCAGAAGGTTAATGGGAGGGAGCAGGGATCACTGGACACTGGGGAATGACTTAGCAATGCAAGCAGGGATCAGATGATGTAAGGGGACAACCAGACTGCCATGAGCATTAATATTATTACATGTGTGCTATCAAGGGGACCAGGTGAGGGTGGGAGGGCCACTAGACAACAGGGATTTGTTTAAAGCTACCAATAGAGCTCAGGGGAGGAAGGGTTGCTTTGTTTTAAACATGGCACAAGTTCTGCTAGGGGAAGAAGCATTTGTGCAGCACAGTGTGTGTTGCTAATGGTTAGGTTTTATTTATCTATTTATTTATTTAAAATTGGTAACCAGGAAAGGCACACTGAGCCAAGGCTCATTTCCAGGTGTGAGCTGGGGAGGTGAGGGGAATGGGAGTACAGATATAAGGCATTATAAGCATACATAGTGCAAAAATACAAAGTACAAAGTTCTAAATACGTAAGCAGGCCAAGTGAGTAGATTTATCAAAAGGCCCCACATAAAAAACAAGCATTTGTCAATGCCAAATGTTCATCGTGCATAGGGATAAGGAAGTGTGTGAGAGTGTAGTAGTGCAGGAAGAATTTTATTGATCATGAGCAATAGAAAGTTGTATGACAGCTGTACTGTTCATGAGGTGGTGTGATAAAAATGCTATACTGAAAATTTGGAGTGAAAAATTGAAAATGATCAAAGTGACACACATGCATAGAAAATTGTGAACAACCAGCTGAAATTTGGCCATTTTTTGGAGTTGTGTCACAACATTTTCTTTTTCTTTTTCTCTTTTTTTTTGTTATTACTTTTTCCTTCTCTTATGCCGGCTATCCTCCGGAGGGTGCCCACAGCCCTGTCCAAAAGTGTCCACCATCCAGCACTGACCCAAACTCCCAGGGCTTGCTCCCCTGGTGGGGTCGGTGGGGCTCCCCAATCCCCAGCAAAGTCCAGATCCAGTGGGCCAGTGCTGTGGCTGGCAGGGAACAGAGCCTGTAAGGTGCCCTTCACCATTCTGCTGCGACATACATTTTCCTGGTGTTTTCTCCTAGGAGCTGGGGCATGCAATGATGCTAGTGAAGGAGAGCATGCATGCACCTGCACAGGCTCCCTCCAAGTGTCTGCCCTAACATCTCCTCATACTACAGTGTGGCACCCTGTCCCCCAGCCTCCACTGGGGGGAGAATGGGTGCCAACCACTGAGGACCACTTCCCCAGAGAAGGAGAGCTATCTTTCGGGCACTCAATCCTTCTCCTCCACTGCTGACCCCTGGCAGCCCCTGCTCATTCCTGAACGTGGGTCGCTGGCATAGCACGAGTAAGGCATCCAGTGCCTCAGCCCTCAGAGCCACTGGGCTGGCTCTCACCGCCACATTTTCAACATGGCCTTTTTTGTACTCCACCTCATGAAGAGTACCACTGTCATTTTGTTAACTTGTGCTGAAAGGTGATTTCTCAGAGCAACCATGCCATTCTGTGCCACAGGTGCAAAAACACATTTCAGGCAAGATGCAAAACAATTACAGCTATACTGCTCATAAGGAAGTGTGAAAAAATGGCAATGTTGAAAATCTGGAGTGAAAATATTAAAAACTGGCAAAGATACGAGTGTGTATAGAAACTATAATGCAGGCATTTGGGGAATTTTTTCACCAAATTTTAAACATGCCCTTTTTGGGACCTCCCCTCACGAACAGTAGCACTGTGATTTTGTTAATCCATCCCGAAAGTTGATTTTGCACACTGACTGCACCATTCTGGGCCACAGGTGTGAAAATGCATTTTGGGCAGGATGTGAAAAATGACAGCTGTACTGTTTATAAGGAGATGTGAAAAAATGGCAATGTTGAAAATCTGGAGTGAAAATATAAAAAATTTGCGAAGTTACAAGCATGCGTAGAAACTGCACAATGCACACTGGTAATGCAAGCATTTTTTGGAATTTTTCCACCAAATTTTCAACATTGGCTTTTGGGACCCCACCTCATGAACAGTGGCACTGTCATTTTGGTAATTGGTCCTGAAAGGTGATTCCGCGCAGTGACCGCGAAATTACCTTCCGGGACTCAGAAATGAAATGACAGTGACAGGTTCATGAGGTGGGATCCCAAGAACACCATGTTGAAAATTTGGGGCCACAATTCCTAAAAATGGCTGTGACATCAACCTAAGTTGAAACCCCCATTGCGTCCCATTATCCAGGCTTACCTGATTCCTCAATTCCTAGTTTGACTTTGAAGAGTGCAGATGTATCCTGGGCCAGTAAAGATCATGGATCCCAACCTCTGGAGGGTAAGTATGGGTGAAGGGGGTGCAGGGAGGTGGGTGCACAGAGGGAGGGTAGGGGTGGGGAGGGGACTGGGAGATGATGATGGAAGGTATTCTTTTTTACAGGTAGAATTAAAAAAGGAAAGACTTCGGATGGATGGTTTTTCTATTTTACAGGGATTTTTTTTTAAACATTTAAGCACACTGGGATGGGCTTCCAGTGTACCACAATAGTGTGTGTGTGTGGAGGGGGCATGCCATTGCCAACACGGGGATTGGGTACCCCATTGTCAGCTAACAATATAGATGAGTATGGGGGGATGCATCCAACATCAGGAGTGGGTATCCCTGTATCAGAAAAGGGTAATTGTTTAACCAGGAAAGACACACTAAGGGGCTGCAGGGAATGGGGAAATTGTTTAACCAGGAAAGACACACTGAACTGCAGCTGAAGGGCTCGCATTTCAAAGGACAGAGTCACGTGTAGCATCAGCTCCGTCCTTTGAAATGTTTGCTGAGACCAACCCCCTCTGCAAACCAATGTTATTAGGATACTGCCTGCTGATTTACCAGACACAGACCAGCCCCTGCAGCACTGCTGGTCATTGGGCTGGCACCCCTCACACCCCTGTTTTGCAACTCTCATATCAACAAGTTTGTCCATGCTTGCATGCTTGACGAACTTAGAAACAGTATAAATGTATGTATTGAACACAATGAATAGCATGAGAATACAATACATGGATACACTGACCAAAGCATGCTAGAGTACAAAAATAAAACTCACACAGAATAGAGAGCAGATTGGGGACCAGGAGCACAGTTATCTAGTCACACACCAAGGTGCTTGAAAGTGGGGACAACCTCCTAGTGGGTACCATCCAAGGTGGAGAAGACAGGGGAAGGCAAGAGCCTTGCCAATTTCTGGCTGGTGTCAAAGAACATGGACACAGTCTTTTTGGTGTTAACCTTGAGCTGATTGTCATGGAACCAGTGCAACACATTGCGGAAATTGTGCTGGAACAGGACCTCCACAGCTGAGGTTGAAGGGCCAGAAGTACAGATGACTGTGTCATCCACATACATGTGGATATGCTAAGAGACACAGGCAGAAGGGAGGTCATTTAGGAAAACTGAGAATAGAATCAGACCCAGGATTGAGCCCTGTGGGATGCCTGTCAGGATAGGGAGGGAAGGGGCAGAACACTGCCCAGCTGAAGATGGCCTGACAGGTATGAGTGGAACAGTCCACAGCTGATGATGAAAGGCCAGCAGAGTTCAGCTTGTTCAGGAGGAGCAGCTAGGAGAAACACTGAGTTGACAGTGTTGGCTAAATTGATGAAAATGGCAGCAGAGATGAGTTTTGGAAGTGGCAAACAGTGACTCCCTAATAACCTTTTAGCAAATCCAAAATCCTTTCCCCATGCTGTATAACTGGACCAATATGCAAGAGGGTTCCCTCATATGCATGGATGCATGGTATATTTAGCATACATTTGCTTACCACTTAATGATGCACAGTGTACAGTATTTTGGAATACAGCAGCAGCCATGCTTACAAGCTGTTGTCTGAGCTATATTCATTTAGTATGGTGCTAACCCTGTTAGCATGTCTATAAGAGTTCGAATATCTGACCATTTACTTTTAGACAGCAAGCAACAGGAATCCTTGGATAGGTGCAAACAAGTTATGCATCTAGAGCCTTTTTATTGCATGCCATTGTTACCAATGGATGTAACTCTCTGTATGGTTCTCCTTCAACAATTCAATCATGTGTATCTCCATCCACAGAACTACATCACTCATTTCTCACACCTCCCCTACTTAAACCCCACTTCATTACAAACTGCTCCTGCTGCTAATTACCTTAATCACCACTCTACCCTTCTCCTACATCCCAATTGACCAACTTTCTTTGTATGACCTACAGCTTGTATGTATTCTGCAAATACTTATCAAGCCTACTCCTTGCCTATATGTCAAGGTTATCACTCAAATGTGCTACATTGCATTTGTACCTATCATTGTTTATATGCTAAACTGTACATAGCAATTACTGTGATTTCTTTGTAATTACGTAACTGTGATTGTCCTTGTAATTGATATTGTGAAATGCTTCCGATGTTTCCAATTTTCCATCCCCACCGGGGCACATCAGGAAATGAGCAATTTGCTCAGCATGCCTTTCTGGTAAAAACTTTTAAATAAATAAATTAACTATCCATTGTTTACACCTTTCTATGGAATTTGGCAGTGCATTTCAACTTCCTACCACCTTCTCTATAAACCAGGATGCTCTTTCAGCTGTTTTATACATTGCTCATTTAAGTTGTTTATTATGAAATGGGAAAAAAAATTCCTGAATCCTGACTGGCTGAAACAGGTTTTCAGCCGTGTCCTTATCAGGACATAACCTTAAAACCGGCACTACTTGTGCCAATCTGAGGCCCACAACACAAACATATCACTGTGTCACCCTCAGCCAAATTTCTGCCAGTGTAGCATCGGCAGCCTAGATGAGCTGGACAACACTCCCACTACTGCACCCCCCCACCCACACACAAAAATACACACACACCATGTCTTACCAAATGGTAGTAGATATTTTGTTTTCTAACATAAACTCTAACCTATTCTGCTGTTAAAGCTGATGGCAAAGCAGAGACCAAAATGCATGCCACAGGTTTAAAATCCAATTACAGATCCAGCAGTAGACCTCCATTACAGATGCAGTGAATGACACAGCCCCCCACCCCAAGACTTCCTGCTATCCTTTAAATGGAAGCCCAGCAACCCCAAACTTTCTATACAAAGTTCAGTCCATTATTGTCAGGACAAAACTGAATGGAGTTTGTTTTTTCGGGCTGCATGGGTGGAGCCCTGCAGTCCTCTTGCTAAGACTATGAGAAAAGCACTGCCACGTTCCTTGTGAACGAATAATCTCATGAGGTGACAAAAGTCACTTCTGCACCTGTGCACCATGCAGCACTATGTGCTTGCACTACTTTGTCTTTTTATCCAACCTGGAGGAAAACTTTTGGCGGTTGGCGGATCCATAACCTCTGAAATACACAACCCCCCACTATGACCCTTCCTCTTTTCACCCACCACCCCACCCCCCTGGAAACATAACAGTGGCACTGGGGAGGGGAGTGCCCAATCCCCCAGTGCAGAGATCCTTATCCTGTCCCCCCCTCCACTACTGTGCATGCGCGGAAGTAGCAGATTCTGGATGCCTGCACTAATCAATCAGTCAGAACTGCAGTACACATATGTAAGTGGAGAGACTCTCCTTTAATGTGCATCTTTCATCTGCAATGACTCCAGTAAACCTTTCAAGAGAACTGAACAATTTGTACTTGTCTGTTGGGGAGGGGGTGGGGACGGTGGAGCAGCAAGATGGCTGTGGTGCTGCTCCGGTTCACTCCGTTTCCACACCATACTGTTTAATGCTGTTTCTCCTTGTGGTTTGAGACTGCTGAGTGCTTTTCATTAATTTATTTCTAACATGGTTCATGTTGCTGTGGACTGCACAGGCAAAACTAAAACTCTGTTTGAATAAGTACAGCGAGTAATTACCTCGGTTAGTTTTTGAAGGGAGCGTCTTCTGCATTCCTGATAGTGGAGTCTAATTGTCAAAAGTGGCTGTGGACTGACACAGATTCAGCCAGCTGTGTACCAGTATCATGAGGACTGTTGGCATTTGGAAGTGGCCATCTTCTTTTTCATGAAACAAACAAAAAAAAAACACATGTATCCATGTCTGCCCCGTTGCTGTCTCCTTATGCTAATGTGTCGGGGGGGGGGGGTTGGCAGCAGAGCAGCAAGATGGGTGCAGTGCTGCTCCACTCTACTTTTGCACCATACCGTTTAATGTTGTTTCTCCTTGTGGTTAGAGACTGCTGAGTGTTTTTTCATTAATTTATTTCTAACATGGTTCATGTTGCTGTGGACTGGACAGGCAAAACAAAATTTTGTTTAAATACATGCAATGAGTAATTACCTCAGTTAGGTTTTGAAGAAAGCATCTTCTCCATTCCTGATGGTGGAGTCTAATAATCTAAAGTGGCCTTGGACTGCCACAGTTTCAGCCAGCTGTGCACCAGTATCATGACTGTTGGCATTTGAAAGTGGCCATCTCCTTTTTTACAAAACAAAACAAAAAAAGTATCCATGTCTGCCCCATTGCCATCCCCTAATGCTAATGTTTTCCAAGTGTCTAGTGGCCCCCCACCCTCTGATCCCCTTCCCCTTATTGTAATGTTTTCCCTGTTGTCTAGTGGCACCCCCCACCCTCTGATCCTTATTCCCTTATCTTCATATTTCCCTGGTGTCTAGTGGTGCCCACCCCCCATCTCTTGATGTTTTTATTTACTTATTTGGTTAATACACCTATAAAAAAAAATGATCCCTCAGTGACCTGGTGTATGCATTGCTTTTCTCTCTTCTCCATTCCAGTCATCATGTTCCCCTAGTATCACTGCCCTTTTGTGTGCACATTTTTTTCCCTGTATGCAGAGAGAGGACCACAGGCCACATCGCTTCCGTCTGTCACCTTTTCCAGTCGCCATTTGCATTGCTTCCTTCCTCATCCAGATCGGTGTGGGCATTGCTTTTATCTCTCCCCAGTCCCCGATGGCAGTGTTTCTTATAGTGTCATTGCCTTTTACGTGTGTGTGTGTGTGTGTGTGTGTGTGTGTGTGTGTCTGTGTGTGTGCGTGTGTGTGTGTTTCCCCTGTGTGCAGGGTCCAAGAGGATGCTACATTCAAGAGGAGGTGCTGAACTGGAGGTTGTCTTCTCAGTGGACAAGAACAGGGCTTAGGGAGTAAGCATTGCAAACTTTATTTATTATCTGAAGTCCTCAATAGGGCCGTCAGAAGATACATATGAACATATGAATTTGCCTGTAGATAAAGGCCTTATGGTCCATCGAGTCTGCTCGAGTGTGCAGCTAGCAATCTTTATATAGCAGCTGCCTATCCCTCCCTTCCCCTGACCCTCCCTCTTACCCTATCCCATCCCCTTTTGAAGCAGTCCATGTTCTACAGGATGCCACTTCTACAGGCAACGTGTTCCACCCAGACACCACTCTCTCTGGAAAAAAGTGTCTTCACATTTCCCTCCAGAACCTTCCTCCCTCCAATATAAGATCATGACCACGAGTATCCCTACCCCCCTTAACTGGATTAGTCCCTCCATGCCTGTCTTGTTTATTCCCTTCATGTACTTGAAGGTTTCAATCATATCCCCCGTCTTTCTTCTCCTCCAGTGAGTACATGTTCAACTCCCTCCGCCTGTTCATGTAGGGTATGTCCACTAGCTCCTGGATCATCTTTGTTGCCCTGTGCTGCACCCCCTCCAATAAAATTCTTACTTTCTATTTTTTCCCTCCTGCTAGCCCTCCATCTCCAACCCCTCAGAGGCACCTGGGAGTCATCCCTCTGTTAACCATCCAACCCATCACCAACCTTGCACCGCATGGAGCTGCAGTTATACCCCGGGTGGGAATAGAGTGGGGACCCGTACACCCGTGCCACCCAGATTTAGTCGGACAGCTGGTCCAGGCAGGTGGTGACATATTGCGGGCATGCTCCTGGTGCCTCGTCCTCCCCTCAATGGAAGGCTGATTTCCTCCGGTTTTCACCCCTCATTTGGTGTGTGCCCTGATGTGAAGGCACAAGGAACCGACGTCCACCACACATCACTGCGGAATCACCCCTGTGAACAGGGTTTCCTGTACCTTGAGCCTCAGCTCTGGATTAGGCAAGTTGCGGGTATTGGCCCCCTTCCTCCCCCAGAGAAGGCAAGCCATCGTGGGATGCTCAAGCCATTCCCCGGCTGGCCCTCCAGAGACCCGAGTCTGCTCCCGAACCCGGGTCACCGGTGTCGCAAACAGAAATCCAACCACTGCACCAGCAGGCCAGCCCCTCCAATAATTTAATGTCCCTCTTCAGGTACTGTATGCCAGTACTGCACACAGTACTCAAGGTGTGGCCTAACCAGTGACCTATACAATGACAAGATCACCTCCCCTCTCCTTGAAGATATACCCCTGGCAATATAGCCCAGCATTTTGTTGGCCTTTGCAGCTGCCTTCCTGCATTGTGCTGAGTTGTTCATTGAGCCTGCTATAATCACCCCCAAATCCTTCTCCTCCTCTGTCACAGCTAGCTGACCCCCCAGCTGGGAGCTCCTTCTTGGTTTTTTTTTGCCCCGAAATGTAGCACCTTGCACTTTTTGGCATTGAACCCCAACTGCCAGGTGTCCGACCAGGTCTCCAATTTTGACAGATCATCCTGCAAGCTATGCCACCCTCCTAGGTCATCCACTACTGCTCCTATCATGGTTTCATCTGCAAACAAACTGATCTTGCTCTTGATGCCCATTGAGATGTTTGATATGAACAACCCAAACAACACCGGTCCCAGCACTGAGCCCTGCAGTACTCTGCTTGTCACTGACCTCGGAGATGAGAGCTCTCCTCCCACCACCACCTTCTGCTGCCTTCCCTGTAACCTGTTTACTACCCATCCCACCATTTTCACCCCTGCACCTGTACCTGCCAGCTTACCACCCAGCCTCCTATGTGGCACCAAGTCGAATGCCTTACTGTAGTTCAGAAATAGGATATCCACTGCATGGCCCTTGTCCAATAGTCTAATTACCCAGTCATAGTAATCCACCAGGTTGGTCTGACAGGATTGAAGATGTGTAACTACAGTACTTGAAATTGGGTGCATACATATATAGTTACATTAACTTGCTCTGATCTTATGAAAAATGTTTCATAAGTAGTGAGGGGACTATTAGGACAACTGCAATATATGACAGGGTAGAACTTTTATAAAGGGTGAAAATCTTACACAGAATCCTTGCAATCTTTCATCTCTCAATTTGCAAAACAGCAGATGTGGGAGGGAAAAGCATAAGAGAAAGACAAACACAGAGCAGTTCACTGTTATTTGTTAAATTAATTGTTCTTTGTGTGCCTTCCTCTTACGTTTCAAGGATCTTGCCAAAAAATGTTTGACCTTCCAAAAAGTGTTTGGCCTTCTATAATAATTGACAGGAGTTTTCAGACAGGTGGCAAGATATCTCTGAGTCTGTCCAAGCATTCCTGCATCTGCTGTTTTGAAAATGAAGAAATGACAGCTTGTGAGAGGCATTGTGGTCCTCTTGAAGATTTTAATTCTTAATATAATGACTTGTCTGTATATTGTGGTTGTCCTAATAGTTTCCTCACTGCTTTTGGGCTTATTTTATCAGGTCCAAGGAAGTCAATGCAACTATATATGCAGGTAAGTTGATCGGCATCTCCATCCTGTTTTTATTTTGTTTTTTTCTTTAACCTGCAACAAGAAACTGTCCATCAAAGTCTTTTACCCTGTTTCAGTCCCCTCACCCAACCCTCCCACTCAGCGCCCACCACCTGCACCCCCCAAGCCCTTATTTACCCATAAGGGATCCAACACCATATTACTATCTGGATTGCATACACGTCTTACCTCTTCAAAGCCAGGCTGCAAACTGAAGAAACAGGTATGCCACTCAAAGAATTTCATTGGGGGGGTTGAACTTAGAAGCATAACTTGGGCATTTTTGCATTTTATTGACCCACATTTTCAACATTTCTTCTTTGGGACCACACCTGAAGAACAATGGCACTGTCATTAGGCAAATCTGTCCTGAAAGGTGATTTTGCAGTCACTTCACAAAATCACCTTTCAGGCAGGAGTTGCAAATTTTCTCTGCCCCTGTTCATGAGGTGGGGTCATAAGAAAGGTATAGTGAAACTTTGGTGTAAAAATAATACAAAAACAACAAAGTTATGAGCCTACATTGAATTTTGAGAATGCAGCCTCTTAACCTTGTTAATTGTCAATACTTTTTCCCCAAATTTACAACATAGCCATATCTTTACAGCACCTTATGAATGTGACAGCTGTCATTTTTCAAATCCTGGCCAAAATGATTTGTTTTTTTACATCCCAAAAGGTGATTTTGCAGTCTCTGCATGAAAGCTCCTTTCGGGCAGGAGTTCATTTTCTCTGCCCTTGTTCATGAGGTAGGGTCATAAGAAGACTATGTTGAAAAGTTGGTGTAAAAATATTAAAAAACAACAAAGCTATAAACCTATGTTGAATGTTGTGATGCAGCCTTGTAACTTTGGTAATTTTCTATATTTTTACCCCAAATTTACAACATAGCTATATCTTTCCAGCACCTAATAAATGTGTCAGCTGTCATTTTCTGTTTATTTATGTACAGCAAGATGAACAAAAACAGCACTTCTAATATCATATACAGTAAGTCAATTATCATACACATATTAATGTGGTAATTTCTCCATTATTAAATCTAACATAATAACTTAAAAGGGGAAGAAAGGGTGTGGCAGAAACCAAGACAGAGCCATTCCCATACTTTCATGGAACAAATGCATCATCTACCTGTGTCATATAAAAATCCTAGGGTCTCCAAGTTAGTTCCAAATGAGTCACCCAGTTCAAATTGTGTGCAATTATATACTCTAAATAATACATTTCATTTACCATAGTATGCCATTGGGCAAGCATAGGGAAAACTGGACAACACCATAATTGGGTGATAACTTTTTTTGCAGCTTCCATATGCATATATAGCATGCTTCTCCTGGGGTAGAAGATCCATTCTCAGGAATATATAATAAAAAAATCTGAGGTGACAAATCCAACTCTGAACTCAGCAGTTGTGTCAGACTAGAGACAATCTCCCTCAAAAATGAGGAGAGCACCAGACAACCCAAAAAAATAATGAACGGAATTGGCCTGAGATTCCCCACAATGTCACCAACAGTCTTCATAGGATAATGGTAAATATTTAATTTGTCTGGTGTATTAAAAAAATGAATGTAGCACTTCCAGATGAATTCTTGCCAGTAAAGGGCTTGTGACATCTTCATTGAGGGGATGATTGCCTCCAGCCATTTCTCATACGGTATATCCATGGAAAATTTTGTGTTTCAGGCATTAAGAGTAGGTTGTGTGATCTCAGTCCAATTATCCCTGAAGGTTTTGTATGCCAGACTTATCACGTCTGGAAAATTCAAGCCCCTCAGAGCATCTAACAATAGTTTCAAAAGTTGAGGTATAGGATTAGGAAGGGTATTCATGGGCGTCCCTTTTGCTTCACAAAAGTCTGTATTTGTAAGTATCAAAAATTAGCTTGATGGGACAATAGTTGGGACAACTGTAATTGGACAAAAGGGCCCTTGGGTGTCTAAGAATTTGTATATGAAGGATAGCCCAAACCGATGCCATCTTTGAAATGTTAAATCTAAATGGGCTGGTAGAAATTCCTGTTCAGAAGTTAACAACTAAACAAAGTAAAAAATTGTGGCCAAGGTGGATAAAGATCTTATCCAAAACCAACTGTGAATGGTGTCTCTTGTGCCAAAGGTAAAAGATTTAAAGTCAGGACGGGAGGTGACAGAAGTGAAAATGATAGTGTTTATATCTATCAAATCATTCAATACAAATTCTATAAATTTCCAAATAGTTTCATATGAGGGGTTTAGCCATAGCAAAATAATTTTGAAGGTAACTGCCCTGTAATACTCTGTTAGATTGGGGAAGATTACACCCCCTCTATCTACCAGGAGCTGTAGTAGCAACCATTGGACCCAGGATGCCGTTCCACCCATATAAATCTAGAGAGGGATCTATCCCAGGATATATAAAAAAAATGCTGAGCGGGGGTGACAAGGAGAGTTTGGAATAAGTAAAGAAATTTAGGTAATGTATAGTCATATGAAGAGCTTCTATCCTTGAGAAAAATGGTAAATGTAAAGAAGCCAACCTGCTTAACCCCCCAGCTACCTGAGTCAAGCACTTGTAGTTTAATAATTCCAGATGTAATAGATTCTGGAGCAAATAACCCCCTAAATACTTGATTCTGGTGAATCTCCAATGAGAAGGAAATATTTATTTCAACCTTTGTGATGGAGAGAAGTTGAGCACCAGGACCTCGGTCTTCTGTACATTAGCCACACATCCAGAGAGAGAGAGTGCTGAATGACTGAAGTATCACAGCAACTATTGGGATTTATTGTTCAGGATCTAAAGTAGTCAATAACACATCATCCTCATAGAGAAAAATTTTAAAAATCTGCCCCAATGGGATTCCCCATACCCCTGTGTGTGCCCTTATTGCTTCCACCAAGGGTTCGATATATACTGCAAAAAGAAGAGGGGAATGGGACAGCTCTGTCGGGTTCCATGGTATAGGGGAATTGGAGTAAAGAGTTGACCATTCACTCTAATTAATACCTGAGGGGCAGTGCAGATGTGCTGAATCAAAGAAATAAAATCCTCCAGAAAACCAAAATGAGTAAGAGTCTTCCATGAGAATAACCAAGAGACCCGGTCAAAAGCCTTGTCAGCATCTAAGCTAATCAAGGCTGCAGGGATAGATCTCTGGTTTATATGTTCCATTAAGTGGATTGTTCTGTGAATATTATCAACTGTCTGTCTGATACGAATAAATCCAGATTGATCAGGGTGTATAATGGATGGGAGAATCCCTTCAACATGGGATCCCATATCGATATAAAAGATTTGTATACCATATTCAAAATGGAAATGGGTCAATATGAAGTCATTAATTTTGAGACTCTGCCCAGTTTATGAATAGGAGAAGGGTACTGTAGTCCCTGGAAGGGGGGGGGGACCCACCCTCTGTACCTCCTGAAAGTTAGCAAGCAGAGAGGGGGCCAGGTTCTTAAAAAAAGGTCTTGTACCATTCCAATGGTACTCCATCTAGAACTGGACATTTCAAGGTTTAGCTACTGGTGATTATGGTATTCAATTCCTCCTCTGTGATCTGAGCCTACAAAATACTGTACTGATTTCGAGAATGGTTGGGAGGGATAAACGAGAAAAAAACTTTTCAATCTGTATTTTTTCTTGAGGGCGAGCATCATATAGCTGAGAGTAACAGGTCTGGAATCCCTCCAGAATCTCAGTTGTAAATAAGGCAGTTGTGCCATGTTGTGGAGAGTGTAAATGTGTAATGCAAGAGGCCACCCTATGTTCCTGCAGCCATCGAGCCAAGTTCTTGGCACCATTAAGCCCACCTTCATATCAATATTGTTTTAGAAAGAACAACGCTTGTTGGACCTTTTCATCAAGTCTCTTTTGCAGTTCTGCCTTGACCCAGTGGATTTGGCTATGCCTCTCAGGAGAAGTGGTAGTGGGGGGTTGTTGGAGTTGTTGCAACTCTCTCTGCAGTTTAGTATATGTAGCACCTTGTTGCTTCCATTGATAGGATGCATACGCTATGATCTCCCTGTGTATTACTGCTTTTAAGGTATCCCAAGTTATACTGGAGGAAATATCAGGGGAGGAATTGTCGATCAAGATCTGCAGAATCTTAGTATTCATTAGTGTTTTAAATTCTTTGTCGCAAAGAAGTGATAGATTCAAGTGCCAGGGTGTAATTTTTCAGGGCCTACCTAGGTCGAGTTTTAATAATAATGGAGATTGGTCAGAGAAAAACCGTGGGCAAATGGTTAAATCATGTAGCCAATCCGTGTGTTCCCGAGAGATAACCAAAATAAAATAATTCAATAGGGAGAGCGAATGAAAACATGCAGAATAAAAAGTATAGGCCCTTGAGGTAGGAAAAAAGAAGCACCACACATCTGTCAGCCCTAGTGAGTTCTGTAAAGTTCAGAAACATTTCTGGGAGGCCATCAACTGATAGGTAGCAGGAACTGAGGTATCAAGCTGGGGGCACAATGTTAAATTTAGTTCACCTCCCAATAAGAAGCAACCCTGTAGCATCTCCAGGAGTTTATTGAAAAAAATCCTGAAATTTAGAGAGGGGAGCCTGCGAAGGAAAATAGACATTCATCATGGTCACTGCCCTCCCGCAAAGATGACCCGTTAATATGACATAGCACCCCAAGGTGTCCACATATTTCTTTTGAATTAAAAATTGAGTGGATGTTGGTATCAAAATGTCATTACCCCTACACTTGCCTTTTGAATAGGATGAGGCAAAGACTTGATATTGTCCTCTCAGGTGAGTTTTAGGTGCTCTGTCAGAGTCAAATGAGTCTCCTGCAGATATATAACATCCAGACTTTGCTTTTGAAGATACTGAAATACTCTCAACCTTTTAATTGGGTTATTCAGCCCGTTGATATTGAGAGATATAATCTGTAACAAAGGTAATGCCATTCTTAATATATAATCAGATAACCCTCTTGCTGCAGAATTTGGTTAGCTGCTATCAGGCCAATAGCAGCCCCAGTGTCAAGGACAGACTTTTTAGGCACAAGGGTGGACAATTTTGTATGGAACCCCACCTCATAGCCCAAAGCTCATACCCATACCTCACTCTGAGAGGGGGTCCACCTTCTCATACAGATAAATATGGCACCACCTTGAAATGAAAAGGAAAATTTGAAGTATGCCTCGCTGCGTTGAGTTTTGCGTATTAATAAAAATATAGGTAACGAAAATCAGCTTATGTAACATATCCCTAATAACTGTATGCAATGCCAACTGGACATATAAAAATGAAACAGGTGTGCTAAGATCACAATCACACCTGTCTTTAAAACTATTTACAAGGTGAATTGCACCCTGGGAAAAAAATTTGTGGTTTATTAGCCACCATAACTTATATAGATGTACAAGATTCAGTACTTCAAAGGTAGGGGAGATCAAGCTCTGTCTCTCTTTGAGTTCAGCCAGTAAGAACATGGTGAGCTCTTGAGGTAAGCCAGGGTTATTTAACACCTGGGCCTCCAGGGGGCAAAATGCCCACTAATAGTAGAGAAGGAAAGGGACCAAAGGAAAAAAAAGGAAAAAAATAATAATAATACTATTAGAAGGTCCCAATACAAAAAAGGCTAAACTCATCCTACAATAGGCAGCCATCTGCTCCCCTCTCTGGACTAAAGATTATATAAGGAAACGAAAGAAAAAGGCTCCCTTTGGGACTGTCTCAAAGGAGATAAAAAACAAACCCGATTGGGGGAGTTCCAAGTTATGAACAATATAATAAATTGCCCACATTAATTTCTGTGTTCCATAGGGCTCATAAATTATTCAGGATTAAAACAGCAATTGGTAAAAATAAATCATGGTGCCCTATATATCCATGGCAAAATTCTATAGCATCTAATTCCTGAGCTGGTGCCTAAACAATAACAGCTGTAATAATATGATTATTTATAGTATTTGTAAAAATATGAACTTATTCAAAAGTAAAAAATAAATTTGCTCTCCCTGTAAGTAGCCAAGGTACGTGAAAGCCCAAGAAACTTTCTAAAGTGAGTTATAAGCAAACAAAAACACTGTCTGAACTGTTCATTGTTGTCCTGTTAAGTAACAATAGGGCATCATTTCTCAACAGTACTTGTTTTGTCCAGCCCAGACAATAACCAAATATATTGGAGTTGCCCAAATAATAAAGAAAAGGATAAAAAGAAAGGGGGGAGTAGGGCAACCAACAGTCTGAGTCTAGACAATGGATATTTCAGTTATCCATGTCGATGCAAAAGGAAAAGTTCCTTGCGGAAAGTTAAAGTAATGTTTAAGTAAGTTTCATGTTACTTATTGATGGAAAGAATGTCGGCTTGGGAAACTCTCAACAGTAACTCGGGAATCAGGGTCATTCTCAAAGCATAACAGTTCAAGCCTTTTTGCTCCTCGTAGACCCTCAAAAGATCACAATGTTAAACCATCTCAACGATGAAAGTAGGAGAGGGACTTTGCTGAAAATCCATCCACTTCCAGCAGTCTTGCAATCTCAGCCAGCCATCCAGTATCAACTATAATCCATACAGAGACTTTCTACTGAGCTGTTTCATGTTCTCTACTGAGCTGATCTCCGCAATGTTGTCAGGCATGTAGAAATCTGCGAGGTAGACTGGGATGAGATTCCCCCACCAATTTTGTCTCCCATAGCAGTCTGCCAGTGGGGAGGCAGGGGATCCACAGGAGCAGGGGGAGTCTCCCTTGGTGTAAACTACAGGCCATGTAGAATCAGCTCCTCCCTTGCTTTGTCTGCAGTTGTGAATTATTTTCAGCCCCCGGATGCTGTACTATCAAGCAGGTAGTGTCATAAATTTATAGCCCTTCTCCTTCAGGGCAGGAAGAATATCAGCATAAGCCCACCTTTATCTCATGGTTTCTGGTGCATGGTTGTTGTCAATGAAAATACAGATCTGTCTGTAAAATACTTTTTGCCTTTGCGACACACACACCTCACAAGTTTAAAAGTACTTGGGATCCCCTATTGTCCCTACTGATGCTGCAGAAATTTTAGGGATCGAATTTTAGCCCTGATTGTATGGGCTCATGTTTTTTTTCTTTTCTGGTGTGTGTAAGAGTAACTTGTTTTTTGTTGTTTTAGAGCACAGACCGGGGGGTTTTGTTTGGTTGTGTGTGTATTTTGCATTGTTTTCTCATATTGTTTTCTTTGTTGTTTGTTTTTTTAATAATGCAGCTACTCATGTATTGTTATGTATTTACCTGTATTCTGCATAAGTATTAATAAAGTATATTGAATTAAAAAAAAAAGAAAAAAATACTTTTTTGCACCACCATGCCATGAGCAAAACTAGTTCCATGGTTGCAAAACTCAGAAAATGGGCAATTATTGATCTGGGGGGCATTTGGCACTGCAGGTTAAGGGCCCACGACCCAGTGGACATGCTCCATTTCAAAAGAGAGTTCAGGGGGTAATTCCAATGCAGTGTGGAGAAGGTTTATCACAAATTATGAGATATGTCCCTCTGATCCCTCCGGAATGCAACAGATCCACATATTTTTATGCCTCACCTGATTCTCCACATCCTCCTAGCGGGTCTGCAGCTGCTCCTGGTGATCCCATAACCTCTGAACGGCATCCTTCATTTCATTGACTATATTCTGTACTGCCATGAACTGTCACTTGGAATCATCTGCCCATGGCTCCAACGTACAGTAGCAACATCTATGTAAAGCTGCTTAACTTCAGAGTGGAATGAAAGTAGCTCCTTGTAAATCGTTTCCAACTTTATTTTTTTAATTTTTAGGAGATTTGGAGTGAGAAGTGTTAGAAATGTCTGATCATTCAACCAAGTCTGCAGAGGCCTGTGACTGCTCTGATTCAGATGCGTCATCTCAGAAATGTTGCTGATCTGCCTTCATTTTGCAAGGTAAAGAGCTTTCTCTGTCAATCCTTGGAAGGGCTACTGATCTATGCCTGTCCAAATGTATTGTCCCGGATTCCCCCCTCTTCCCTCACAAAAGACAGAGACCATTGTTTGTTGTTGTGCTCAGATTGGCAATTAATTTATTTAGATTCATAATTCCATATTCCATTCCAATTCCTTTATTATCATATTTCCAACATTTTGTTTATTCCATCCATATATCAATCTCTGATTATCCTTCCCCCAGGTGCCTTCTTCTTCTCCTTTTCCGTTAGGTAACGATGAAAACTAGACTGCTTTCTCCTTCATCTTCCTTCTCTTCTTGTGTTATTCCTTTTCCTTCTCCCCTCCCCTCCTCCCCCTCTTTTCCCCACTAGCCAGTCTCCAGCTTGCGTTGGATGGCTGGCTTCCCCCTTTATCTAGGGTAGCATTCTCCCTTACTTCAGGGGAGCTCCTTTTCTTTCTTTCCTTCTCTATTTTTAATTTTTTTTTATTTTTCACTGTTTGCCTGTCTCCTCCATTCTATAAATCCCATTGTTTCTGTATTGAACATGTCTATGGCTATGTCCGACAGGTGCACCCTGTCTGACCTGTAAAATTCATCTACCCATTCTTCTACCCCACTCAGTATCACCTGTCCTCCCATCTGCCTTACCAATATTCCAACCATCCTATTCATCTTTCTCCTGGCCCTTTCTACCTCTCTGTGGCTGTGATCTTGCCTCCACACTCTCCTTCGTATCATATCTGACCAGGCAATGCACACTTGTGGCCACCACTGCTGTATTGCTCCTAAGTCCTTTTTTATTTGTAAGTATGTGTCCACCCAAGACCTGCCTGCCGGGTCTTTGCCTCTAGGTGTATAATAATTAGGTCTGGCCTGGGCACTCGTCCTCCGAGTTCTTTTAATGTGGGAAGCAGCTGTGCCCATCTCATCCCCAGTATGCCATGCCAAAACAACCTACACCTTCTCACATCTTGGTATAGCTGCCTTCCCCCAGCCTTCTTCTCTGCTCTCTTTCCAGCCCAATAAATGTAGGAATGGCTGCAGATCCATACTTCCGTGATCCTCCATCTACCTATGGGGTGCAAGCAAAATTCATTGCTATACATGTTCATAGTGTCGTTCCCGCATTCATCCACCCCTTTTTATGCCCCGCCCCACCTTTTACCATTTCTTCCCTCCCCCCCAGCTCTGTGGTTCCAGCCAGGGGCCCTACCTTCCCCTTATTCTATGTTATATAATATATATCTATATAGTTTTTTTTTTTATTTTTTTTTTTATTTCAGTGCTCTAATGTATCTTTTATAACTGGCCGATTGCCAGCGTCCCTTTTCCAGTATCTTGCTCACTGTCTCGCCTGCTGCTCCCCACTGTGAGGCAGCCCCAATCCGCAGGGAATGGGAAGAATAATTAGCTGAGTCTTCTCCCATGAATTGCATGCCCTTTTTAAGTATTGCCATGACTTGGTAGCCAGTCACCCTTCTCCCATCACCGTGTACAAATAATTTTCCTATCCTGTTCCCCTGCTCTGCAGCAAAAACCCACAGAGCCTGTACTGGGCATATTGCACCCTTTGGTTGACCTTTCAGTGTCACCATGCAACCTTTTCCCCCTTGATCTGTCTTAGACCTCCTAATCTTGATCCGTATCTCCGTCACCCCCCAGGTTATGTCATCCCAGTCTAGTCCCCCTTCCTCGTCTTCTCTCCCATGGCCTACCACCTCACTCACTCTCATGGCCCCTGTGAACATTCCACATAAATCGTGTGAAATAGCTGGGCCTCGAGTCTTACAATCTGCATATTGCTGGGAGCACGTCCTTCAGCTTTATAAGCCACTGTTCCCTATGGGCCTCCTACTATCTGCTAGTCCCTGTTTCACCTGCTCCATCCTTGCATCATTCTTCTGATGAGCAATGTTTTTGTCAGGTCCTCCACCCTTTCAGACTGCAGATAAGACTAATCCCAACCAGATATACTCCCATTGTGGTGTGGGCTGTGCCTTTCCGCCACTGCTCCATTGTGAACATTCCCAACTGCTCCTCTGTGAGTGGCCTACTTACCTCCATCTGGTGCTCTGCCCTGAATGTTTGAAACACTCGCCGGCCCTGTCGTAGGCCCTCAGAGTCCGAGGCACCCATGAGCTGCGCAACAACAGTTCTGCTCCTTCCTGCCAACATCCCAGATGTTCATTGGTATGGGTGTTTTTAGTTCTTCCGCTGCTGGTGCCAGCCTCTGAAAATGGTCCAGCTGCAGATGGGAAAGGCTGTCAGCCAGAGTATTGTGTACCCCTTCTATGTGTTGCGCTCTAAATGACATGTTCAGTTGCAATGCCCTTAAAACTAAACATCGTAATACCTGCATGACTGTGTCCGATCTGGCTCCCCTGTTGTTCAACACATCTACCACTGCTCTATTGTCACACCAAAAAGTCACTTTTTGATACCGTAATTCCTCCCCCCAGACCAAAGCACACGCCCATATGGGCATGATCTCTAGCAATGTAATGTCTCTCACCTTCCCCTCCTGCACCCAGCTGGACGACCAGGGTTCTGCACACCATCTACCCCTCATGTACCCCCCATGCCTAGCCCCCCAGCCGCATCTGTGTAGAGATCGAGGTCTGTGTTGTATAGCCACTCCTCCTGCCAGACAGAGCACCCATTGTGCTCCCTAAGGAATTCTTCCCAAATCATAAAATCCTCCTTGACCCCGCGCGTCAGGTCCACCAAGTTATGTGATCTGGTGACCCCTGCTGTAGCCCTGGCTAACCTCTTTGTAAATGTCATCCCTGGCCCGATGGCCCTGCAGGTGAAGTTCAAATGCCCCAGCACCTGTTGTACCAGTTTTAGCTGTACCCATCCCCTGCTGGTGTGTAATTGGATTAGTTCCTTCAGCTTATTGACTTTTTTGCCCGGTAGTCTAAATACCTCGTTCGGGGCATCTATCTCAATCCCCAGAAATTCCATAATCCTGCTGGGCCCTTCTGTTTTTTCTGGAGTTAGTGGTACCCCTAACTCCTGACACAATTCCTGGAATTTACCCAGCATCATTTGTGTCTCCCTTTTTCCTCTTCCAATGAATAGGAAATCATCCAGATAATGGATGACCATCCTATAACCTGTTTTTTCTTGAAATATCCACTGCAAAAAGGTGCTGAAAGCCTCAAATGTAGCACATGCTGTGGAACAACCCATTGGCATTGCTTTGTCAAAATAATATTTTCCCCCACTTTTGAAACCCAATAGATCCCAGTCTTCCCTCTTAATTGGAAGCAGTCTGAAAGCAGACTCAATGTCCATTTTGCCATCCATGCCTCCTCTGTGGCCTGGATCATTCGGACCGCATCCTCTAGTGTCGCAAAAGTCACCTTACTGTGTTCCTCACTGATGAAATCATTCACTGACTCCCCTTCTGGATAGGACAGGTGGTGAATCACTCTGTATTCCCCCTCCTATTTCTTGGGTACCAGACCCAATGGTGAGATCTGCATGCTTTGCAATGGGGGTTTTTTAAATGGGCCCTCTACCCTACCCGCTGCTACTTCCTTCTCTGTCTTCTGTCTCAGTACCTCCTCCTTCTTCCCTTTTACTGACCCGAGGTTGCTGGCCTCCATTGCTCACCTAGGTCCCGTAAACTGTAATGAAAAACCAGTGCTAAAACCCTTCAAAATCATATCCCGCACTCTTGTGTCTGGATATTTGTCCATGTAGCCTGACCATACCTTTGGTTTGATGGGGGTTCTGGCCATCCCAAACTGCTCCCTACCCTGTCCCCCGCCCTTCACCCTTGGCCCCTCTCTCTCATCTTGCCTGACCTCTCACCCTTCAGTGGCTCTGTCCCCCCCATTCGCGTTCCCCCCTACCCTGTTCTCCCCTGTTCCATGTTTGGCCTCTAAACCCTTGGCCCTCTCAAAAACTGTTGGCCTGTTCCTTTCCCCATGCCCTTGTGCCCCTTGGCCCCATGTAGTTCTACATTTGCTTCCAGGGTGGCCCCCCCGCATCTTGAGCACGCATGCTAAAAGTGACATTGAGGCCAGGAACAAAAGGCTCTGTTATAAGCCCAGCAGCATCTCTGGGTCCCAAAACCCTTCTTGCTCCATTCCCCTTCGGGCGCGGACTGATCCATGACGTAATCCGTCCACAAATCTATCTGCTTGGTGTCCCGTCTCACGTCCCCAAATGTTGCCATTCTCTGCCTAAAAGATTCATCATAGTATAACCACCCCATCCCGCCCTTTGCCTTTGCCTTCTGTATTATCAGGGAATAAGTAATGAGCGGGATGCCTAACTCCAGCCTTTTTTCCATGACAATGGCTGAGAAAGTGACGAAACCTAGGAACCATCTATCCCAAGTCTTCCCTTTTGTGAACTTATCCTCCTCTTTCTTCCCTAAAAGAACTATAGCTGCTGCCATCTCACTCTTACTTAAGCCCTCAGCTTCCTTGTACTTGGCGGTGGCCTCGTGGCTCACCAAAGTGAATATGTCCACATATTCCCCTTTCCAAATTTTTTCCTTCGTGGTCAGCGGCACATGCTCGCCTATCCTCATTCCAGGCGCACCTATCTCTCTTGTCCCTTTTCCCTCTCTCTCCATTCCCTGTTCTTTCCTTTCTGGCCCTTCTTTCTCCCTCCTGATCTCTGCCAGCGCCGATTCCATCTGCCCTATACCTCCTGCCCCTAATGCTGTTATAATTTGCCCTATATATTCTTTTATACTGTCACCCACTGTGCTGGATGTGTTACCTGTGACCTTGTCTGGGCCATCCTGCCTGGAGTCTTCTAAGGTTCCTCTTGCTTCTCCCAGTGGCTGAGGAGGAGGGTGAGCTACTGGGTTTTGCAGCGGGAGCAACGCATTCTGGGCATCGCGACTGGGTTCAACCAGGGAGATCCCACACAGATCTGGGTGGGGTACCGGTGACACAGTGACCATAGGCTGCAGAGGTAATGGATCCGCCATCTTGGCAGGCCCCGCTACCACCAGTGGTGCCTTCCCGGTACCATGTGGCCCTCTGGCTGGTCGTTTTCCCTTGCCACCCTTTCCTGGGCCCGCCTTTCTCTTTTCCCCAGGTCTTCCTGGTTCCTCTCCCTCCACCAGTTCCCACATCCTGTTTGCTTTTTCCGCTAATTCCATTATAGCCTTGTAAGCCTCCTCTTTTGATGGCCTGCTCTTCTTTGGTGCCATTGTCCTCCTTCTCTTTGCTCTGTGAAAACAACTACGAGAAGAAACAAGGTTAATTGTACTGTATATCTGTCCCATCCGGAACATTTTTTTAACCTTTCCGCTGCACCCCCCTGCCCCATTATGCAGCCTGGCCATCAGTCAAGGTCCCAATCTCTCTTGACCAGTTCCTTGCCACTCTCCGTCACCCTTTTGTGTCCAATCCAGTACTCCATTCTCCATCCATGGCAACCCCAAATTGTTGTACCCTGCTGTCTGCCTTGGGACTTCCCCTTGATCACAAAACCCCCCCCACCCCTTAACCTTTTCCCTTACCCCAGGCGCCTCTCACTGGCCCATTATCATCCCTCCAATGCTCCTTGATAATCCCCCCCGTGGCAAAGAGATTAGGGTCTCCCCTCCTGCCCTCGCTTTCCCTTGTTTTTTGGTCTTTATCCAGGCCTGTTCTCCCTCCTTTCCCAATGTCTCATAACCGGCCAACATAAAAGGGGACTTTGAAGAGAAAGATCCCCACTTCAGAGAAACGAGACCATGTTTCTGCAAAAAACTCCCCCATATGGTGTGTACCAGCCCACCACTCATGCCATGCTCTCTAAGCAAATCTCGAGACTCTATACTTCAAAGAAACACACCAACATGCTGCTATCAGTAGCCGAATATTGAAAGTGCTGTATTTTGGGTGGCAGACCCACAATGAAGAAGGTACAAATAAAAACCCACCCTCAAGATTGACAAAATCCAAATGCAGGCCCAAACCAGAGCCAGCCCCTGCAAAATTACTGCTCCCTCACGATGTAAAATATATGGTGCTCAGAAGGCAATCAATCATTTTGTTCATAACCCGGTGCTTCGACTTAACAAGAAATCTTGATGAGGGTCACATTAAAACTGGCCTTTTACAGTACCCACCCTGCAACAGAGGGCGCCTCATTGCCATACCCATCGCAAACCTCGGCAAACGCTACCTGTGTGGCATGTGACGTCACCGCGTAACCCGTACTGCAGGCCTCTCCTGGCCTGCTGTGCCGCTCCTGACCACCAGACAATTCCACCTCACTGAAAAGCGGGCGCACGCGTCTGTGGACCCCCCCCACATTGCTCATGCCTTGCACTACGCCTCTCTTACCTTTCTGGCTCCTCCTGGCCTCAAAGCCTCTGTCAGGCCTCATAATCCCCTTGGCAGCTTAAAAACGCAAGGTCCCCATCGCACCGGACATATCCTAATCGACGCGAGTGTCTTAATTGACCAAAGTGGCGTGTGACGTCACGCCGGCTATCCTCTGATTCCAGCCTCACTAGGTCTGCTCCTCAACCCCTTACCACTATGGAAAAATCCCCACCACAGTTATCACAGGCAGAAGTGGACAAAATGTTGTAAAGTGCACCCCTCAATTAAGTCTGCACTAGCATTCAAACGGTCCACCCCAGCCATCACAGGGAGAAACGGACAAAAATGCTGTAAAGTGTACCCCCCCAATTAAGTCTGCGCTAGCATTCACACGGTCATGATCACCAACAAAACATTCTCCCCTCCAATGGTAGCTGATAAGGATAACACGCCACATGGTCTCGGCCTACTCCCACTCCCTCATCCGAAAACCAGCCTCTTCGAGACAGGAAATCACATTGTTATAGGCAAAAAACAAAACAAAGCCAGTAAACCAGCCTAACGCAGCCATTAGCCACAGAAAAGATGCCCGCCCTGTGGCCCCGGCCTGCTCCCGCTGTCTCCTTTCCCAAAGCCTCTTCTAGGCCCCACACAGCCTTTGGATGCCGGAAAGACGCCCGCCATGTGGTCCTATCTTGCTCTCGCTGTTTCCTTTTCCCGGAGTCTCTACCAGGCCTCCCATTCATCCCCATAAATGCCCCAATAAAGGGGCAAACCATTATTAAATGTGGGTTCGGTCAGCATTTTGAACCATCTCTCCTGTAAAGGCATAGTATTCTGTGCATCTCATGAGTCAAACCATCCATCCTTCGCACTACCCAGAGAAAACAAACAAGGAAAGATTTTTTTAGCATTGACACACAGCGCGCTGCATACCTGGGCCTGGCTAGAGATTTCCTCACCCGCTTCGAGGTCCTCCAGGGCATCACAGTTTCTTCTACAGGAAGCAACCCAGCACCACAGCCTCCCAAAATGCTCAAACCTTCCAGTCTTTCACAGCGCCCCGGTGGCGCGTGCAATCTCTCCCAGATCGTCTCCCCTTGGCTTGCATCTCCCTCTCCACTTAGCATTTTGCTCCCTCTTGTTCCCGGGACCCCTCCTATTCCTTATCTATATGCTGTACACCCTTATTCTTAAAGCTGTATCTGTCTACACCCCCGTTCCTCTCCTTTTTATTATTTTTTTTTTCTTACCTGGTGCCCAAAACTCAAAGAATTCTGCCAATCTGACTTGCTGTAGTTGTTGAATCAAAACTCCAACAAAAGTGGCTGAGGCCCCCTTGTGCTGTCCCTTAAGTACCTCCCTTTTTTCCCTCCCCTTCCTGTTTGCCTGCCCATTGTTCTGGCCCCTTAGCCTCTCCCCTTCCTCCCCCTCCCCTTCTGAGCACAACCATCCTAAGCATGAGGGAAGGGGTGCACCAGGACAGCCTGGTCTGCCCTTTTAAAGGGGTAAACTCCATTATAGGCTGCAACTGGTGTGGATAAAACCAGTTTTCGGGGAGTATTTAGCGAGGAGCTCTAAAATCAAGCTGCCATCTTGGAGGAGAAGCAACTGGAAGTCTGCAGCTGTCATTTTCAAAATCTTGGTCAAAATGTTTTTTTTACATCCCAAAAGATGATTTCGTGATCCCTGCACAGAATCACCTTTTGAGCAGGAGCTGAACATTTTCTTTGCTTTTGTTCATGAGGTGGGGTCATAAGAAGGTTATGTTGAAAATTTGGTGTAAAAATATTAAAACTAAACAAAGTTATGGGCTTATGTTGAGTTTTGCAAACACAGGCTTGTATGTTCAGTAATATTCAATGTTTTAACCCCAAATTTTCAACATAACCATTTCTTTACAGCATCTCATGAATGTGGTAGCTGTTATTTTTCAACTCCTACCCAAAATGTGTTTTAGCATCCCAATAGTTTATTTCACAGTCCCTGTGCAAAATCATCTTTTAGCCAAGAGTTGAACATTTTCTCTGCCTGTCTTCATGAGGCAGGTTCATAACAAGGCTACGTTCAAAATTTGGTGTAAAAATATTAAGAAAGTAATTTACAGTATTTTTTACCCCAAATTCCTCAGCGGCAGCCCTACCTGCTGTGGCCAGAATTTTTTACATAAATTACTTTTACAGTTTCAGAAACACGAACCAGGAAATGACTGTCTACGGTGGCTGCTGAGGGACATGCTCACTCCCAGTCAGTCAGCCATTTAGTATAAATCAAAGCAAAAAAGTGATCTAAGAAAACAAAGGTTTAAAATAAATTATTAAACAAAATGATACACAAAAAATGCTTTCTGCATCTTGGTAGGGGGGCAGCAAATACCACACTAAATACGTCATCCTAAATGTGACATGCTCACTCCTGCTGGCTGTAACTAAGTAAGAAATACTAAAAAAAAAAAAAAAATGATGTTGAGTGTTTGTGTTGGTGGGTAGTGCAGACACAGAGAGACATCAACATTCTGTAGTGACTTTTAAGTAAAGAGCTGCATTCCAACATAAGGACTACTTTTTCTTTCTTCTACTGATATAATCATATTTTCACTGTTTTTATGTACATTTTCTGTGCATTTTTTTAATTAACATCTTTACTGGGGGCCCATTTTATAAGCACAATAACACACTCTAAGGTATGGGTAATGGCCTTATAAGAGCACTTCCTACATGCTAAAGACACTCATCATAAGTGCCTCATGCCTCATAACACACCTGGCGCGTGCTCTTATCAGGGCATAACCCACTCTTCATCATGTGTTATTGCCTACCTATCCCTCATACCACCATGACTATTAGACTTTTCTTTGAGCTCTAAGTATCTTCACAGATCTTGAGTCTGTAAAGCTTTGTACATAAGGCACATGTCACCTCGTAATCTTCTCATCTCCAGACTATGCAGATTCACTTCCATTGGTCTCTCATCATAAGATTTTCCCCTCATTCTTCCTACCATTCTGGTCACTTGTATCTGGATGCCTACCAGTAGTTTTGCATCCTTTGTATACTGTAGTGCCCAGAACTGGCTGCAGTACTCTGCATGTGGTCTTACCAGTGAACTATATAGTGGAAGAATCACCACCCAATTCCTGCTACTGATGTTTCTGCCTATGCATCCCAACACCATATAACTTTTCTTTGCCACATGCTTACAGTGGGTACTGAACTTGACCTCATTCATAATCATGACCCCCAGATCCCTGTCTTCTTCAGTCTCTCTTCTTCCTTCCCATAAGGCTTTTATATTACTATTGGATGTTTCTTTCCCAGATGCATGATGGTAGACTTAACAATAATAAAACTTAGTTTTAGACCTAGCTGCCCATTCTTCCAATTCTTTACAGTTTTGTCTGATGGACATGACTCCCTGCTCACTATCCACTATAATCCCAACCTTCGCCTTGTCCCCAAACGTTTCCATTCAAGCACTTCCAGTACACTTCATAGATGACACATACAAATGAAAGAGGATAGTTCCTAGCACTGAACCTTGCCACACCTCACACATCATTTGGCCCCAACTAGACGCATGCCTCTGGATTGTTACTTTTTGGGTTCTTTCTGCCAGCAAAGATCTAATCCATTCTTCTATACAGTATTGGCTTACATTCCCATACTTGCAATTTCTTCTACCAATTCTCTTTCAGAAACCATATCAAAGGTTTTGCTATAATCTAAAACAGCAGTCTGGTTCACACAGAGAGTGATCACCTGGTGGAACTCACTTCCAGAGGGTGTAATATCATGTCAAACAATAGATAGTTTTAAAACTCATTTAAATAGCATTTGAAAGCAAGCAGCATTCAGGGATCTCTCCATCGAGAAATGATGGGATTATAATGGACACCACAAATCTATTTTGCTTGAAAACCTTTCTATAATTCCTATGAAATGTAACGGATTCACTGGTAGTTCTTTGTCTATAGCCTTACTGAGTGGCTCGAAGAATCTAATTAAGTTAGTCTGGTAGAGTTTACCCTATCAGCACCCATGTTGTGTACAATCACTAATAATACTCTTTCTTATCTCTCTCTTACACTTCTTAGCAAGCTTTTTATAGATGTTCCAATAGTCATCATTGCTACCTTTCTTTGCCTTGTTATAAGCTGTTCACTTCAATCTCAATAGTCTTTTAATTTTTCCATTTAGCCATGATGGTAATTCCCCTTGTTACTATATTTCACATTTGCCAGTATATATTCCAGCATCAACCTTTTGTCATCATGTACTGTAGATCATTTTTGCAGATTTGCAAGCTTATTGATATGTTTCTTGTGTGTATCAACTGTGGTGAGCTCTGAGTAATGAGATAGCAACTGGAATGTTAAAACTTCCTAGAGATAGTGTATTCCTCCCCACACACAAACACGGTTTTAGAGACAAGTGATGCTTTGTGTTGGATATGAAGCATCAGATTACATCTGTGTTTAGAGAAGGCACACAAATTGAAACATATCTGTCTTCTTGCATCCTTTATGCATCTTGCATATTATTTATACTCTCGATAATCAGCATTTAAATTAATTCATCTCTTTCCACTCATTACAACAATAACATTACTTCAATAACACACATATACTGCCAGGAAGCTCACACAAGAGAAGCTGCCTATCATTATGGGATTCTAGTTTAGCTGGCTCGGATATCCAAAGTGTTGATTGCTGTTAGGAGGTTATGTTTACCATTACCAGAATTGTATCCATTTCTTAAAGCTGACAATGTGAATCAGTGATGCAACCCTATGCTGTTTCAAACTATTTCATGCACTTGGCCAGATCAGGCACCTGGAAGTTGAGTATAGTAGAAGGCTGCAGCCTGCCTCCATATCCAGGTACTCTGCATCTTATTCTTGTAGATTTTAATAGGAAAACATTTAGAGACTTTGCTAGTCAGCTTATTCCCCCTGCCTCTCCCCACTTACACGTACAATTGTGCATGCCCATTATGCTTTTGAGACTTTTAATTGTATGTGTGTTTCCAGAAGCCACACACATTGGCATGTACAGTGGCACCAGCCAGGATGCAACATAATGATGCTGCAGTATATCACAAAATGCTGCAGTATGCTGCTGGGAACAATGTAATTCAATAAAGGAATAATGCATGACAGGGTGTATGTAGTGCTGGGATAGATCCGCCTGGGGTGATTAGGCACGAGGCCGGGCAGTCGCGAACTCGCCCAGAAAGTTATTCCTACGACACCCTGGAGTGCGATATTCCTAATATCCAATAGCTCTCCTATAATAAAATACAAATAAAAAAGATTAAAATATGTTTAAAAGTATTTTTTAGTAATTTCTTTACTGAGTAGGTATACATGGAGGACAAATAGTCCTGCTGGCTGTATTGTTTGCCCTGTAGATGGTTTTGCTGTTTTTTTTTACCAGACAGTAGGCTGCTTGTATGTCACCCCCCCCCCTCCACACAGCTGTTTCCTTCCATAGAGGTTTGATTGAACCAGTCCTGGTGCCGGGTGAAGATGTTTGATTTTTAATTATGTGAATGCTGAGGAGCGAGGGGCGAGCAGCAGTGAAGCCGTCCTGCTGCTCCTGCCTCCTCCCTGCCTTCCGCTTTTTTAGATTGTTTTTAGGGAGGAGGGCTCATCTTTGTGTTGTGGTGGTAGAGATTAGATGTTTTTTTTTTTTTTTTTTTAGCGTGACACAGTAGGGACGGGGAAAAGAAAGTAGTTTGAAATTGGGGACAGGAGTATGATCTGAGCAGCGAGGAGCTATGCTAGGGAAAGTGAAGCCGTTCGGCCGGTTGCTCACTGCCACATTTCCTGTTATGTTAAACTGGTGGCTCTGCTGGCAACATTGTCTTGTGTATGTGCTACAAGAAAAAAAATTGGGGTAAAACAACAGTGTGTGGTAAGTGGGCAGTCCACAATGTGCTTTGTAAGAGATGTGCTCAGTGCATTGGGGCACATAGGGAGTGAGAGCTGCGAAGCGGGGATTGCCGTGAAGCCGATCGTAAAGATGGCTTTCACTCAGCTCATTTTCTTTTTTTATGTTATGGGGGAAAACATTATTTGGAGGAATGTGCGTGAGGGTTGTCGGTTACAGTGCTGGGCACTGGAAACAATACCTTTGCTGGGAGCATTGAAGGATGACAGCGTCGGCCATGGACTGATTTTATTTTTTACATTTTAAGCGGTCGTAAGTGTGCTGGGACTGGATCCGTGATGTTATGCTGGGATAACATCACGGGTGCAGTCCCAGAGGGATCAATCAGAGCCCAGGAAATTTTCTTGCCATTGTATAATGGCAAGTAAGCTCTCTCTTTTCCTTCAATAGTTTGTGATATGTCATTTATTGCAAGTTACTGCATTGCCTCAAAGCTAGCTCTAATATAGCTGCCTTCTGTTTAGATTTTAAAGATTATTGTTACATTTAGTGTGTATGAGTCAGCTGTGATGAGGTCTAAGTAGAGAGAGATGGCAAGTAGAATGCAGTCCTGCTGAAACTTTCCTTAATCAGTTTACATCCCCCCAACACACACACACACAAACACACATGGATTTGCTTACCCATGATGTTTCATACTGGGTTTGAGACTTTTGACTGCATGTGTGTTTAGAGAAACCACAAAAATTGTAAGGCATCAGCTTTTTGGATCATTTATGCATCCTACATATTGTTCTACTCCTTTCCATCAACATTTAAAATACTTAACCTCTTTCCATTCACAACACCAATAAAAAGTCTTCAGTTTTATATATATATACTGTATATGATGTTGAGAAGTTGAACCATCTTTAATTGCCTGTCCTTAAGGGATTCAGCATTAGCTGACTCTAGAATCCTAGGTGTTGACCCTAGCTAGGGATTACTTTTACCATGCCAGATTTCACCACTTTGTTGAAGTTGATGATGTGACAACTGTTTTGTAGCCCTGTGCTGTCTTACATTTTGTTGTGCATTTGGTCAGATCAGGAACCTGAAGGTGGTGAACAAGGCTGCAGCTTTTCTCACTAGTCAGGTAATCTGTATCTTTTTTTTGGGGGTTAGAAAGAAAAAAGATTAGGCATTTTGTGAGTCCGCTCATCCCCCCCCCCAAACACACACATGCAGTTTACATTCCCAGTATGCTTTTGACACTTTTGATGATGTGTGCTTTTACAGAAATCATACAAATTGGAAGGTATCTGCCTACTCTTTTGTGCATTTTCTTAGGTGCATTAGCTCATATCATCCTGCATACTCTATTGTATACATTTTAAAGATTAGTGTTACATTTTGTGTGTGGGAGTTGACTGTGGTGAGATCTGAGTGGAGACATGGCCAGCAGAATGTAATGCCTGTTGGGAGAGCTGATACACAAATCTCCCCCACAACAAATGTGCATACCCATGATGCTCTGCACTTTTTTGTTTCTTTAGAACACATCACTATTTATTGGAAAGAGTTTCAAAAACCAAACACATTGTAAGTTATCTGTCTTTTTTATTTGCATTCTACATACTGCCTGTTTTGCAAACTGTGTATTTTTATCATACACGTCATTCTGGTTTTATGTGATAGGAGTGACTACTAATAGTAGCTGATCACATAAAGAGACAGAACATGGCGACAACACATTACACCAACCGTCGCAAATAGTGACGGTCACTTAGTACAAGAACAAAAAACTTATCATGTGTATTTTTATGAGGGGGGCTATAATCAACTCCATGGGGAAGGGGGCATGGACTTAGGGGAAAAAAAACAACAACAAAAAAAAACTCCAACATTTCTACTGCTGGGACTAGACCTGAACCGTGGTCACTGGCTTCAGGAGTGGTAGAGTATACAGCTACTCTAAATGGCCAGCTTGGCAGGGCTTGGCCAAACATGGTCCTATAACCTGCTGTAGTGAGTGTAGCTCCCTGCTACACTCGCTATACAGGATACAGTGACCTTTTTCACCTGTTGCTGTACTTTAAAGCATTATTATTGAGTCACTCATATTGAGCCGCTCAATAATAGATGCTCATATAGGGTGCTACCGTCATTCTGTTAATGCTATGTATGAAGGACTTATTTCAATAGGCTACCTAGTGAAAAACAAATCTGATTCTCTGTGGCTGGCACTGATTGCACAAGCTGATTGTTTACTGTTGTGAGATGTTGGAGATCAAGGACATTATTACTCATTTTATTCCTACAATCCCGGAAATGGAATGAAAGAAGTTATGTAAAAATAATATATATATATAAATATATCTATATCTATATCTATATCTATATCTATATCTACTATATATATCTATATCTATATATATTATAGCGGCATGGTGGTGCCACTAGAGTTAGGGTTGAGTACTCCAGTTAAGGTTAAAGTGTGAAATTTTCCACTTTAATAACTTTGCCACCATATGACAGAGTTACCTGAAATTTGGCAGACACAGAGCAGTACCATAGATCTTGGGATCTGACAAGTTTTGTACCAGTCAGATATATAGTTGTGGAGTTATCAAGCAACATACTGTAGCACATTAATGCTTTTTTGCACATTCTTTGCTTGTGCCTACAGGTTGCACGGTTTGTGTGACTAGTCCAAAAACATCAGGGAACATGCAACCAGGGTCCCCATTATACCTTTTGAAGATTTCATGAAAAAATATTAAACTGTTCAAAAGTTATTCAAAAAACAAGTTTCCCATCATAGTCAATGGGAAAAGTTAACAAAGAGTTCGACAGTGTCAGGAATGTGGATTTTAGTGTCGCAAATGACCCCTGCAGTGTCGCAAATCTGCCATTTTGTTTTCAGTTACTGATCACAGAAATGCTTGGCATTTAAAATTGGGACCATCTAGGGACACAATTTTTTTTGTGTTTACTTAGTCGGACCCTGAGGATGCTAGGCATGTCTTTTTTTTTGGGGGGGGGAGGTAAACACCCCAGCAATATGTTTTTGAAATTTTTGGGAAAAGCAGTGTCACAAAGTAGTGTCAAACCTACGATACTTTCATGATGTTTTTTGCGAAAATGTTGTGTTTTGCGACACTACTATGTGACACTATGGGCAAAATAACAGGAATTCTTTGCCACCCTGCTGCAAAACACTGGTTTGGTCTTTTGGGCTGAAATTTGGAGGGAAGAAAGCCAACATCCCACAGATGTGCCTTATACTGGTTTGGTGATAGAATATTGCATGGATGCCAAGTTACCATTCTCCAAAATTGATGCTTTTTCCCATAGACTAATATTGCGTTGTCCGCCGTGCCTTTTGGAGCACGTTTCTCAGAAACACTTTGAGATACAGACTTTTCATCACAAAAATGCTTAGCCCACCACTAAGAGGCTAAATGCAAAATTAGCCAAGAAAGTCATAAATAATATGAAATTTTACTTTTTTTTTTACATCGTATGGTTCCTGAGATATAAGCAATTTAGTATTCCAAGTGCTCATTTTCTGTTCCAAGGCCCATTATTATGCATACATTCTTCGTACTCACTGTGTTTCTCCATGCAGCTGTTGGGGAAAACCAGGGTGTATGCTTCTGTTACTGTTACAGTTAACGTTTCCACTTGCATTTCCTTACCCATTTGCGTTGGCGTTCTCGTGTACGCCACCGTGCGTTACCCTTTGCATTTTCATTTGCACTTGCATTTGCATTACTATACCATTTGCATTTCCACTACTGTTTGAGTTTGCATTTAGAGTTGTGTCACTGTGCACATTTCCATTTGCGTTTGTGACTGCCCTTCCATTTGCATTTGTGTTTCCATTTCTCTTTTGTTTGGCATCATTGTTGCTGTTACCATTACCATTTGCATTTCCAATTGTGTTACCATGACCGTGCGCATTACGGTTTGAGTTTCTGTATGCGCTTGCATTTGCGTTTCTGTTTCCTTTGCCGTTTTTGTTGTTGTTACCATCACCATTTGCGTTTACAATTGCGATACTGTGACCGTGCGTGTTATGGTTTGTGTTTCCATATGTGCTTGCATTTGCATTTCTGTTTCCTTTATTGTTATTGTTGCTGTTACCTTTACCATTTGCGTTTCCAATTGTGGTACCATGACTGTGCATGTTACGGTTTGCATTTCCGTATGCGCTTGCGTTTACATTTCCATTTCTGCTTCCTTTGGCGTTACTGTTGCTGTTACCACTACCATTTGCTTTTCCAATTGTGGTACTGTGACCATGTGCGTTACCTGTTGCGTTTTTGTACGTGCTTGCATTTGCATCTCCGTTTGCATTACTGTTCACCTTGGCATCACTTTGCGCTTCTGTTTCTCTTACCATTTGCAATACCATTTACATTTGCATCATCTTGTGCGCTACCATTTGTGCTTGCATTTGCATTGCAGTTACCATTACTATGTGACAAAAAATCACATGGTGGGACCGTGGGGCCCGAAGGGCCTGCGCTACCACCACCACATTCCATTCACTATTTATAGTCCTTATTCTCAAAAAGAAGGGAACTTCATTGTAAAAAAAACTCCATTTAATGCATCAGTTATGGTTGTTCCACAGTGACAAAAGTGAGGAAATTCAATGTTAGGTTTAAACCCCTTGCACCCGCCCACCCTCAACTGGCATCCGGGTGTGTGTTGGGGTCATTGGTCCTAACTCTCACCCCATTCTCCTATACTTCACCACCTCAGCTTGCTTACACATGGGATGGGGTGAGAGTTAGGACCGATGACCCAATGCACACCGAAGCCAGTTGAAGTGAGAGTGAAGCAAGGAGGTTTCAACCTAACATCGATTTCTTTGCTTTTTGTCGCTGTGGAACAACCCTAACTGATACATTAAACAGAGTTTTTTTGTAATGAATATATATGTGTGTGTATGTGTGTGTGTGTATATATATATATATATATATATATATATATATATATAAATAAAGACAAAGAACCTCCTGTGCGCCAAACACTGAGGCAAGGGTTACCCTAAAGGGCATTTGGCTGGGAAGCCAAGTTTCAAGAAAATACAAAATCACACATGCCCCCACAATGCAAAGCATCATGGGCTGCGTATGCAAATCACCAAAGAATGTTATGCTGGTCCAACTTTAAGCAGAATTGCATGGTGCTGAAAGGCCTCTCACACAGTTTGCAAAGGGTGCTAACAGAAGACATAGACACGTGTTTGGTCTTACCAGGACTCATCAGTATGCCTCGTCTGTTTGACACCCCAGTGGAATGGACCAGCTACCCTTAAGGCAGTGTGCCTTGAATATATTGTGGTGAACCCATTAAAATAAAAAACTATTTAAAAGACAAAGAACCTCTGTGTGCAAACACTGAGGCCGTTAATGTTCCAGTGTATGCCTCTGTGGCCATTACCGTTTACGTTTTCGTTTGCACTTGCATTTGTGTTACTGTTACCATTTGCATCTCCACTACTGTTTGTGTTTGTATTTCAGTTTGCGTCACCATGCGCATTACCATTTGCGTTTGCAGCTGCCCTTCCATTTGCATTTGCGTTTGTCTTTCATTTTGCATCATCATTGCTGCTACCATTACCATTTGCATTTCCAATTGCTCACCTTGCCTGTGCATTACGCTGCGTTTCCGTAATGGCGTTTGCATTTCGCGTTCTGTTTTTCTTTTGACGTTATTGTTTCTGTTACCATTACCATCTGCATTTACAATAGTGGTACTGTGACCATGCACATTACGGTTTGCGTTTCTTTACGTGCCTGCATTTGCATTTCTTTTCTGTTTCCTTTGCCGTTATTGTTGCTGTTACCATTACCATTTGCATTTTCAATTGCAGTACCTTGACCGTGCGTGTTATGGTCTGCATTTCTGTACTTGCTTGTGTTCACGTTTGTGCTTCTGTTTCCTTTGGTGTTATTGTTGCTGTTACCATTACCATTTGTGTTTACAAAAGTGGTACCGTGATCGTGCGCATTACGGTTTGCATTTCTGTATGCGCTTGCGTTTGTGTTTCCATTTCTGTTTCCTTTGTTGTTATTATTGCTGTTACCATTACCATTTGCATTTACAATTACGGTACCGTGACCGTGCATATTATGAGTTGTGTTTCCATACATGCTTGTGTCTCTGTTTACATCACTGTTCGCTTTGGCATAACTTTTTGCTTGCATTTCTATTAACGTTTGGTTTACCATTTACATTTGCATCACCATGTGCGTAACCATTTGTGCTTGCATTTCCATTGCCATTACTGTTACTATGTGACAAAAAAATTACATGGTGGGAGTGCGTTGCCCAAAGGGCCTGCTCTCCCACCACCACAGTCCATTCACTATTTATAGTCCTCATTTTCAAAAAGAAGGGAAATTCATGGCAAAAAAATCCATTTAATGCATTGGTTAGGGTTGTTCCACTGCGACAAAAGTGAGGAAATTTGGTGTTAGGGTTGAAACCCCCCCCTTTCACCAAGCCAGCCTGCCCCCCCCAAGTGGCATCAGGGTGTGCGTTGGGGTTGTTGATCCTAACTCTCACCCCATTTTCCTATGCTTCACCACCTCAGCTTCTTTACACATGGAATGGGGTGAGAGTTAGGGCTAATGACCCCAATGCACACCCCAATGCCAGTTGGGGTTAGGCTGGGGGGTGAAAGGGGGGCTTTCAACCCCAACACTGAATTTCCTCCCTTTTTGTCACTATGGAACAACCCTAACTGATGCATTAAATGGAGTGTTTTGCCATGAATATATATATATATATATATTTCGTTACTTTGACATCTCTTGGCATCTTTTGTATTCTGTTTAATGGTAATGCATACTTTGTTGAATAAATAGTATAGAAATTACATTTATGTAAGACAATTCCATTTCCTCTTACAGCCCTGCACAAAGGTCTGCATACCAACAATGCCTTGCAGGGGTCATATGCTGTAGAATACATACATATGCATTGAAGAGTCACAGAAAAAAGGAAATTCAAGTCAGCTTATTCCCTCCCCCCCCCCACACACAAACACACACAAATGTGCATGCCCATTATGCTTTTGAGGCTTTTGAATGTATGTGTGTTTCAAGAAGTCACACAAATTGGAACGTACAGTGACACCAACCAGGATGTAATGCAGTAATTCTGCAATATGTCTGCAAGTTACTGCGTTGCATCATGGCTGGCTCCACTGTAGGTATGGAGGGGTTACACCAAGAGCATACATTGTAAAATAGTGTCTTGGTTCTCTGTATCTGGCAGGGGTAACACAATCTGATTGATCACTGTTGTCCTTTGTTGATGATCAAGCAAAATGAACCTCATTATTACCCCACAACCCAGAATATGTAATGGAGTAAAAATCTGAAAAAAGTTTTGAGGAGATTGAAAAAAAAATCAGGGCAAGGTGAGAAGACTAGCATTGCAATTCTCAGTAGTACTGGTACTTTTATCAAATACTTGTAGTGTGTGACCTGTAGAATAGTGTACAATTCATATAGTGTTTTTCAAATACTGTATCCCAAAGTGATTTGCAAGCAGTTCATTTTCACAAAATAGCCTAACTCAGAAGATGCTTCTCATTTCCTCTTGTGGGACTGTTTCTGCTTGGGACAGCTTGCCACCTCTCAGTAGCATTGATATTTTAACTTAATTTAATTTCTATGGGATCCAAAATAGATTCTGTATTTAATTTATTCTCTGTACCATTTGAATAATAAGCAATAGTTTTTATCCCTTCTTTATGTGGAATGTCTGTATTAAGGCTTTTTATATCACAAGTACCTCAAATTATGTTTTCATCAATTGCACAGGCCTTTTAAAGGGAACCTTTTTCATGTGACAGTGCTAGACACTAGTAAAGTATGGCATTTTGTCAATGGAAGCAAATTGTCTGGTTTACTCTATTCTTCTGTATTTCGAGAATTGACCTTCCCCCCCCTCAGGTTCAAGGCAACATTCAAATGAACAAAAAGGGAATATACAAATGGTTGCAGAAGGTCAGCATTTCATTGGAGTTTTGTTGTCCAATCATAAGGTGGTGTTTGTATCCTTTATTGGAGGCAGCATAGCATAGTGGGTAAGAGCACTAAGCTGAAAACCTCGAGACCTGGGTTTGAATCCCACAGCCCCCACTTGCATACTATGTGGCCCGGAGCAAGTCACTTAATTTCCTGGTGCTCCCAGGTTGGACCTGGAAACAAGCTTTGGCTTAGTGTACCTTTCCTAGTTAAACAATTTCTCCTTTTCCCCTTTTGAAATGCAAGAAGCTGATGAAGCACATTAAGATGTGATTTATTAAAAGTAATTAAGCGCAGTAGCTTTTTTATGCCAAATGATTACTCCTTTGTAGAGATACTGGGAAATGTTATTGAGTATCACTTGTAATATGAAAATAGAGTTTCATAGTTCAGTCAAATACTATCAACATTATTTAAACAGTTTTAAAGAAAGGGGCCACATAAAGCCACAATAATATCAGAAGTAGATTTATTTATTGTGGATCATTTTTGGATAGCATACTAACTTTCTTAAAATTGCTTAACACATTAAATGAACATGTTTGGGAATATTGTAGAAAGCATAAATTTGGACATGATGGTTAAAGCCTGCTTTTCTCCTACTACACGCCTGCACATTGTGAGCACAGTGTTAATTCCTCTGTTGGACAACAGGGACACACTATATGATGTGTCCAACCAATAAGTCCTAAGCAAACTAAATTTCCTCTACAGCACGCTTGCTTACTTTGTCCTAAATGCACACCGTGACAGTCACCACGTCATACCATATAGTATTAGTGGTTCTCAAACCTCAAATACTGGTGGCATCAAAGGGCCTCAAAGTGAGGCCACAAGAGTTTACTAGTGGCTTCAATCCTCATTTGATCAAGCAAAAACTATTCTGTACCCCAAACATCCTGCTGTAACATATTTTGTTTCACACCATATGCAATAAATCAAGTCAATGATGTATTTTCACAAAAAATGTATGACCCATGTTTATTTAAAAGGTATGAAATTGTCCATTCCATTACTTTTATAACTCTATTTCAAAAGAGCTCTGTGGTAGAGGTGGATGAAGTCTACAAAATTCGCTCCATGGAAAATTTTGTGAATAGCGCTCAATTCGTGGGATTCAATTTCAGAAATGTTACAATTCGCAGAACGGGGGTCATGTGCAATTTAAAGTGCACAAAACTACCTATCTCTGGTGTTTAGTGTTAGTGTCCCCCCACTGCCGATCTCTGGCCACAATAAATCTCTGGTGTCTAGTGGCACCACCATCCCCACCACTGCCGAGTGTAGTCCACAAGCACAACCACACTATAAAAAAACAAATATTGTTTTCATTAAATCCCAGTCCCTTTCCTGGCATCTACTGCCCCCCTCCCACCATTGATCAACCTGACCTGGTGTTTTTTGGTCAACTCTTCCCACTGCCACTGATTGCACCTAAATCCACAACAATGCTGCATAAATTTTTTTTTTATTTAATCCCTGGTATCTAGTGAACCCCCCACCCTGTCTTGTAGTGCCAGGGGAGAGGGCTGCTCCAGTCACCGGTGGGGGCAGCATGATAGGGAAACAGCATCATGAACCCCATTCCCCATTCTGCCCCTCCTGCAGGCAACCAGGCAGCCTCTCACCTTCTCTACCCCTGAAAACTGAAAAAATGACCACACTTGCAAGGATGAGCACGTATTGTACAAGCACACGCTCATTCATTGAGCTCAGTCATCCCAGCAGCCATGGAGGTGAGTGGAGGGCTGTGATAGCGCCCACTTTGGGTTGGGGTGGGGGGAGTGGGGTTTGGAAACTTCCTGACAGGGTGGGGTGGGGGTCTACTTGACACCAGGGATTAAATGAAAACCTTTTTTTATACAGTATTGTTGTGGATGTGGGTGCAATTGGTGGCAGGGGGGTGACCATCTCTATACACCAGGCAGGATGATAAGTGGTGGGGTGGGGGCACTAGACACCAGGGCAGGGATAGGGATTTAATGAAAACAATACTTGTTTTTTTTTTTATAGTGTGGTTTAGTTGTGCTTGTGGATGGCAATCGGCAGCAGTGGAGAGAGGGGCCACTAGACACCAGAGGCTGGATTCACAAAGGGTTGGCAGAAGACACCTGGAGAAAGGACTGCTGTGTGACTGGACTTCTCTGCTGGGACTAAAGAAGAAGAACTTTTGTACTTGAACCTTTAATTTAGAGTAAAAAACTAACAAACAAAACAAGAAAAAAAGTGTGTGTTTGTCTGAGTTAACTGAACTGAATGGGTATCTGAACAGTTATCTAGGTGTAAATCTCAGGTGATTGAAAGGACTTAATAGCTGTGAGGTTTAAATTACTTGTAGAAAGATCTAGTAAGTAGGAGGAGTGGCTTAGCTAGAAGGAAGCTACATTTAAAGACTGCCTTAGAAAGATTTTGCTAATAGCTTGGCAGAAGACACCAGGAGAAAGGACTGCTCTGGTACTGGACTTCTCTGCTGGGACTATATTTCCCTCCTTCCCTCCCCTCCACCTCCCCCCACCACCCAAAGCTAGTTCTATTTTTATAGGTACAGGATTTGACTGATAACAGGAACTTCCTGTTTGGGAGCAGGAAGTGAGTGATCACAGAACCACCAAAGACCCACCATCCTAGAAAGGCAAGAGTAGCTCTCCGGCCCCCTCTAGTTGCTGGAGGTCTGCCTCTGAGCAAGTAAGTGGTCTACTGAGAAATATAGGATATTCTTGTCTCAGAACAGGACAATCATGAGCTTAAAGGGCACACAGGCAGAAAGTAAGGAGAGAGAGGAAAAAAAAAACAGAGGAAAGAGTAAGGATTGCAAACAGTTAAGAGGCCAGAAATAAGACATGATTGGATTGGTGCAGTGCACTGGCTGTGGAGCAGCAGTCTTCTGGGAGACATTCTGGAGGATGCAGTGTTGTCCCATCTGCAGGCACCTCTCTGGGCTGAGGGAGGAGGTTGCTCATCTCCAGGCTGAGTTGGCCAGGATTTGTGGGACCTCCTCTTCTATCCAGGGACCACCAGTGCCACTGCCATTGCCTCAGAGGTTACCAAGAAAGAGGAGCAGTTGGACCACAGTGGGCTCAGGGAGGGTGAGGGTGGTGGAACAGAGGTGCATCCATCCAGTTGTACCTCTCCACAATTCCTATGCCATTCTGGCAAAGTGTGGTTCCTCTATGGTGGCACCCACAGTGGAGACCAAGGAGGATGCTGGGAACCTCCACAAAGGAGACCCACAGGAGGGGCAGGGGACCCTGTGAGGAAGGAAACAACTCAGGTGAGGGACTCCATTGTTGGAAGGAAGGTAGAACTGGGGGAGGAAGGGGAGAGGGAGGTAAGGTGCCTGCCTGGCGCCATGGCTTGGAGGGACAGGGAGCGAATCCTCAGGATTGCCAGAGCAGCTGCACAGGGGAGGGAGCTGGATGTCATTGTCCACCTAGGGACAAATGACCTGGCTAAGAAAGGGATTAGAGAAGTGCAGGAAGAGTTTGTGGAATTGGGGAGGGGCCTTAGTCAAGTAGCACTCACGGTAACCTTCTCGGAGGTGCTGCCCATCTATGGCATAGGAGAGGCTAGGGTGTTCCGCACCATGGGATTCAATCAGTGGTTGAAAAACTGGTGTGGAGCTCAGGGATTTGGCTTCATTGGGGACTGGGGGTCCACCTGGAGTGATGCAAGCCTATACTGGCATGACGGGCTGCATCTGTCCGGGAGGGAACCAGGAACCTAGGTGATAGGTTTAAATGCTTCATTGGCAAGCATTTAAACTAGCCAAGGGGGTAGGCACTGGAAAGGAGCAGGGAAATCCTAGCCCCCCCCAAATAATCATGGTAGTCAGTGTGGCAAATGCCAACTTAGAGGTGTCAATAGGGAGAAGGGCAGGGGTAAATGGAGAAAGTGACAAAGGCAAGAAGAAGAGGGATGGGGCAAAAGGGAGTAAGGCCATCAGGAAATGGAGGGTAATGAGTACCAATGCCCGTAGTCTGGGCAACAAGCTCCCTGAGCTGGTGGCCTTGATGGAAGAGGGATGCCTGGATGTCATAGCAGTCACAGAAACATGGTACACAGAGAACCATGACTGGGATGTTAACATACCAGGGTACATAACCTACAGGAGAGACAGGCAGGGGAGAAGAGGGGAAGGAGTAGCTCTCTTTGTAAAGGAAGGGATAAAAGCAACTGAACTAAAGAGTAAACAGGGAGGAGAGGAGGCACTGTGGGTCACATTGGAGACTGGAAAGGGCACCAGAATCCTCACAGGGGTTGTGTAAAGACCCCCATGTCAGGGGGAGGGAATGGACAAGGATATGATAGAAGGCATTCTTAGAATGGCAGAGAAAGGGGAGATACTGTTGATGGGAGACCTGAATATGCCAGATGTGTACTGGAGCACATTGCTGCATCACATCCAGAGCAGGGCCATTCTTGATGCCCTACAGGTGGCAGGCCTCAGACAGCTAGTTCCAGAACCCACTCGTGAGGAGCAATCTTAGAACCTCATACTCTCAAGCGGGAGCAGTGAGAGGATCTCAGATCTAGAAGTGGGTTGACATCTGGGGACAAGTGACCATCAAACAGTGTGGTTCTCATTAACTCAGCTACAGAGTCAAGCCATACAAAAGTGAGGGCATGGACTTTAGGAGGGCTGACTTTGGCAAGATGGGAGAGTGCCTCAGAAAAGCACTAGCAAACAGGCTAGAAGGAGGTGTGGAGCAACAATGGGGAATCATCAAAACTGCCATCACAGAGGCAACAAGCCTTTGTGTGAAACAAATAAACAAATCAAAACAAAAGAAAAGCCACTATGGTTCTCAAAGAGGTGGCTGTGAAAGTCAGGAAAAAAAGATAGCATTCCAGAAGTATAAGAAAACACAGAAGGAGCAGGACAGAGACTGTACCAGTTAAGGCAGAAGGAAGCAGGAGGGAAGTCAGAATAGCAAAGGCCCAAACTGAGGAAAAGATAGCCAACTCAGTTAAGAAGGGGATAAAACCTTTTATAGGTACATCAGCGCGTGAGAAAGACAAAGGGAGGGATAGTGAGGCTGAATAGAATGAGCGGTGGGTGGGCAGAGGGACAGTAAAAAACAGGGATACTGAATGAATATTTCTGCTCATTATTCAAAAGAGGGAGGGAAGTGCCTAATCCAATTAACAGAAGCACTCGATGGGGGGGCCGATCCTAGTCCTTTCACAGAAGAAAGGGTTCTGCAAGAACTCCTAAAACTGAAGGTGGACAAAGCAATGGGTCCTGATAGAATTCACTCCAGAATTCTAAAAGAATTAAGAGAGGAACTAGTGAAACCACTGGCTACTCTTTTTAATAAATCATGGGAGGATGGTGTGGTACCCGAGGACTGGAGGAAGGTGGATGTGATTCCCCTTCACAAAAGTGGGACCAAGACAGAGACAGGAAACTACAGACCTGTCAGTCTGACCTCTGTGGTAGGGAAAGTGATGGAGTCACTTCTCAAAGAAAGAAAGAATAGTTGAGTACCTAGAGGCCAGTGGGGCACAGGACCCAAGGCAGCATGGGTTCACAGCGGGAAGGTCACGTCAGACGAATCTAATAGATTTCTTTGACTGGGTGACCAAAGTAGTAGACCAGGGAGGGGCTGTGGACATGGCCTACCTAGACTTTAGCAAGGCATTGACACAGTCCACACAATTAATAGTCAAATTAACCAGCCTGGGGTGGGTCCCAGAGTGGTAGCCTGGTAAAACATTGGCTGCACAACAGGACACAGAAGGTAATTGTAAATGGAGTCCACTCTGAAGAAGAGGGGTTACTAGTGGGGTACTGCAGGGTTCAGATTGGGTCCAGTCCTTTTAATGTCTTCATCAGTGACATTGCAGAAGGACTGGAAGGAAAAATATGCCTTTTGCAGATGACAAAAGATCTGCAACAGGGTTGAATACAAGGAGGCATGGAAAGGATGAAAGGGACTTGGCAAGGTTGGAGGAATGGTCAAAGTATGGCAGCTAGGATTCAATGCAAAGAAGTGCAAATAATGCACCTGGAAACAAGAACCCAGGGAAGAATACACAATGGGTGGGGAGGTAGTAACAACAAAAAAGGAAAGGGATCTGGGGTAATCATATCAGATGACCTTAAGGTTAGCAAGCAATGTGAGATGGCAGTAGGGAGGGCTGGGGTATACTGAGATGTAAGGGAGAGGCATCAGCAGCAGAAACAGGAAGTTGTTATCCCTCTGTACAGACAGTTGGTGACACCCATCTGGAGTACTGTGTCCAGTTCTGGAGACCCATCTCTAAAGGACATAGACAGGATAGAGGCAGTCCAGAGGAGGGCAACTAAAATGGTGCAGGGTCTGCAAAGAAGCCATATGAGGAGAGACTAAAGGAACTTAATATGTATACCCTTGAGGAAAGAAGGGAGGGGACATGATAGAAACTTTTAAGTACCTCAGTGGAATCAACAAAGTCAAGAAGGTAGCATCTTTCAGAAAAGAGAGACATACAAGAACAAGGGGACACAATTTAAAGATAGAAGGAAAGCGGTTCAGGGCAATGTGAGGAAGTATTATTTCACAGAGGGTACTGGATGCATGGAACAGCCTTCCTGAGGAGGTTGTGGGGGTCTAAAACTGTGGGACAATTCAAGAATGCATGGGACAGACATAAGGCAATTCTTGTGGGGGGTAGGAAGAAATAGGCTGTTGGTTAACTAGGATCTGCGGCCTATCCTGTAGGTAGGGAAATGGGCAGACTAGATGGGCCAAGTGGTCCTTATCTGCCGTCAAAGTCTATGTTTCTATGTTTCTATGTTTGCCACAAGCTGTGACAATGGCAGCTTGCAGCAGTGGCCCCTGCTTCCTGGACCGTAAGCCCGATGTAGAAACAAACAGGTTCCAGAAGCCTGCTTCCTGTGGCGTGCAGCATCTACTCAAGGTAGAGTCCAGCCCCCATGTATGCCACAAACTGCGGGATGGGTGGGTGGCAGATGCACCCACAGAAGGGAGCTGTGGTGTCCTCCATGCCCACCTCAATCCATGTAATGTGTAACAGTGCACCACAGCCCCGATACCCCATAATATGAATATCCTCATCCATCCACATTGAGTTCAGTAACTCCCTGGTAGTCTAGTGCCCCCCCAGCCCCCTATCAGCAGTGCCAGCTCCCCACTCTCCCTTACCCACACCTGGCCAGTGACTGGCACAGCCCTCCTCTCACCACGATGGCCAACTGCCGAGTCAGCTCTGCTGGGAGGGCATATTGTACAAATACGTGCTCAGTGAATAACAACAGCTGCCATTCACTGAGCACATAAATGTACAATATGCGCTCCTGGTAGAGCTCAATCAGTGGCTGGCCATGGTGGTGAGAGGAGGACTGTGCCAGCCACCAGCTGGGAGTGGGTAAGGGGGTGAGCAGGGGGGCTGGTACTGCTGGGGGGGCAACCAGACTACCAGGGAGTTACTGGATGTGATGTGGATGGAGGATAAATATTCATATTATGGGGGATCAGGGCTGGGGGTAGGTCCAGTCACCCATATGGGCTCCCTGGGGTTCAGGGGGGCTGTCCCTGATAGTATGGATTCTGGGTATCTGGGGGACAGTGGGCATTTTGGGGATCTGGCCATGTGAGGGGAGTTTTGGGCATGTGGGGGTGGTCTGCAAGCCCATCTGGGCATGTTGTGAGCCATACTTGGAGAATGGGACTGTTGGGGGGCTGTAGCCCACAAGGGCTGTATAGCTGGGGCACATTGGCAACCCCCTGTGGATGGCAAAGAACACTTAGGCCACCTCATAGCTGGCATAAGTGTTCCTTGATGGATGTCCACCAGGGGTTGTTTCTGAATACCAATTTGGGGACTTTGCAGCCACCTTTCCAGAATAGGGTGCAACTACTTCCATAAACTCCTTTACGCAATGTCGCAAGGGGGTTTATGGCACATTGGTCCACCTGGGCAGACTGGATGGGCCTTGTGGTCCTTATCTGCCATCAACTTCAGTGTTTCTATGTTTCTGTGTGTTACAGTGTTAAAGGCATCACTGAATTCCAGATAGGCTACATCCGCTCCCCTCCCCTGATCCACCTCCCTAGTCACCCAGTAAAAGAAATTTATGAGACTTGTTTGACATGACCTACTCTGTGAAGCCATACCTCCAGTTGTCCTGCAGCCCATTTGTCACCAGGTACTCCATCAGTCTGCCCTTCAACAGGGACTCCATTAGTTTCCCCACCACTGATGTGAGACTGAGTGGTCTGTAATTGCTAGCCTCCTCCCTACTGCCACTGTTATGCAGAGGGACCAGGATCACATCAGCCCTCCTCTATTTCTCTAGAACCACCCCCCACCTCCAATGAGGTGCTGAATAGTGTTGCTAGAGTGGCAGCTGACACCAAGCTCAGTTTCTTTAGTACCCTTTTGTGGATCCAGTTAATCCCCATCACCATGTTTTCCTTTAGGGTTTCCAATCCCTGGTGGACTCTCTTTTTTCTAAAATAGACTTGTGTCCACTCCCATTGGTGCCTGTTAGTGCATGTCAGTCCATCCCGCCCCTTCCACTGTGAAGAGCAAGCAGAAATTTGTGTTTAAAATTGAAGCTTTTTTTTCTGGTCTTTCTCTGCATAGTTACCCCACCTCGCTCTATTGATTCTCAAGATATCACCACTTGCCTTCCTCTTTTTACTCTTGTACCTGCAGAAAGTCGTATCCCCATTTTTCACCTCTGAGTGTTCCTCTCTTCAGTTTGATTCTTTGCTGTCCTTACCATTCATCCTGCCTCCTTTTGTTTAACTAGATGTTCCTCCATGCACCCCTCCATTTAGGCCTTCTTGTATTTCATGAAAGCTGTTGTTTTTCTCCCTTACAACCTTACCCACCTTCTTTTGAGAACCACAGTGGCCTCTGGACCAGCTGCAGACATCGTATCAAACTTCCAGATAACCCTAAGTAAAGAGCGTTCCAATAGTTAGAAGTGACAAAGGCATGGACTATCATCAGCAGATCAGCTGGGGCCAGATGCAGTTTGATCTAGGCAATATTACACAGATGGTAAAAGACCAATCAGACTATCGGTTTTCTCCTGTTTCTATCTTGGGTTTATCATTGGCTCAGTGGCATTTGACTCCCTCTCCAGGAACATGTCATGAAATAAGCTTCAGGTCAAGGGAATGGCTAGTGAAACTATGTTATTAGGAGACTGTATAGACACATGGACACAAGATTATTATTATTTACAGGGTAAAGTTACTGACATATTTGCAACAAATAAGGTGGGGGGGTTGATGAAAGCTACATTTTGCTCAAATGCTTGTTATCCTGTATATAAATAACACTGACAATGACATGTTGAACAACTCCTACCGTACTTCATGGATCATTAACAAATATTGCCATATTCTCATATTATATAGATGCCCTTCTTCTTATGTTCTATTTAAAATAGGCCCTCAAAATGAAACGTGGGCTTCAGGGGAATACACCTCACAGTTTAAATGCCTAGGGATAATACAGAGCAAAAACAGAGTGGTGCTAATTAATTGGAGACCAAGCAGGTATCAAAGCAGGTTTGAGTAAGCAGTGGGAGAAATGGTTGAGACTCTAGAACCGAGGTCAGACCTAGAACTGAACATTAGGGGTTACAGGGGGGAAACTAATGGTATGGTACCACATTATGAAAATTTCATTCAGTCATATGCAAAATGGAGACAACCCACTTATAGCAAGCCTTTCAGATGTGACAGCCACATCGTGGAATGTGAAGGGCCTTAACTCTCTGGTGAAAAGGAAACAAATGCTGTCCAGACTAAATAAATTAGGCATCCAGATCACTTTCTTACAAGAGACAAAATTAAGCTCTGGGAAGCAAATAAATTGGCGAGAGACTGGGTAAAGAGGGAATCGCACAGTGTCTCAGGCTCAGCTAAAAGGGGTGTTTCGATTTTGCTTCACTGAAAGCTGCAGTGGCAGCCTATAGAAGTATGTATTGATGGGGAAGGGAGGTGAATAATCATGAAGGTATCTACCCCTACAGGGCTGGTGCCGTTAATTTATGTACTGTATATGCCCAGAATGAGGACACCCCCGAGTTTTTCAACACCGTATCTCAGAAAATTATGGACACCTCGTTTGATAACCCAGACATTCTCTGGGGGGGGGACTTTAATTTGATGATGGACTACTTGTTGGACAGAAATAATGCTAGGCCTGAACCACATACTCACTCTCTCCACATGCTAAAAGAACTATTATCTCTACATCCGCTGTCTGACATCTGGCACCTCTCCCATCCAGCAGACAGAAACTGCACATACTTCTCTGCTCCTAACCCCATGGCCAGTAGGCTGGACTACTGGTTTAAGTCAGCCAATATGACTGCCACCACAACTGGGGTGACTATATCTCCGCTCTATATGTCTGACCATGCACCAGTAGTCTTTAACTGCCTAACTACTCAGCAATGCAAGAAATCTCTCTTATGGTGACTAGTCTCACTTCTCCTACAGGATAAATATTTTGCCTCCTTGCTTAAGAAAGAAATTGAACTGTATTTTAGGAATAATCAGGGTGGGTCAGCCACAGCAGCTAACATTTTGGAGGCATTCATGGCCACTATAAGGGGCGAAATAATCAGCTTCACAACATATAGATGTAAACAGAGAGAAAAAGAGTACTCCCAACTGGAGGACAAACTCAAGAATTTAGAGAACTAATGCAAAAAGAATCCCTAAACCCTAGACAATCCTCAAATAGTCACTCAACGTACAGCACTCCAGCTCCAACTTAATACATTGGCCACCCAGAAAGCTGAACTATATCTTCATTGGGTCCATTTTAAATACTGGGCAGATGGAAAGAGGGCCAGCAAGTTCCTATCATACCAGCTGAAGCAGTAGCAGGCAGAGAGGGTCATACAGCAGTTAAAGATAAGAATGATAAACTCTCCCCAAACTATAAAGTGATTAATAGGATAATAGCGGATTTATACACAACTTTATATTCCTCTCAATTGGAATGGCGTTGGGAGAAATATAACAACTTTATAGCAAATATCCCCATCCCCAAACTCCTCTAACTGCAACAGATGGCTTTGGATGCCCCCATCTCAGAAACCAAAATCAACCAAGCTATGTCAAGCATGGCCCCACATAAAGCTCCTGAAGAAGATGGCTTTCCAGTAGACTTTTATAAAATGGTCAACCCTTGATTACTTCCCCACTTCTACACATGTTTCAAGATGTGCATACCAAAGGAGAACTCCCCATCACCTTGAATGAGGCCATCATTATGGTTCTTCCCAAAGCAGGAAAGGACCATACTCTCCCTGTCAATTACAGATCCATTTCATTGATTAAGAAGGATGCTAAAATCCTCACTAAAGTCTTAGCAATGAGGTTGGAGAAAGCCCTGCTGGATATCACCCATCCCTCCCAAGTTGGATTCGTCAAGGGTAGAATTATATCTGACCATATACGGTACATGTGCTATGTTCCTTAATTCAAACAGCAGCAGTACTCCCAACCCCAGTGGCTGCAGTCACAATAGACTTTGAAAAAGCCTTTGACTTGGTGGAGTGGGAGTATCTGCATGTGATACTGAACAGCCATAGTTTTAGCATCTATTTTTTAACCTGGATTAGGACCATGTATAACAGTCCAAGTGCAAGGTTACTAACCAACGGAAATCAATCAAATCCCTTCTCCTTGCACAGAGGCACCAGACAAGGGTGCCCATTGTCCCCCCTGCTATTTGTTCTAGCAATAGAACCCTTGGCAGCTGCCATCAGAAAACACGCCAAATTACAGGGATTACAATAGGGGAGAAGCAATACACCATAATATTGTATGCAGATGATTGCTTAATACTAACTAGCAATATCTCATATAGTCTTCCACACATCCTACATTAAGTACAAATATATGTTTGGGGATTTCTCAGGGCTCATTATTAACATAGCTAAATCTGAAATACTACCGCTCAATAAACTAACATCCCCAAATGGGCTAGGGAACCTAAGATTATCATGGGCACAGGCAGGAATAACATACCTGGGGGTTAAGATCTCCTCTGACCTGAAATCTTTAGCAGACCTCAATCTCAAACCCCTGGTAGGAAAACTGCAGAAGGATATGGCCAGGTGGGACACTTACAGCTATCAATGGCAGTCAGAATAGCTGCAATAAAACTAATGATAGCCCCCAGAGTCTACTATCTGTTATCTCACCTTCTGATTATCCTCCCTGAGGGTTGGGCCCAAACACTGAAAAGTATAATGATCAAGTTTCTATGGGGCTCCTCCCCCCTCAATATAGTAGGGCCAAGTTGCTGGCTCCGTGGGTTAGAGGAGGATGGAATCTGTCGGACTTTGCTGAGTACTCATTATCCTTCATTACGGCCAAAACAATGAGATGGTTTCAAAACAGCAATGCTTCATCTCCAGCATGGCTAGGCATAGAAAAGGATGTCATGCAAGGGGTACCCCTGTTGGCTTTCATAGGCCATCCTTTGCCCAAATAATTCCAGCACTGGACAACAGTTAAGAACTCTTATCTGGCCTTGCAAAAGGTAGGCCAAAGGGCTAAACTGTGCCTTAACCCAGGCCGCTACACCCCACTATGGAATAACCCACACTTCTGCATCGATCACAAGCCAGTTCCATTGGAAGTATGGGTCAGAAAATCAATTGAATGGAAGCACTGCCATAGACTCTTTCCAAGAGCTTAAAGCTAGATATGAATTTCCCCAATGGGACTTTTGGAGATACCTTCAGATTAGAAGTCTGCTCAACAACTGGGGGATACAGAAGTGTGGTTGTGTAATGTGTAGTAAGAATAATGGTGGTGTAATTCTGTGCTGTCTTTAATTGCTGCAAATTTTATCTTGGCTTGTCTGACTGCCCTGTAGTTGGGTGAAGGGTGTTAATTGTCTGGCCTCTGACCTCAACTACGTGATAACTGGAGGTGGAGCTTAGTCAGAGTTAAAGTAGCAAGCAGAGTTTTAATTTCTCAGAAGAAGCCAGAAGGAGAAGGAAGGAAACATATTCAATTCAGTGCTTTAGAGTAACTGGTAATTGCTATTTTTCTTTTAAACTTAGATTGTGGGCTTTTAGTGACATTATACTTTCGTTGTTGTCTTTACTTATAATTGTTTTTGGGCTGTTGAAAATTTAAAACATAGTGGTGGTGTAATTCTGTGCTGTCTTTAATTGCTGCAAATTTTAGCCCCCTCCCCTTCCCCCAACACTTAATTATATGCCCTGTTAAATCTGATTGACAGGAGCTAAACATAGGGTATAGTAAGGGGTGTGTAGTAGGAGGGGCATAAAGGGGAAGAAGCCCACCCTCAGCACGACAAGTGTTTTGACTCGTTTGTTTATTTATTGGTTTCTTTTTCTTTAAAAAAAAAAATTTATCTTAGGATCAGTGGCAGGAATTTTAGTACAGCAAATTAATAAAAAGGGAACTGAGGAGAGCTGTGTAGACAAGTAGTGGAACCTGCAGTATAATGTGGGGAGTGGTGCAATGCAGTGGCTGTGGGGCAGCCATATTCAGGCAGACCTTCTGGACACTGAGGTGCTGCCCTATCTGCATGCATCTCTCTGGACTGTGGGATGAGGTAGCCAGACTCAGAGCAGAAGTAAACTGAGTCAGGAGTACCATCACCCCTATCCAGGGACCACCCAGTCCAATGCCACTGCCTCAAAGGATGCTGAGAACGAGGAGCACTTGGATGACAGTGGGCTCAGGGAGGGTTAGAGCAGTTAGGCAGAGGCACATCCCAGATCCTATTCCACTCAAGAACTCATATGCCACACTGGCAAATGAGGACAACCAACTAGAGGTACCCAGAGAAGTGGAAGGAAAGGATGTGGAGGGTAGCCAAGGAGGTGACCTCAGCGGGGAAAGCAGTGGACCCCAGAGGAGGAGGAAGCGAATCCTGGTGGGGGACTCCATCATAAGAGGGATCCAGCTAGGAACACAGGAGGGGGAGGATAGGGAGGTGAGGTGCCTACCAGGTGCCACGGCATGGAGGGATGGAAGGAAGATCCTGGGGATCACTGGGAAGGCAAGACGGGAGGGTGAGCTGGATGTCATTATCCACCTAGGTACTAATGACCTGGCAAATGGGGAGCCAAAGGAAGTTCAGGAAGAGTTTAGGAAACTGGGGAGGGGTCTCAAGCAAGTAGCTACTTCTGTCACTTTCTCAGAAGTACTACCTGTGAGAGGCAAGGGAGAGCATAGGAGTGCATGCACCAGGAACTTTAACTCATGGTTGAAGAACTGGTGCTGTGAGGAAGAGTTTGGATTCATTGGTGACTGGGGAACCACCTGGAGGGATGGAGGTTTGTTCAAGCCTGACGGCCTGCATCCATCCTGGAGGTGAATCCAAGCACTCAATGATAAGTTTAAATGCTACATTGACAAGCATTTAAACTAGCAAAGGGGGGTGACAGGCCAGCAAGGAGGGTACCTACTTGCTCACCCCCACAGCTAGCAGTGGAACCAGTGAACCAGAAGAGTGGCTATCTCTGAAAGCAGTGTGCAAAAGATGGAGATTAGTGCCCAAGAGGTGGATAAGCAGAAAGGGGCAAAATTCAGCAGAAGGGCAGACAGCAAGGAGAACCAGGGATAAATGACAACCAAGGAAGGGGCTGAGTAGAACAGTGAAACAGTCTAGGGAGGTCAAATCATGGAAAGACATGTGTGCAAATGCCAGGAGCCTTAGCAACAAGATGGAAGATCTGGAGCTGTCATGGTACAGTCAGATCTGGACATTGTGGCCACTCACTGAAACCTGTTGTAATGATAATCATGACTGGGAGATGACCATACCTGGCTACAACATATTCAGAAGAGACAGAGCAGGCAGGAAGAGGAGGAGGAGTGGCACTGTATGTGAAAAATGACATAAGGACACAGAGATCAGGAGGAACAAAATGGGGAGAGATACTGTGGGTTAAGCTGGAAAGGAAAATGGGGACAGCCATCCTCACACAGGTGTGGTCTATAGACCACCAGCCCAGGAGGAAGAAACAGATAGGGAGTCGATGATAGCCATCCAAAGGATGGCAGACAAGAGTGAGTAGTACTGGTTGAAACTTCAATATTCCAGATGTGGACTGAGCATCCCAGCAGCAGCATCAACTAGGAGCAGATTTGTCCTGGACTCCTTCAGGGTGCCTTCCTCAAGCAACTGGTCATGGAACCAACTCGGCAGAAGGCAATACTGGACCTTGTTCTCACAAACAGGGACAGTGTGATGGGAAGGTAACAGTGGGGGTAGCACCTGGCAGTGACCACCAGTCATTGTGGTTTGAAATCACAGAAAGAGAGACCAAACCACACAAAACACGTATCCTGGATTTTAGGGGGCAGACTTTGGGAAATGGGGAGATACTTGAAAGAGGCATTAAGGGAATGGGACAGGAATCAGGGGTTGAGGAACAGTGGGTAGTATTTAAAATGGGGATTACAAGAACAACAGAATTATGCATTAAGCAGGTTAGCAAGAGGAAAAGGAAGAGGAGACCATTATGGTTTTCCCAAAGAGGTAGCAAAAGAAAGTGAAAGCCAAAAGATTGCATTCAGGCAATACAAAAAGACACAGGCAGAAGGGGATAGGGAGAAGTACCAGGAGAAGCAAAGGGAGGCAGGGAGGTCAGTAAGGAAGCCAAAGCTCAGACAGAAGAACACATTGCAAAATCAGTGTGTAGAGGGACAAAACCTTTACAGGTACATAAGTGAAAAAGAAAGACAAAGGGAGGGATAGTGAGACTGAAGGGGAGGATGGGGGCCGTGGAAGATGACAACAGTAAAGCTGACATTTTGAACAGGTATTTCTGCTCAGTCTTTACTGAGGAAGAGGAGGGTAATGGGTCTGAAGGGAGTACAAGGGGTGAGAATGGTGCAGAAATGGACACAGTCCCTTTACACGAGAAAGGGTCCTGAAGGAACTGGAAGTAATGAGAGTTGATAAAGCAATGGGGCCAGATGGGTGCACTCCCAGGGTCCTTAAAGAACTAAGAGAGGTGGTGGGCTGAACCTCTGGCTATCTTGTTTAGCCGGACACTGGAAACAGGGTAGGTACCCAAAGACTGGAGGACAGCAGATGTGGTCCCTTATACAAAAGTGGGAACAAAGAGGAAGTAGGAACTACAGACCAGTCAGTCTCACCTCAGTAGTGGGAAGATCATGGAAGCACTACTGAAGGAGAGATTGATGGAACATCTGATTGTCAATGGACTACAGGACCCAAGGCTGCTTGGTTTCACCAGGGGAGTCATGTCAGACCAACCTCGTTTGAATTCTTTTGACTGGGCAACTAGGGAGGTGGATCAGGGAGGGCAGTGGACATGGCCTATCTGGACTTCAGCAAGGCCTTGACACTGTGCCACATAGAACTATTACACAAACTGAGGAATATGGGTGTGGGCAGGACAGTAGTGTGGTGGGTAGGTAACTGGCTGGGTGGCAGGACACAGAGGGTGGTGGTAAATGGCTGTCACTCCACAGAGAAGAAGAGTGACCAGTGGGGTCCCAGAGGATCAGTGCTGGGACCGGTCCTATTCAACATCTTCATCAGTGACATTCATGGGGACCTAGAAGAGCAGAATTTCACTGTTCGCTGATGACACAAAGCTCTGTAACAGAGTAGACACACCAGAGGTGTAGACAGAATGAGAGGGACCTGCAGAAACTTGAAGAATGGTCAGGGGTTTGGCAGTTGAAATTCAATGCAAAGAAGTGCAAAATAATGCATATGGGGCACAAAAACCCTGGCACAATATATCAGTTTGGGGAGAGGATATAGCATGCACCAAGCAGGAAAGGACCTTGGGGTTGTCATCTCTGATGACCTCAAGGTAGGAAACAGTGTGACAAGGCAGCAGGTAAAGCAAATAGGATGCTGGGATGTATAGGCAGGGGCATCACCAGCAGGAAAAGGGAGGTCATAATTCCACTATACAAGACACTAGTGAGGCCCCACCTGGAGTACAGTGTACAGTTCTGGAGACCATACCTTGTAAGGACATAGACAGGGTAGAGAAGGTTCAGAGGAGGGCAACAAAGATGGTGCATGGATTGCATCACAAGTCCTATGAAGACAGGTTGAAGGAACTGAACATGTACTCCCTGGAGGAGAGGAGGGAGAGAGGGGATATGATAGAGACATACAAGTATCTTACAAGGGAGGAACAGGGTGCAGGAAAACACTATTTTTAAGTGAAAAAAGATGTTCCAGGACTAGAGGGCATGGAATGAAGTTGGAGGGAGGACGATTCAGAGGAAACATGAGAAAGAATTTCTTCACAGAACAGGTGGTAGACAAGTGGAACACCCTGCCAGAGGAAGTGGTGGGGGCTGAAACAATCATGGGATTTAAGAATGCATGGGATAGACATAAAGGAATTCTGGAGGTCAGGGATAAGGGGCAACAGACTTCTAGGAAAACAAACTGAACTTACAAGCTCAAATGGGCAGACTGGGTGGGCCATAGGCCCTTATCTGCCGACACTGTCTATGTATCTATGTATCTATGTAATAAGCACCAGAAGCTGGAACCATTCTCCATTAGGATCTGGGTTAGAGAAAAATCTGGGCTGGTAGGTAAAATACAGATCCTCATGAAGGACAGTGCCCCAGGACCCTTCCCTCCCAGCTAAAGCATGGTGGAAGGCAAAGTTAGGCACTCAGATTACAGGTGAAGAGTGGTGCCAGGGGTGGAAGAGAGCCCACCAAGCCTGAAATGACCAGAGAAGTCTCTTTATTCAGAATAAAGTGATGCATTTGTGGTATTAAACCTCCTTGCAAATAAAAACAATGGGGCTAACCCAAATGGACAACTGCTGGAGATGCAAGTCCCCTGCCACAGATTTGCCACACATCCTTTGGTTTTGCTCCATACTGCAGCCTCTCTGGTTGGCTATTGCCCATCATTGTTCAAAAGTTCTGGGCACCCACATCCCATTGGACCCAAGGCTATGAGTTTTGGGTCTCAACCAACAGGCCTTCTGTCTGTCAAAATCTCATCAACTGTGGATTATACAGGCTTCTGTGGAGGTAAAATTATTGATACTGATCAGGTAGAGAACTACTGATATCACAACAGCCAAGGAATGGCTTACTGCAATGGAAAACCTAGCCAATCTGACTAGAATCATCTATTACAGCAGAGGTAATATAGGTAAATATCAGATGATTTGGACCCCTTGCCTAAATCATATCACTAATGGGAGTAAAGGGTTGCCCTGCAAACACAGAAAGCACAGATTAAGGCTTCCATAAAGCAATTCCAGGGTGTGGCTAACTGATATGGTTCTGAAATCTATGTTGTTCCCCCAGGTACCATGAAATCTATGTTGTGGACAGACACATAATCCCTAATTTTCACACACTAAGTGAAGAAGTTTACCCCCTCTCAAGCAATGTTAAGGTAAAGTAGTTTGATCCTTACAGGCATCTGTGAAACCACTTAGAAGATCTTGGCTCTGAAGGGTAAGTCAAGATGAATCCTTTCTAATACCAGTATTGTTGACTAATGTGTGATCTCATGTATGCAACTTAGTAAAGGGTCTATCAGGGTAAATGTATGTTGCTGTTGGATACTTTGTTTGTAAAACTTGAAAACTTCTCAATAAAAAGATTAACTATAAAAAAAAGTAGTCCCACAAAGAAAACTAAAATGACTGGCCATTTTTATGGCTGTGGATGGAGCCTACAGCCATTTTGCTTTAGCAAGAAAAATGGAATACCGTGGAACACATTTTTGGAGTTTTTCCATGTATCCTTCCACAAATGCAAATCACAATGGCAGTTAAATGAAATACTCCCTTCTTTCTGTTTAGAATGTTGGAGAAAGAACTTCAGGCTGCTTTTCTCTGAAAATCCCAACCCACTATGCAGAATTTTTAGCAAATGTGCACACATTCTAAACAAATCTAAATATCTTTAAAACTATTCAACAGGACAAAAATACCTTTCACATGAGGGTAGTCATGAATCTGAATTATTTATATTTTGTAAAATATGGTCTTCCAAACAGACTCATTTTTTTTTCTCTCTGAGTGAACACAGTAGAAGTCATGCCAAATAAATGTAAATATCTCAGAAAGTATACAAGTTACCAATACACTACCAACAGGAAAGTTGTTTAGGACAAAACAACCTTCCAAATGAGGGTAGTCACTAATCTGAATTTGTTAGATGTTTTTAAATATAGCCATCTGTAAGGTGAAAATTGTGAAGACAAATGAAAATTCAGGTAATCAGATGGCTATAGTTGAAAAAATATAGTTAGTGCAACTTAATGAATAGGCTCATTGGAAAGGTATTTTTGTCCTGAACAACATTAATACATTTTGTTTATTTGTAACTTGTATGCTTTTAGAGATAGTTGCAGTTGTTTGGCAAAACTCCTATGAAAAATGATAATTCAGGTAATCAGGTGGCCATAGTTTAAAAAATATAATTAGTGCAGATTAGCAAATTAATGAATAGGCTCATTTAAAAGGTATTTTTGTCCTGAACAGCTTTCATTTGGTTGCTTCTGTGTAACGCATACACTTTTAGAGATATTTACATTTGTTTGGCATAACTCCTATTGCACTTCCAAACAGCCTCATTTTTGCAAACCACTATGCCAGTTAAATGAAATACCAGACCAGATGACATTGTTTATCTCTTGTCATGCCTAATCATTCACATCACAGGAGCTATTTGAGAGTTCCGCCACTTGTGTCCTGTATACTCTTAACACTGTATCCTGGGTCTTTCTAAATAAAATCAAGCTATAACTAGCATGCCACAAAGAAATGTGAATAACTCCTAAAGTACAGTATATGTTATAGACACAAAGTATCAGTGGCAAAGTTGTTCAGCACAAAATTACCTTTATAATGGTGCTATGCAATCAATTGTAATCAGTTCCGTTTTTATTTTATACTAGCTGAAATACCAAAAAAACTGTATTTTTTGTATTTATTTAAGGTGCTTAGGTGAGGCTTGAGAGGCAAATGTTAGCCATGCACACCATACCATAAACAAATGCAAATAACCCCTACTGTATATGTGATAGACACAAAATATCAGTGGCAAAGTTGTTCGCCAAAAAATTACCTTTCTAATGGTATTATGCAATCAAGTCTAGGCAATTCAGTTGTTTTTAATATTTAGGTAAAAACCGTTGACTTCCTCAGATGTTTCTAGGCCTCAGTGAAAGCCAGCTGAGTACATCTACAATAGTTATTGGCTGAATGGCTATGCTTTCAGATGCTACCTACATGCACATCCAGGCCTTAGTGAGTTAACTCATTCAGACCCATTTTGTTTTGAAGGTTGGAGACAGAACTCCAGACTGCTTTCCTTTGAGAATCTTCCAAAGGCACTGTGCAGAATTCTTAACAAATGTGCACACATTCCAAACAAATCTAAATATCTTTAAAACTATTCAAGGTGCGCATAGACAACCTGCATGAAAGTTGTTCAGGATAAAAAAAACTTTCAAATGAGGGTAGTCACTAATCTGAATTTGTTATACTGTAGTTTGTAAAATATGGTTATCTCATTACTGTATTTTCATTTTTGTTTTTGCAAAATTCACATTTCTGATGGCTATTTAAAAAAAAAACTATAAAGAATTTAGATTAGTGACTACCCCTCATTTGAAAGGCCTCTTCGTCCTGAACACATAAATGCAAAATAATGCACTTGGGGCACAGAAATCCAGGGGCGGAGTACAAAATGGGTTGAGTGGTATTGACAACATTAAGAAAGCACACATCCCCCCAAAAAAATAAAAAAACAAGCTTTTACATACAGTCCATTATTGTTTAACAATATTATGCATCTATGCTGCTACTGTACATCTGATGCAAACCCATACTCACGTTCCTCACTTGAAGTGAAAATGGGGGGTGGAGGCCATAACTGACTCCTTGTTTTTGTGTTAAAGGGGTCAGTTTTGTTACAGCTAAAACAAGGAAAGGGGTCATTTCTGAAATATGCAGATGAGCATAGGGGCCACTTTTTTCAGAGCATGCCACCACCAGCAGCTACCACTTCAAGACTGCTACTACCCCCACCTACTACAATCAGGAGAAAACCAGAAGTAGTCACATAAACATACCCACTTCCCGGCACACTACATTTCCTTTCCCCAACTGTGGAAGTGACGGTTGCAGTGTGCAACATGGTGGTGGTGACTTAAACTGTGCATGCATGAGTATCATGCATACGTAGTTATGTCAGCACCACCATGTTATGTATGGCTGACTCTGGGGCAAACTATGGATATGTGAGTATCACACATGCACAGTGCTGTAATCACTGCAGTATTAGTTATGGCTGACTGTGGTGCAGCGAGAGCACTGCATATTCTTTTCAGTGCTCTTGCCACTCCTAAAAGCTCTCCACAGCCATATTGGCTCTGACCAGAGTTTGTTTTCTTTGCATTTGCAGTTAAATTTAAACATTGGAAAAAGTAAGGTTCTGATCCTTTGACTGAACAGTATTACGGAGAACTGGTGTTTCAATAATGATCAACTCGTGACTGTATGAGAATGTACATATTTGGGGTTTGTTTTAGTAGTAACCTTAAATGGAATAAACATATACAGTAAGATTGGTTTCCACTAAACATTATTAAAAGACACTTTAGTTTATATAAGTTCAATGCTAAACATAGTGCTATTCCTTTCAGATTTTTTTGATTTATTATACATTACAATTGACTTTGTTTCCACCAGAAAACTCTATCACTTACATTCTGTGGCTCCACACTACTTCTTCAGAGCTGCATATACTGTAGATGGTGGTATCTTTGTACATTTTTCCTCTATTTTGCCAGTATGAATGTTTCCTGCAACAGTGCTAGAAGCAGCAACTCCCTGGGGGCAACACATCTATATTATGAATAAGGACCACAATGAGATCAAAGAACTGTAATGCATGCTGAGAGGGCACAGAAAGCTGAGTAACACTGTAAGATGACTGCCTGTGAATATTATGTCACTACTGGTAAAAACAGAAAAAAGAAAACACACATAAAGATACCACCATCTTTGTGTAGCTCTGAAGAAGACTCAAGGAGAAAAAATAAGTAAGCTTCAGAATATTCTGGTGGAAAGTCAATTGCCTAGTAAATCATGAAATGTGAAATAAGTAGAATGCACTAATTGTCGTATTTATGGTTAATGATATGTCGTGTGGTTCCTCCACTACACATAAAGCCCTATTTAAGAGGAGTGAGCAGCCTGGGATTCATAGATTATATAATGCAATATATTGTTTATGTCCATATTGGCCTTGTACTAAAAGATGAACAAAGTAATTGATTTAATACCTTTTATTACACCAACAAGCACCTTTCAGAACACAAGCTTTAAGGCCTCATATTGACCTTCTTCAGGTGATGGCAGTTTTTACAAAAAACATTTCTTATATACATTGGTCAGGGATAACTGCTTGCCACTATTAATATATTCACCAGTGAGAGGAGATGTTAGGTTGGCCATAAGCAGGTTTGAGAGGTTTTGTAAAAAAATAAAGCAACCCAGAACACAGTAGCGTGAGATGGAAATGTATGAGGGGGGAAGAAGAAGAACAAAGTAGGTGATTTGATAAGTTTCATTGGAGCAACAAGAAATGACAGTTTAAAAAAAATAGCTTTTATTCAGAGGACAGTGCTATGTACTACTATCATTAACATACATAGGAAAGAGTTGTCAGATGTAAGGACTGGGTGGCTTTATGGAGGTGTTAAAAGTACCTATTTTGTAATGTAATAAAGCCAGGATGCACGAGTCAGAGGACATGGTGGGGGTGGTGGAAGCAAGAAAAAAGGTATGTATATATCGATGTCACATAAACATATATGCACATACAAATACAGTTCATATGAATGAAAAAAGTGTGATGAAAAATAAATCAAACCAAGTTAATGTAACAGGAACAATAAAAATGGTAAATGTTAGAGATAATATATATAGGGTATGCATATGGACCCAAATTAAAAAAAAATGCAGTTGTTAGTTAAAATTTGTAATGAATCATGAAGCCAAGGTCTATATTAAGTACATTTTGTTTAGTATCCAAAGACTGCGATCCAAACCTTGTTTTTCTTGTGTGTTTCTGAAGAATCCATTGAGAACCAGGATAGGGAGAAATGCTGTCCCACTGGTGTTTTCGTCTTTTTATCATTTATTGTGTGCCTGTGTGAGTTCATTTAGTTGAGTTCATTCTATTTAACCAGGCAACCATTCAAGCCTGAATTAACTCACACAGGCACACCATAAAGGAGAAATTGAGTAAATCGCCGGTGGGACAGCATTTCTTCCAATTGAAGCACTCCATCTCTGACTTCTCTGTCCTAGTCCTTCTTGTTTTCAAAGGACACTTTAGGCTCATTACAAATTTTAACTGACAACTGTATTTATTTATGTACTTTTTTCCTCAGGTTCATATACATACTATATATTATACTGGCACTGTCACACCTGTATATTAGGGTTCAACTGTCACTTTATTTATTAATTAATTGTTGTTGTTTCTGTGTTAAACCCCAAATTTAGAATTTTAATAACTTCACAACAGTTTGACTGATTCACATTAATGTTTGCATGGGCTTTTGGGGACCAATGATCTCTTGATATGACAAGTTTTATTCCATTCAGATGTGCAGGTGCAGAGATATGCAGTGTCAACAAATGTGAAAATTACCTCTTGTCAAATTCTTTGTCACACTGCTGTGCAAATATGGCTTAGGGTGCTGGTCTGAAATTTTCAGGGCATATAGGGCTTGGGTCCCAGATGTGCTTTTTTCAGGTTTGATGAACAAATATTAATCTATTCAAAAGTTATTAAATTTCAGTTTCCCATAATTTATAATGGAAATATTTAGATGCGAGGCCTGAAATAGATTATTGATTGCACTTTGCACTTTAATAACTTCACAGCCATTCTTGCAATTTGCATGCCATTTAACATGCACCATCAAGGACAAACAATCTCTTGAAGTGGTAAGTTTTGTTCCAGTTGGATGAGTGGTCGTGGAGATATGGAGTCCCAAAATGTGTAAATCACCATTTTTTTTTGTCAAATGCTTTCTTCACGTCTATGTTAAACTGAATGTTTTGTGCTTCAATAACTTTGCAGCTATTCAGGTGATGTACATGAAATTTGGCATGCCCTATCAGGGACAAAGGATCTCTTGATGTGGTAAGTTTTTCTAGTGGGATGTATGGGTGTGGATATATGGTATCCCAAAATGTGTAAATCACTGCTTCTGTCAAATTCTTTCTTCAAGTGTGTGTTAAACTGAACAATTTTTGCTTTAATCACTTTGCAACCATTCAGGTGACTTACATGAAATTTTGCATGCCCCACCAGGGACAGAATATCTCTTGATGTAGCATTATTGGTTCCAGTTGGATATGTGGGTGTGGAGATATGGAGTCTTAAACAATGTGTAAATTACCATTTTTGACAAATTCTTTGTCACCATGTTGTGCACAAGAGGTGTGGAATTTAGATCTGAAATGTTAATAGTGTATAGTGGAGCATTGTTCTATTTAGAAATTCATCCTTTTCAAAATGCTATTGTACTATAGTTCAAAGGTCATGGAATGTGCTTGTACACTTCTGTTTTAGAACAGCATTCTAGAATCTCTAGAGACTTCACAAGCAAGTTTTATTGTGAAAGAGGGAAAAAAATGCACACATTCCACATAATACTTTACACTATATAAAAAGTAGGATGAGCAACTTAATGCATAATCAGTGTATTCTGCCACCTCAGAGTTCTGATTCCCACAGGCCTCTCAAGCTTTGCCCTTGAGGTCAGAAGGAATCAGAACCCTTCTGTGGCAGGGCACACTGGTTGTGCATAGTTGCCCATCCAGTATTCTCTATAGGGCATATAGATCTTGGGTCACATCCAGTTGTATTTGTGAGTGTGGAGACATGGAGTCTTAAAAATGTGTAACTTAAATTTTTTTGTCAAATTCTTTGTCACCGCGTTGTGTGAAAATGGTTTGGAATGTTGGTCTACAGGTTTCAAGGTATACAGGTCTTTGGTCACAGTGGTGCCTTTTGAAAGTTTGGTGAAAACATTTAAATCCATTCCAAAGTTATTACATTTTAAAGTTTCCCATTATTTCCTGTGGGAAAATTAGATGTGAGTCTCAAAACAGGATTCTTGATCATGAAACAGGATTCTTGATTGCAGTTTGTCCTTTAATAACATCAAAATCATTCAAGTGATTTGCATGTAATGTAGCATGTGCCATCAGGGACCAAAGAACTATTGATGTGACAAGTTTTGTTCAAGATGGATGTGCGAGTGCCGAGATATGGAGACACAAAGAATGTGTAAATTGCCATTTTTTTGTCAAATTCTTTGTTACCACATTGCACAAAAATGATGTGGAATTTTGGTCTGAAATTTTATGGGTATATACGTTTTGGGTCACAGTGGTGTCTTTTGAAGGTATGGTGAGAAAATATTAATCTCTTCCAAAGTTTAAATTTCAAAGTTACCAATATTTTCTATGGGAAAATTTAGTTGTGAGGTGCAAAACAGGATTCTTTGATAGTGAAACAGGATTCTTGATAACAAAACAGGATTCTTGATTGTGAAACAGGATTTTTGATCATGAAACAGGTTTCTATCACAAGCTGTAAAAAAATAACATTTTATATACCTGTTTCTTTGTCTCCTCATAACAAAGAAACAGTTTGGAATTTTGGACTGCAATTTTCAGGGGTAGGAAAGACTTGCTCCACAGATGTGCCTTTTGCTAGTTTTGTGAAAATATATTACTTTGGCATGGAATTCTGCAGATTTGAATTTTGGTTGATTTCCCATAGGATAACATTGTACTAGGAGGTTTACAGAGCCCTTTATTGTCTCTATGGTGTTAAGAAACAGTTTGCAATTTTTCTCTAAAATTTTCAGGGTTCTGAGAGCTTGCCTCACAGATGTGCCTCTTGTTGGTTTGCTGAAAATATATTACTTTGCTCTGGAGGTACAGTATGCAGTATTACAATTTGCTTAATTTCCCTCAGGATAATATTGTAATGAGAGGTGTATGCACGTGTTTCATTGTCACATCATGCATGGGACAGAAATACAGATACTATTAAGGAGTAATGCATAAATGGCATTGCAGGGCCGGAATAGCCATACACTACCAAAGAGAAATACAGATACTACTAGGAACTGATGGATGGATAACACCGGAGGGCACTGGGGTGGAATTCAAGCATGCATGGGATAGTCAGAAGGCAATTCTGGGGGGTGGGGGTAGGAAGAAGTAGGCTGCTGGTTAACTAGGATCTGTAGCTTATCCAGTAGGTAGGGAAATGGGCAGACTGGGTGGGCCAAGCGGTCCTTATCTGCCGTAAAATTCTATGTTTCTATGTTTCTATGTTTCTGTGCTCCCACACACACATATGCAGAGGAGTATGGAGTGATGGGAGCTCAGGGCCCTGTGCTCCCACAGGGAAATAAGGATACAATTACAATCACTTTAAAAATTATGGAGGGTTAAGGGAAATGTGTACATTCAGGAAAGCTAACAAAGGGGACTTGCCCCCTTCACTTTGTGTAGCTCAATGCACATAGTAACATATATGTTGAATGACACTTAACTCCTGGTAGTTTAAGAATTTGAGTTAGGGTTGCTGTCATTGTTAAGGGAAATGTGAAAATTCAGAAAAGGGTAGGAGGGGGGCTTTGACTCCTGGAGGATTATGGAGGACTGTGGAGCTTGCCCCAAAGAGTAACATTAATTTAGGTTTACACTTAACTCCCAGCAGTTTAGGAAATATGAATACAAATTTGGTTTTCAGTTATTAGGGTCTAACTGTGTTGATTTTCAAGGGAGTTGTCTGAAACATGGTGAGGTTGTAAGTCAAGAGGAGTCAGACAAGTGTGTTAAGCTTGGTGAAGATCAGCCTTGAACTCTGCATTTGGCTATATATTTAATTGTGGTAGAAATATTGAGGTGCTGTGGGTGCCTGTGATGACTGTCCCTGGTATGATCTGTTAATGTTGTAGTACTCAGTGAGATCTCTCATTTCATATATAGAGTTACAGTTAATTCCAAATATTGAGAGAGCTATGGCCTGTGAAAGTTCTAATGATATTCTCTAGGAATGTTTGAGTTCGAGAATGTTCGGGTTAGGGTTAGGTTATGTATCTGTTGGAGTTAATGGGGGGCACATATCTGATATTGTTCAGGGTGCTGAGGTACACCTTCTGTTGTGTGTGCCCCCATTAAATATAACCTGTTCCAGAGCTAGGTTAGGGTTAGGTCATGTATCTTTTGGAGTTAATTGTGGACATGTATGTGATATTGTTCCTCGTGACAAGGTACACTTTCTGTCGTGTGTGCCCTCTATTAAATGGTACTTGTTCCAGAGTTAGTATTAGGGTTCGGGTTTGAGTACGGGTTAGGTTATATGTTTGTTGGAGTTAAAGGAGGCACATATCTGATATTGTTGAGGGTGCTGAGGTATACTTTCCCTTCTGTGTGCCTCCCCACTAAATATTACTTGTTCTGGACTTGGGGTTAGCAATAGCTTGTCGGGTTAGTGTTAAAAAGATGTTTGTGACTTAGGGTATGAACACTACTAAGGACGGATGTATGGATGGGAGTGCAGGGCCAAGAGGGCCATGCACTCCCACAGACAAATACAGATACTATTAAGGAGTAATGCATGGATGGCACTGTAGGGCCCAAAGGACCCTGCACTTCCAAAGAAAAATAAACAGACTACTATAGACTGATGCATGGATAGCAATGGTCCAACACACAAATTTGCAGAGGAGTATGGCATGATGAGTGCAGGGCCTAGAGGCCCTGTGCTTTCACAGAGAAATAAGGATACAATTAAAATCTTTTAAAAACATTATGGTGGGTTGGGGTGCAGGGCCCAGAGGACCCTGCTGTTCCACAAGCAAAAAAAGCCTTTGATTATATTTTCTCAAAAAGTAAGGAAATTCTCTGCAAAAACTTTGTTAATGAACCATTAGGGTTCTAGTGTCAAACCAACACCCCACCCCCATCTTGCATGCAGGAGCATGTGTGAGGGGTGTGCCTTGGTGAGGCAGTATAGCGCAGTGGTCTAAGGCTTTGAACTGCAAATCTGGAGACATCTAGCAGACCAGACCTGGGTTTGAATCCCATAGCTTCCACTTGCATACTGTGTGACCCTGAGCAAGTCACTTAACCTCCTTGTGCTCCCAGATCGCTCCTGTAAAAAAGCTTTCAGCTTAGTGTGCTATACCTGGTTAAACAACTAAATAAATAAAAATAAAATCCTAATGCTAGTCCCAGTCTCTCATTCTGCACCCATCTTAGCTTGCTTACTCTTGGAATGGGGTGAACATTACTGTTTGCAACCCCAAGGCACGCCCCTCACACTTGTTTCTGCATGTAGGGTGGGGTGGAGTTTTAGGGTTGGAATCCAAGGGTGGGGTCTTAAGGTTGGGAACCCTAAGATGTAATTTACCTGCTTTTGACACTTGACCCCCTAATGGCCCATTAATGAAGTTTTGGCAGAGAATGTTCATACTTTTTGAGAAAGTATAATCATAAAAAACTCTAATGGTGCATTAATGAAGACTTTTGTAGACAGACATACAGACAGAGAGAGAGAGAGAGAGAGATTCTCTGCCAAAAAAAAAAACTATGTTAATGTACCATTAGGGTTAAAGCATCAAAAGTAGGGAAATGGGACCTTAGGGTTCCCAAGCCTAAGACCACACCCCCACTCTGCATGCAGGAACAGACATGAGGAATATGTCTTGGGGTTGTGAACCCTAATGCTCACCCCATTCTCCTATACTGTACCCATCTTACCTTACTTACTCATGGAATGGGGTGAGCAATAGGGTTCACGTTCCCAAGACAGGTTAAATATGTGATCTCTATAACATAAAATGGGTAAAAAAAATCTAAGCATCTGATTGGCTACAGCACCTTGTTGCCCATGTCCTTAGCAGCAGATATTGTAGCCAACCGGCACTAACATCTGCCCATTGGGCACATAGCAGCAACAAATCACTGAGCAATACCAACTGTAAACAAAACTTACAGGTGTCATAGCTCAGTGATCTGCTAGCAGGAGACAGATCTATTCAGAAAGTGATACTTGTTCAAAAACTATCATAAAAAGTCAAAACTGTGACAGAAAAGCAGTAATTTCTATGTCGACATCATTACTGAATGAACAATGTTTAGAAAAACATTAATTTATTCCAGCTTAATTTACCGGGAACGAGCCTTTCAGTGCTGACACAGAACTGCAGCTCAAGATCTTTCTGACAGAAAACGTCAACAAAAAACGAACCAACATGTCACAAGTGAACTTCAATTTTGACTTCACAGAAATGCTAAGTAATCTTGGTATTTTGTTTCTGACTGATCCTGTCACTAAACCTGTGCCATCCTCAGATGAGAGGGCCCAACCACAGGTTGTAGCAGCACTCTGAATCTGTCTGATGTCATCACAGAGCCCATAGCAGCAGCTACAGACATGGGCATAACTGACTTTGCTGTTACCAGCACAACTGAAACCACCAGCACAAATGCAATACTAAATAACCTTCAAATGGAGATTCTGAACACTGCTGCTACCCACCTTGCAAGTTCCTCTGATCAACAGCTGCTTGTCATGGACACTACAACTTCTATTGACCCGTCACATCTCTCCTCAGAGTGAAGCTCTTCTTCTCTGGATATGGACACCATCTCCTCGAACACCAGACCCAGCGCTGAAGAAACAATGACACCTGTAGCACCAGACTCCTCCAATATTCTGCCAGAATCCTCCACTTCAGTAGTTGAACCTTCAAAAAAAAAAAAAAAAAGAAACACCTACATGCATACCCAGAACTGTCAAATGAAGAACTACAAGCCCTTGAAAAACAGAAAGATGAACTAAACACTCAAAAAAGTACTATTTGGGCAGTAGCAGTATTTGAAAGCTGGTACACAACAAAGGGCATACAAGTTGACTTAAAAACTATAACAACAACTGAGCTGTCTTCACTACTACGAAAGTACTATGCAGAAATTTGTTAAGCAGATGGCTCACAAAATAGTGTAACTAGCTTAATAGCTCTATGAGCAGAGCTAAACTGACGTATAAATTCTCCACCCCTAAGTAGAAACATCAGTCTCCACAGCCACTCAGACCTGAACCCTGCGAGCAATATATTTGCAGCAGTTTTAAAAAAATACAGGAGGGAAGGGAAAGATTGAGCTGAGCACCACGCAGCAATCACTGAACAAGACCTTGCCAAGCTTTGAACCTCCAAAGCTCTATCTCTAAACACACCCCGATGTCTACTTCTAAAGGTGTGACTGGATATTCAACTGTGCATGGCACGCAGAGGCAGAGAGGGTCTATGCCAACTGAAACTGGAACACTTTGAAATTCAAACCAGTGAGCATAGCCTAGCATTCGTAACACTCATATTTAATCAGTATATGAAAAATCACAAAAAAAATTACTGTAGTAAACAACAACACCTTGGCTACATCTACCAGCTGCCACTAAATGCACTGTGCTCCATAGCCTCTTTCAAAAAATATATTGAAATGCTGCCCCCAGACCCTCCAGCTTTCTACCTTCACCCAAGATGAATACCAGACTCTCTATTAAACAGTGCACACACCTGGTACACAAGAGAGCCATTAGGCATTAACTACCTACTATGACGCCTAAAATTAGTGAAGAAGTCTGGTTAAGCAGAAGATACATGAACCACTCGGTTCGTGCAACAGCAGTCCAGCTGCTATCCCAAGCTGGACTAGATTTTCACGAAATCATAGCCAGCATGGGCCATAAGGCTGAATGTAGTCTCCACTCCTACTGGGCAGCTGAGCCAGAAGACAGAAGAAAATGGAGCAATATCCTATCACACTAAAGTAAAGAAATCGCCAAAAACTTTACAACATCTACAGTGCTTCCCCCCGATCAGACATAGTGCACCAGTTTTCCTGCAATGGCCACACACTTAAATCCCTCTACAACACTTCCTCCTGATCAGCTATCCTGCAACCATATGTTCTCCTACAAAACAAAAGAAATGCCCCGAAACTTAACTACTTCTACAAAGCATAGCCCTGATCAATCAACCTGCAGCAATTACTCTGAAATAGCTGAAAACTTCACTACCTCTGCAGCACTTCTCCCCTATCAGCCATGCTGCACCAGTTTCACTCAACAACCCCAAACAGGAAGAGACACAACATCCAAGGAGAAAAACCTATTAGGAGGCAACATCCCCATCAACTACAACAGTAATCCAATGATTTAAAGACATCAGCACAAATACTCCACTCATAATTCAAAACTGCATGATGCATCATGTAGAGTTCATTAATTTCTCCAAGTGAAACCATGCTGAAATGAACAAAGATAAAGAAAAAAAAGCAAGTAAAACCCAAAAAAACTAACTTTGTTTAACAAATAAACTATACATTTAAAAACCAATTAATGTTTTACTACAAAACCATTTCTATATTTATTTACTGCTGTTTCAAGATTTATTAACCTAAACCAGAACACATAAATATTGATTCATTACAGTTTTAATGTTCCTGTTACAGTTGCAAGGGACCATTTGATGTTCCACATATTAAAAAAAGTGACTTTAATAAACTTGTTCAACATACAATAAAACAAACATTTACCAAAACTTTGTCTCTACTGAGCTATTATTTATACCCATTTTATAAGTGCAAAAATACACTCTGAGTTGTGGGTTACGTGCCGGTAAGAGCATGCCAAGGGGCATAAGGTACACCCCTGGGCATGCTCTTATCAGCACGTAACCCACACCTCGTCCTGTGTTATTGCTTGTATAACAATCCTTAAGTATTATATTCAGCAAACTAGGTTCCATGTCAAAAGAGTAAAACTAATGCAGTGCAGACCACATGGGTGAAGACAAAAGAGAGTGAACAAATGCCAAACACAGAGAACATCAAAACAGCAGCACAAAACAAGCAATATTCATTATGGGAAACAATAAAATAACTGCTCAATTTGGGCACTATTCACTAACGTGGTAAGGGGTAAGCATGAATGGCACGTATCCCCCCAAGCAGCTCCACACCTGTGGGAGATCTGCACAGGGACCACATTCACAAACACCAGTCCCCGCCTGGCTCCCTTACGAAGCCTGCCTCCCAGTGCGCTGGTTCACTGGGGTGGTCCTGTGTGGGACTGCAGACTTGGCCATGCAGCCAATCAGCTGCTTGGACCAGGTCCTGGATTGGATCCATTGTGCCTGCAGGGTGCCATGGTGGTCCTGGTACACATAGCACCAGGCAAAATGTCGGGGTGATGTCACCAGCTGACTACCCCCAGTCCACCTTGTGTGCCCCAATGGCAGGGGTGTCCCTATTGGGCTGGTCATGGCAGCATCCCTGAAGGGCACAAAACCAGCAGCCCGGATATAAAGCTGCTTCTACAGTTTTGTGACTAGCATGGAGTGCTGCCACAGCCCCTGGTATGGAGCTGCATGCTCAGCCGAGGATTGGGCACATAGCTGGGGACAGATCTGCATGGTGAATGCCATGGATGGTGCACAGTTAGCATTACCAGGTGCAGATGGGTTATGCTCCGGGTTATGCGGTGCATATCCCATCCACATCTTTTGTGAATAGGGCCCATGTGACACACTGATATAACATTACACTATATTTTCTGAGGGGACCTATACCCCCTGAGCCCACCTTACTATAAATAACCAAGTCCGAGACTACACTACTGACTAATACAGGGAGAATACTATCCAAACACTAGTAGCCATCACCAAAATGATGTTTACTATTAAGTACAACATGCTGACATGACATGCTCTATTATTCCATCACTCATATTGGGTCACTCATTTGACAGGAAACCAGCAAACAATGGGTTAGGGTGAAACACTCAGAAATATATCCATCTTTTGGGATAATCAGGGCAATTAAGCCATGCACCCTTGGGGTCATGGCCTTATCGACCCAGTTTGCCATCTTAATGGGTATACATCCTTGTATACCACCCTTACCCATTATTAATTCTCTATATGTATTATATTACCCTTACCCATTATTAATTCTCTATATATATTATATTGGTGCAGTAGTACCAGTATAGTTAGGGTTGAGTGGAGTGCTCACTGTTCAATTCAATTTTGCACCTTAATAACTTTAGCAGAATTCAACAGAATAGCTAAAACTTTGCATGTAGTCAGGATGTTATAGTCTCAAGACATGAAAACTTTCATGCTGGCATCCTTTGTGGTTTCCAAGATCTGAAATGCTGATTTTTGGAAAAGGGAAGTTTTTTTTCCTTATACTTAAGATGGGTTTTATTTGCTCTCACACAGAGCCTTAGTGTAGCAGCCAGTTTCAAAATGGCCTTATTTTAGGTTTTTGTTGCATCCCCCTGTTAGAAAAGGTTTGTCATGTTAAAGAGTTAGGTATGACCCTTACCTTTCAGGAAGACTGTATTGAGGTGTAAGGTCAATAGCAGGTACTGAGATACAAGTCTATCTTTGTTGAGCCCCCTACCGTATGAAAATTACATCTGACACTGCCAATAAGAGAGGTCTAATTGGCACTCAGGGGTCAATATCTCAAAAAGGCAAGGCAAGGCAAATTTTATTTAAAAGATGCCCAATCCTGGAGGTTCTGGGTGCAATACATAAAATCAACATAAAGCAGACTACAGTAAATAAAAATATAAAAAAAAGTGATAAAACTAATGAATACAAAATGAATAACAACATAATAATAAAAAAGAAAATCATGGAAACAGGCAATATAGCAAGTCAGAACAGAACAATATTTACAAGACTGGGTCAGGAAAAGCCTGCATGACCAGGAAGGCTTTGAGGAGTGCCTTGAATACTGCCACCAAAGGGGCCTCCCTTATAGATGGAGGTAGCAAGTTTCTCAGGACGTGGCCAGTGATGCTAAAAGCTCCATCAACGGCAGTTTTTAACCTCATCCGGAGAATCACAAGGAAGACACTATAGGAGGAACAGTGGGAGCAGATGGTTTAAAGATATGTGTTTGGTGGTGGAAACTTAATAATGCCTTTTCCTTTTTCAGTTTATTGCATGATTAATATAAATATTTTCTGTTTTATTGCAGGAAATGGCTAGTACACAAGGTATTGGACTTGTACCATCTCCAGCAAAAAAGTTTCCTAGATCACACTGGGACTATGCAACTATCTGAATTATTTGCCAAGGCAGAGATGCTTCACAAAATCTTGTTGCTGCCAAAGCCAGAGGTCAAGAAACTCTGTTTAAATGTATGAGAGAAGCAGATGATGAATTGTATAGAAGCGCTAAAACATCAGGGGCGCTGGATGAAACAGGATTCACTGTTGCCATTTGTTATCATCACTGGTGCTATCAGAATTACACCACCAAAGAAAACCTTTCACACAAACACAATCAACAAGCAGGTCATCTAGAATTAGAAAAGCCTGGAACAAGCAATCATGAGCTGGCTGTGAGAACAAGACTTACATCGACAACATTGGCAGCTAACAAATGCATCATCCGCAATTTTGTGATGAAACATGGTGATTCACATCTTTTCCAAGTAAGAACATTTCAAATGCAAAGGAGCATTCAGTCAGCAGCTATGACTCTTAATAGTACAGATCTATTGACTAAGATACACAGCCAAGATCTCATATCCTTGAAGGCTAAGTACCACAAAAATTGTCTAGCTCGGCTACTGGCAAGGGCAGAATAAGCCAATGAAACTAGCACTGAACAGAGAAGAGTACTGATGTCTTCACAAGAGCATTTGACATGCTTTTAAAACACATTCGGGATGACTTAAGATGAGGCAGGGCATTTGATATGACATTCCCGTTGACAAAATACAGTCACATTTTGAACACATGTGGTTATGCTGAATCAGGGACATACTGTGCTGAAAAGTTGAAGAAACACCTTGTTAAACACATTGAAGTTTCAATTACATTCCATCAGCCTCATTCAGCAAACAAACCAGAGCTTTTGTATAGTAACAAATACATTTGAAAGAAAGATTTCTGAGTTTCACAGAAAGATCTAGGAAGAAGCAATTGAGGCAGATGAGGCATCATGATGAGTATAAGAATGTCAGTATTTTCCATGCAGCATCAACACTTTGTGCATCTGCCAGAAAAGCATTGGGGACTTTCACCAACCCATGGATTGACTGTAATGAGATTTGTTTTGAAAGAGCAGAGTCCTTAGTGCTTGCTGATCTGTGCCAATTTATGAGTCTGCTCGTGATGGGTAAACCAGCAGAACATATCGAAAACACTCATGATGCACACAGAAGAGTCTTAGCAATAGCCCAAAATATAATCTACAGTGCTTCAAATTCTTGCTATAAAACACCAAAGCATGTTGGACTAGCCATATCAGTCCACCATTTGGCTAGGAGTCTTTGGTGTTCTAGCGTGTTCTAACCAATTCAAGAGATAGGGCCCACTCAGTCACCTGTCCATTAAGGTACAAACAGTTTTGCAAGCAAGCAAAACAGAATGACAGCTTGCCACCATGTATGAACAACCTGGTACAGTACATAAAGAGAACTAATTACCAGTGTGCTGTTTGGAAAGCAACACTAGTGGCTAAACTGTTTATCGTGTCATTTGATGGATGTGGCTGGACACAGACAGAGAATGCTCTTCAGCCGCAACTAATGATGCAAGAATGAGGTCCAAAAGACTTCATAGAATGTATCACATGCCATTGCACAAAGTCTAAATGCTCTTCATGAAGGTGCAAGTGTCAGATGGTAGAACTAAAATGCACACCAAGTTGTGGGTGTGAATAACACCCAAACACATGTGGCAATACACATGAAACAAAGACAATATCAGTTATGAAAATGGTGATTTGGAATCAGATTATGATACTGACAATGATAGCTCTGAGTAAACAACTTAAATGTGCCTCCTAATTAAGAATACATGCAATAGTGAAAAGCTGCATGATGATAAATGTGGTCATAAATCTTCATTAAAATGTGATCCAAAACAATAATATATTTGCTGCATTAGCATTAATAGTTTCATTTGTGCTCAGGAAGGACATTATTACAATAATAACATCTTGTAGTAAAAAATGTTTTGGTAATTTTTTGGCTGAAAAAGACATTTGCATTTCCATGGGTGTCATTATTCAAAAGTAAATGTTCTCACTCTTTCTATTCAGACTGGAAATACACTTATTGTTTGAAAATGTGTTATTTCTCTTTACATGTGTACAGTGTATGCCTTCAGGAATGAGGTTTGGTTATAGGAATACATTTTTGGTCAGCAGCCTTAGTATGTACAAATCAATTATTACAATAAAATTGTGGTATGATGAATGAATGAAAGAAACATGAGAGCAACAAAGAACACAATTAGTTAAGATGCTATTAGACATGATTACTGGACATAAGGCATGGCAAGTTGATTTTAATTGCTAAGCTCTACTTATATTTAAGGTTAATTTCTGGGCATTTACGTTCACTTTATTCAAATTTATTTTAGCAATTTACAAAAACTGGAAACTAGTACCCAAACCATACAAATATGATGTTAAAAATAACAGTATTACAATTTCTTTGAAATTCAGGATTTACTCAGTTTCAACTTTTTTCAGTTGTATTGTCCAGCAATCCCCTATTAGTTCTCTTTCTCTCTCTCTCTCTCTCTCTCTCTCTCTATTTATCTATCTATCTAGTAGTTTTAATTTGTTATTCCCTACCATGCCCAGCTCAACCAACTCTGCCTCATTTTTCTCCCAATTTGCAATGCAGTTATTTCAAGAAAAGCAGACCAGCCTGGCCACCCCCAGTACTACTTAACAACACCCTCCCTTCAGGTCACCTGCCCCCCATCAATAGGTGGCAACACTAAGGTGCCCAGTCCCAGAGCCACAGTGGAGAAAAAGCACACACTGGGGTGCCTAATCCCCAGTGTTGGATCCAGTAGTAAACCTGGATAAAAGAAAAGTCCCTCATAATCTCCTTTGTTTTTATTTTTTAAATCACATGTAAATATGACAATGGTCCATTGCCAATCTGACCTCCCAAACCTCCATCCACTCCACCCAACCACCCCCTCAGCACCCGCTACCCCACATCCCCCACTCACCCTAACACACCTAAAACATTCCCATGCCATAGAGCCACTCTCCAGTTGAAAACACATCTTGTTGCTGGAACTGGCAGCTGTGATATGAGGAAATAAGATAAGTCTGGATTAATGTATTTCAATGGGGTTTAAACTTTTACTCAAAGCTTTGTCACATTTTCATATTTTGCCACCAAATTTTTAGCATGGCCTTTTTGAGACACCACCTTATGAACAAGGGAGTTGAAATTATTCAAATCTATCCCAAAAGAAGATTTTGTGGTCACTGCACAAAATCACCTTTCATGCAGGATTTGAAATTTACAACTACTGGGTTCAAAAAGTGGGGTCATAAGAAGGCTATGTTGAACATTTAGTGCATAAATATAGTAAAACTACCAAGTTATGAGTGAGCACTGAAACATTTCAACATTAACTCATACCTTTGCTAATTTTCAGTACTTTTACTCTAAATATTCAACATAGCCATTTTTCACACCACATGATAAACGTGACAGGTGTCATTTTTTTTAAATCCTGGATGAGATGTGCTTTCACATTTGTGGTGCTAAATGATATTTTGGACAATATACTACAAATGTCACATGTCATATTTATAAGGCGGAGTCATAAAATGACTGTCTTGAAAACTAAGAAACACTGTGTGTAGTGCCAGTCTTTACCCCACTGGATAGTGCTGTATGATCCTGTGCAAGTGACCTGAGTTCAGGGGCAAGCTCAGTAAGTCAAGTGGATGGGGTAAGACTGGGACAACAGTGCTATTATGTGACACCAGCCCCCACTAGGGAAGGAAAGGTGCAGGGTTCTCTGTACAGGCTCAGGTATCCTATAGTGAAGAGAACTCTTCTCCTGTAATAGGTCCCTGCACCTCTGCACCTGTAGGTGGCAGAGGGCCCTATGCATTGGCTAAGAGATGGATTCTTTGCCCTGTGCAACTGTATCTGCAATTACATGGAAGCACCGGGGCCATAAGGCCCTGTGCTTCCACAGCCCACCAGACAGCCCCATGAATTATTTTTTTCTATTATTTGTTTTTGCTCCTGGGAGCCTGGCAGGTGACTCTGGTCCCTCCATCAGAGGGACTTGGTCTCCAGCTCTTCATTCCTCACCTGACTTCCCCTACAATCCCCCACAGATTCCACCTCCCTATGACAGGGCCGAGGCGAATTGGCGCTGGCTTTCCCCCAGCTCTGCAGCAAAATCCAGATGCTCAGGGAGTCAGGACAGGCACAGGAAAGCCATCACAAAGACTGCCAGCTCCATTTTCCACCACTTTGTTTTTTTCTGTCTGCCCCTTCCCACTGACAGCATACATTGGCAACATGCCTCCCAACTCACATCTCCTCTGGCCACTGCCAGAGGGAGATAAATGAGTGGGATGGCAATCCCTCCATCCCCTAGTGAGGAGAGCAGTCCTCTGGACACTCAGTCCTCTCTCTCTCCCCTGCTGACCCCCAGTGGTCTGGACTCATTCCCAAACCTGGGTCACCGGCATGGCACAAAGTGTGGTGTCCAGTGCTTCAGTCTTCAACACCACTGGGCTTGTCCAGCCCCATGAATTATCAACATCAGTCATTGCACAGAATTGCAAGGCACATAGTATCCTACGCTTTCGTAGATGGATACAATCTTCAATTTTTGAAGAACGCAGAGGGCCTTGCATGTCTGCATCTGTTCCTGCAGATGTGCTAATGATGTTACTATTCCACTATCTCTAATAGACAATAAATTATTTGCCAAAATTACATTGATGCACAGGGTTTGGTTCAGCATAATACAACAAAAGTAGGGAAATGTGGTGTTAGGGTTTCCATTCCAACCCTAACTCCACAACAGCATCCACCAAGCAGCAAAAGAACATTAGGGTTTTGGATCTCTGGAGTCTTGGCTAATCACTGGTGAGGTCTTCCTTCAGGTTGTCAACAGTCATACTCACCCCCGCCTGTAACCTCCTATCTGAGGCACAAAGTACAGCTGCAAGCTGATGTGTCATAATAGAAACACAGAACATAGAATTTGACGGCAGATAAGGACTGCTTGGCCCACCCAGTCTGCCCATTTCCCTACCTACTGGATAAGCTGCAGATCCTAGTTAACCAGCAGCCTACTTCTTCTTACCCCAACCCCCCAGAATTGCCTTATGACTGTCCCATGATTGCTTGAATTCCGCCACTGATTTTGACTCCACAACCTCCTCTGGAAGGCCGTTCCATGCATCCACAACCCTCTCTGTGAAAAAATACTTCCTTAAATTACCTCTGAGCCGCCCCTCCTCTATCTTCAAATTGTGCCCTCTTGTTCTTGCACACCTCTTTTTTTGAAAGATGCTACCCTCTTGGACTTTGTTGATTCCCTTGAGGTACTTGAAAGTTTCTATCATGTCCCCCCTCTCCCTCCTTTCCTCGAGGCTATACATATTAAGCTCCTTAAGTCTCTCTTCATATGTCTTACGGTGCAGATCCTGCACCATTTTAGTTGCCCTCCTCTGGACAGCTTCCATCCTGTCCATGTCTTTGTGGAGATTGGGTCTCCAGATCTGCACACAGTACTCCAGATGGGGTCTCACCAGCTGTCTATACAGAGGGATAATAACTTCCTGTTTTCTACTGGTGATGCCTCTCCCTATGCATCCCAGAACCCCAGCCCTCCTTGCTGCCCTCTCACATTGCTTGCCCACCTTTAGGTCATCTGACATGACTACCCCAGGTCCTTTCCATTTTGTTGTTGTTAGTATCTCACCCCCACTGTGTACTCTTCCCTGGGTTTTGTTTCCCAGGTGCATTACCTTGCACTTCTTAGCATTGAATCTAAGCTGCCATACATTTGACCATTCCTCTAACCTTGCCAAGTCCCTTCTCATCCTTTCCACCCCACCCTATGCATCAACTCTGTTGCAGATCTTAGTGTCATCTGCAAAGAGACATACTTTTCCTTCCAGTGCTTCCGCAATGTCGCTTATGAAGACATTGAAGAGGACCGGTCCTAATACTGAACCCTGCGGTACCCCACTAGTAACCCTCCTTTCTTCTGAGTGGACTCCATTTACTATTACTCTCTGTGTCCTATTCTCCAGCCAATTCTTTACCCAGGCTGTCATCTTGGGACCCACTCCCAGGCTGGCTAACTTGTATATTAATCTTTGTGTAGGACTGTGTCAAATGCCTTGCTAAAGTCTAGGTAGGCCATGTCCACAGCCCCTCCCTGATCTACTACTTTGGTCACCCAGTCAAAGAAATCTATCAGATTTGTCTGGCATGACCTTCCACTGTGAATCCATGCTGCCTAGGGTCCTGTGCCCTCTGGCCTCTAGATACTCGACAATTCTTTCCTTCAGAAGTGATTCCATCATTTTCCCTATCACTGAGGTTAAACTAACAGGTCTGTAGTTTCCTGCTTCTGCCTTGCTCCCACTTTTGTGAAGGGGAATCACATCTGCCCTCCTCCAGTCCTCGGGTACCACCCCATCCTCCCATGATTTGTTAAAAAGGGTAGTCAGTGGTGTCACTAGTTCTACAGGCCCCATTGCTTTGTCCACCTTCAGTTTTAAGAGTTCTTTCAGAAACCTTTCTTCTGTAAATGGGCTGGTATCAACTTCTGTATCCAGAGTGTTACTACTGTTTGTTTTATGTACTCTCCTCTTCATTTGTAAATACTGAGCAAAAATATTTGTTTAGTATCTCTGCCTTTTCATAGTCTCCTCTGCCCACCCTCCCTCCCTTTATTAAGCCTCACTATCCCTCCTTGGTCTTCCTTTGCTACCTGATGTGCATATAAAAGGTTTTATCCCTTCTTTACTGAGTTGGCTATCTTTTCCTTGGTTTGGGCCTTTGCTGTTCTGACTGCCTTCCCAGCCTCCTTTGCTTTAACTGATACAGTTCTCTGTCCTGCTCCATCTGGATTCCTTGTACTTCCTGAATGCTTTCTTTTTCTCTTGAACCTTCACTGCCACTTCCTTTGAGAACCATAGTGGTTTCTTACATCATCTTGTTTTGTTTATTTGCTTCACACAAAGGCTTGTTACCTCTGTGATTGCAGTTTTATTATTCCCCATTGTTCTTCCACCCCTCCTTCCTGCCCATTTGCTAGTGCATTCCTTAGGCACTCACCCATTTTGGCAAAGTCAGCCCTCCTAAAGTCCAGTACTTTTGTCTTTGTATGGCTTGACTCTATTGCTGTGTTTATTGTGAACCATACTGTTCGATGGTCGCTAGTTCCAAGATGGCTATCCACTTCTACATCTGTGATCCTCTCTCCATCTCCATTTGAGAGAATCAAGTCTAATATTGCTCCCCTGAGTGGGCTCCAATACTAGTTGTCTAAGGCATGCCCCTGTAGGGAATCTAGAATAACTGCACTCTTCAAAGTGGCAGCTGCAACTGCACTCTAGTTAACATCTGGCATATTCAGATCACCCATCAGCATATCTCCTTTTTCTGCCATTCTAAGTATACTCTATCATTTCCTGTCCATTTCCTCCCCTGAGAAGGGGGTCTGTATACAACCCCTGTGCGTATTCTGGTGCCATTGCCTGTCTCCAAATTTACCCACAGTGCTTCTTCTCCTCCCTGTTTACCCTTTTGTTCTGTTGCTTTTATTCCTTCCCTTATGTAAAGAACTACTCCTCCTCCTCTTTTACCCTCCCTGTCCCTCCTGTAGACAGTGTATCCTGGTATGTTTATGTCCCAGTCATGGTTTTGTGTGTACTATGTTTCTGTGACTGCCACGATATCCAGATGTTCCTCTTCCATGAAGGCCACTAATTCAGGAAGCTTGTTACCCAGACTACGGGCATTAGTACTCATTGCTCTCCATATTTTGATGGCTTTACCTTCTGTTGCAGCATCCCCCACTGAACATTCTACCTCAGTCTTTTTTTCATTTAGTACCCTGTTTTGTAGGGAGAGGCTGGGATTTTCCTGCTGCTTGTCAGTGCCTCCCCCTTTGACTAGTTTAAAAGTTTGCCAATGAAGCATTTAAACCAATTGCTCAAAAGACTTGTTCCCTTACTGGATAGATGCAGACCATCCTGCCAGTATAGGCTGGTGTCCCTCCAGGTGGAACCCCAGTCCCCAATGAAGCCAAACCCTGTGCTCTGCACCATTTTTTCAACCATTCATTAAACTGCATGGTGCCAATTACCCTCGCCTCCTCAAGCTTTTGACAGGCAGCACCCTGAGAAGGATACTGTGTCTTCACTTGTCTTGAGTCCCTCCCCAACTCTGCAATGTCCTCCTGCACTGCTCTAATCTCATGATGAGCCAAGTCATTTGTCCCTAGGTGGACAATTACATCCAGTTCAGAATCCCTTGCAGCTGTTCTCATGATCCTGAGGATGTGCTTCCTGTCCCTCCAAGCCATGGCACCAGGCAGGCACCTTACTTCATTTTTCCCAGCTCCCCCCACTTCTATACCCCTAATAATTGAGTCCTCCACCAGGAGCTGCTTCCTTTCCCTGTGGTGTCCTCTGCCTCCTTCCTGTGGGCCTCCCTTGTGACAGTTATCATCAGTCTTCTCTGCAGGTGCATCCATAGGGGAGCTATGCTTCCCCAGAATGGTGTATGGATTGTGGAGTGGAACAATTGACTGGGTGTGCCTCTGTTCCACCCTCCTGACCCTCCCTGAGCCCACTGTGGTCCAACTGCTGTGCTTTCTTCACAACCTCTGAGGTAGTGGTGGTGTCGCTAGTGCTCCCTGGATGAGGGAGGTTCCCTTCCTACTGTCCAGTGTGGCCTGGGGGAAGGTTTCCTTACTACTGTCCAGTGCGGCCTGAAGATGGGCAACTTTCTCCCTCAGGGCAGATAGTTGTCTGCAAATAGGGCAGCATCTCAGCCTCCAGAAAGACTCCCAGAAGACTGCTGCCCCACAGCCATTACATTGCACTACTCCCCACATGTTTATCTAGTTTTTTTATCATATTTGTGTGTGTGTGTGTGTGTGCACATATGTGCATGTGTGATTTGTTATATAGAAATATATATATTATACAATGTGTATGCTTATATTGTCAGTGCAGTGTGCTAGAGAGGATATGACAGTGAAATGCATCTTGCACTCCAGGAAATGATGTCAGAACCTCAGGTATAAAGGAACTATTTCAGGGCTGGGTGGGGTGAGGGTGGGAAGGGTTGAGCCTGACTGTGTCCTCACAAAACAATCAGCTAAAGCTCTCACCACCCGCTCACGATGAGTGCCTTCCTGTCAGCAAGATACCCTACACAACAATTTGACAGAGAAAGTATCCTGCTAATCAAACAGAGAAAAATCCAGAAATCCAAGTCAGACACAGGTAAACCTCTCCAGCCCCAAAACAGCCTGGTGGTTTGTTAGCCACAAAGGAAAATCAAATATGCAGTTATTTCAGCCCTTCTGAGGATGCTGACAAGATAAGCAGTTTTAAAAACCCCCTTCCTGAATTAAAAACTAAAACAAACACAAAGCAATACCACTTTAAAAGTGAGGAAAACTTCTCTCAGATGTAAACCCACCAAAAGTTGCAAACTATATTGATGCAGATTCTCACAGAATTCTAGTAATCAGTCCAGTTAGCCACAAAGGAAAATCAAATATGCAGAAGATAAGCGGTTTTTAAAAAAACCCTTCCTGACTTAAAAACTAAACCAAACACAAAGCAATACCACTTTAAAAGTGAGGAAAACTTCTCTCAGATGTAAGCAAGAGAGAGAGAGTTTAGTTACAGATATTTTGTCCAAAATAGTATATCCCATGCAGCTTCTCAGTTGTTTCCAAGCATTCCTGTACACAACTTGGAAGAAGATGGACTTCTGCCTCAAACAGGATCACATCACTAGTTTATAGTAATTGAATAATGCTGAAATGGTCTAGCTAGACAAATGGCTGGGATGCTGAGCTCTGACTTGTGAAGACAAATACCCCCACCTCAGGCTATGTTTGGCATCCAATTACAAACTGCAGCTTTTGCTATTTTGAATCACACAACCCCACCAAAAGTTGCAAACTATATTGATACAGATTCTCACAGAATTCTAGTAATCAGTCCTATTCAATCAATCTATACTAATCAATCATAATGATACACTCTTCAAAAGTAGAGAAGTGTGTCTTGCCACATGTTGCCAACTGAATCTGTTGTAGCTTTCTTCATGTCTGAATTTGTTTGTTCAGAGGATGGGGTGGGCATTAGGGTTGACAACCCCAAGAAAGACCATACCACTGATTCATCAAGAGTCCTGAGACCCCAAACCCAAATGTTTCTTCCTTCTGCTGCTTGGGAGGTGGGGATGGGGAGTTAGGGTTAAAAAAAACTAATGCCACATTTCCCTATCTTTGTGGATTTAGAAGAGAACTGCTCTGAATCTATGAGTATTTTTTTCCATTAGAAGCTGTTTTTAAATTCTGGTTCAAATTCTGTAATTGATCTAGCTATCCAGGCTTTTTAGAAATCGTAGTGGCTGTTTCTGATTTACATGCTGCATGGAAGAACCAATATTGTACTATATGATGTACTTTACATGTGAAAACAAAAACAAGGTGCTTCATCAGCATGTGGTCTGAAAGCAAAAAAAAGGGTTATATTAAATGCATCGCTGAAAACAAGAGTTAAAAATTATTTGACCTTTATGGTCCTTTTCAGGAAATAGCCAAAAGAGAAAAAGACTAACTTTATTTTTTTTTTCTTTCAGGTATTTCATGAAGAAGACCTAAGGTCAAAACATAGATTTTTAACTCTATTTTCTATTTTCAGTGAGCATTTAATATAATCATTTTGTTTTGCTATATGATATACTTTATGCCCCTGTTCCACTCTTCTATTGTTGGCACAATGCATCCATGTTCTACTGTAGAACTCTTTTGCTACGAGGGAAATAAATTACATAATACGGTTCTAAAATGGTACTTACTATGTGACTATAAAGCAGAAACACCCACTAAGGTTACTAAAAGGTCAATATAGTTGTAACAATAACAGAATGTTAGCCAGTACTTAAAATTAGCTCCTATTTGGAAAAGGTCTGTAAACTGATGATCTAATAAATAAATAAATAAAATGACTTCTTGGTTCAGCACAGTTTTCCTTTAAGTTGTATCCTAACTGATGCATTAATGCAGTTTTTTCAATAGACTAGATAGATAGACAGATAGATAGATAGATTATATTCTAGAGATAGCTAGATAGATATATACTATAGATAGATATTAAAAAAATACTGCAGTAATTGCCCCAGTTAGGGTTCAACATAACACCACAAAACTAAGGAAATGTGGTGTAAGGCTTCCAACCCTAACTCCCCACCTCCCCCTAAGCAGCAAAAATAAGACCACACAAACAATGACAGACAGCCCTCATAAGATAAGACACACAACATGCACCTGTTTTCAGATGACACAAATGCACTGTCACCGATGTGCTACCTTCATGGATTTGTATCTGTGGTACACCTACTGCAAGATATACATACTCACTTCTGACTGTAGCTAGAAATACACAATACTCAAATTACAACACTACTTCTTTGTGCAGAAGCACAGGCCCCTGCAGCCACAGATGCAAATCCACAATACCCAAATTATAAGAGTTAATTTGTCTGCAGAAGCATAGGCTTCTATGAGACCAAGTACTCATGCACACTGTAAGACAAATGAACAGTTCCCCTTGAGGAGCCTGCAGTTCTGATGCAAAAGTTATAAGACACACACACTGACCTCTTGGTGCAGAAGCACAGACCCATAAATTGATGATAGCCAAATTACAACAGTACTTCAGTCTGCAGAAGCACAGGACCCTAACGGCTGTGTAGCCACAGGTGTAAGACATACACACCAACTTCTGTCTGCAGAAGCACAGTCCCCTGTTCAGCCTGCACTTCTACAGTTGTATACAGTAATCTATGATATCCAAATTGCAACTTTACTTCTGTCTGCAAAAGCACAGGCCACTGTGGAGTCAGCAATTATGTAGCCACAGGTAGTCATGAGCACTGTAACTCATACACACACACCATTGTACAGTAGCTGCAGAAGCATAGGCCAGACACAAATCAATGAAGGTTGTACATCACTGCTACTACATTTGTGATTCAGGTTAGATAAGGTTGTAAACCATAATGCCACATTTCCCAACATTTGTGGCATTAAGTTGAACCCTAATGGATGCTTTAATACAGTTTTTTGCAATGTATTTATTTTCTTTTAAAAGTTTAAATCTTACCCTCATTCATGCCTGTCCCTTCAAGACCTGCAGAAACAGATGACAATGTTTAGGACCCTCTGGGATCTGGACCAAGGGAAGAGACTGTCTGCATATGGAAAGTAAGGCCCTGCAGATCTATTGCTTCCTGTGTCAGTGGATGTCAAGAATTTGTGGGTCTGTCTGGTTGACTAAAGACAGAAGTAATGTTGCAATTTGGGGTATCATGGATTTCGTGGGATCTGCACTTCTGCAACAAGAGGTCAAAGTGAATGTCTTACACCTGGTACAGCAGAAGTACAGGCCCCTCATATATGGTGCAAATGTGTGTTTATATAACCAGGTTATGCATGAACATTGAAGTTTTTCAACAGTCACTCTTAACTTTGTTAATTTTCAATATTTTGACTCCAATCCAGGCTGGCCTGGTGGCACCAAAGGCTGAGGTGCTGTCAGTACCTTACTTCTCACTATGCCAGTGACCCTAGTTTGGAAATAAGCTCAGGTTATGGGGGTCAGAGGGGGAAAGGCTGAGAGAGGATTGAGCAGCTGCCTGGCAGCTCTCACCTTTCAGACTGGGGTGATGGGCCTTCCAGCTCTTGACTACCACCAGGTAGCAACGATGACATGTGGGAGGTAGACGTAGGTTGCAGAGGAGCTGCAGCTCCAGAATACATGCATGTCCATGGGCATGTGTCCTCCATGCTACTGTGGCTCTGGGAACAAGCAGGAGAAAACAAAGAGTAAAAATGAGCAGGCTTGACTTTGTGAAGCCCTGCCCAAACACCTGGACCTGATCTTCCACCCAACTGGTTGGGCAATTCTGGACATGTGTACTCTGGGTGGCATTACCCTCCCCTTACTGGCACTGACATTGTGGAACATGGGCTTAGTCTGGAGGGAGGGAGGACAGGGACAATCCGGCTGTCCAGAAATGTGGCTGAGTAGCCTACCAGTCTGGCTCTGGAGGCTAAAATCCTTTATGGAAGAAACAAAATAATATGTTGACCCCAAATTTTCAACATAGTCCTCTTTTCACACTACCTCATGAACACGACATGTGTTTTTCAAATCTTGCCCAAAATGTGCTGTTTGCACTTGTGGGACAAATGACATTTGTGATATTTTATAAATGATACCTGTCATGCTCAGAAGGGTTCACCCATATTGGTGCAACAATCATTTTGTCAATGCCAATATGGGAGAAGGCAATATGCCACCTTTATTATGGCACCAGGCATTGCAACTTCCGGGATGCGTAATGCCAAAGAGCCATCCTTGAAACAGTCCTGTTTCACGGAGGACTTGGCCCTTGCAACCCCAATGTGGGGCCTCACCTACCTGAACCCCAAAAATGAACATAACAACCTCTGGGTGGCTACCCAGAGGGGGCAGAAACAGTGTGGAACAAAGGGTGGCATCAGTGAGAATAATCTAAATTCAAGATCTCCCTTGTCACTGTCACTCTTGTTGTGGTGCCTATTTGCACTGCCAGTTTTAAGTTGCCATTCTAATGGTATACCATTCAGAATGGGGTCATAAAATTATTATGTTAAAAATTTCAGGTCAAAATATTTTAAAAATGTTATGAAAAGTGTTGTTTTCAAGGCCAGCTGTTGGCCTACTGGGTAGTGTGTCTTGACCCCAAAGCGGTTTGCTGAATTTGAGAGTGCACTCAGTGAGCCAACTAAAGGGGCAGAGGCTGAGGAGAATGTGCTGCCATGTGGCACAACTCCAAGCCTGGGGAGGGATGATACAGTGTTGGCTGCATGGGCAGCAAGTAACCATATCATGAAGTGATCACTTTTCATGGCATACAGCCCATAGGCTCCTATACCAGGGCCCCGCACTTCTACAGCAGATGAGATGGAATCTTGGCCCTCCACATCAGCACCTGTAGCCACATAGAAGCACAGGGTCCAGAAGGTCATGTGTGTCCACAGACTCCCAGACAGCTTCATGGGCTACTTGCATCAGTACCCTCACTTCTGTAAGCAGACAGACTCTTCCCTTTGTGCAGTGCCCAGAAGGTACTATGCATCTGCATCTGTTCAGTCATGCTAAAGGAACTCATGTAAATGAGGGTATGATTCCAGTATCACACATACCTCTCAACCTCCTACTTCATAAATCAGGGACAAGGCTTAAAAAATCAGGGACAAAGGACTAAAATCAGGGACACATCTTCAAAATTAGAGATATCCACCTAGAAAGCTGGCAGAATAAGAGGCTTAGTGCAAAATGCATTTTCTAAAGAAGAACAAGTCTAAAACTTTAATGCCTGACATTATTTTGTGCTTACAACCTCCACTGTTTAGCTAAGGAAACATAAATTTTAGGAGGGACAAAGTAAAATTTTGAGGCAAAATCAGGGATGTCCCTGAAAATCAGGGACAGTTGAGAGGTATGGTATCACAGAAAGAATGGACAGTCATTGCAAAAAAAAACTATGTTAATGCAGACATTAGTGTTTAGAATGCAAAGCAGACAAAGCCAGAAAATGAAAAAAAAAATGTTTTGGAATCTCATAAATCATGATACATTGGTGATGGGGGGTTCCTTAAGGTTTTAATCATAATGACCACCCTCCTATGATCAAACAAGGTTATACATAACTTTCACTTCACACGGACCTGAAGGACCCTGTGTGAAGGAAGGTACAACTGATACTATTGACCACATGTGGTGACCCATGCTTCTCTACCTTCTGACAGTATATATGCCTATGAAGCACAAGCTGCATGTCAAAATTGCTTCAAACAAGAGGATTACAGGCTGGGGGTGGTAATATACATTAAGGCTGATATCCCCATGTAATCCCACACCACCAATTCCTATGACTTATGTTACTTCAAACCCTAATGTTTTTAATTTCCTACTTTTCTGCTTTGCATTTACAGTTTATTTTATTGCCTTGTGCATCAACACAGTTTTATTTATATGTTTGATTTTACTTTTTTAATCTACATGTAGTGTATTCTTATGTGTATATGTGCATGTTTATGTAGCATAGATATATATATATACTGTACCTACTTTTTTCTCCCCCAAAACCTTCTAAAAGTCATTGGGCAGGATTCACAAAGTAGATGCGTGGGGCACAAATGAGATGCACTGGCAAAAAAGACGTACAACTCACAAAGTGATGCGCCACAGGATGCCCCTTGTGCATCCCCACTGTGAATCGTGTGTTTGTCGCATGGCACAAGTGGAGATGCTCTAACGCAACCATGATGTGCAAAACCACCCAGGGCACAGCAGAACATTGAACAAGGAGCAACCCAGCAGGGAATGGAGGAGCAACAGGAGGAAGCTGCATTAGGACAATGGAGTCAGGGACACATGCCCAAAGGGACAAGCCAGAGTGGCAATGTGCCCAACAGTGGCCACAGCAGATGAAGTGCACAGACAGGGCAAACAGAGCAACATCCAGTATCACACAACACAACCCACACAGGACCACAGCAGGTACATATGACAGGCACACTGTCACCTGCAAGGTGCTACATATCTGCTGGGGAAACCATGCAGCATGTTGGTGTCCAAAGGACATGGCCACTTGCAGAGGAGCCTAGGAATGTGGGGGTGTATGAAGCCACACAGGGCCACACCGGTGCATAGGCTAGGTGGCACACAGGTGAGACCAGTACACCACACAGGCATGTGATGCCCCCAACACTGTAGACTGCATGCAGATCAGATGACTGATAGTGCAGCAGTCCAATGGATGCATGCCACAGGTATCACACACAGACAAGGAGCACAGACATAGGCAGTATGACACCATGCCCACACACTAGCCACAGGCAACATGGTGGGCACACAGTGGACAGGGACATGGCAGGAGTGCAGGAGGTAGCTGCTCGCACAAACACATGTGTAGACATGTGTATGGTAGCAAAGGGACAGAGGACAGCTGCAGACAGCAACAAGATACAGTGAATGACCACAGACAATGGTTCAGATAAATAACAGTTTACTTAAAAAAACAAGAAGAAAAAGAAAAAGAACAACAACAACTATTTACAATAATTATGAAAAACATGGAAGGGGAGTGTGGGTGTATGTACAATAACAAAAGGGGAAAGCAGGGGAGGAATGTGGCTGTGGGAGCAGGTATAGGGGATGGGTGCGGAAACTGTGGGAAACAATGCATCAACAGTCCATAAGTCATGCCATGGGGCATGCCACAGGATGGTGCACATGGCCCCGGCCTCTGGGTGACAGCAGTCTAATCATCGTCTATAGAACCCATAGCAGTAGATCTTGCCTCCTGAACAGTGGACACAAACTGTCCTCTAGTGCATGCAGCACTTGGAGTCCCACGTGTTGAGGAATCTCTTGATGTCGTCCCCCATGGCCTTGACCACCCTCAAGCACACCCTGTGGACCTAGATTGGGGAACACAGAGAACAGAAACTAAGTGCCATGTTCCAAACCTTCCCTCCACCCCTCTGCATGTATGTTGGAGGCATCCACCATGGAAATGGCATCAAGCCTACCAGACACAATGCACATCACACCAGGCAGGCATATAGCACCACACTGTGATTGTGCGCAGTAACCAAGTGTGTACATGTCCCACTCGTACAGACAGGGGCGTGTGCAGAGGGGCATGAGGACAAGCCCCATGCAACACGCGGCACAAGGCAGCAGCCTGCATAAGCATGTAGGCCCCATCAGGACCCCACTGTAGCACCACAGTGTGTCCGCAGTGTGCACGGCATGCACACATGGTGGTAGCCGATGCAGGGACAATGTACATCATCGCCCAGGCACACGCTGCACTAAACACACCAATGTGTCCACACATCCAGTGACATATGGACAGGTACAGTGTGCCAGCAACACCCACATGAGCAGACAACCACCCCACCTGACACATATTGCTAGCACAAAAGAGCACTCACCTGCACCAGGACGGCCCTCCATGTGCACCTCCAGTGGGCCTCTGCAGCAGCAACTCAACTCCCACCATGGCCTGCTACCTGGCCCTGCAGGGCAAACAAAGCAGAGAATAACATGAGGAGATGTGATGTGAGACAGCACCCCCCCCACAACACCAGTGTGAGAATGCAGTGAAGGTGACAATCAACAGTGTACCAGTGATGATAGGCTAGGCAGTGTGCATCAGCACACAGCACCCTATCCTGTGCCCCCCATGTGTGCAGATGTAGGCATGCAATACAAACATCAGTGCCATCCCATGAATGCCACTGTGGTCCCACCCCATACAAGCACCATAGCACACATGCCCACCCCATGGGACATGTGATAGATGTCAACACAATGTAAATGCAGCCATGCCCATGTGTGTGTGTGTGTGTGCCCCTGTGAGTGTATTGGTGTGTGTTGCTGCTACCCCAACCCCCATGTGCACATCATGCAAATGTACAAGCATGACATACCTGGTTGTGGTAATGCACCCCTGCGTGCACAGTCCCGCAAGCTCTCCAGGTGTACCCTCTTCCTGCATTGCAGGTCACCGTATCGGTGCCTGCACTGCTCCCCATTGCAGGGTACACTAGTCCTCTGCACCAGTTGGACTGCTATCCTGGCCCAAACTGCTGACCTAGGCACCTGCAGGTCCTCCTGGCCAAACAGCTGGCCCTCCACCAACATCACTAGGGCCACAAGGTTGAGCAGCTCAATCTCAGGCCAGTTAATGGCCCTGGGGCCTGCTCTCTGTGCATGGTGCATTGTGACATTGTGACAGCTTTTGCAGTACAGCAGGTAGTCCCTGTAAGGTCTGTGCAAGTGTATGGCCCAATCTTGCCACATGCACCACTAGGCGATGTGCAAGGTACCCTGCATGGTGCTCTGAAGTGCAATTGGTGCAAATGGTGCTGATGCACTCATTTGCACTGTGCTATGTTATGGTGGGAAAAGTGGGGTCCATGAAGCATGGCCAGGTTTTGAATGCTGACAACATACTTGCACCATGCCGTGTCTGGCATGCATCACCGCACAGAGGCACACAATGGTAGCTGCTGCACAATCAAGGCATGTAACCACACAGGTATCACAGTGGGCACTGCACATGCGGAAGTGCATGTGCTTACAGATGTCGTTCCGTGTCATGCGTGAGCAGACTTGTGATGATGCGACTGTTAGGCCAATCATGCATTTTCAGTTATGCACTGAGGGATTTGTGCCGTATTCAGGGACATGCCCCAAACACACTGTGCATGTACGGAACATGCACCTTGTAAGGATGCACCCAATGCATCAGATGCACCCTGCTGATTGGGCTGAGCTGAGGACAATTATGCAATTCACAGACATTGCTCACAAATCAGCTCATTACCAAATTCAGAGGCATCTCACCTGTTTAGCATCTCATTATACCTGCTCCAAATCTCATTTGCATGCCCTGAGTAATAAATGCTCCTGACTCAGCTCATACAGAGCATAGGTGACTTTAAGGATTTACAGCCTTGAAGGTGAGTTCTACATACATTTCCTAAGGCTTTGTAGCTGCAGCAGATGACAGTATGGGCTGTGGACAGCCAAGAATCATCTGGACATGTGTATGGACACCTGACACACCCTGGTGTGTGCTACACAATGTCCCACAGCCCACCCTAGTCAAGGCTGGGGGGGGTGGTGGTGGGTGGTGTGACAGCAAAAACATAGACGGTTGCCATGTGTGTTGTATTCCTGGCCACCAGCCAGTGTTCCATGCCATGCAATACCTATAGCATGTCCAGGGAAGTGCATCTGTCTGTGGCAATGCACATGGACAGGGCATACACAGCACAGACATCCCTGACAGTCCAATATACCATCCAGGACATGCTTTGCAGGCAGGTTTTTATGTTTGGCTGGCAGTGTGCCAGTACACAGTCGCCCCTGGATAGTGGTACATGCCACTCATGGTCCCTATATGTGCATGTCTAAAGTCTGTGTCTTCTATCCCACAGTAACCAACATATCTGGAGGAGACAGTGCTGCTGGACGCAGGTGGCCAAACTTAACAAATGATGAAGAAAGAGACCTCATAGAGGCATACCATCTGTGCAGGGATGTCCTGTCTGGAAGGGGTGGCAGCTTAGCACTGCGGGATGAGGGCTGGCAGACAGTGGCATGGCGTGTAAATGCGGTGGGGAAATACAACAGAACTCCACTGGAGTGTAGAAAACACCTTAATGATGGGAAGAGGAGAACCAAGGAGAAGATGGCACACATCGAGGCCTCCATGAACAGGACAGAGGTGGTCCGCAGTCATGGGTGCGGCTCACACCAAATGAAGAGCTGCTTGTGTCCAGCACTGGCCCTGCAGTCATGCAGGGTGTCCCTGGAGGGAGGTTCCAGATGGATGGAATCCCACTGCAGCAGTGTGAGTACACATGCCCCCTGATGCATGGCAGACCACGTGTGTGTGTCATGTTTGCCATGACAGCCCCACTGTGTGTGACAGGCAGCCCATGCACCTGTGTGCATTGCCATGTGTGGGTACTGCCCATCCATGGCCCATGCTGTGCACGTCCGTGTCATCCAGGCCATGCCCGGGGGGTTTATGTGTCATTGTGGTGCTCAGTATAATAGTGGTGCTTTCCCACTGTTGATTGGCCATGGTGTTGCACTCTCCCTCATGATGCCATGTGGGCATGTATGGGCACTGGGCCACTCCAGCTGTTACTGGTGCATGGCTGCAGCAGCAGAATGGGCATTGCATGGCCGTGCCAGGGACTGTTATGCACAACTATGGCACACCACTATGTTACGCTAAACATGCTTGCCTGCCACTACTGTTTCCATTGTATGTGACCATGTCTCCCTTCTTTCTTTCGCAGCTCCATCACACCCCATGGATGCTGCTGTGTCCACTGCAGCATGGGATGCCTCAGCGGGTGATGATGCAGGGCTGTCCCACAAGACATGACGGAGGACAGTGCCATCCCTGGCCTGTCCTGCACAACAGTGTCCCTGGCTGCATCACCAGTGGTGCGGACCCATCCAACCCCTCAGCTAGTGGTGCCACTGACACCTCTTGGCTGGAGAGTTTCTTGGGTTTGGCTGATGACAACCCAGAGGAAGTGGTGGACATTGCAGATGCCCCACTGGTGTTGGCATCTGACACACAGGGGGCATACAGTGATGTCACTGATGATCCTGACACCACACAGATTCCAGGGCACCTGGTCGACACTGGTGCATGTGACTCACAGGTGCCTGCATATGTGGAACCTGCCGGTGTTTGACCCCCGCTGCCCATGGCATGCCTGCAGAGCCTGCACAGCCGCCCATGATGGTGGGTGCTGTGACCTCTGCACCTGGTGCTGCTGTGGTAGTAGGGGCAGCCAGCGCATCATGGCTGGGTGCTGTGGGTCCAGTGCAGGTGGCGGTGGACCGTGAGTCCACCATACCTGGACAGGATGGGGTAGTGCATGTCCATTCCCCACCCATGCTCTAGCTCTGCTGGGGTGCACCCACTGACTGTGGATGCACAGCGCAGGCTGGCACACTCACCCAGCCATCGGCACTGTTCCGTGAGCCTTCACCAACGATGAGACTGAGGCAATGCTCACCTCCTGCAGGACACCCACGGAGGAAGGCATCCTTATGGGTGGAACTCAAGGGCCTTTTGATACTGCTGGCCCTTGAGCATGAGTCAGCGGCCATGTGGAATGCCCCGATGTTGGCAGAGGCACAACTACTGTGGGTGGGCATGATCACAGCTCTTGAACAGATTGCACACTCCGCCGAGGCCGTGTGTGAATCCTATGTGCAACGTGGCCACCAGGCTGCCAGTCATACACCCAGGAGTGCCTCACGCATGCCCAGGCAGTGGCATCAGGTGAACCCATTGCTGCTGATGCTAGTGCCACAGCTTATAATGCCCAGCATCCCCGGACCTGACATGGAATGCGGGGCCACCATTCCAGTGAGCACCTATTCACAGTCTCACTGTAGTACCCATACAGGGGTGTTGGCAACCCCCCGGTGGCTGGTGGTGCTGTGTCAGTATCCACCAGTCATGGACATGGCTGCCCATGTGTCTGTGGAGGCTGTGCTGCCTCCCTGTGGTATCCAGGTCATTGTTCACATGGCCACTGCACCTGCTACTGGTGTGTCCCACTCACCTGGCAAACACTGTCTAGGTGGCATGGGTGGTGCGCGCCTGCTCCAATACATTGCCATCATGGGTCACCTGTGCAGTGCCACCTGCATGTCCTTATGTGCCATTGTTGTGCCGTGTGGCAAGGGCATTATGAGTGCAGTCCTGTGTCTGCTCTGCACATGTGAAGGCTGTACACTCATCCATGCCATCCCTAGCACATACACAGTGGTTCATGGCCGTGTGGCATGTAGCTTATCCGTGTGTGTGGGTGTGCAGCTTGGACACTGGCATGGCTGTGATCCACTGCAGCATTGCCACTGCTGCGTGGCCTGTGTTGTGTGTCTGTGGCTGTGTGGGGCAGTGTGTGTGTGGTGTGTTGTGCCCTCCATGCAGTCCCAACCTGTGTTACTCACCTGGGGTCACCAAAGTGGTCCTCCACAATAGTGTCCCTGTGCTGCCTGGCCCTCACAGAAAGATGTGGATCACGATGTACCAGTGGTGGTCGGGCCCGATGCACCTGGGGTACTGCATCCTCATCCCCGCCCTCCTCCTCTGCCCTGGAACTTTTGCCCTCCACAGCCTGGACAGCTATTCCATGGTCCAGGGCCATGCTGCGTAGTATACAACAGACCAGGAATATGCCACTGGGCTGTACTGTATGGCACCACCCGACCTATCTAGGCACTGGAAGCACATCTTCAGCATGCCATAGACACGCTCGATGATGGCGTACATGGCAGTGTGTGCATCGTTGTAATGCTCCTCTGCCTGTCTTCTGGGTTGTCTGAAGGAAGTGAGTAGCCAGGATCAGAGTGGGTATTCAGCATCACCTGTGGGGAGCAAGGGTGGCAGTTAGTCCACTGCTTACATGTGCAACGTGACCTTCCCCCTGCACCATGGTGCACTGCTATGTGTGGTATGGGTACACCACTGACTGTGTGTTGGCCTTCCCTGCCATCCTACCTCCCCCTCCCACCTGCTGTGTTCTGGCCCTACTGCACAGGTCTGCCAATGGCTGCCCATGCCATTGCTTTCCACACATGCTCCAGCCCTCATTGTCTGCTCTGGTGTGCCCGGCAGCAGCACATCCTGTCTGCGTGTGGTGTGCTTTGGCCTGTCACACATGCCTACTGTGGCACTGCGCCCCTCCTTCCATGCATTGTTGTGTTGCACTGTCCCATTGTGTGCACACCTGCAGCACTGTCCCCCTTCTAGTGTCCCACTTATGCTGCCACCTCTGTACATTGTGCATCATGCTACTTGCACACCTGCCTCTTCCATACTATTCTGCTCCATAGTGTCCTGCAGGTCAGCATGTCCCACACAACTACTAGACGTCCGCTCGGTATGTCCCCTGCCTCAAATCTGTGGAAGATGATGGACTGGTGCCATATGAAAGCATCATGCATGCTCCCAGGGTGTGTGGAGCAAACATTGCTGATGCACCTGTGGCATTGCACACCACCTGGCAGTTTACAGAATGGTAGCCCTTGTGGTTAATGTATGTCACTGCATCATCACCAGATGGTGCCTGATTGCCACATCTGTGCAATCAATGGCCCCTATGATGCCTGGCATGCGTGCCACTCTGTGGAACTGCTGTATGGCTTCTGTCCACTCTGCCTGTGTGCTTGGGAAATGGATGTACTCCGAAGCATGTGGGAGCAGTGCAGTGAGGAATTGCATGAGGAGATGAGATGTGGACACCTGGGAAATGCCTATGGTATCAGCGGCTGGCCTCTGGAGGTTCCCGTTGTGAGCAAGCACATTACTGTTGTCACCTTGGTCTCTACAGCTATGGCATGACCTGTTCCAGTGGGTGTCTGCATTTCATCATGGCACAGCTCACAGAGCTGCCTCAGAATGGCCTGTTCAGGTGGTATCAGCCAACTTTCTCTGTATCAGTCAGCTGTTTGAATGTCAGTCTGGCACGATACCACCATGAGGCTGGCCAATTATGGTGCATTCCACCACCACGTTGCTGGTCCACCTGCCTCCTCATCCCCATTATCATGCCCACCACCAAGAATGGTGTACCCTCCATTATTGGCTGTCTGCTGCCTCTCTCATCCTGCTTGCTCCTGCTATCCTGCTATTGGCCTGCTGGGGGCTTTCTCTTAAGTCTGTTTATTTTATACTTATCTCCCCATGGTGCATTTGGAGCTTGTGCCGTGAATGCTCCATGATTGCGCACTCATTTTGCACTGTGAATGGCTCTGTGCTGTGTAAGCAGGTGTTCGCCCCCTCGATTTGCACTGCATATCATTACATTGTGCCTCCAGCACATCCTGTTTGGTGCAGCTTATTCAGCTTGCGCTGAGGCAACTGTGCTGTCTGTGAAAGGCTCCATGGTGCATTTCTGAGCTGCACCGATACATCTCATTTGCACCCAGGGCATCTGCTTTGTGAATCCTGCCCATAATGTTTTTTCATCTGGCAACACTCTTATATATGTTAATTGCTAGTAGTATAATGCACTATCCTTGGAATAAAAGTAATGCTTCTTTGCAAAAACTGTCATTTATTGTTGTTCTAGTAAAAAGTATCGAATCACCTGCTTTTTTCTTCTCCCCCACATGTACATTTCCTTCTAACTTGACTGCGTTCGGGGTTGCTTTATTTGTCACTAGAACTTCTCACACCTACTTATGGCTGTCATGTCATAAACCTTGCATCTACTCTCTTTTGTGAATATGTTAATTGCTGCAAAGAGGTATCCCTTTCAATTTATATAAGAAATGCTTTTGGCAAATGTGCCATCACCTAAAAGGGCATTATGAGGCCTAAAAGCTTGTGTTATTAAAACATCTTGTTGGGTGAAAAAAGCATTAGATCACTTACTTTGATAATCAAGAGATCATAAGTATTTCAAGCTCACAATGCAAAACTCAGTGCTTTAGTTTACTATATATGAATCAAGGCTATGGGGTAGTACAGCAAAACCTGACCTAGTTATTACAATTTGCAGCTCTATTTTTTATCTACCTTTCAACAGCCCAGTTAGTGCTGAATTATCACTGCCTTCTTTAAGGTACTTAATGCACTGGATGAAAGTATACAATGCAACTGCAGTCAAAGACATGGCCAGATATTTCCTGAAGTCTCTGTGATGTCTGTAGAAAAATTCCTTGCCTGCCTGCAGCATCACTACGAGCCACCAGAGATAATTTCTTAAAGAGCAGCTTTTAGCTGCCTAGTTGCCACCGCCCAACATATACAATAGCTCACCTGGCCCAGAGTTGATTGCCATAAATAACTCTTTTTTCTGCCCTTGTAAGAGGTTATTTAGCTATAATTTTGAATTGGACACCTCAGCAAAAAGCTGAGCCACTTCCTCAAACGCCGACATGCCCTCACAAAATGGGTCTGCGTGTGCCTGCATGTGGGGGGATATGACAACTAATTGATATATCAAAACTAATAGACATTGCTCACACCTTAAACTCTAAATCTGTACCTTGGCTAGCAAAATTAAATAAACCATTGTCTGGGACTATCTTCACTCAGCATTAGCCTGTCCTCTGGACAGATAGTTACTTTTAGATTCAGGAAATTTAAAAGTCAGCATACATAGAAATGTTACATCAAGAATGAAAACACCAACTTAGTTTGTGAGTGTGGTTCTGGTGATGATGAAAATCTTACCCGCGTATTTTTTATTCTACATATGGTACTGGAAAAGTAGATAATACTGATGTGGTCTTATATTAACATATCTGTTCTTGCCACTTTCTGGAATTGTAAAGGTGCTTCTCTCTGCAGACTCCTTTGAGGTATTACAGCACATAATGTAGCAAATTTTCTTACTGAGGTGGTTAAAAGAAGGGAGACAATTTATGCATGAACTACATCAAACCCATAGACAGCAGTTTACTTCATGTCAATAAATGTAAAGATTTTGCTGTGGTATTCATTTATACTCATTTTTTCTTCAATTTTGTATATTAAGAAGTATAGCCTAGAGGTTAGAGGAATGAGGTGTGAACGAGATTGATACATCCAGCAGTCCAGACCTGAGTTTGATTCTCAACCTCCACTTGCATACTGTGTGACTCTGAGCAAGTCACTTAATCGCCCAGTGCTCCCAGGTCACCCCTGTAAACAGGCCCTTGTGCCTACTGGGCCTTACCAGTTACCAAAGACTAAAATAAAAATAAAAAAAATAAAACAAATAAAAAACCTTTCAATAGTCAACAACAAATATTTCACTTGCCTATCTACTAGTACCTAACTGTAAATGACAGCTTCCTAGCATATATTTTTTTAAATAAAAATCAGTCACTCACAATACAGTATATACAAATTGTATTGTATTCCTAAAATATATTGTTTATCAATAGACCAAGTTCATTAATAACTTGTTTTGGTTCCATCGTATTGCTCTAGTTAGACAACATTGCTATAGAATTTATCAAACAAGGTCTTTCCTGATAAGTGTTCTGAATGCTCTGTCACACAGAGGCCAACCATTGTTCATTCATGTCTGGCCAAGGTTTTCGATGGTCATAGAACCATGGAATAGTAACCAGATTTGCATAATTAGTTTGTATATCAAACTGCAGAATTTGACACTTTTTATGTCATCACAAAAATAACAGGTTTTGTGGTTTAGGAAGAGAAAACAAGATTTACAAATGGAAATTAATTCTTTGAGCATAATACAAATTAACATGTGAGCTCACTACATCTTTAAAGACCTGATTTTTGGGGTTGTATTAATAGGAATTAGGCCGGTCTATCTGGCAAGAATGAGGGGACACTCTTATGAAAATAAACAACAGCTGTGATGAGTAAGTAAGAGAAAGCTGTTTGATAAGTTTATTGTGTATAAATAACATAAATCCGTAATAATGTAACCCCCCCATTTGGGGGCTTATCTTTTGCCCTTTCACCCGTTGCTCCCGTTTGGCTCCTTGTGCCTGCCAGGTCCCCTGTTTATAATCCCCAGCTTCACCACCACAGCCCAGATTCTAGTTTTGTTCTTGGTAGGCATTCAGAGATTTGTGTGGCTACCGCTTTTTCCCTCCAACCGCTTTGCAGCTGGGCATATGGCTCCCATGCCCCAGTAAAGTGCCTCAGGTCCCGTTGTGATCCATTGCTTCTTCAGCCCATCAAGGGCTCATGGAACAAAATCACAGGCTGCCAGCATTCTGGAGCTGGCTTGTGAGCTCACATGCAGGCAAAATGCATGCTGCATTTGGACCGTCAACTGAGGTCATCAGTTTTGGCTTCTCTGGTGTCTTGGCCCCTAGAAGGGCTGACATTGGGGGCTGGGGACACAGGCAGACTGGAGGGAGCTGGAGAATTAAAATAAAGAGTGTCACAGTGCTGCCTAAAGACAGGCCCAGCGTTATGAATATTAATAAGTTGAGGCCATTGATATTCTTAGGTGGGTTCACTCCAGAGTAAAGGACTGTAAGTTTTGGGAGTTGCTGCACAGGAAAATGTAAATAAATGTGTATTAAGGGTAGCACTCCCAATGAGACTTTAGGGGCTATCACATACAGGGGGAAATAATTAAAAATTAATTACATATACTTGCTGCATCAGACCATAAATATTGGGACTCAGATAAAAGTCTGTCTGCTGCCTGGGGGTACTTAATTATGGCAGCAGTGACAGGCTCTGGACTGAAGCGAAACGTTTAATCTGGGCAGTGATCTAAAGGGCATAACAACAGCTATTGAACTGTGGGGCAAGTGTACAAATAAAGTAAATACTCTGGCTGCACCAGGACTTTTATTTTTGGATGTTGTTAAATCTGCAGAAGGACTGTGTATTCTGCAGCCATTTTAGTGCAGCAACAGCCAATCAGAGAGCCAGAATTTCGGCCAGAATTTGGGAGACTTTTACCAAGGGCTTCTGGGACATTGCAAAGGACTTGTGGAGAAGTTGCAGGGACCTAATTTCAGGGGCCAAAACAGGAAGCCTATTGTGAATCGAGTGAGGCTAATGAATATTCAATTTCTGGACCAACTAGTAGGATTGACCAATTAATGTGGGAGTAACCAATGGTCTCAGCCAATAGGGAGCCTCAGAAGGACCCAGTAAAAGACAGTGTTCAGGGGCTGTGTGAGCAGTTCCAGCATGGGCCCCCCACAGGGGTGGGGGCTCATGCCCTTTGCTCCAGAATGGGCCTCGTGATCCAGTGCAAGCCCCTCCACAGGGAAGGGGTCTTTCTTCTGCCAGAGACAAAGTGACTTCAGGCAACAGAAGTTGCTAGCCTGGGGGTTGCCAGATTGTCCTCAGGGCTGGCCAGCACCTTTCCATGTTTTGGGGAAAACATGGGCAACCTGAATCTTCAGCTGTGACGGAGCTGCATGAATGTCTTACCTCTGCAGTGAGAGTGCTGAAGCAAGCCTAAAACCTCAGGGAAGAAAAAACCATTTCCGCCAAGTCACCTGAGTGAGTAAATCTGTGTCTCACAAGTAAATGTTTCAGAAAATCTGCAAGGGGCAGAGATGCCAAGCTAGTCTGAGATGTGACTGTCTGCCTACACACTAGCATAACTAAAGCAATGAAAGGGTGGACACCTGCTTGGTGACCAGCAAAGGGTCCAGGTTTAAAGTTACATGAATGTGTTTGATTTAAGCAGAGCCACAGGACTAAATTGGGAGTTCCCTGACTACACAGAATTTCTCCAGAGAGTGCCTGGTGGTCCAGTAACCATCTGTATGTCCAGCTGGGGGTGGCAAATGCCAGCGAGAACCACAAGGGATTCTGTGCATCTTCGAGCCTGAAAGAGCTGCTAAAGAACTGTCTTCCTGCCAAGTAATGAGTTGTGAGCATAGAGAGCTACAGAAATCAGCCAGCATATGTACAATAATTATGTCTAAGTAAAGTGTCTGAGTCTGGAAAAGGTCCACAATTTCAGCTTTGCCAACAAATAAAGTCTGCTAAAGTAGCAAGCTACGCTTCTGCTCAGTCGATGTTCAAGTATTCTAAGTAGGTAGTGAGCTGTGCCTCAAGCTTAGTCTCTAGTAAAAGTGTTTCAAGTGGTACAGCACATTCTGGATTGCCTGGTGTTGTGCAAGAGAGACATCTATGCTCCTAGCTGTTTGCAAGGACTGTAAGCATTTGGGTCACCCTAGCTATTTATTTATTTAGCTATTTATTTATTTATTTAAGAGTTTTACCAGGAAAGGCATGTTGAGTGCGGACTGCTCGAATCCAGATACATCCTGGGGAAGGGGGAGCAGGAATATATACAAATACAGTAACACACAGGAAAATACAGAGCAGTAAGCAGATACTCAGCAGCTACAATACATTTCACTACAGAGCCAGCATCCCACAGGGTTACACAGTGGGTGGAATACCGGAGTAATAATCAAGCTGGTAAAAATGCACAATGCATAATATAGACCAAACAAGATGCCTAGCATACTTGGACATGTAGTAAATATTTTGATAGGCCCTGGAAGCCCCAAGAGAGCAGGTAGCTGGGCGTGGTAGGAAGAAAAATGAGCTAGGAACATGCACAGGTGGAGGAGAAGTGCACCTTGAGGAGATGGTTTAGATGTTGGCTGCTGTCTATGTGCCTAATTTCGGCCGGTAAGGTGTTCCACAGTTCAGGCATGTGGAAGATGAAAGCAGCTTGTCCTTTATATGAGGACATGTGTGGGATAAAGAAGAGCCTGGAGTCTGAGTTTCTGAGTGCGTACGCAGTGGGGTGCTGGACAGAGAGGGCCAACTGGAGGTATGCAGGAAGGAATTGTGCCCAGCATTTAGTTGTGACCCTGGTACAGTGGACCTGTCTGCGATTCTGTAAAGATGTCAGGTCAAGAGACTTATAAAGGGTGCTGTGGTGCGTCGCGGGTGGGCAGTCCAGGGTAAAATGGCAGAAGGAATGATAGAGAAGATCTAGCCTGGTTAAGGTTGACTTAGTGGCCATGCTGTAGACTACATCCCCATAGTCAAATATCGGGAGGATCATTTTCTGTATGATAGCTTGAGGCGAGTAAGAGGTAGGCAGGCCTTGTTGCGATATGCAGCGCCAAGTTTGGGATGAAGTTTTTGTGCATGGTGTTGATGTGCACAGAAAAGTTGAGGTGCTTGTCAAGCCATACCCCGAGGTATCTGAAAGAGGTACAGTCCTCCGGGGTGACCCGTCAGTGGTGTGGAAAGTAGGGGTTGAGGAGAGGGAGGAGAGTTTTTTCCGCGTTCCAAACCTTAGTGAGACAGTTTTCTTTGGGTTGAGGAAAAGCTGGTTTGTACGAAACCAAAGCTGAACAACATAGAAATCTTCCTGGAGTCTTTCTGTAGTAAGAGAGGTGGAGGGACCCAATGCAAACATTATTGTGCCATTATGTACATGTGGATGTGTAGTGTGTGCTAGCTGAGGGCAGGTCATTTTAGAAAAATGGAGAACAATAATGGTCCGAAGACCGAGCCTAGAGGGACCCCTGAGGTGATGGGGGGATGGAGGTGCAGGAGCAATTTTTACCACTTGTGACCTGCCTGCCAGATAGGATTGGAACCAGCTGGTTGTTGCTCCTAACAGGCAAAAGGGAAAGTTTGGACAGTAAAAGGGAGTGGGCAACGGTATTTGAGGGCTTTGGCAAGGTCGATGAAATGGCTGAGGGTGGTGTGCCCTTGTTCCATAAAAGTGAGGATAGCATCAGTGAGTCTTAGAAGTGTGGTGATGGTGAAGTGTGACTTCTTAAATCTAGACTGGTAAGGTGTGAAGAAAGAGGAGTTGAGAAAGGGGGCAAGTTGGGAGAGTACGAGGTACTCCTGTAGTTTAGCTAGGATGGGAAGTAGGGATATCGGGCAGTAGTTTCCCAGTGTGGAGGGGTCCTCACCTTTAGGGAGTGGGATGATGGTGGCCTGCTTCCAGTCAGATGGGATTTCTGCAAGAGAGAAGGAGAGATTGAATAGGTCTGCCAGTGGTGCGGCGATGGCAGGAGCAGACAGTTGAAGCATTTTTAGTCCAACCCAGAGGGGCATTTACCTTTGGAAGTTTTGAGAGCTTGGTGGGCTTTAAGCACTCCGGTGGGAGTAACCGGGTGAGAGGTGAAACTGGAGGTCGAGGCAGTGAGTGAGAAGGTAGAGGGTGAGCTAGAGGGGTGGGGGGAGGTTAGGAGAAAGGATGCACAGCTGGTAAAAAAAAATGTTGAAAACTGCGGCCACCACGCCAGGATCAGTAACAATGGAGCCTTCAACATTTAGGGCTGGGGGTTGGGTAGAGGGGGGAGAAAAGTGAGTTGATTGTTTTCCAGAATTTAGTTGGGTGGTTTATATTGGTGTGGAAAGAGACCTTGAAGTAGTTTGCTTTGGCTGGATGTAATAGAATAGTGCAGGAACTACGGAGTGCTCGGTAAGGTTGGTGAGCCGCCAGGGTGCCAGTAATCTTATATGATTTCCAGGCCTGATACCTAGCACGAAGCGTGTTTATGATATTTGCAATGACCCAGGGCAGGTGGGCACCCCTTACTCTTGACCTTCTAAGTGGGGCATAGTGGTCCCAGGTGGCTAGAAATTTGGACTTGAACAGTTTTACGGCAGAGTTGATGTTTTGGACCTGTCGGATGCTGGACCAATCAACGTATGATAGGTCATTTAAGAGTGCACCAAGGTCGAGTGATTTGAATCACCTGGTGAGCAGCGTCCAGGGGGGTGCTTTGGGCTGGAATATTTTTCTTACTATGTAGATCATGTAGTGGTGGCTTAAGGATTCTGGGAGGAGTCCGGCTGTAAGTATTCTATGGGGGTGTGAGGTGAAGGCCCAGTCTAACAAAGAGTGATTCTGGGATTTGTGGTTTAAACATGTAGGCTCAGATATTTGTTGTGTCATGTTTAGTGCATTTACCTTGCTACATAGCCTAGAGTTGGCAGTGGAAGCAAGTTGAAATGAAATTCCCTAGGATGTAAGCTCACCCCCTTCTGTGGTCGACGTTACTGTGCCCAGGTGTTCCAGAACAGCAGGCATAGGGGTGTCTGGGGCACAGTAAGACACTGCTATATATACTGGGGTCATGTGTGGTAAGGTGATTTTGATAAGGAGGGAGTCAATGGCTGGTGTGGGCAGGAGGAGCTGGATAAGAGTGAACTAATGTTGGGATGAGATGAACATAGGAATGCCCCCCCCCTTTTTTTTCCCCTGGCAGTCATGCCGAATGATGGTGTATCCTGGGATAGCAATTTCTGTGTCCAGGTTGTGGGGCTTGAGCCAGGTTTCGGTGATTATCAGAATATCAGGATGTAGCGATAGTGCAGTTGGCTGCAGTTCGGTGAGCTTGTTGAGTATGCTACATATGTTCAAATGGATTGTTTTTAATCCCCTTGGTAGTTTGAGTGATGGGAAGGGGTTTGGGTTTGGGGGTCCAGGGTTTAGCTCGATGTCTCCTGCTATTAGGAGCAGCAGAGTTTAACAATTGCCTTGTTTTTTGCGTGATCCATTGGGATTTGTGGTGGGCATAAACTTGCTTTGCAGTTTACAGGACTGAGCAAGCTGTGGTTGTTTTTAATGCTAACAACCCTGCATAGAAGGAGGGTGGCAGGATGGAAGTCCTCGTAACCCAGCTGGTCAGAAGTTTGGAGAAGGTTTCTCGATGCTGGAGGTAGCATGGGGTGGAGGCGCATCTCTACTGACTGTAGTGTATTGGGTAGGCTGAGGCCCTGGGTAGTGGAAGGTGGGAGGCATGAGGTGCGTGCAGGCATAGGTAAGAAGAGAAAAGTGGCAGCATAATTTAGGTTGCTGGGTTTCAGATTGAGGATTTACTGAGTTTAGGAGGGCTCTAGTGGCTCAATCAGATAATCTGCTAATGAGAAAGTAGACTGATTGGCTAAAACCAGCATGTGATGCACACTATAAAGCACTATAGGGAGCAAGTACCCACTGTGTTGGAAGTCTGTTGAGAACATGCAAAGGATCAGGGTGCCTATGTTGGCCCCTGCAGGGTTTTAAATTATTGATTAGCAGTTTTTTTCTTGGGATGATACTAACTGTACAGAAAGTATTTATATAGATTTTCTAGAAGTGCTGTGTTTGTTAAACACAGTAAGGCAAAAGCTATGCATTTTCCCAAAGATTTAGCACTTTTATGAGCAAAACGCTAATCAATTTTTAGAGTTAAATAAAACCCTGCCCTGGTTGAAGGATTGGGACAAAGAAAAATAAATGTGCTGAATGCTACACTACCATCAGATTGGGTTTAGGACACAGCCTGGTAGTGTGCCACCCTGGCACTGCCATATGCATTTCCACCAAGGGGCATAGCCTGGACGTGGGGTTTGAGACGTGCTGGCCCGGGTCCCAACCTAGTCTATCCAATAAAGTATTTCAGCTCAAAAAGGGGCACTGTTCAAAGATGCAGAGAGTGTTGTTCCCATCTGCAAATGCTGCACCATCAAGGCAGTTGCTTCAGGGTATCCTGGCTGCAGGCCTTTGCCCACCTTCTTGTCTCCCAAGTCAGAGTTTCACTTGCTGTGATCATTTTAATTTTCTGCTTCAACTTGACTGTGACTAACTAAATGTGTCTTTTGATCTGCAAGTATGCAAGGCCAATGCCCTGCTTTAAAGTGAAAGGGGATGTACATAGTTAACATGTTCTTCAATAGACTGGGTCATCCAGCCATGGACACAGTTGCTATTAGTAAAGATAAGTGTGTTGCATATGTTTAATCTAATTGCTTCCTTTAAGAGCCCCAACTAGCCGGCCAATGTACAGCTGCACCGAATAACAGGCCTGCACCATTAAGAACTCCAATTACTGGGTATCCAGGTATTGTATATGGGATTGCGGGGTTCAGTATGTGTCTGGGAACTGGTCCCAGAGTGGGCCATTGTAAATATGTTTCTTTCTTTAAAGGTAGCTAGCTAGATAGCCAGGGGTCTGACTATCTCAGAAGGCTGGTGGGTGCCACTGTGATTTAATGTGCCAATCCAAATGCAAAGTGATTACTATGATTGATATCTGATTTATGATGCAAAATGTTTACTCTAATCTTGAGCCAAACCAAATCAAACTAATACTACTGCTTATCAATCGTAAATAGCATAACTTCTACTCCATCTCACCCATCTTGGCCTTTCCCACGGAAATAAACTTCTTGTTGCTTGTTTTGCAGATACCTGTGTCATAAGCCTATTATTAATAGCAAGTCAATAATTCAAAAATGTCTTTGTTGCAGGGAAAATGTTATTGGTTTATGCTTCAGGTGGCATTATGGTAATGTTGGTGGGTACAGCATCCCAGAGGGTTATATCAAGTTAAAGCTAACCCATTTAAAGTTAAACTCTGAGTGGAGGCACTGCACAATTTTATAATCTTGGGAAGAACCAGTTTAAAAGTTATTGTAGGAACCCTGGCCCCTCAACCTTGGTCTGACCAGGCAAGGCAGTGGAAGTAGCCCTTGGTATACCAGTGCCAGGTTTACAATAAAATGTCATGGTTGTTGAAAAAAATGAAATTACATGAGCTGTGTTTTCTGAAATAAACATGGCTAATCCATGTGCAACCCCCACCCACCACCACCATCACCAATCTGGGTTTACCTAATGTCTTCTTGGGCTCCTTAAATGCCCACTGTCAGGACAGTGTCCTGTCTTAAGTAGTTTTGTTCGTTTGTGTGAGAGTGCCCTGTTAAGCCTCCATGTCTGTCCCTTTAATAGAAGAGCTAAACTGTGTTAAGTGAATGGTCTGTGCTGAGTCCAAGTGATTTAATGCTTGCAACCGGGTAGACAGTGCTCTGTTTTGCTCCACTCTGCAGTCGCTACTTACACAGATGAAGCCTCTGCAGGAACTGTGCTTATTTACTGTTAGTGTCTTATTATATCTGAGATAGAGATGTTTGCCTAACCTGCTTTAATTTGCACATTGTTCATTTGAATGGGAGCCACCTTGTTAAGTCCTGGACTTCCAGTGATTGGACCAATTAGACTATGGGGCTTAAAATGGATCCTGCCCCAAGAGGTCTTGTGGGAAGGAAAACTGTAGTTTTGTAATTTTAATGTCGGCACCAATTTTACCCTGAGGGGAGCACTAACTGTGACTGACAACTCCTTTAGCCAACCAGATGCTTGGATTTAGAAGAAATCCTAGAGAGACAGTAGACAGTGCATCAGTTAGAGCTGGAGGTGGAAGTGTGAACAGTTCGGGTTTTCAAGCAGCTGCTCCCAGTAGGAGTGCAACTGAATCGGCTGGAAGAGGCCCAAATTGTCTTCCTGACACCTTTCTCCTGTATTGAGACTGCCTATAGCAGAAGTCAGACTTGTCTGATTCCAGCCTGGAACTGCAGCAGAAGAAAAGAAGAAGTTTGTTAGGCTACTTACGATTTGGATCGAAGAGTTGCTCCTGAAGCAATTGGCCCAGTTCGTGTGTGAAACATACTCGGATTGGAAGGTTTGCTCAGTTAAGCTGCTGAATTGCAACTGGACTATATTTGAACTGTATCCTGAGATAGCTGGTAATTTTGAATGTGCTGAATGTGCTTTATGGGGCAAGACCAGGTTCCCTCAACACAAACCTTTTACGCCAGCTGGAGGCTTCATCAGCAGAAGATCACAGACATTGCCAGACTGCTCATCCTGCTTGGGCCTTGCCAATTCCCCCTAGGCCTCTGCTTCTGCACCAGAGACTGGTTTGGTGATAGACCAGCTCATGGATCCAGTCCCTGCACATCAACATCACTCAGGTTGCGGCCACCAGGAGGAAAGGCTGTGAAGAGGAGGTGTGTTGTGTTGGCCCTGTTTCCCCCTGCTCATCTGTCAACACCACAAGGTCTCCATATTGCCTGCCTTGCAGCAGATTCCTGGTAGCATGAGTACAATCAGGGTAGCACCATGCAACGAATGTTTAAATCATCTGTGGTACCATCTAATTATTTCAGTTTCTTGGGTTTACAAAGGAGCGAGCCAACTGGCTTGGATTACAAATCATCTAGGTGTTTTGCATGTTAACTGTCTTTCTCTCCATCAAGAGCCCCAACATCAGCTGCCATGTTGGCCACCCCCAGGCAATGCCTCTGGCTAACCATACTTACCATTCTGGGTACCCAGTGTTGTGTGACTGTCAGATTGGGACAAAAAGTGCATCCAATCACTGAACTAAATCAGAGTTTAAATCGTTTCACTAGATTCATGCCCCTTCCTTGTTCACTGCCCCTAAATGAACCTGATTGTCTTTCTTCACATTTAACCTGGCTAGTGTGCATATTATTAGCTGGATTGCTGTGTTGAGTGTATGCCATTGCATTGCTAACCTTACTTTACAGGGGATATCCAGGGAAGCTGCTGCAGATATAACCCTGTTGGTAATTGTGATGGGTGTGTTCAAAATGTTTCTGTTCCATACTGTCTGTGCAGTTACTACTGCATCTGGTATTATTTTGTTTTATTTCATTTAGTCAATCATAGGAATTACAACCCTTTCAGTCATAGACTCATTTACAAAGGCTCCGCGTCAGCAGAGTCATACATTCAGAGATAGTACATTAATGGGACATCACATTTCAAGTAATTACATATAATAGCCAAGGTGGCTGAAAGTCTATACATGTAGTAGCTAGGGTACTGATATTATTACAGTGGGACAATTATAATACAAGTGCAGCCTCTGGGGCATTGTCGTACAGTAGTAACAGTGATGTATACAATAGTGAGACAACACAGTTTTAAGGAAGTATTTTCATATTGTAGCCTGGATGGCTGTTAGGCCACTAGGAGGGTTGGGGGGGGTTATAGCTTCCCAGAGGGCTATACCAGAACAGGCAAACATCCCCAACATGACTTCTCTGGGTGAAGGCACCTTATTAGCGAACTCAGGCCCCTCAACCTGTGCATAGCCACACAGGCAGGTTTAGTAGCCCTTAGAATAGTGCCACCTAGGGGTTACACATGGATAACCATGATTGACTATAATTCTCAAACTAGATTGAATGATTGGGCATTTACAGTACCATCAGTTGTTGTCCATAGATAACCATAAACTAGTTAAAAATCATATAGAAACCATGAATGACCATAGTCACTGACCAGGTAGCACCATATTCTGACCATGCACAACCATGATTTATCCATGATTACAACAGCAGGGTTGGTTTTTAACCAGAAACAGCCGGGGGGATTAAAACTGTGTTTTTCAGCATGTTACACAATGCATCAGAACTTTGCAGAACAAGCCCTATTAATGACACAGTGTGGAAAACATGCCAATAACTTAACATTAAGTGCTTGACTTTGGTGTGGTTGGAACTTGGTAGAAAATAGCTGGTAGAACTTTTTGGTTTCAACCCATAATGTTTGCTAGGCAGAACTTTAGAGTTTTACACATCCCTTGTTTAAATATTTCTTCCTGTTCTTGTGGGTTTCCTTAATAGCCCTTTCCCTCCTCCTCCCTCTTTTCAGTCCCCATAACATTAACACTTGCCTTATGTGCTTATGTCATTTTGAAATGGTTTCTTTGGACCTTAAACTTTGAATATTCAAAAACCACTGCAATGGGTTGAGCAAGTGTGTGTATATATGTGTGTGTGTGTGTGTGTGTGTGTGTGTGTGTGTGTGTAAACCTGGCCTCAGATCTCAGTCTGTGTAATAGCCATTGTGTCATTAAAACCCACACCAACACTAAATATGCAGGGCTTTTCAGACAAATGGAGGAAATATATTTTACTGATGGCGATCAGACTAACTACACAATTGTATTTCTTCACATGGTTATTTAAGTCTGTTTCATCCTTTCCCTTCCTACTTCTCAGCCCCCATAACATCAGCACTTTCCATACGTGTATATGTCATTTTGAAAGGTTTCTTGGGACATTTAAACTTTAAATATTCAAAAACCACTACAATGGTTTGTGCAAGTGTGTGTGTGAGTGAATGTGTGTGTGTGTGTGTGTGTGTACATGTGCATGTATGTGTGTGAATGCATGCATGCGTGTGTGTCTGTGAGTGTGTGTGTAAATCAGGCCTCAGATCTGTCTGTGTAATAGCCAATGTGTTATCCAAGCATCACACTAAATGCCCAAGGTTTTGTCAGGCAAATGGAGGAAATATGTTTTACTGACTGACTACTGTGATGGCTATCAAACTAATTACACAAATGTATTTCTTCAAATGGTTACTTAAGTCTGTTGAACCAAAAAATATTCTATGCTGTGAGAAAATCTCATTTTCATAAGAGTCCTGAGGGAGATATAGGAAAGAAACAAAACCTTACCATTGCAGCATAAAATGAACAGAACATGTTCTCAGATTACAACTGCATGCAATCAAAGCAAATAAAAAATGTTTACAAACATTGTAAGCAGCATACAGATATGAGTTTTAAAACTTTAGGGCTGGCAGGAATTTTTATTGTGGAAAGAAAATTGCTCCAACAGGTTGAACTGTATTATACAATTCCGTACTCCAAGTCATCACAACCTCTGCTATTCTCTGCAGTAGTATGACCAGCTGCCCACTGAATCACATTCCTCACCTTCACTGTTTATAACCTCTGCTCTGAAATGATGGAGAGGCTCCATAAGGCTTTCTGTGTAGTGCTGGTTTTATGTTAAGCGGACCTGAAGGGACTGCATACCTGTCTGGAAAGATGATCTGTCAAGATATTGATAGTTCTAGCATAGCAGCACGGTTGGTTGACATTACAACACCTACATGGTAGTAAAGACAATTCATTTTATGAAAGATTTTTTATTGTTTGTATTAGATTCCCATTGCTATCTAAATAGTTTGAAAATGCTGTTGATTTGAAACCATTCTCTTCCATCTGCTCTATCAAACCTTACCTGGTGTGATAGGGAGGTTCATTTTGGAAAAAAACAGCACATTGTAAAGTGACATATTATAATCAGTTTAAAAAACTCTAATCCTACATTAAGGAGCTAGTGACACATCAAAGAAAACTTTAAAAATCATAATTAGGTTTTACATTTTATATGACTCTTTCAATTTTATTCCATTGGTGTCATGCCAAAACACATTCAGGTCTCCTAAGTAGACTTGTTTGACCAAATTTACAGAAGTATCTAGGTAACTTGCCAACTCATCATTCACTGAAACATTTATATATGGAGGGGACTAGATGGTACCAAATGCTGAATCCCACTTCTTAAAGCTCAATAACATTTCCTTACTCCCCTTAATACAAAATACATTTTAACTATTAAATGGGCCAGCTCTTCTTTAACATACATTAAAACTCCCCTGCACTATGTCTGTCATTTCTATATGTGTCATACCCATGAATTGCAATTTCAGTGTCTTGTGCTGTTTCATCCAACCAAGTCTCTGAATTTCATAACAGATTTGCCTTCTTTTTCCTACACCATATTCATAAGTTATCTTCTTTTGGCAGGAGCTTATGAGCGTTTGTATGAAAAATACTTATTTTACTTAACCATTTTTGTCTAGAATTAGCCCCCACATCTCCAGCCAAGAGCAGAATCAAAAAACCTATAAAAAGTGATCAGTTTGGTTTGGCAGATTAGGCCAAACCAACCTGAAATCACCTCCTTTAAAGGGGTTACAAGGAAGCTAGACAGGAGCAGAACAATAAGTATAATCTGTTTTGACATCCACAAGGACTTTGACATTCTGGCACATGATAACCTTCTCATTACATACACTTAAGACATACACATACTGAATTGTTAACTGGCTAGGGGGCAGGAAGCAGAAGGTTATGGTGGACAGTCACTCAGGTACTGGTGCTGGGTTCATGGTTGTTCAGCATTTTTATCAGTGATCTAGAAGCTGGAGTCCCTAACAGGATGCTCCTGTTCACTGATGGCAGTAAATTAGCCATGGTGGTGGACTTCCTTGAGGATGTGGATGAACTTCACTAGGACCTAAGTCTGACCTGAACAAGCTGTTTTTTTTTTGGTTGGACTCCAAGAGTCTTTGATTGAATGTATCCAAATGAAAAGTGCTGCACATTGAGAGGAAAAGCAGAGGTAGGACCTACTGTATAGTATACATTGTGTAGGGCTCATCTTACTGTGGCGAAGAAGGAAAAGGACCTGGGAGTCATAAGAGCAAGTCGACTATAGAATGAAGAGCAATGCATGACTGCAGTCAGAAGTCTGGGAGATTGCTGGGTGGGGGCATCAAAATAGGGTAACAACTGGCATGGGGTCATAATCTTACCACTTTATATGGTCCTTGTCAGGTCTCACCGGGAGTACTGGGTGCAGTTCTGAGCTCCCTAGCCCAACAAACTCTAGCAAGAGCCGATACAGCTGCAGAGTAATGATATTGTGGGCAAAGAGAAAATGTGTAAAAAAGAAGGAATGAGAAATTAGGGAGAATGAAATAATATAGGTTTATTATGGAGAAGCTGAATAATGCTGAAATAAATAATAGAAGAATGTGATTGTTGGCAGAGGTGTAGCCAGAAGTTTCCATTTTGTACACACAGTCATCACAAAATTGAAAGTGCAGTCCTCTCCTCCTCTGGGACCTCAAATTCAAGGTGTGAGTATCCAGGGTGGTGAAGCTCTATTTCTGCACCAATTTTTCCCCTCAGGGTTCCAGACTCCCTCAGTGCCACTGTCAGGCAGTCGTCCCCACCACTAGTGTGGCCTCAATATTTATATTCTACTAAAACATTGGGTTTAAATGCTGTGGACTGCAAGGTGAGGGATTTGGGAAAGGAACCCACATATGGAATATTGGATTGGGTTGGGGTTGGTTGGTACTACAGCTGAGGGGAGTGATCTGGGAGTCAGCATCAGTGACTACCTCAAGCAAAGCATCTAATACAAGTCAATAAGTGTTACAGTAAGACATTGGGGTGGTGGGGTACAATGGGAAGCAAAGCAACTAGTACAATAAGGACTACAGTAAGGTATTGGGGGTACAATGGAAAGCAAAGCAACTAGTACAATAAGGGCTGCAGTAAGGCATCAAGGGTAGTGGGGTGCATTGAAAAGGACTTATACTATGAAAGAGGAAGTGACAGTGCCCATATAGAGCAGGGCACTACACGTTATACTTCATAATGTTGTTTTTTTTTATCATAGAATATTTTATTATTTTCCATGTTTTTAAATGATGTTGCAGGATTATCACATAAGGGATGGCCGTAGACCTGGACAGATTCCAAAATACCATTACCATATGTGGAGTCAAGCCTGTATACAGTGTGAAAACAAAGGTATACATATTGTCAAGAGATTGATGTAACATTACATACACGTCAGTGTATCTGATAAGGGGTCTATAGCACCTCCCCATCTTATCTGAAGAGGAGAAGGAGAGTAATGGCGGATCCATCTTGCTCTTCAGGAGGACAAGGGGGAAGAAGGGAGGAGATTTGGCCCTCCGATAGAGACCACCCCCAAACCATGGGCAAGATCTCTGAGAGGCTAATGGATCTTGAATGTGGTGGAATATGTCAGGAAGGCCCTCAAACAGGGGTTGGGAGGTTACCAGGGAGTGTAGGATGCACAGAGCACAGGTGTGAATGTAGATAAGCATCCCATTTCTTGTGTAACTTATGCAAATGGTTTTGGTAAAGTTAGAGAGTCTTTCGAAAATAGCCAGCTTTGCCAGTGCTGAGTGCCACATCATAAGTGAGGGTGGATGGGGCTGTCTCCACTTCATCAGAATTGCCTGTTTGACTTCAAGTAGGGCAGCCATAACCCAACCCACTTGTGGAGGTGGGAGGGAATCTAGAGGTGTTGGGTCATCTAATAGCAGCAATGGATTTGCCTGGCTGATTGACCTACCAACCACTCTGGAGCAGTCTGCAAATACTGAAGACCAAAAGGAAGTAGGTAGTGGACAGTGCCAGAGTACATGTAGCAGATAGGCAGGACTCTGGTGACACCTCCAGCATTGTGAGTGACTGAGGAGCCCCATGGAGTGGAGTGCAGCCAGAGATCTATATCACCTCAGCAAAATCTTAAGTTGAATAACCTGTCTTCTGGCATCTTTATACACAATGTGGGCATCCCTAATACAGCTGCTCCAGGTTTCCTGAGAAATAGTTGCATGAGTATCTGCCTCCCAGTGCTGTCTGCACTTCTCAGTGGAGTCTGGTTGAGAGTCCCATAATCTAGAATAAATTTTCCCAGCCAGGCTCCGCTGCACAGCTTGTTTATGTAGTGAGCTCATCCAATGCCAGTTGGCGTCCAGGACTGACCGGCTATGGAGGGCATGAACAGCACTCCAAATCTGGAGATATCTCCAGAAATCCTGGGCTGGGAGGTTAAACTGGGCCTTCAGCGTTCAAAGGACATCAGCTCTTTGGTGTTCGGTATATAGGTCCCAGAGGAGCCTAATACCTTGCTGGCCCAAACAGGCCAATAGATCAGCTTGTTGTCTATGGAGGTATTTCTATTGTTCCAGAGGTGGGTATAGTCAAGGGGAGGGTTCCAGGTGGGTCATGGCATGTGAGAGGTAGCCATAGCAGTACATATCACCATCTCCAACATGACCGGTGTGGCATGGGGGGGTGAGGAGTGAGTAGAGGAGAGAAGTGAGCATAAGGAGTCCTCCCGCACCAAGAAGGCTTCCAGTCTGACCCATAGAGGATGGTGGGAAGAGGAGGGAACAAACCACTTTGTTGCTTGTGCGATGAGATATGCTAACTGATAACCCTGGAACCAGGGAGGGCCAAGGCCCCCCTTAAACCAGTGGGCCCAGAGTTTACATCAGCCCCAGTGGGAGACTTTGCCACCTCAAAGCACGAGGGAGACTAACTTATCCAGGGGTTGAAAAAGCTTAGGGGAGAGTTAGATGAGAAGATTATGAAAGAGGTAGGATACCCTGGGGAAAAAACATTCATACAGCCTCGACCCTGCCCTTCAGGGAAAGGTTGAGCTCTGCACCATGGTCAATCTCTGCTGTGAGCAGAGGCAAGTAAGGGTGTGAAATTGGCACTTTCCAGCTCCTTCCATCTATTGGTGATAGTCACCCCTAAATAAGAAAAGCCCTGGGGGGCTCAAGAGCTGGCAGTACCCCACAGACAATTTTTGGAGCAGGCCAGGTTCAGGGGGGAGAGAGAATAGTTTTATTTTGGTTCACCTGAAGACCAGAGAGTTTGGCAAAGTCTTGTAGTATAACAAGGGCCTTAGGCAGGGATCGCTCTGGATCCGACATAGTGAGGAGAAGGTAATCTGCTTAAGAGTTGATCAGATAGGAGTGTACTCCCACCTGGATGCCAGAAATATCCTTGGTGGCTGTAAGTCTCCTGGTCAGAGGATCTAGGCCAACAAGGAAAAGTAAGGGGGAGAGGGGACAGCCCTGACGAGTGCCTCTCTGTAGTTGAAAAGGGAATGAAATATCTTTGTTGGTCAAAATTCTAGTGAATGGTGAACTATATAAAGTGGATATCCAACCCTGAAAGTAGGGGTCTAAGCCATAGTGTCTTAGGACATTGTATAGGTAGTTCCACTCCACAGAGTCGAAAGCTTTATAAAAATCAACAGCTAGGACCGCCATAGGCACCGAGGACTGCAATGCTAGCCATTTGAGATTGAGTACCAGCCTTTAGTTATCTACCCAGATTTCCCTTTTAGAAAAGCCTACCTGATGTGGGTGGATTAGAATAGGTAAGATGTCTACCATTTTGTTTGCAAGCACCTTTGTTACTATATTAGTATCTGCTGATAGCAGTGAAATAGGGCAAAAATTAATGCAGTCTAGGGCATCTGAAGATTTCTTGGGAAGAAGAGTGACTAGAGCCTCTCTCATGGTGGAGGGAAGGGAACCTTTATCATGAGCCTCTTGAAGGGCCAAGAGAAGCGGGGTCGAGATTTTGTTCTGTAACAGCTGATAAAGCTCAACCATCATGTCATCTTGCCCAGGTGCCTTCCCTTTGGCTAACTGAGACAAGGCAGTGCTTAATTCCTCTGTAGTGATGGGACCGTCCAGTAATTTAGCTGAATCTGGGGAGAGTTGGGGGATATCAGCGGAGCCACAAAAGTCTTCTAGTTCCTTTTATATACCTGACTCATCCAAGGTGGTTTTAGATTGGCATAGGGACTGATAAAAAAGCAGTATGACCATGTTGATGCCTTTGGGATCTGAGACAACCTTTCTAGTGGAGTCGCTCAGTGCATGTATGCGGGATGAGGCCTGCTGCTTCCCGAGCTGATAGGCAAGCAATTTGCTGCCTTTGTCACCGCCTTCCCAATACTTACGTTTGGATCTGAGAAGTTGCCACTCTGGTTTACGCTGCAGTAGGGTATGAATACGATACTTGAGCCCTATTATAGCAGTCAAAAGGGAGTGATCTATATTGAAGAGGAGGAGGACTTGAACCTTGATTCCAAGTTAGTTAACTCAGCCTGTAGCTTGGAGATCTCATTCTTGCGGGCCTTATTTTTAGCAGCTGTATAGGAGATGATACGCCACAAACACCACCTTGAAAGCTTCCTAAACAGTACCAGCTCCAACCTCTCCCCATTGTTTTATTAAGGAAGTAATTCCTCGCTTCTTCCATTATGGCTGAGTGGAACTCCTTATCCTGGAGGAGCAAGGGTTGCACCTCTCCTAGTGGAAGATGGGCCTTGCCCAGAGGGAAGATAGTTAAAGGCTATTAAAGCATGGTCAGAGATAAGGATATTACCCACTCTAGTATCACTTATGCCCTGTACAGCTTCTTGATTGGTTAGCCAGTAAACGATGAGGCTATGGGTATTGTGACCGGGAGAAAAAAAAGTGTAGCCTAGAACTGAGGGGTTGATTCTCTTCCAGAGATCTGTCAGACCCATTTCATCTGTTAATTCCTGCAGGGCTGCTCTAGCCTTGGGATGCACTTGAAGGGTGGGGTGGGATTTATCCAGAAAGATATCTGGAACCAGACTGAATTCCCTCCAAGTATGATCGCATGCCTTGTTGCCCTTCAGAAGGGAGGCAAGTGCCTGACTGATCTCAGCAAGAAAGTCAGCTGAGTCTGAGTTTAGCCATACACGCCACAGCTATAGCCCTCCCGGCAATGAGAAGCGAGCCAACCCAGCAACCTTGGGTATCTATTTTGACAGCTACTCACTCCAAGGGCAAGCTTTGAGAATCAAAATAGCTGCCCCTTGCACTTAGTGGGTGCAGAACATGCCACAACTTACCCACTCACAATTTTTTGAGCTACTGCACCATCCTAGCAGTGAGGTGTGTCCCTGGATGAGGGCAATATCTGCCCATAAGAAGCAGAGATACTGTAATACCTTCAGGGCTTGACAAATTTTAAAATTAGGTACTTTCTATGGACAAGAGGCTTGTCAAAAAGTAGTTGTCCCGGTGCTCGAGTTGGTAGTCCAGGTATAAAATGGCCTATTCTTAGTGGAAAGTATAAAAATACAGAAAACTTACATGGATTTATTGTAGTATCAGTTATTTAGTGTTGTAATAGGCGATAAGGAGAATTATGATTTTTTTGTCAGTATGGAGAAAGTTGTGCCAGAATTGCTAGGTGGCAGCAGCATAGTCAGTACAGCATCAGCATCAGCATCAAGAAAAGTTATAGTAGGAGCCTGAACTTGCTTCAGCTGGGAGGAGCATCTTCATATTCAGTGTCATCATCATCATCATCAACACTAGTAGTGACAGCTTTGGAGACAGTTTCATGTGAATCAGCATCAGTAGAACTAGTAGTTGAACTAGCATGACCATGAATGTGGCATGTGCCAGGACCAGATAGTAGCCAGTGGTTGATAGCTTGATCCGGATCAAATATTTAAATATATTGTTGTACACAATAAAATGTATTTTATGTTATCTTTGTGTGTGCGTCATTTTTACCTTAAGCTGTTGTGCTTATGTTTACAACACTACGAGGGCCTGGGCAGGATAGAGTAGGTGGGAGTAGGAGTGGGAGCAAAGTACTTGTACTCTGCTGCAGTTGTTACCCAAGTTCCTCTACCCTCCCTCCCTCTCAGGGCAGGCTAGGTCTCACAGACACAGACACGCACACCAAAGGGTGTTTTTTTTTAAATGTAGCACAAACAATGTTTTCCCCCTTAGTTTGAGTAGTTTATTTCTAATAAGTCCACAGTTGTTCCCCAAATTCCTCTACCCTCTCAGTGCAGGTCACAGCCACACACACACACCCCTCCACCAAAGTAGGTAGGCAGGCAGCTACTAGGTTTATTTATTTTCTGTATAGCACAAAAAAAATGTTTTCCCCTTTTGTATAGTTTATTTCTTTCTAATAAATCTGCAGTTGTTGTTCTTCAAGTTCCTCTACCCTCTCTGGGCACTAGGGCAGGCATTCAGTCTCACAGCCACATGCACACACCTCCACCAAAGTAGTTAGGTTTATTTAATTTTTTTTAGCTCAAAAATGATTTTTCCATGTGTGTTTTAGTTTATTTCTAGTGAGGCCGACTCCTCAGTTGTTCTTGTTCCCCAAGTTCCTCTGCCCTCTCCTCTCAGACTCAGGCTTTTTCTTGTATAAAATAAATCCCTTTAACCCAGGTTTGAGTTGATCCCGAGAAGGTCCTCTGCCTTCAGTACAGCTCACTACCCACTAGGGCAGGATGCTTGGTCTCAAAGCCACACAGTCACATATCCACTTCCACCACTTTACTAACAAGTGAGATTTTCTTCTTATTAGTAATATAAATGCTTAATAATATACTAGGTTGTTAATTGTTTTACTGTGTTTCTTCACTTTTCCATTAAAGATTTTCTGTCTCTCTGCCTTTCCAGGACCACCATGCAGATACTTTCCCTAACCTGCTTAGGACAGAAATGCTCTTAGTTTAATTACTGGGTTGTTTTGTTATAGTGGTCAGACTCACTGGCCTGGGAATCAAGAGACCAAAGGTTCAAATTACACTAAAGCCAAATACTCACTGACTGATTCTGAACAAGTCACTTAACCTCTCAGTGCTCCAGTCTGCCAAGTTGCAGAAAAGGATAGAAGCAGATGTTGCATCTTAGCTAGGCTAATCCTGGATAAATTGAACACCTCTCAACTTCCTTTCTTGCAAATCAGGGACAGAGTTGAAAATAATAAGGGGCAAATGACTAAAATCAGAGACACATCTTATGAAAAGGAAGTATCTGCTCAAGAAGCCAGTTATATTGTGGGGCTTGGTGCGAAAAGCATTTTGTGAAGGAGAATAGGACAGACTGTAGCAATAATGTAAACTTAAAATCTTTACTATTTTGCATCAAGAATGCCAAATTTAGGAGGGACCAGGGAAATGTTTGAGTTTAAAATCGGGGAAATCCCTGAAAACCAGGGACAGTTGAGAGGTCTGATAAATTGTAAAATAAATAGTATTAGTAAAGAACTCTACTTTTGAGCACAATGACACAGTAGTGTATCACTGTTTACCAGGGTTTTATTCTCTCCAGTAACCTGGCTGACACGATGAGGGGGGTGTCTGCCTACTACTTGCTGGTGCATCCTCTACTTTTTTGTGGGTTGGGGGAGTGTAGGGGTGATAAATCCTTCTGTCATGTAGTATTCCATATGTTTGGCAGTGTTTACAGATATCTATGATCTGCCACATTTAGATTTCCATTCTCAAAATGTAAACACAGACATACATGTTGTACTTCTACAGACAGTTAAACATGTAGGCAGGCTCTGCACCAGTTCCAGGAAAGTTGAGACCACAACAAGGGCTAGGCTTGCATGCTGTACAGCACCATTCAGTGTCCTAGAGCTCCATCCCCTCCTCCTCCATGCTGCCTGACCCAGCCTGCTCATATTTCAACTCTTCTCCTCCAATAACAGCATTAGGAAGCTACTTGCAGTTCACAGCTGTTCTCATACTCCTCCCACTGTTTACCACCATCTCATTCTCCTGTTTGTCTGCTTACTCCATTCCCTACCTCTCTTCGTATGCACATGCACTAGCTGTGAGTCTCCAGTTTGAGCTGTCTTCATATATCTCTCGCTCTCTCCAGCAACTTGTTTTAATATTACAATGCTCCCTTCCTTTGCTGCTCTTACTGACTCATCCTCCATTTCTGTCCTGTGTGTGGTTTACTCCTGTGATCCTGACCTTTTCTTTTCACATGCCCTTGCTCTGCAGTTCAGCTCTCGTCTCTCCAGCAATGTAGTTTACTTATTTCACGCCCCATTCTCTCCTGTTGCTGACTCCTTGGCTTCAGTTTCTGTCTGTACTCACTGCAGAGCTCCATACTCACTGCTGCCTCTGACACAAGGAGCTAACGCAAACGCCGCTGACCTGCAAATTCTTAAAGCAGCAGGTGTCAATTTTCAAAATAGAAGTGAAAATTAGTGCTCAGCACCCCCTTCTTTTGAGCCCAGTTAAACTGTGACCATTAGGTGACATGCTCTACTTCAGCAGCCGATCAGCAATTCAAGCAGAGTGCAATCTAACGGTTCTGGGATGGGAAGCAGGTAAAATCTACACTAGAGAAAAAATGCAGGTTTGGTAGTCCGTGGGACAAGCAGCATGTGGCAAACTGCTTATCCCCAATTGAGAAATGGTTGTCTGGGACATTGGGCTATGGGATTTGTCAAGCCCTGAATACCTTAGTGCACTCCATCAGGTGATTCAGTCCTTTAACATTCCAGGAGACACACCTCCACCCCTGCCGAATGTTACCTGACATGGTTGTCCAATACCAGTGACTAAAATCCACTTACCTCCAAGCCTCCAAGCAAGGTGGGAACAAAGGTTACCTGACCCTTGACAGAAAGTTAAGGTGTACTTCTCTTAACAACCACAAGGATCTTGAGGAAGTACAGTAAGTGATATTCTGTGATATGATACGTGCTTAATAGATCTACCAGTTACTTTGAAGAAAAAGAGATCAAAAAGACACAATTTTAGTAAACAGTTCCAGAACAATAATAAGCAGTCAAGAACTATCTAAGGTGAAAACACTAAGAGTGGAGAGTTAAACACATAAGAGGAGACTCCGCAAGGTGTAAGACCCCTTAGCTACGTTACTTGCACACTCAGTTGAGGTATGGGATGGGTCGACTGTACATAGTCCCATCCTTTCCTAGACAGTGCACCACTAATGGGTGATCCAAGAAGAGGGAGAAAGAGATCCCTCGCTTCATGATCGAGGGAGGAACAAGGGAGAGAAAAAAGGAGGACCCAACCACTAGCAGACTGCCAATACTAATCTACAAGAACAATGATATGTTAATAGACATAGGAAATAACACCTTATCAAAAGGAACAGCAACAACAACTGCTAATAAAATGATTGACAGGGTAGATAATAACCAGCCAGAGTCACAAGGACCCTCACCCTGTTGCAGGGGTTATGGCAGAGTTTTACAGCCAGTGGATCAGTGGATGAATCATGAAAGAAAATCCACCCAGTGAGCTAGATTTGGAGGGGTGAGAAAGAAAATCCCTCTCCATCCTAGGGGACCTGCTTTATGGGTAAGGTACAGGGCCTAGAAAAGGCCCTAGATTCATGGGCCGGCCACCCCGCCTCCCCAGACCCATGACAGATGTTGGTTAGTGATAGAAACATAGAAAGAGGACAGGGGGTGGTACTGTCACGATGCCCCACGGTGCTCTGCCTCTCAAGATCCCCAAAGAGAGAGACTGCGCGGGGGGGGTGTATTTCAGACAATCAGCAAGCCCTCTTGTTGTGATAGCTGCACCGGTCCCACCTTAAAACCCCAGAGTGAGGGCTAGAACCTTTGGCTAAGGTTATTGTGGAGCTAAATTAACATCAGTAAAGTTTAGCAAATGGATAAATAGCACCAAAAATCCATAGCTTAGCCTCTTAAGGTACACAAAGTTCTCCTGCAGCAGGTGGTCAGCCTTTCTTCATCCCTCCAATCCTGAGACCGTAGGAGCAATGGGGCAGTTGTCTATGCCCCTATGTGGTGGCAAGCCCTCGACCACAATCTCCGTGAAGGATTTGAGTCCGGCCTGACTGGAAGTAGAGCTTCATCAGTGGTTTCATAGGGTCTGGTGTTTGGCTACCCAGTCCAGAGGATCGGCAGTGTCCATATAATCAGATTCTTGAGCAGGGGTCCAGTCTTCTTCATCGCTAGACAAGTCCTCTCGTGGGAGCTTAGCGGGAGGTGAGGCAGAGGGTTGATGTTGCTTTTGGCACTGGCGACTTCTGGATCTCGGCCGTGGATGACCCTGATATGATGGTTTATCTGGATCAGTAACAGGCGTAGGGTGTTTCTGTACAGGTTCAGGAGGAAAAGACATGGCATGACCCTTCGTTAAGGAATCTTGCCTTCCATTTGAACTGAGCTTGGGGGACTCATCAGTGGTAGGACTGCTCTGTCCATGAACAACGTCTCTAGGAAATACCTTCCCTTTGCCACTGTTCTGCTTAAGCAGCTTATGTCCTCCTGGGACCCAGAGGCATCTGAGAGATGTGGTATTTTTAAGAATGGTAGGCCAGTACCTGGAGAGCCGGGCTTCAATCTCTTGTAGGTGCTGAGTGGTCACCCAGTAACTTGGGGATGAAGTTGTTGAGAAAGCGCTCCATATTCTGACCCTCTGCACCTTTGGGGATGCCCAGATCCTATATTATTATGGCTTCCCAAGATCAGTCTTTAGCCCAGTCCTGTTTAATGTCCTCATTTTGCTCATCAGAGTTGTTGTGTCCCTCATGGAAAACAAGCTGATTACAAATAGACTGTGCTCAAAGTTCAAACTTTATATCAGAAATGCATAATATTCTAGGATGCCAAATAAAAATAAATGGGATACTAGTAAACTGACTGGTTTCCAACTTTCCATCTTAGCTTGTCCATGTTTGAAGATATGTCCCTCATTGTGAGAGTTAATTTCCCTCATTGTCCCACATTTTGAGTGTCCATGTCTCTCATTTCAGGAACAAAAGGATGAGAGGTCAATCAATCAATCAATCAAAGTCTTTATTTAACCAGGCAATCACCATTGAGCAAGCTCATTTTCAAGGTGGACCTGGGTTTGTTAACAAGGAACAAGGGACAATATACATGGATGCAACACACACAGAAAATAGTAATAATACAAATAAAGTGAGATACAATAATACAGTATATACAAAGTATCAGCGGTCTGGCTGACATAACTACATACAAAATTGTCAGCAGAAAAGGCCATTTGGTCTATCAAGTCTGCTCAGTTTTGCAGCTAGCACCTCTACTCTGCAGATGCCCCTGTGACACAATAACAAATTACTTGACACTGACAAGACATCACATCATCTTTATCAGAGGAGCTGGCAGATGACGACTCCAGTTGGACGGGCGGGTGGGGCAACAGGTTTTAAGGAAGAGGGCATGATATTGCTAGGAAAGGATTTGAATAGATCCCTCTGAATGATCTGAAATCATGATTGCAGTTATAGGAATAACAAAGTTAAACACATACACACACACACACACACACACAAAAAAAAAAGATCTCTAAGCCCATAATCTCAGTGCTGAAAGCCTGTCAGCCAGCACAAACCTGGAAAACTGCCCTCACAACTTTGCATGACATTACACCACCATTGCTTCATTGCCCTGACAAGCAATCAAAGCCAAGGGTCACAACCTAACTGCCTAACGCTTTCCTTACATTCCAGTACAAAAACATTTTATCAGGAGCCAGTTGACAAACACCACAGTAAAACAAAATAATACACCTGAACATTTGCATGTGAAAATCTCAACAAGTGCTTTTAACTTCAACCAAGTTAAGCATTAGTTGAGATTTATTTTGAGGAAGTGGTCACTGTAGGGTATCTTCTGCCCTTAGCCTTTGTGCCATGCCTTGACAGTCACCTCTATGGTGGTGTCAGGGGCCAGGCCAGTGACATAGTAGAGTATATTTCATTTACATGGTAAGATGAAACAATTTTGTGGTGGTTGGTGATGGGAGGTAGATGTGCTTGTGTCAGGCTGTGCTGCCTACACAAGGCCTCCCCACATTCACCCAGCTTAAAATACTTGGTACTTCCAGCTGTCCAGACAACTAATACTACACCTTGTCAAGGCATACCCTTTGAATAACCATATCTGATGACATAATGGTGGGAAGGGACTATGACAGGGCAGTAAGTGGGACAGCTGTACATTGAGATGCATAGGAAGGGGTTTCACCAGTACAAGGACAGAGGTGCTGTTTGATTATAGACCATTGTTGAGACCTCACCTAGAGCACAGTGTCCAGTTCCCAGAGATCACATCTCAGGTCAGACTCTCAAGGTAGGCAACTGAAATGGTATAGGGGCTGCATCAAAAGCCTTGTGTGATGACAATGAGGGATCTCAATATGAGGAAGAAGAAGGGGAGGAAACAGACCTGTAAATATCTCATAATGGGTTGAATATGGTAGGGGTAGCATATTTTTCAGAGGAGAAGTTGAAAGAAAACAAAGGTGTATGTAATAACTATGGATGGGGTGAATTTTTGAAGTGAGGAAGTGCTTTTTCACTTTTTCAATGAAAGAGTGGGTGATGTCTAAAATACTAGCCATGCAGATGATGGTGCAGAATAGTGGGGGATGCAAGCATGTGGGATAGGTAAAATGAAGGAAAGTGTGGGAGAGGTAGCTGGAGAACAGGAAGGGTCTGCAGTGACATTAACAGTAGGGAAGAAAGGGTGGACTGCATGAGTCAAGAAGTCCTGGCTGGTGTCACATTGTGTATGTTTCTACTGAAGTGATATACTTGCAGGGACTGGCAAACCTTCTGGTGGGTATGGGTTTACTATGCAGTTTTGAATATAAGGCATCAGTTTTTTCAGGCCCTGCATTTATGCATATTTCGAGTGTTTAGGGTGTATCCTATGCCCTTCCCATGCATGATTGATGTCTCTCAATGTGCTTGGCCCCACCACCTGTACTGGGAGTCTATTCCATGCAGAAATATTCATCAGGGTCATAGTAATTAGCTCATCAAAAACAACAATGGTGAATTCTGGTACATAAGAGTCATGGTTGAATTCTGTATAATTAATGAGCCATTAAAATACCTACTCGCACTATGTGTGATTAATGGGACCATTAAAATGCAAAAATACCATTAAAAGGAAAATGGACATTAAAAGGGTGAAAACAATTTAATGATGCCATTATTTATGTACCAATTAAGAGGATAGTAATGGTTTTATTTAATGAGTTGGAGACCATTAATTTAACAATTAATATATCAGTACAATTTAATGACCATCAATACAGTGATTCAAAATCTAGATTACATTAATGGTAGTTTTAATAGACAAATTAATGGAGCGTCTAATGGCCATTACTTTACTGTAATGGCCAGCACAATTCATGGTTGCAGGACCATTAAAATAATACCCATTAAAATATATTAATGGCAACAACATTTAATGGATATTGAACCATTAAATTAATGGCACTTAACATCAATTAATGGCCACTCAGTTCATGGCTACTTGACCATTAAATTACCACTTAAATGTGATGCTTATTGACAATTTAATGGCACGATTATATTGAAATAACACATTAAATTTAATGGCATTTTAATACTTTGATTGAACTTACACCATTATTTGGGCCATTATTTATGTACCGATTAATGGGAATTTAATGGGAAAATTAAATGAAAATTTAATGAATTTGCAATGGGTTTTTAATGCCACTTTAATGGTGTTCAATGCAGTAGTGTTATCAGGCAAAACTTCAATACACAAGCCATCCATGTTGCTCTTGATTTTTTTCCTGTCTTAAGGTTATTACTTGGAGGGTCCATTGTAAATATGTATTACAACAACAACATGTGTTGGACCATTCCACACTTTTAAGGATGGTGGTTTCAGACCTTAGTAGACAGTGCACAGCAGAACAGACTCACCTTTCACAAAAAGGAGTGGATACACCAGTGGAAAGCGCTGTTAGTGGGCACTTTTTGATGACTTTGGACTGGCCACGTTACTCCTGTCATAGTTACTGAGGGCTGACTTGAAAGTTACATGGTGGCCTAGATATTCAAACTGCACCCAAAAAGTGCAAAATAGCAGGAGCAAGCGCAAGTCCATTGGCGCCCATAGCAACAGGCACGGTATTCAAAACTGAGCCTGCAAAACTGCGCCTACAGCCACCGACTGAATATCGCACCACCTGCACCATAGGGCAACTAGGGAGGGGAAGCTGACCAGATCAGATGCGCCATAGCGCAACAAGTGATGTGCAGCTGAACAGTTCAGAAGTGCCATAGAGCAACCAGGGATGCCCCCCAGAAGCAGGGTGGCAATGCAACTGCACAACCAGGGAGGTAGGGGCCCGCCACCCATGCCACAGATGGGCAGAGGAACACACAGCAGAACAGACATCGTCTGCCCACACCCCATGCACTGCACAACTGGGGGAGGGCTGAAATAACCACTGGCCCATGGAGACCAGCAACCAACCCACAGCTGGGCCCTGGTACCCCATCACACCCCCCAGCAAGCTGTGACTGGCACACAAGGAGGGCTGACCACCCCAGTGTCCACCATCCCCCAATGCAGAGCACACCCTGCACCATGACCCCTAGACACCCTGCCCAGGAGCAACATCCACCACTGCAGGAGACCCCATGCATGCCACCACCCCACTGTGACAATGCAACCCTGTGCACCACAGAACCATGCAAGGCAGCCCCACCATGAGCACCCAACAGTGGGTGGCAGCACACAGCGATGCAATAACAGCATACACAGTGCCACCATGCACAGCCCCCCTGAGGTACTGCTGAGAGACCAACCATGTGTCGGCACATGAGGTACCCCGCACGGGACAGGGCATGCCCCGGACCCCACCACCAGTGGTACAGCACCCTGCACACTCTCCCAATGACACAGCCTGACCCAGCACTGGCCACAACAGCCAGTGCAGACACCCACAGTGGTGCGTGGAAGCATGCACCACACTGGATGCCACACAGTGCATGGACAGACATCCACCCATACCCAAGGACGCAACAACACAGGGACGCAGTAGCGGGGCAACCAAGCCCCCAGCATGGGCCCATGTAAACTGTGTACACACAACCTGCAGTCCTCCATGGCACAGGAGTGCCAGCCACCCTGCACAGGCACTGTGGCCCTGTACACCACCAGCATTTACCTGGAGCACAAGTCACACACAGTGGTGCACATCCCCTGCAACACACACAAGCCACAGCATTGAAGTGGGTCAACAACTGTGGAGGCCACAGTGTCACCCGAGGCAAACATGCACCACACCAGTGACAGGAGGCAACCCAGCATTGTGACAGGTACAGTGGCTGCCCTGCATGGACAGCCACCACTGACATGCCAGCCGGCCGTGCAGGTCACAGACATGCATGGGTGTCAGCTGCACAGGCCATGGATGGGCTGACAGGGGTGCCATGGACACAGAGCATGCACCATGGACCACTGCACACAGTCATCCAGTGCACAGGGCACAACACACACACCACAGACACTGACTGATAGCTACCCCCACACCATAGTCACCTCCCCACGAACACACACACATACCCATGACTACACCACCCCTGACGCCATGCACACCACTGCAGCTGAGCACCTATAGCCCACTGCAAATCAGAGACCACCACAGTATTCATATCAAAAGATCTGTATTAAAACAAAATATAAAAGTTAACTATATACAATAATATATACAAGGTGGGGAGGAGGGCCACCGTCAAGGTGGGGTGGGTAAGGGGCAGGGGTGGACAAATGGCACAGGAAAGGAGGGGTGTGAGGGTGGGTCCAGGGGGTAGGGGATATCAGGGGCAGAGGGACTTTCAATGGGAGCCCTGCTCCTCGCTCTGGCTTCTCCTCTGCCGGTGCCTCCTGCAGACCCCAATTTGATCTATGCGGCGAAGGATATCCAGGGATGCCCTTGCCATGTGCAGGATCTCCTGCAGTGCCTTCTGATGTCATTCAGCTGGCACCTAGGACAAGGGAGCACAGTCAATAGGTGTGAATGCACAGCCCCATATAGCCACCCACTGTGCATGGCATACAGCTGTGGGACATGCCTCTGTGATGGTGTGTGACCACCCACATTGATCACGTCCACATGACCTTCCCACCCAGGCGCATACAGCCATGCGGAATGCTGCACACACCCACCGGGCAAGTCATGCACAGCACCACTGTGGCCATTTAGTGACATGGCTATGTGGTGCAAAGGAAGTGGCACAGCCATGTACCCGGTGCACGCATGGACCACCATCGATGCACTCCCAGACATGCATTGCCATTGGTAAGTGCTGACTGTAACAAGTTGCGTGCATGGCAGTGGTGTCAATGGATGGTGGCCATGCCTCGCTGCCCACCCTGTTATGCAGTATGCAATAGTAATCATGGAGGTATGGCACTCACCATCATCGGGGTGGTCCCTTGGGTTCTGTGGACCCTCGCCCTGCCTTGCCTCCCTCTCCTCTTCATTGCGCTGCAGCTCATGTGCCAGGTGATGCTCCTCCAGCCCTGTGGTGCAAACATGGAGAAAGGAACATCAGTACAATTCCATAGTAAAGCCCCCCTGCCCCCAGGTGTGTGCCCTTCCCACCCAGCCAGACTCACCCACCCCACACCCTGATAACACCACCACAGCCAACACTGGATGGTCCCTCCCCCATGGGCTGGACACATACAACCGTGATACCCATATGGAAGATAAAAGGTGTTGACATAACACCTACCTGGCCATGGCACCGTGCCCCTCCTTGCACGTGCCTGCAGGTGGGCTAGCAGGTCCTGCTCCCTCCGCCGCAAGTCCCCATACCTGTGGCGGCACTGCTCTGCTGTCTGCCCTCATCCAGTGGCCTCCTCCAGTGCAGTGGCCACCTCCTCCCACATCTGGCTCCTGGACCTGTCCAGGGGTGCCTTCCCAAACAGTGGTCCATGGTGTGGCTCCACTGTGGCCACTAGGTTAGCCAGTTTGACCTGTGTCCATTGAGCAGCCCTCCTGCGTGTCATTCTCACAGCTCGGTCTGCAAATATGGTGCTCTGCAGCGTGGCTCCCCACATGCAGATGCTGCGTGGTACAGAGCTGCCATTCCCTATCGTGCTGTCACCGAACAGTGTGACAGTGGTGCACCCATGCCTGATGCATGGTGCCTAGGGGGCAAAGGTCGGGCATAGGGTCAAGGGTCTCTGGCGCACGGACACGCACAGTGCCATTGGAACCCAATGTGTGTAGCAGGGTTTGCTGCCTGTGTGCTACCTCCAGTAGTGGCCTACTGCGCTGTTGCCACAGTGCACCTATGATGGCCTAGTGCCACAGCGTCATGTAGGTGAACATCGCTATAGTGCCACTGGCACAATGGTGGCCATGCCCTGCATTGCTTCCTGTGCACAGCTGTCAGCAGCATGGCAGAAGTCTGCGTCAGCAACCCGGGCATGCGCAGTGAGGTGTGTACTACGCATGTCACAGAACTGCGCCCTTGGCTCAGCACGTTCAACACAATCGCGCAAAGTGCAACAGTGCGATATTCAGTCAACATATGCAAAACAGCTAATCAGCCATGCAATGGCGCAGCACTGAAATTTGCACCCACTTAAAGTTGCGCCTCACCTCATTTGCATGGGTTGCACTATAAAAGTGCAACATTGGGCTGCAGTGGCCATAGTCAGTTACTGCAGTCTATTGGTGAGTTTCATGCTGTTTGGGAGTGTGGACTGTGGATTTAGGGACATGCATGGGACTGCACAGTCACAGGTAAAAACTGTCATTCTTACAGGCTAAAAAATGACCGAGCAAGTTGTGGGAGAGGAGGAACACAGTGGTGGGAGGAGGAGGAGGAAGAGAGGCCTAATTTTACCAAGGCCAAGATCAATGCCCTGTTTGAGACCTACCTGGATCAGAGCCACTTCTCCGTGGATGGCAGGGAACAACTCAAGCCCATGCTGCTGCATAGGAGAAGGTGGCCCGTGCTGTGAACCTGCATGGCAGCCACCAGCGCTCCATGCAGGAGTGCAAAAAGAAGATGGGCACAGACAGGAGGAGGATAAAGGAGATAGTGGCTGCCACCAGGGCAGCATAAGCTGCGACAGGTGGGGGACAGCCAAAGGTGGTACACCTGACCCCACAGGAGGAGAGGATTGCTGGAAGCATGCAGCATTGTGCCATTGAGGGTGTTCTGGGTGGTAGCTTCCAGATGGGTGGTGGCCCATCACTGCATGGTAAGTCATGGTCTGTCTATGGGGGGCAGGGTAGATCACATGCAGTAATGCGACTTTTTTTCCTTACAGATCCTGAGCATCTGCATGGGTCAGTGGTGGTGGGCCTGTCCACTGAGAACAGTCAGCTGGAGATGGAGGAGGGCCCATCCACCTCCACAGGTATACGTGGCTCAGTGTGACAGTGGGTCTGCCTGGCTGTCCACACTGATGTTGTTGTAACAGGTGCAGAGGAAGTCCTGCCCATGTCCCAGCATGCCAGCGTCCACGGATGCCAGCATGCTGTGACTCAGGCCGGTGCCGAGTCCATCACCGATGATGATGTTGCTAACGGCATGGGCAGTGACACGTGTGTGTCTCGGGATGGCCACACAGCAGGTAACATTGTGGCTATGGCTGTGGGTGGTGCTGCTGTGGAGGCCTGCATGTCAGCACAGTTCCATCCTGTGCCTGTCAGCACCAGTGGGGCAGCACTGGTGTTTGTTCAGGACAGTGGGACTGTTGCGGCCACTGCAGCAGCACTACTGAGCCCTGGGGAGCGGCAGCCGGAAGGGCAGCATCAGCAGTTGGCCAATGGGCTTGGGGGTACAGGATCCAGCGGCGGCATCTGTGCACCGCCTGTGGACATGCCCAGACCTGGTCCTGGTGCGCAGCACCCACCCTCAAGGGGTGCTGAGCATCTGGGCTGTGCACACCCTGAGGGACAGGATGCTGAGGAGGCAGATGACCTCTTGGACGCACACACCCGCCTACTGCAAGCATCAGTCGAGCAGCAGATGCAGCTTGTGACATCGGTGGATGCACTGCGTGCGGCTCTGGAGCGGGCAGAGGAGTGTCACAGCAGAGACACTGCTCTGATCCTGGCAGGGATGGACAGGTTGTGGGAGGATGTGACCGCTGCCATTGACAGGCATGCACAGGCATTCACTGCTGTGATGGCCACAATGGGCACACAGTCATGTGCCCATGCGTCACAGACACACACAGTGCACTGTCCACCCCCATTCCTGGTGTCATGTGACACCCTCCCTCTCGACACCGGGTTCAGCTGTGGGCATCCCAAGCACGCCTGGTGCAAGCATATTCAGTGTGCTGTAGACCCCTGCGAGTGCATGGTCGCGTTCACGCAGTGGAACCCTTGGCGGACCATCGGTGCCACCCCATGAGGCCAGTGGTCGGCCTGTCAGTGCTGGCGGGTCTGGGTGGGGCCGCCCACATCCATGGCAGCCGGGCACTGTGTCATGTGACTGACCTGTCTCTCAACGTGGCTACTGTCTGGTGCTGCCCTGTGTGCATTGTGTCTTTCAGTGGGCAGTGCATGGGTGGGTACCCGGCCCTGCATGCGGACACACAGTCCATCTGCACACCCTCCCTGCTGCTGTCCACAGTTGCATGTGCATGATGATGCCTGCATTGTGCTCTACACCAATGTGCAATGGTGTTAGCATCTGACACACGCACATGGACAGGCAGTGGGCGTGGTGGTCTATGGACATGTGTGTGGCTAGGGGTGGCATTCTGGGTCGGTGTGCCTGCTACCCTTTGTGCATGTTTGGTGTGTAGTGTGTGTGTGCGTGTGTGTGTGTGTCCATCTGCGGCATGTTAGACCTCACCCATCCCTGGTTGTGTGTGTGGTTCCATGCCCTGCCACTTCCCTTGATGGCATGCACCCCTGGTGTGTGTCCATGCGTGTTTGTGGGTTGTGCCTTAGCCACTGTTGGTTGCACATGGCCCCATGACTTACCTGGGTTGGCTGAAGTGCTCCTCCGTGATGGTGTCCCGGTGTAGCTGTGCCAGCCAGATCAGTCGGGGGTCCCATCGCCAAAGGGGGAGCTGCCCATCACCATCATCACCGGCATCCTCATCGTCCCCATCGCTGTCCCCCTCTTCAACCTGTATGGCTATCCCACATTCATTGGCCATGTTGTGCAGGATGCAACAGGCCAGGAATAGCCCACAGGCCTTTGAGGGGCTGTACTGAAGGGCACCGTCGGAGGTGTCCAGGCAATGGAAACGTGCCTTCAGCATCCCGAACACCCGCTCGATGACATTACATGTGGTGTCGTGTGCCTCATTGAAGTGTTGCTGTGATGGGGTTGGAGGCCACTGGTAGGGTGTGAGCAGCCAGAGAGGGAGTGGGTATCCACTGTCACCTGTGTGTAGAGGGTGGAGGTTAGTTTGGTGATCAGCATCGCCCTGCCCTGGGCCATGTAGGCCACTACACATGTCACCTCTGACCATGCCCCCCCAGGCCTTATGACTGTCCATGTGGTTTGCATACTCACCCACTAGGTGTCCAGTGGTGATATCCCCACCCTCGAATCTGTGGCACAGTGCCGACTGGTGCCAGATGAAGACATCATGTGCTTCCCCAGGGTGCATGGCACAGACATTGATTATCGGCCCCTGGCATCACACATCACCTGGCAGTTGATGCTGGCATAGCCCTTGCGATTGATGTATGCGGCCCTTCGGGGCCAGGTGGTGTGCGGATGGTGACATGGGTACAGTCTATGCCCTACACGCCAGGCATACGTGCTACCCTGTGGAACTCCTGTATGTTTGCTGTGCACTCCACCGGTGTGCTGGGGAAATGGATGTACTCCGCAGCATGTAGCAGCAGTGCGCTGAGGAACTGGGTGAGGTGGCATGACGTGGCCGACTGGGTTATGCCTGTGGTGTCCCCAGTTGGTCTCTGGAAGGTACCCATGGTGAGCAAGCACATGCAAGCTGTCACTTTGGTCTCCACTGACAGGATATGGCTCCGTCGTGTGGGTGCCTGCATCACATCACCTGCACAGCTCACAGAGCCGCCTCAGAATTGCCCGATTCAGGCGGTACTGGCCCACAATCTAGGTATCACTGTACAGCTCAAAGCTGGTGCTGGCTCGGTACTGCCTGTTGGGTGCATACTGCCAACGGGCCCTTCCACGGCCACGCCCCCTCCTGCCCGCCTTCTCAGCCCCCTCATAACAGCCTCCATCTGGAAGGTGGAACTGGCCATGTCCCTGGCTTGTGTTCACCCCCCGGCAGCTGTTACTGTATTCCCCACCACTGTCCTCACTGCTCCTTCCCCTGCACCGGGAACACCTGCCTGTGCTTGCCTTACTGCTGTGTGGTATACCTCCCCTTCTGCAATGTCTCCCCACACCTTCCCCTGTTGCTGTGCTTCCAGGTGCCCTTACCTGCCTGGCCCTGGTGTCCCTGCTGCCCAGTATGTCCTGCTGTGTTTTGCTCTCATGTGGCTTCCCTGTAGCATTATTGCACCTCTACCTTGCTCCCTTTTATTTTGGCTCATTTCCGCTATGGTGCAACTTCCGCTTGCTCCCGATTGCGCATGGTGCAAGTTGTTGAATATCGCACTGCGCCATTTATGTATGGTTCTTCCCCCTTCAGTTGCGCATGCCTTCATTATCATTGAGCTGTTGCTCAGTGTGATTTGGGGGGCACAACTGCCTCCTGCTGAATATCGCAGAATGGCGCATTTTCGTACTTGTGCAGGTGCAACCCTATTGCGCATGGCTCAACTCTTTTGAATATCTGGGCCAGTGTGTCTTTCATTAGGTTTCCTTTTGTCCTTACAATGGTATATGCACATGAGTGTATTGTGGTTGGGTAGTACTGTATATTTTTTATTATTAAAGCTGTTTATTTTTTTTTATACTTTGATTTGTTTATTTGTATGATTCCCATTTTGCTTTACTCATTTTGTACCATTAACCTTTGATTTTCTTTAATAAGCAATTCTCCTACTGTTTTGTGATGCGAGGAGCACTTTGGCTTCTTTACTTCCACCTGGACATCCACCAGGACAGCACCAGGATGAGTAGAAGGGACCTTGGTTTAACATCTCATCTCAAGGGCAGCACACCCCAACATTACAGAACCCATCTAATACTGCACTCGGGTGCCAGCATTTAGGTATGAGTCCAATCCCAGTGTATGACAAGAACCCACAACCTTCTGGCCCAGAGGCGTATTTGCTACTGAGCCACGCTGATAGGTAGGTTATGGATGCCAATAGATGCATGTCTCCTAATACAGTGGTGATGGTTGGGGCAGATACTGCACACATTGTGAAGCTGTTTTGTATGAGATAAAGAACATGACCTTTGTTTTGGAGGTGTTTATAGCAACTTAGAATGGAAAAGGTTGAGTTGTAATTTACTAAATGCCAGAGCAGACAGTGATAATATTGGGCCAAGATATATACAAGACAGTGTCACCTGCATAAAAGTGTACTTTGGCATCAGTGATGGTCTCGCCTAAACCGATTATGTATAACATAAAAAGTAGTGGACCTAATGCAGAACCCTGGTGAACACACCTAAAGAGAGGGATACAAGTAGAGTAGATACCTTCTGATTTTATCTGCTGTATCCAGCCAATTAAGTAGTTAGAGAGAGCCAGCCCGTCGGCGCAGCGGTGGGATTTCCACTTGCGACGCCGGCGACCCGGGTTCAGGAACGGACCCGGATCATCGGAGGGCTGGCCAGGGGAAGAAGGATGGAGCGTCCAATGGATGGCTCTCCTTCTCCGGGGGTAGGGTGTGGGCAACAATCGGAGCACTGAGGACTCCTGGCAGAGGCCGGGAGATCTCTCGCTGCCGACGTTCAGCATGGGGGGGGAGGTGGGGCAGACGCTGGTGTCATTGCATGTCCCCGCCTCCTCTGGGGAGAAAACCGGAAAATGGAAGGTGGGCAGGACCACCGAAGAATGAAGCCTTCCCCGGAGGACCTCACTTCACCGCCACCGCTGTAGGGACCCCGACTAGTCACAGTTCCGGGGCCACGAAGGTGGCCACGGCCCAGCCCTCCGGGGGGTAAGCCGGGGGTGACCGAGGGTCCTCGGCAGCTATAGGCAGCGGTGGAGGTCTCCGGGCCGTGACTAGGCAGAAATAGTGGTGGCCCGCCAAGATAAAGGAGAATTTATAAAAAAAAAAAAAAAAGTAGTTAGAGAACCAACCAATGCAGTGGGGCAGCGCCTAATACTGTTTCAGACAGTTTTTGCTCAGTATGTTGTGATCAATAGTGTTGAAGGACTTACTGAGATCAAGAGAAATAGCTCCAGTGATTTTTTTATGATCAACAACTTGCATCCAATCATTAGCAACCTTAGCTAGAGCTGGAACAGTACTGTGTTTAGGTCTGAAACCTGATTGGATGGGGGTTCTAATATTAGATTGCTCCTGGAAGCCTTTCACTCTAGCATTAAAAAGTTTTTCTGGGAGCTTAGCCAAAACTTGAAGAATAGATATGGGTCTGTAATTGTTGAGCATACTAGTATCACCAGGTTTTAGGAGGAGAATGAGGTGTGCTATTTTCCAGAGTAGTGGTATCTGGAGACTGCTACAGTAAGCTGAAAATATAGGTTATGGATGTCGATAGATGCATGGAATCAGTTCTAAGGAAAAAAGAATTGAGGCCACCAATGCCTGCACTTTTTTTGGTGTCTAGCCCTAACAGGAGTTACATACATGCATACACACACACATACATACATACATTTGTCGGCAGATAAGGACCAACATGGCCCATCGAGTCTGCCCTATGATATCCATTTACTCATGGGTGTCCAAATCACCCCCAGCCCCCACCCTCAGGATCCCCTTTTATCTGTGCCATGCATGCTTAAAACCAGAGATGGTTTCAGCCCTTACCATCTCTTCCAGCAACTTATTCCATGCACCCACCACCTCCTCATAAAAAAGTACCTTCTTATATTTCCCCTAAACCCCCCCCACAGGTTCATGCTGTGTCCCCTGGCTGTGAAACTCCCTTCTCCTCTGAAATAAGCAACTCCCCTGCACCCTATTAAACCCCTTTAATATTTGTAAGTCTCAGTCCCTCCTGTCCCTCCTTTCTTCCAGGAGTACATATTTAGATCCCTCAGTCTGTCCTCATATGTCTTCCCCTGCAGCCTGTGAATCATTGTGGTGGCCCTTCTTTGAACAGCCTCCACTCTTCCAAAATTATTTTTCAGATGTGGCCTCCAGAACTGCATGCAGTACTCTTGATGAGGCCAGACTAGTGACTTATACAGGGGAACAATGACCTGCCTCCGTATGCTAGCTATACTCCTCCCTATGCATCCCAACATTCTGTCTGCTTTCCTACCACCTTTGGCATTGTTCTGTTGTCTTGAGGTCAGTGGCTGCTATTTGATTCCTGAGCCCCAGCTCATATTTTGCTCTGAATTTCTAATCCTAGATGCATAATTTTACACTTCCCCATGCTGAACCCCAGTCTCCACACCCTGGACCACTACTTCAGCTTTTTAAGGTCCTCCTTCATCCTGCTCACACCCTCGGTGTATCCACCTTGTTGCTGATCTTCATGTCATCAGTGAACATGCACACCTTCCCTCAACCCAACTGCAATGTCTCCAGTGAAGACATTGAATAGGAATGGGCCCATAATTGACCCCTGCAGTACCTACCTGTCACCTCTCTTTACTAGAGAGTACCCCTGACCATTACCTTTGACTGCTCCTGATGAGACAATTTTGACCCATTTTACTATGGCTGGTCCCACCCCAAGGTTGCCCAGTTTGTTTAGTAGCCTTTATGAGGCACCATGTTGAATGCCTTTCTGAAGTCCAGATAGGCCATGTCCACAGCTCCTCCTTGGTTCACCTGCACTGTTACCCAGTCAAAACTCCACTAAGTTTGTTTGACATGCTCTCCCCTTAGTAAACCCATGCTGCTTGGAGTCAACCAGCTCTTTCCTCTCTAGGTAGTCCAGTTGTTCCACTTGTTTGTAAGTAACAGGTTGGAAGAAGAATGGACTCGTAGAGGGATACACAGTCTATCAGAAACCAATGGAGGGATATTGTGAGATGCTAATGGGGACCTATCAAATTCCAGTTCAGTTTCATCAGACATGAGAATTGCATTTTGAGCAATGCAAAGGAATTGAACATGCTTTTTGGTTGTCTTTAGAATTTTAGGAGTTGTGGCATTCCTTTTAGCATGCTCCCTGTCATCACTTGTGTAAACTCATGGGTGGAATCCCCTTATTTAAAGGAGCCAATTAGGCAATGCATTTTAAGCCAATTTAGATAGCACTCTATGCATCGCCAGTACAGGCACTTCAGAGCTAAGAAGCTAGTGTAGGGACTATACCAAAAGGGTCCCACCGTGGAGTGGTGGTATAGCTTGCTCACCTTGGAATTCCAATCTGAAAACTAAGAGGACCTCCTCTGTCATGGAGTTTAAAGTAAGAAAAGCCAATAGGCAGTTAAACTGTTTCATTTTGCATATGTACCATGTTTGTTTTTTTGGGGAGGCAGCACTGGATGCCACACACCAGTAGCACCCTTCACCAGAAATATGAATTGCATTTTGAGCAATGCAAAGTTTTTGAGCTTGCTTTTTGGTCGTCTTTAGAATTTTAGGAGCTGTGGTACTCCTTTTAGCATGCTCCCTGCCACCATTTGTGTAAATTCCTGGGTGGGATCCCCTTATTTTAAGGAGCCAATTAAGCAATGAATTTTAAGCCAATTTAGGCAGCACTGTATATTTATGAGTAGCCACTACAGGCATTTCAGAGCTAAGAAGCTAGTGTAGGGACTATACTGAAAGGGTCCCACCGTGGAGTGGTGGTATAGCTTGCTCACCTTGGAATTCCAACTGAAAACTAAGAGGACCCCCTCTGTCATGGAGTTTAAAGTAAGAAAAACCAATAGGCAGTTAAATTGTTTAATTTTGCATATGTACCATGTCTTAGGGGGGCACCAGATGCCACACACCAGTAGCACCCTTCACCAGAAATGTGAATTGCATTTTGAGCAATGCGAAGGTTTTGAGTGTGCTTTTTGGTTGTCTAAAGAAAAATAGGAGTTTGTTTCCTCCAGAATTATTTGTTTATCCATTATGGGGTTGCCATTGACTAAGATTATATGTGGGAGGGTGGTGGAAAGTGAAAAGTCTTTGACAAATCTGATTAATTTCCAAAATTTCATGGCATTGTGTTTGTTTTATTCAGGAGTTTAAATAGTAATTGATCTCAGCTGCCCTGAATTGTTCAGTGCAGGACTTTCTCACTCATATGTAACCCCTAGGTGGCACTATCCTATGGGCTACTACCCCCGCCTGCATGACTAGGCATAGGTTAAGGGCCTGAGCTCATTGAATGGGTGCCTCCCCTGGAGGAATGGTTTTGGGTAGCGAACTGCTATTGGTATAGCCTCCAGGATGCTCTAACCACCCACCAACCCTTCTAGTGGCCTACAGAGATCAACAAAATAACATTCACATATACCATATGGTAGCAATACTGAACCCACACTCTTGGCACTTACCACTAGGGCAGGACCCACTGCAAGTGCCCTGGAGACCCCCTGTAAAACAAGACTTATAATGCAACAGTTCAATGGCAGTATAATATCCCCACCAAACAGGTACATAATAGCCAGGTCAAATGCAGAAAAAACACAATCAGATTTATTCACAGGGATGTGAACAAGGGAGGGACAGGAATCTAGCAGATGATTATTAGATCTGATTAATGTAGGCTAAACATGCATGCACAGGAGTCCCTCGTATACAGTCACACAACCCTGGGTACCTAGTTGTTAAGCAGGGTAGCCTGAAGCATTGCCCAGGGTAGGCCAGTGTTGCAGCTGTTGTTGGGGCCCTTAGGAAAGAAAAACAATTAGCATGCACATCAACCCAGAATTTGTAATCTGGAGCCAGATGGCTCAGTTCACTGAAATAAACCCAAACAAGTAAATCAGATGACATACAATGATTGCAACTTTGTTGCTGGGAGCTACCCTGTTTGGTAACCATGCTACCCAGACCAGAGGCAGGATTGATGAGATGAAGACTTCTGGATGTTGTACTGGATTGCCTGGGGAAGCAGGGGCCTACGTGACTTACCGTGGTGGTCGCTACCTGATCGATGGTGTTGAGCAGGGGCTGAATCCCTGAGCTGGTCTTTCGTGAGGAAAAGTCTCTGCGATGGGAGCAGCAGTCTAGGCTGAGATGGCAAAGCCCAGACAGAGCAGGCAGTTTGGATATAGCCCAGAACGAGTGATGGAGCAGCTTCCAGCTAGCATAACATACACGAGGGTGAAGAACCAGATCGCGACCCACACTACACATTCAGCACACTTATAAACAAATATAACTATTAGCCACAGTTCAGTATAAAGTCCGTTTGCAATTCAGCAGAGTTTCTGCACAAACCTTTCACTCTGAGGCTCACTTTGGTACCTGACAGGCCGATTGCTTCTGGAGCAAGTCTTCGGTCCACACACAGGCAACGATCACTCACTTTCTTTTCAGCTTTCAGGTCTCAATCAAGAGTATCGGATTTAAGTCCAATTTTACTCTCACAAATTTCTTCACACTGGAAGATGGTGGCAGGCAGGCCAAACACATCCTTCCTGCCAATTCCCTGTGCTACTACGTAGGAGCAGTTGCTTAAATGGCTCGAGCTGTTCACTCTCCTCCTCCAACTCTCAATTGACTCACTGCTGCAGGCAGCTCTGGGCTTTCCCAGTGATCCAAAAGGTTTGGTTGGCTAATGGAACTGTCTGTCACAGAAGGGCTCCCCCTCCAGGTTCATTTAGGCACCAAACCTTAAAAACTACAATTCCTACAGAAATTCAATCCTACAAGACCTCTGGGGACAGTCTCCATTTTAAGTCCCCTGAGGTTTGATTGATCCGTTTGGCAGTCCAGAACAAACTGGTGGTTCCTATGCAAAAGTTCAAACTGCAGTGGAAGGCAGGTTAGACAAACTCCTATACTGTTATTATTAAAGCAGATAAACAGCAAATAATCGTAGTTCCTAAGAGGGCACCCTCTGTGCATATAGTGACTGCAGACTGAAGCAGAATACACTCGTCTGGCTGATCATGAGCCTTAAACTACTCGGACCCAGCCCAGACAAATTTCTAACACGGCAAAATGACTCTCTTAAGGAGACATGCATGGGGGCTTTACCACAGCGCCTTCATGCAGACAATCAAAACTACTGCAGACACAGGACACCATCCTGACATTAGGCATTAGGCAAGCCCAGAAAGACATTATAGGAATCCTTATTTGTAGGGGGTTACACATATAAAATTGGCCCAATCTATATTTAACATCATGCACCTGGCAGATTTCCAGAGCAAGTCCCAATTACACTGAGCCTCTTTTCAGCTCCCTGTTAAATCATGTACAGGATACTTTTTTTCAATAGGTGCTTTACCATAGGAGCTGTGTATTACTAGCCCCAACAACAACCTGTTGAATACCTCTGTTGTCTCATGAACTGTTGAGGCTAGGTAAACTGTTTGCCAGTTTATTGATTCATTTATGTAGTTTGTAACATTAAAAGTGGTGAAGCGTCTTTTGAATTTGAATTTGGGCTGGTTTAGCGGAGTTGTTGTCCCTCTAGAACATATGAGTATATAGTGGCACTTATGTCATTATGAAATACTGCTGAGTGGGTGAATTTATGAGGCCTGATGGTTAAGATTAGGGCTAACAGAGAGGCATTTGCAGGGTTATTTGAATGTGGTCTAATTGGTTCTGACATAAGTCAACAAAGCCTAATCTTTTAGGTCGCTCGATTTACTTGTGAGCCACTCCAAACTGAAATCACCCAATATTAAATATTCATTAAGGCAGGAGCTTACCAAGCTTTTTATGTGCTGAAGAAGTTCAGAGCCACACTTTGGGATCTGTAGCATCCGATTATGTTTAAGAATTCATTTTCATGCAGGCATTTTATCATCACACGTTCAAATTCCTTTGGCACTGATTGGGAGTTGATTATATCTGAATGAAACTTTTCAATGACATATAAGGATAGGGCCCCACTGCTGGTGAGTCTGTCTAGTCTGTGGCAGTTACAGAAGGGAATGGCTAACACATGCAAAAGCATAGATACATTTTACCAGGTTTTTGTGAGTAGGAAGACATCTGGTTTAGTGTGCACATCTAATTTATTTAGCAGACTATGCACATTCATTGACATTATCTTTAATCCTTTATGAGAGGCAAATTCTGTAGGGGATGGCACCTGGGAGGGGGGACCTGGGCTTGCCTCCCCATTACCTGAACATAATAGTAAGATAAGAATAATGATGCCTGCACATGCACGTGTGGAATGTCTGTGGAAAACTTTCAAATCTGTGGAGTGCAGCTATGTGGCACACAAGGCGCAGCCAAGATACGGCATTCATAAATGCCAATGCTGGACAAGCGTACCCAGGGGGCAGTATGACAGGGCATGCATAGCGGGATTCACTCCCCACAGAGGCAGTGACAGGATACGCGTATCCTCCCCTTGACCCTGCCATATATGGACATAGCAACCACTCTGCACACCTCAAAAGTGAATGCCGTATAATGTACCATAATGCACTGGATGTCAGAGAGTGGAAGAAGTGCAAAGGGAAGTCCACCACCACAGATGCAGGATGTCCATACCAGCCATGCAGGTGGACAGCACCATGATCGTATCTGGACATGGGGTGGAGCACAGCCCATGCGCCAAACTTTGCTGGCGGCCAGGTCGCATACATGGTCAGTGACACTGGGGAGAACTACATTCAGCTGTAAGGGGCCCAGTTCCTGACAACTGCCCTCAAGGTGAATGTGCAGCTGTGGCTGGACATCCAGTCTGGCATCAACACTGCCAGTCTGGAGGCCAGGACCTTGACCACAATCAAACATAAATAGAGTGATCTGCATGCCATGGTAAAGAAGAAGGTCTCTGCTGCTGCACAGGCATGCCAGGACACACGAGAAGGACCCCATGTATTGACAGCTGGCTGATACTGATCAAGAGGATGGTGGTGCAGACCCTCTCTGATAGAAACATAGAAACATAGAATTTGACAGCAGATAAGGACCACTTGGCCCACCTAGTCTGCCCATTTTCCTACCTAACAGATAAGCTGCAGATCCTAATTAACCAACAGCTTACTGATGTTGGTGTCCATGGCGAGGTTGAAAATGTAGACACCATGGAAGGTACGCATGCAGTTGTAGTGATGGGGACACATGAGGATGACACAACATGCATGCAATAACAGATGGGTGTTGTATGCACAGACACAGCCACTGATGAATGGCTGCCAGAAGGGCCCCCCAAACAAACCCTTGACATGAGTGCAGCTCCACAGACACATGATGACAACAGCCAGGAGGAGGAAGGGAGAGGTGCGTAACCATGCCACAGGCACTTCTGCAGTTGTGCACAACCTGTAACCCCAAACAGCATAGTAATGGACACATATCCCCCACAGGTACAGAGATAGACATGGAAACTCAACAGGAGTTGGAGATCGATGCTGAGAACACAGTGGTGCTACAAGATGAAGGGACTCAAGAGGCCGGTGATGTACCAGATGGAAGCAATGCCAGTCTGGTGCAGAGGACATCCCAGAACTACAGGTGCTGGACTCCCACTGGGGTACTGTGCACAACCAAAGCCCCACCATACCTGACAGGATTAGAATGGAAAGGAGGTCCAGGTCATAATGGCCCAGATGTGCCCGCGAAGACAGTGGGGATGAAGACCCCTCAATACAGGACCAGCTAAAAATGTACATTGTGTGGGCAAGCCTACATGGAGGTCCAGTATCAGAACTATGGCAGCTGGAGCTGGATATACTGGAGGCACAGTGCCTAAAACACTGAGGCACTCATTGCCCTGATGGAGCGAGCTTATTGGCATGTACTGTGGCATAGACCAGCTTGCAGATGCACATGGGTTGACTGCGCACCTGGTGGGTCACCATGCACCACATGGTTAGAGCCACACACACCACCACGCATATTAGATGCCCAAATACAGGTGTCACGTGCTGCATGTCAGTCCCTGAGCAGGGTGTGGCCACACAGCAGTGCACCCTGGCCAGCACACATGATGACATGAACAACATGTAGGCACCGCTGCCATCCTGTATACCAAGGCTCACAGCACCCAAGCACCAGACACAGATGCTGAAAGCACACAAGGGGAGATACAGGGCAGTGGCACCAGCCAGGTAGTGCCTGACAGGGATGCCTTACATTGAGTGGCAATTGACCACTCACGGGGTGGCAGGTGGCCATGCAGCATGACCAGACATCATGCACCTACTAGGAGACTACGACAAAAGCACTAGCATGGCTCCAGGCTAAACTAAATGAGACACATGGCTAGTAGAACAACACATGCACACCATACATAACAATGTATAAGCAGGCACATGGTGTGTGCTCATATGAACCTGCCCCCACACATATTAAAATAGCCCCCCACACACACAGACACTGGATAAGACAACATGGACCTGTCCCTGGTACACAGGATGGTCTCCTAACGGTGTCATACAGGCACTGCCTGCACATCCCACTATGTGCTACACTGGCAAACCACCGTACATCACCAACAACACACAATGTAGGCATTGACATACTGGACGTGCACACCTCCAAACCATACCTGTGCCACCAAACACATGAGCCTCCTGGCATTCCGTGCAGGACACACATTCACTCCTGGTGCACCCCAACCCACCCATGTATGGGTGCACTCAGTGAGTGGTAACATCACTGTGCATCCGCAACCCACAGCAGATGTGGCACACATGGGTTACGACATATACAGGCCTACCAATGTCCCAGACATGGATGCTCATGCCAGGAGGACAGGATACAAACAGCAGAGCATGCCTTGGTACCAGTTCAGCTGAATAGTGGCCAGTCCCCATCTTCACACTAACGCTGGAATGTGCCCTTGACCAATGCATCCTGCGCCGCTCAGCCACCCAATGTCCTCATCTCACAGCATGGCTACCCCATGGCCACAATGTTCGGTAGGTCTCTCAGGAGATGATCCAACATAGGGACATTACCACACCTAGCCTTATTATGGAGCATGGCACATTATCTGAACACCCTTCATGCCCATCTCAGAGACAGCATTAATGTCCCCCCATTATGGTGTAGGCAATTAAACTGCATCTTCAATAGCCCTATGGTCCTTTCCACAATGCTTCTAGTCTTTCTGTGGGCATGGTTTTAGGCTTCCTCTCTAGCTGTGCTGGGGGAAAGTATTGGTGTCATCATATATGGGCAGAGTGGGTATCCGTTGTCACCTGCAAAGGGGTGACAGAACATGCACAGTGACATGCATGCCAATATATGTTTTGCAGGCACAGTCACTGTAGCATAGCCATACTCACCCAACAACCAGATGTCCAATTATCTGCCACGCAGCAGGGCACCAATTTATGAAGCATCCAGTATGTAGGCATCGTGGCATGAACCCGGGTACTTCTAACAAACTTTAGTGAATATGCCTTTGGCTTTGCACACCACCTGACAGTTTACACTGTGGAAGCCCTTTTGGTTCTTGTATGTCTTTTCATGCATGGAGGGTGTTAGTATGGCAATGTGTGTGTGCTGTCTATTGCACCAAACATGTTCGGCATACGATGCATGGCATAGAATGCCTGCTTCATAGCATGTACATCATCTAGTGCCATGGGAAATTTGATGTGGTGGTGTACATGTGCAAGCAGGGCATCAGCCACCTGTAACATTGCCCAGGACATGGACGACTGGCATTTGTCCACTGCATCACCAGTCACATGCTGGAAGGAGCCCAAGGCATAGTACATCAAGGCATTTAATACCTTGGTCTCAACTGACATCACCCTGGACTGCTGTGTCCATGGGACAATGTCATCATGGACCAGGTAGCACAGCTGTGTGACCAAGGCCCATGGAAATCTGAACCACTCAATGCGATGTGTGTCCCTCATGGCAGCTGCATCTAGCTGCTGTCTTAACATCCATGGCTGTGGGCTAGGTCACCTCCATCACTGCATCTCTGTGTCTAGCAGATGTACATTCATCATTAGTCCAGGGCACATCCTTCACCCTGTTACCATTTCCAGTCAGCCTGTGCACCTACCGCAGCATCCCCTTTTAACCTGCCCATCTCACCTGTGTGCATCTTTAAGTGGGCATGTTGTGGCTCATGTGTGTGATGTATTCACCTGTGCAGCTGATGTGTGCACACACAATGGCCTGTTAAGACTTACATTTCACAGTTGAGAAGCGTGCAGCAGTGATGGCCGTGGCTTCTGGATATTGCTTCGGACAGTACTATGTGGGCTGTGGCGTGTGTCGGAGAGACATATGTGGATAGGCACAATGAAAGTACCCTGTGGTGTCTGCAGGGCCATGCTAGAGTAAGTACCATTCCTGCAGGTTTAGTTGTGAGGCATTGTTGGGTGGGGCTGCTGTCCATGGTGCTAACCCTGTTTTCCTTTCATGTCCTACACAGGATCAACTTGGACTGCTGCACCTTTTAGAGTTTACTGCCTGGAGCAACCTGATGGAGCACCTTGCTGTGTGTGGACCTCACCCTCACCACAGAAGATGTTGGCACCTGAATAACCCTTGGTACCTCTCCCTGTGCCTTGATAGAGACAAGGTGCAATACATGGCAGATGGGACTTTGGTGTGGCATGTTGATGTGCTCTTGAAGGTGAGTACACTCGATCTGGTGCTGACCCCCTGTGCCCCTGGACAGGCATGCCAATGTTCCTCACACATGTACAGTGTTATTATATTGTATGTGTTTTGCAATACAGTGCTACAGGGGACCCATTCATTGAATGGTGCTGCTAATTCTTGGGACGCGGTATGAGACAGAGGACAGCAATTTGGACACCAGTAAGGCTGGGGAGGATTAGGCTGCATGGACGCCATGGAGGTGCAATTTTCTGGAGTTGTAGCATGGACATTTACCCCTACAATGGTTTTTTTTCCGTGTGCTGGATGTGTGCCCTATAGTTTCCTTTGTCTTCATATAAGGCATCCCTCTGTGAAACCTGCATGGGTCAAAGAACCTTCAGGTACCATGCCCAAACCAAACCAAACCAATCCACACAGCACCTACTCTGGGACTGTTCAAATCTTCTTTGTTCCACATCTCGCAGGTCAAAGCCTGTGACTGTACCTGACCTCCCCACCTAATCCACTACTGTGCTATAACAATGGACCCCTCTTGGTCCTGCCTCCAGAGTACTTGTCCCTGGCCTCTGTCTCTGACCCAGGCCACTAACTAACTGTCACTCACTGGATTGCTCTGTTTGTACATGCCTGTCGTAAAGACTTATCTAAAACAACTGCTGTATTGTATGTCACCTCTGTAACTACTGTACATTTTATATACTTCCTGTGCCACTATACTGAATTGCTTCTGACTGTTCTAAATACCCTGTACCACATTTGCCTGTATGTACTATACTCTGTACCAATTGTAAGGTGAGATATGTGCTCGCACCTTTGTTTGCACTGTAATGTCTGACACTGTATGCTTTTGTATTGTATTCTATGATGCGGAGCCTTTGTAAAGGAGTCTCTGACTCAAAGGCATTAATTCTGATATGTTTCAATAAATAAATAAAATAAAATAAATATTGTTACACTGTTTGTATTACAAACCATGTATATATGTAACCTAGTTTGCTGATGCTTTGTTTTACTAATTCAACTATTTGACATTGACATCTGTGTGGTTTCTGTGTCATGGTCAGTGGGTGGCAGTAGGGGTGTGGTGATGGGTGTATGTGCGAGGGAGGCGTATGTCACATCCAGGGTGGTGGTCATGGGGTCAACACATGGAAAGGGCAACATGGGTGCTGGTGCATGTCCACATGTGTGACATATGTGCCACCCCGTTGTACACCTGCAGGTTAGGCTATTGTCAGCTGCTGTGGAGGGTAGACAATGATCATGCATGCATCTGGTTCACTGTGCACCATCAATATGCTATCCATGTGGGCCATTCTGCAGTGTACCATCTGTGTGTACTACTGCTGGAATGCATGGCTGTGCTTTGACCATCCATTCCATATGTCTTCCGCACCACATCTACATTCCAGGACTGTGCCTCCACCACAGTCGGCTATGTCAGAGTCCCTCCACAGGCTCTGACTCAGCCACCCTATTTATTGGTTGTCATGTTGCTATGCCACATATGTTGCCAGCTGTGTATTCATAATAGCCCTGTGGTGTTTCGCAGTCATTTGTGTGTGTCAGCATGCACCACTGTCCTCCACTGGCCAGCAATGCAAACATGCTATGCTCATCACCCATGGCCCGTGTGCCTGCCATGCTGCACGGTTGGTTTGCATGCCCTGGGGTCTAAGTTGTGAGGACATGGGCATCTGCTTCAGGTGCAGCCGCTCAGCCACCTCACCATGCATGTCCTTCACCACATGGTTCCACCTGTGTGGTCCCGCATATATGCACTGAGGCATGTCCAGATGTGTGGGCCAGAAGAGTGTGTGGTCTTTCACACTTGAGCAATGGGTTATGGCCATGCACAGGAGTGCCCTGCCAGCTGGTACAGCTTTGTGGACATCTATGGTAGCCCTCACCCTGCCATAGGTGTAAGCACCTGCCACCATGGGCCTGTCTGTTGTACATTGTTTCATGCTTGCTTGCTGAGTCTACCTATGTGTGGCACTACCTTGCCCCACCCATGCATACTGTACATACCACATGTTGTGGCCATGGTGTTGTGCACAGGTGGGCTATGCAGGCTCCTGCTCACCCTTTGTTAATGTCTTGGCTTCCGGACATGTGCGTGATTCAGACGTTGCTGCCTCCACACGCTCCATGCATACACATGCGCACTCCGTGTTGGCTTTGTGCATAGGGCCCAATATGCTTACACATATGTAGAGTGATATAAGTAAACTACTGATGGTAGGATTTTGTGTGGACCTTGATACTGGATGTGACCATTGAAGCAGTGTAGTGTGGCTTCAAAAGTAAGGTCACGTGCTATTAGTACAGATTTCACCATAGTTGGATATACCTACGTTAACTTAACAGTTAGGAGTGTGGAACTATAGCTCCAGAGATAGCCCAGAAACCCATTGAGGTTCTGATAACATAATGTAGTAGGCTTATGGCTGGTGCTGCCAAGGGGTAGTGGTATCATTAGGCAACTGAGGAGAGTTAGCACTCCTAACAACCACATTGTATTAAAATAAGTAAACTTGGTGGTTGATAACAATGTACTGACTACTGATTAAAACAGCAATGGACTATATCAGGTTGGTTTTCTTTTATGCAGATAACTAATAAGCAAATCAGATCATAGAATGGTTGTATCAGATACACTAATACAGTTCAAATAGGGAGACACTGGTACAATGGTGTTGGCAGGTAATAGTATACGTTATGGTAGACTTTCAGGCACAGTGCAGGGCAATACATGGAATGGTATAACAGCTTATGACAACTGTGGGAAGAGCATTCTCTGTTGGAATATCAGTCCATATAGGGGCTGCGCTATGTCACTCTGTACTACCCCGATATGAACCAGGGCTAGATATAGCTCACAGGGTAATAGTGCTGCCTGAAATGGAATAGCATCAAGACCCCTGTGGGTTAAATAGAGCCTGAGCATGCTAATAAGCCCCTTGGGCATGCAAGATACTAAGGATCCATTTGCGTGCCCATTATGGGCTTATTTTCAGTGATGGCAGCAACCCTTAGTGCCACTTATGCAGGAGCACTAGTGGTCCAGTAGTCTCCCCCCCCCATCACCCAGTACTTCTTTACTTAAAACCTAACATTTGTATTGAAATACCATAGCAGTTTCCAGGCGGTTCACTGTTTCCCCCTCCCCCATTGCCCAGCGATTCTTTACTTAAAGCTTTTTATTGCGGTCTTATGTGGCAGTTTCCCTGGTGATCCAGTGGTTCCCCCACCCCAATCCCACAGTATACCATATTATAGAATCTACTGTGGTGGTGCAGAGGCCCCTGAACAGCCGCCCGACATGCCCACTGACATTCCACCTCCCTGCATCCCCCTTGCCTCAGTGCCTGACACTTCTAATAGCTACATACAGCAACTAGCAGAGTCCTCCTCCATAGCCAGTCACTGTATGAGCTGACAGTGAGCACCCGTAGTGTAGAAATAGCTGTTTCTACAGTACATTCATTCACTAACAGTTCATACAGCTTCTGACCATGGAGGTTAGAGGAGGGCTGGTCACCATATTTAGCTGTTAGGCATGCCGGCAGCAGAGTAAGATAGGGTGTGGGGAGGTGGGATGTCAATGAGCAGATTGGGAGGAGGAGCTGTTCAGGAGGGGCCTCTGGACCACTAGGGGTTCTATAATATGGTATACTCGGGATCGTGGAACCTCTGGGCCACTAGGGAAACTACTATATGAGACTGCAATAAAAGCTTTTTGTTTTGATTAAAGAAGCACCGGGTGATGGGGGGGTACTGCACCACTAGGAAACTACTATATGGGATTACAATACATATGTTAGGTTTTAAGTTAAAAGCATTTGGCAATGTTTTTTACCACTCTGAGTGGCACACCTCTTCAAGCCGCTCAGTCTTTCATGTATCTTGGAGTGTGATTAGTCAGTAAACTTGACTTCTCAGCCTACATTGATGCCATCCATGTGAATCTCCTCCTGTTGGTGCCCTGTACTGCAACAAAGACAGCTTATCTTCACATACTGTATCTGCAGGGAGCTTGTTACCAAAATGGTGCTCCCTATCTTCGACTATGAAGATGTGGTCTCTGGCACTGCCTCTTTCACTTCCCTCACCATACTGGGCACCCTCTATAACTCATTGTGCTGCTTTGCTACAAATGCTTTTGTACCACCCACCATTGCTCATTGTATTAATTCGTATCCATCATCCCTCTGCCCTCACATCACTGGGCCCACTGCACTTCCTTCATATCCAAATTTTGGTTTGGTTTCCTTCCCTCTTACCTCTCCTCTCCCAACTCCCCTCTACTTCCTGCATACCTCTCCACTGTCCCTGATTATGAGGGATGTTCCTCATTTTGCCATTCAAAACTGCAGTGTCCCTCATGGAAAAGGTGCTGCACACACAGAGAATTTGCTGTGAATTCAGATTTTAAAAGTAGAAATTTATGATATTCTAAGATGCTAAATCAAAAATAAACTGTGCACAAGTAAAGGCAATTGCTTCCAGTGTTTTGCTTGTATCTCCATGTTAAAGTATGCATCCCTCATTCTGGAGTTCAGTGTCCCTCTTTGCCCTTTATTTTAAGTGCATTGTCCCTCATTTCAGTGAAAAAGGTCAAGAGTTATTGCTTTCTGTTCCCTCTGTTCCATGGACAGTCACACTTTTGCCACTTCTCACCTCTGCTTCTCTGCTGGGCAATCTGCCTTCTCCTATTGACTTCTCTCACTCTGGAACCAACTCCTCCTCCCTCCTCCTGTCCTCTTCCCTTGTCTCCCTCAGGCACCAGTTGAAACTTCAACCCTCCCAACTTGTTAACTGCTACCCTTTCTCCCAACACCTCCCTGGCCAAGCCTCAACCGTCCTGGCAGCAACTGGCTGGGTTCTTGCTGCTTCCTTGGTTTCACTTCCACCACTACAGTATTTTCCCTCCCTTATGAAGTTAGGAAATAACTCACCAAACAGGTCAATCACTTGTGGCTAGTATTGCTCTTGTTCATCAAGTATTGCTACCACTTCTGAATATGCACTTGTTAGGTGTTTTTATTGAGCTGTACCATGCTTTACTGTCTGCACACACAACTTTTATATTTATTCTGATTTTGTAGAATCTTCTTCCAAATGCTGTTGACTGTTTACTATCATGTGTTGTGCTGCTGTTCTTCCACTGTTCCCACCCAGGGTCACACCTGGAAATAAGCCTTGGTTCGGTGTGCTATTCTCATGCACCAGTTTTCACATAAACATGTAGGTACTATACTTGAGTAGACTCAGTAGGCCTGGAGGTCCTTTTGTGCCATCAGATTCTATGTTTCTAAACAAACAAAATTGAGGTGACACTGGACCACCAGGGACGCTACTGTACGAGACTGCAATAAAAGGTTTACATTTTAAGTTAAAAAACAATGAGTGATGGGGGGAGGACTCTAGACTAGAAAGGCATACTCTACTGTGCAAAAGGGAGATTGGGGGTGGGAAGCTGCAGTACAGCCATCCTGACTTCAGGGGGATGGGGCAAGGGCTTAGTGCCAAATTAAGAGTTGGTTTCTGATGGTGGTGAAATTTGAATATTGCTTCACCAAGAGTACGTGCGCAGTCCTGAGTTAGCACCTGCACTAACCATGTTAGTGCAGATGCTAACCTTTGAATATTCAACCCATACAGTACCCCAAAGAAAAACAACATGAAAGAAACTGCACTGATGGTCTATTCCAAATTCTCAGTAAAAGTAATTATTAAAAAATATTTTTGCTCCTTTCATTATTATATTTCTCTCTGAAGCTATATCCAGCAGTTCAATAACCCATGTTTTTTCCAGATGCCATATACTGTGTGCAACTTATTTGCCTTAAGGGATGCATTCACAATACAAATATTTTCCATTTCCATGTTGGATATATTTTAAACTGAGTACTATTGTTACTACTAGCACCACATAAATAACCCATCACTATCATTTTAGTTGCAGTTTATTTATGAAAAGGAGTATTTTGTAGCAATTATAAGTCTCAGTAGCACAATCTTTAAAGTGATTTAGAAATGAAAGCATAATGAGAAGCAGAAAAAGTTTTAATGATGATGGTAATATAGCAATAGTGACCCACATCTTACAGACAATTCTCATTTAATTTCTTTATCTGAAGCATTTGTATACATTTACAACCTCAGTTTTCTAGTCTGCAGAATGAAACATACATGGAAGAATTGGTATTCTGCATGAGTTGCTTGGTTAGGAGGCTGGAGTATTTTTTCTGCAGTGTTGCTCACCAAAGGTAGGACACTCCACATGCTCAAAAATAGTAATTTATGAATGAAGCTGCCCTACTTCTTAAGCAACTCTTTAAGGCCTGGTAATATATTGTTTGTTTAACATTAACTACAGTAAATGTACAGGTACCTATATGAACTCCTGGTTCAAATTCAAATAGTGGCTTAAAGGCTGTCCATTGTACCATGGAGCATCTACCTGTAGTCATCAATGCTAAGATGTAAATATCTGTAGTAGCCTAGACACAAAAGTACAGTATATTCAATTGCCATTATTTACAGGAAGACACAGCACACACACACACACACACACACACACACACACACACACGCACATGCATACACACACACAAATATATTCTTTACAAAAGTTCTACCACACCACTGATGTGAACAGGTTCTGTGAACCTGCACAGTCCTATGGCCTGCTCCTACTCATATCTCAATTTATTATGATTTGGTAAAGGTGTGTTGAATGAGGTCAATGTTAAGGTATCTCATGATAATAAAATGTTGTATGCATCATGGAACCATGATACTTTTCAGGGAAAAGACATGATGGGGCATGAGCAATGCTGGGATCACTTCATACCTTGGGTGCATTCTGATACTGGAGGTATACCTGACTACTTTCAGCTATCAGAGAAGTACTGTTAACCAGCATGCCACATGTCCTGAAGTGCATAATTCTGGTTATAAAATGAATCCTGCAAAATATAACAAAGTGCTTTTGTGTAGTTTTTTTTAGAGTAGGTTCAGATTACAAATTTGCACTGAGAAAAGATCCATGCTGATGCTGTCTCTAGACCAATCAGCTTTCAGGAATGTTCTATTTTATAATGTATGATATTTCTTTATTGCACAGCCACAAACAATACAAATGTGATAACTCTTCATAAATTAGACTTTAAATATTAACAAAGTGTCACACGGATGACTTGCAGCAAAGTCATTCAGTTCAGCCTGACCTCCAGAGCAGACCTATAAAGGAACTGCTTGGTTTGAAAAATTATTCATGATGAAATGAAAGAGGCTAGAAATATTCAAGTGAATTTGAATAGTTTCAAAAATGTAATGTATTTTGCTGACAGCATCTGTGCATTTGTGAAATGCATCAGTATGAGCAAAATTATATTTGGCATGTAAAGACTTCAAGAAAAGAAGAGCAGTGCTTGAAAATTTTAATATGGAGGTTAAATGCCTCCCATTTCATATGACTACTTTGTTAAACCACTCCTTTTTGATCTTTTCTTCTTTGATACTCTCATATTCATTCAGTACCAATCATTATTTCTTTAAACTGCAAACTCCACAATTATTCTATATAGAAGTACACCATAAGACAGCATTCAGTGCTCATTACTTTTATGTTTTCAGTAGTTCACTGGGCAATACATTTTCAAGAGAGCAGATTGTTCAGATTTTCCTAGGGAATATACAGGCTGATTCTTAGCTACTGTCCCATGCTTGGTATGCATAGCAAGGAGTTTCTGTCTTACAATTGCTATCTTTTTGATAAAATGTATCTGTAGCCAGGTTTCACTACAATGGGGGTGGACAGAATGTTCAGAGACCTGAGAAAACCCAAGGAATGTTCAAAGGAATGACAGCTGTGTTTCAATGTAAAAAGGTACCAAGTCATGAACCTAGGGCACAGAAACCCATAGGTGGAGTAGAAAATGGGAGCAGAGGTATTGACTGTCACCAAACAGGAACAGGACCTTGGAGTAATAATACCTGATGATCTCAAGGTGGTGAGACAGTGTGCAAGGCAGTAGGTAGGGCCAGTGGGATGCTGGGGTGAATATGGATGGGTATCACCAGCATAAAGAAGAAGGTGATGTTTCCACTGTATAGATCATTAGTGAAAGTGCAAAGAAGGGAGAAAGACTCATATTCCTAGCCCACATATAAATGATAGCTCACAAGCCAAATGTGCAAAAATGTAACAATGTGTTATTGCACTTACATATAATGATCACAGCAAGGCAAAATATAAAACATGTCCCACAGCCTGATAAACCCAACAGTGTTTCATGGCCTACACTGGCACTTTGTCAAAGGTAATGAATACATCAATATGTGCTATTTAAATATCAAAAAATGACATCATCATAGCTGAGAGAATGATAGATCAGAAAATGTATAAGCACTCCACATTAACCAAGCCAAAGACATGGGCAATCATAAATGGTTCTTTCATGGAATTGAGAAGATCACCATGGGACTTTGGGGAGGCGACTTTAATGCAACCCTTTTTAAGAAGGGAAGCTTACTGAATTTTTACTCTTAATAGCTTAAAACTGAAAGGACTCAATGACCATTTTGAAATGCTACCGCTTCTATGACTTCTGCTAAGGAACAGCTTCTGATATATTTTTGTATACAGTACTGCATAAGCTGTTGTGATTTTCATGTGATCTGGATGATCCTTTATGCCAATGCTGATTAATTTTATTTGTTCTTTCTTATCAGTCTCTCGAGAGATGTGCAGAATGATTGCTTTAGCCCATGTTTAGTACGGAGAATAATTGGTCCCCTACAGATGAGTGATGACCTAATTTCAAGTGGGACAGAATAAAAACTGAAACATTGAAGCCTTGAAACTTTGTCTTTAATCAGCTTGTTTAAATCCCAACATGTGACATTTTATAAAATTATTCAAATGTATATTTGAATCTCCTTAAGTATATTACTTGGGCTTTTTAACTTGTGCTATGTATTTAATGATTGTCTTTTGTGACTGCACTTTGTGATTGCACTTAATATGGCCTTTGAGGGTCTGCATTTTTATATGTTTCAGCTATGATTATGTAATTTTTTGATATTTAAGTAGCATGTATTGATGTGTTCATTACTCTTGACAAAGTGTCAGTGTAGGGCATGAAATGCCATTTTTGTTTTTGTTTTTAGGCTGTGGGACACCTTTTATTTTTGCCTTGCTGTGATCTTTGTGTAAGCATAATAAAACATTTTTCCACATTTGGCTTGTGAGATATCATGTATATGTTGGTTAGGAGTGCAGTCTTCCTCCCATCTTTGTACTGCTATATATTTTGGGATCATGCACCTCTCACTTGTAGTCAACCATTCTTTTCTTTTTGCAATCATTGGTGAGACCCCATCTGTAGTATTGTGTCCAGTTCTAGAGACCACCTCTCAGGAAGGACATAGATGAGATGAAGGCTGTCCAAAGCAGGGCAACAAAAATAGTGTAGGGGATGCATCAGAAGTCCTTTTGGAGAGACTGAAGAACCTCAATATGTACTTCATGGAATAGAGGAGGGAGAGGGACATGATAGCAACCTATAACTACCTCTTAGAGGAGGACAAGGTACAGGAGGGGAATCATTTTCAGAGGACAAGATGCACCAGAAAAAGGGGATATGCAATGAAGCTCGAAGGAGAAAATTTAGGAAAGATGTGAAGAAGTACTTCTTCACTGCAAGAATGGTAGATGCATGGAACAGTCTTACAGCGGAGGTGGTGTGGCACAAACAGTGGTGGGGTTCATGAATGCATAGAATAGGTTCAAGGGAATCTTAGTTGTGAAACTGAAAGTGAAGGAGCCAGTGATCAAGTAGGGTAGGTAATGACAGATAGAGACAAATGGGCAGACTGGCTGGCCAAGCAGCCCTTGTTTGCTGTCAAATGTTATGTTTCTATGTTTCCTATCAGATTTATTATCTCACTATAGGTTTATGGGGATAACTTTACCCTGCCCACCCCCCACACACACAGCTTCCACCCCATCACAACACAGGGATCGGTTCAGTAATTTCTACATATGAGAAATTAAACCAAGGTCCTTTCTACTTATCTCTAGTCACTGTCCAGGTAGAAGTTAAAGATTCCTGGGACTTACTGATGAAGAGTAAGGAGTTTCACCATTATCATGACCAACATTCCTCCTATCAGGTAGAAGCTTAGGTGCTTAAAACAGGTACTTGTATACCACCCTTCAGGATGCATCTGAAACCAACTATCCACAGCTTAGTATGTCTATCCTGGTGAAAAATCACAAATAAATAAACAACAAAATGAATTTAAATATGTGGGAAATGTGAAAATGTATTATTATTAGGATTCATAGAAAAATTAACAATGAGGGTGATATATATACAGTATATATATATATGTGTATATATATATATATATATATATATATATATATATAGATAGATATTATATACATGACAAAAAAACACCATTTAATGCATCAGTTAGGGTTGTTCCACAGTGAAAAAAGTGAGGAAATTCAGTGTTAGGGTTGAAAACCATAACTACACATTCCCAATCCCCACCCCCACCACCACCACATGCACACATACATGCAAGTAGGGGAAGGACCAAGGCAACACGACCAATCACACACATCCAGCAGAAGGTGTATACCTATACCTGTGTTACTGTAGGAAATGGAGAAATCAAACTTCAGATATTATAGATTATTTACAAAGTTGTTCTTCGAGATAAGTTCACATAAAGGTGAACCAAGCTGGCAGTAGCAAAAATGGTGTACCTCGCTTTGTTTTCAACATATGGGTGGCAAAAGGTATCATGGGCGCTGCAATGTTAGTCTATGGCAAATTGCTCAATTTTGTGACAGTGTTACTTTGTAATCCTGAAGTATTTTAGCACAATAGCAGGAAAAAGCACATCTGTGGGACCAGGTCTTGCCATCCTACAAATCTGAGACCAAAGGACCCAACCGTTTGCTTGCAGGATGATGGCAAAGATATGCAGTCATTAGGAGCATACTTTCACAAAATACTTTCGTAAACATGAAAGAGTCATAGCACAACACTTTTGCATTTGCAAAAGTGATTTTCAAAAGTATTTCAGGGATTGTGCAAAATCCTGTTTTGGATCTTGTTAATCTCAAAATACCGTATGTGTAGTCTATGTTATGTGTCGGTGGCAGCGAGTGGCCCAAAATGTCCAGTTGTCTGTACTGATATGTGTTTACTGGTGTGTGGAATCTCCAGGATGAGAGTTAACAGTGACAACCCCATGCGACAGCCTGATGGGAGCATGGGTGTGTGGTTTCATGGTTTACATAGCTGTGTGTTATTCCTGTTACCTGCTGGTGGTTATGTGTGATTGGTTGTGTTTGCCTAGGTCCTTCCCCTATTTGCATGTGTGTGTGTGGTGGTGGTGGTAGGGGAATGCTCAATTAGGGTTTTCAACCCTAACACCGAATTTCTCTTTAGTCGCTGTGGAACAACCCTAACTGATGCATTAAACATTATTTTTGCCATGAATTTCCTTCTTTTGAGACGGTGCACTATAGTGAATGGAATGTGGTGGTGGGAGCATGGGGCCCACCATGTGATTTTGTCACTTCACTGCACAAAAACTGCATGACTGAGTGAAATGAAAATTGGGTACACAAGAGAAATGCAAATGGTAATGACAACGGTGCTACAGAAGGAAACAGTAACAAATCGACAATGGAAATGCTACTGAAAACGCAAACACTAAGGCTAATAGAAACGCAAGCAGTGATGAACACGCAAACAGTAATGGTAACGAATTGGAAATGGAAATGTTTACGGTAACACCAACAATGATAATAATAATAATAAGCTTTATTTCTCTGCCTTTCTTAGAATCACAAGACTACAATAAAATACAAGATAAAAACATAATAAAACATATTAAAAACTAAGTTAAATACAGAGCATTAATCGGCATCCAAATTATCTCCAAATGCCTTACTCCATAAAAAAGATTGTAACCTCTTTTTAAAACCCTCCACCATCATGCACTCTCTAATCCAATGTGGTAGAGAATTCCAGAGGGTCGGCGCCATGAACATAAAAGCTCGGGCGCAGGAAGATTTTAAAGCTACCCTCGGGATCTCTAGCAACCCCTCGTTGGCTGAGCAGAGTGGTCGTGTCGGTAGGTAAGGCACCAGAAGATCTTTCAGGTAATCAGGGCCCAACCTGTGAAGGGCTTTATATGTCAGTAATCCGACTTTAAAGATGATCCGCCACTGGACCGGCAGCCAGTGCAGATCTTGGATCACCGGTGTAATATGAGAGGATCGTGAAGTCCCCATTAACAACAGGGCTGCTGAGTTCTGCACTAGCTGCAAGCAGTGGATATCAACCCTGGGAAGCCCAAAGTAAAGGGAGTTGCAGTAGTTCAGACACGAGATCACAAAGGCGTGGATCAGCGTGGGTAGGTTGCCGGATGGAACAAGGTGCTTGATCCTGGCGATGTTCCTAAGATGGTAAAAGGATACCTTAACAACCGCTGACACTTGCGCATGATGCCAAAGGGAACAGTAACACAAACGGAAGCACAAACGCAAGCGCGTATGCATATTTAAATCATAATGTGCATGGTCACAGTAATGTAATTGGAAACGCAAGCGCGTATGGTAACACCAACAATGACGCCAAAGGAAACAGAAATGCAAACGCAAATGGTAATGCACATGGTGATGCAAAAGGAAACACAAATTAAAACAGTAATGGAAATGCAAATAGTACCAGTAATGTAAACGCAAGCGCAAATGCAAACGCAAAGGGTAACGTGCACGGTGATGCAAACGGAAATGCTAACACAAACAGTAACAGAAACACAAGCAGAAATGCTGACTGTAACAGTAAGGGAAGAGCACACTCTGTTTTTCCCCAAAAGGTGCATTCAGAAGCACAGTGAATACAAAGAATGTATGCATAATAATGGACCTCGGAACAGAAAATGAACACTTGGAATACTAAAATTGCTTACATCTCAGGAACTGTACGACATAGACAAAAAAATTAAAATGTCATATTATTTATGACTTTCCTGGCTATTTTTGTTCTTAGCCCCCTAGCAGGGAGCTAAGCATTTTTCTGACAAAAAGTCCATATCTCGAAATGTTTTCAAGATAGGGGCACCGAAAGGCACAGGAGAAGCTGTAATGTTAGTCTATGGGAAAAATCGTCAATGTCGGAGTGATTTAACTTTGCAGCCCTCTAATATTTTGTCAACAAACCACCAAAAGGCACATCTGTGGAATCTTGGTTTTCCTCCCTCCAAATTTGAGCCCAAAAGACCAAATCGTTCTTTTACTGCAGGGTGGCATAAATTTCCTATTCCTTTGTGATAGTGTGCAACAGTATTTGATTTATGACACTTTGCAAAAAAAAAATAAAGTGACAAATGTGCGACACTACTTTGCAACACTACTGTTTACAAACATTTCTAAAACATATTTCTGGGGTGTTTAACACCAAAAAAAAGACATAGCTATCATGCTCAGGACTCGACTAGGTGAACGCAGCAAGAATTGTGTCCCTAGAGGGTCCCAAATTTAAATGCCAAGCATTTCTGTAACCACTAACTGAAAACAATATGGTGGATTTGCGACACTACAGGGGTCATTTGCAACTCTAAAAACTGCATTTGCAACACCGTCAACTTGTTGTTAACTTTTCCCATTGACTATAATGGGAAACTTATTTTTTGAATAACTTTTGAACCGTTTAATATTTTTTCACAAAATATTCAAAAGGTACATCAGGGACCCCGGCTGCATGTTGCTGGAAGGTTTTGGACCAGTCACGCAGACCATGTGACCTGTAGACATGAGCCAAGAATGCACAAAAATGCATAATTACCACATTCTCCGATGCTATGTAGCTCCACAACTGTATATCTGACCATTATGAAATTTGGCAGATCCAGGGATCCATGGCACTGCTCTGGGCATGCCAAATTTCAGGCAAATCCATCATACAATGGCAAAGCTATTAAGCTGCCAAATTTCAGAGTTTAACCATAAATGGGGTACTCAACCTTAACTATAGTGGCACTATCGTGCTGCTATAATATATACATACATACATACATATACAGATTGATAGCTAAACACAGACACACTGCTTGTGGCCATACATTCCCTGGAGGATGCCTCCCCAACAACATATGTATCCCACTGCAGTAGTGGGTGAAACACAGTGGGGGGGGCACTCAATGCATGGGACAGGCATAAGGCAAACTGGTTGGGGACAGGAGGCCATAGGCTGTAGGTTCACTAGGATATGTAGCATATCAAGCAGATAGGGAACAGGACAGACTGGCTGGGCCAAGCAGTCCTCTTCTGCCATCATGGTCCCTGTTCCACTGTGTTCCTGTTACAATCTGGTATGCTAGTTTCTCCCCCCTAAGCATGATCCCAAACCCCCGGTAGCCCTGCAATTCACTTTAAACCCCTTGTAGTCTAGTGGCCCCCAACCCCCGCAAGACTCACGACCCCTGTTGAGCATAACATAAAAGATATTTCCCTGGTAGTCTAATGGTCCCCAACCCCCCCAGCATGACTCCCAACTTCAGTTGAATGTAAAATAATATACTTTTCCCTTGTAGTCTAGTGGTCCCCACATCCCCCAGCATGACTTCTGACCCACATTGAAAGTAAAATAAAAGACTTTTCCCTGGTAGTCTAATGGTTGCCCCCATTCGGCAGTGATGCCCCCGGTCATCCCAATCGGAATCTATGAACCGAGCAGGCGACCGGTTCAGCCCTCCTCTCACCACCACGGCTGGCCGCTGACTGATGTATGAATGAGCACTCAAGGGGTGCCAGTATAATATATTATTAAATGATATTATAGTGGCACGTTAGTGCCACTATAGTTAGGGTTGAGTATCCCATTTATGGATAAACTCTGAAATTTGGCAGCTTAATAACTTTACCACAATATGATGGATTTGCCTGAAATTTGGCATGCACAGGTCAGTACCATAGTTCTCTGGATCTGCCAAGTTTCATAACAGTCGGATATATGGTTGCGGAGCTACATAGCACTGTAGAATGTGGTAATTGCGCATTTTTGCTCATTCTTTGTTCACACCTACAGGTCACACAGTATGTGCGACCATTGTAAAACCTTCAGGGAACATGAAGCCAGTGTCCTCGATGTGTCTTTCAAATATTTCTTGAAAAAATATTTAACAGTTCAGAAGTTATTCAAAAAATAATGTCCTATTATAGTCAATGGGAAAAGTTAACAAAAAGTTTTTAGTGTCGCAAATTACCCCTGTAGTGTCGCAAATTCACCATTTTCTTTTCAGTTGATGGTCACAAAAATGCTTGGCATTTAAATTTGGGACCATCAAGGTACTAAATTCTTGTTGCGTTCACCTAGTTGAGTCCTGAGGATGCTAAAAATCCATTTTCTGCTCTGAGGTCCATTATTATGCATACATTCTTTGTATTCACTGTGCTTCTGAATGCAGCTTTTGGGGAAAAAAGGGGTGTGGGTTTCCATTACTGTTACAGTTAATGTTTCCACTTGCATTTCCATAAGCATTTGTGTTAGCATTCCAATTTATGTCACCATGTGTGTTACCCTTTGCATTTGTGTTTGCGCTTGCATTTGCATTTCTGTTACCATTTGCGGTTTGATTACTGTTTTTTTTTGCCTTTCCTTTTGCATCACCGTGTGCAATACAATTTGCGTTTGTGTATGCGCTTCCGTTTGTGTTACCATTTGTGTTTCTGTTTCCTTTGGCATCATCGTTGGTGTTACCGTAAGCGTTTGCATTTCCAATTGCGTTATCATGCCCGTGCGCGTTATGATTTGCATTTGCATAGGTGCTTGCATTTGCGCTTACATTTGTATTACTGTTCCTTTTGACATCATCGTTGGTGTTACCATAACCGTTTCCATTTCCAATTGCGTTACTGTCACTATTTGTGTGTTCGTCACCTTTTGTGTTTCTGTTAGCCTTACTGTTTGCATTTTTTGTAGCATTTCCGTTGTTGATTCCATTACTGTTTTCTTCTGCATCGCTGTTGCCATTACAATTTGCATTTCTGTTTGGAACCCAATTTTCATTTCACTAGGTCATACAGTTTTTGCTCAGCAAAGTGACAAAAAATCAAATGGTGGGCCCCATGCTCCCACCATCACATTCCATTCACTATTTATAGTGCACATTCTCAAAATGAAGGTAAATTCATGGCAAAAAACTCTATTTAATGCATCAGTTAGGGTTGTTCCACAGAGACAAAAGTGAGGAAATTCTGTGTTAGGGTTGAAAACCCTAACTGTGCATTCCACCCACCCCCACCACCACCACATATGCACATACATGCAAGTAGGGACCAAGGCAACACAACCAATCACACACAACCACCAACAGGTAACATGGATAACATGCAACTATGTAAACCACAAAACTACACACCCATGCTCCCATCGGGCTGTCACATGGAGTCGTCACTGCTAACTCTCATTCCAGACATTGCACACACACTGCTAAACACATAGCACCACAGACAACTGGACATCTTGGGCCACACTGCCACCAACACATAGCACAGACTACACATATGGTATTTTGGGGTTTGCAAGATCCTAAATAGGATTTTGCAGTCAGTGAAATACTTTCAAAAATCACTTTCACAAATGCAAAAGTGTCGTGCTATGACATGTTTGTGTTTGTGAAAGTATTTTGTGAAAGTATGTTCCTAATGACTACAGATCTTTGCCATCATCCTGCAAGCAAACTGTTGTGTCCTTTGGCCTCAGATTTGCAGGATCGCAAGACCTGGTCCCACATATGTGCTTTTTCTTGCTATTGTGCTAAAATACTTAAGGATTACAAAGTTACACTGTTCCAAAGTTGAGCAATTTTCCATAGACTAACATTGCAGCGCCCATGATGCCTTTCACCACCCATATGTTGAAAACAAAGTGAGGTACACCATTTTCACTATTGCCAGCTTGGTTCACCTTTATGTGAACTAATCTCATACAACAATTTTGTAAATAATCTATGATATCTGAAGTTGGGATTTCTCCACTTCCTACAGTAACACAGGTATACACCTTCAGTGTTAGGTTGAAAGTCCCCTTGACTTCCCAGCCCACCCCCAACCGCATTGGGATGCACTTTGTGGTCATCAGCCCTAACTCTTAACCCATAACATGTGTAAAGAAGCAGAGGAATAGGAGAATGGGGTGAGAGACCGATGACCCCAAAGTGCACCCTGATGCTGTTTGGGGGAGTAGGCTGGGGGTTCCAAGGGGGGCTTTCAACCCTAATACTGAATTTCTCCACTTTTGTTGCTGTGGAACAACCCTAACTGATGCATTAAATTGAGTTTTTTGTCTCTAATTTCCTTCTTTTTAAGAATAAGGATGATAAATAGTGAATGGAATGCAGGGCGGGAGCACAGGGCCCTTTGGGCCACATGCTCCCACCACATGATGTCTTGTTACATAGTAACAGGAACTGTAGAGCAAACACAAGCAGCAATGGTTACGCACATGGTAAAGCAAACGTAAATGGTAAAGCAAACGGTAATAGAAACGCAAGTGTAAAGTGACACCAAAGTGAACAGTGACACAAATGGACACGGAAGCATGTACAAAAAGACAACTGGTAATGTGTACAGTGATGGCACCAGTATTGTAAATGCAAATGTTAAGTGTTACAGCAACAAGAACACCAAAGGTAACAGAAACTAAAATGCGAATGGAAGCGCACACGTAAACATGAACTGTAATGCGCACAGGCACGGTACCGCAATTGTAAATGCAAATGGTAAAGTTAACATGAACAATAATGCCAAAGAAAACAAAAACGTAAACGTGAACGCAAACACGTATGTAAACGCAAACCGTAATGCGCATGGTCACGTTACTGTAATTGTAAATGCAAATGGTAATGGTAACAGCAACAATAACACCAAAGTAAACAGAAACACAAAAGGAAATGCAAGCACATATGGAAACGCAAACCGTAAGGTGCATGGGCACAGTAACGCAATAGGAAACAAATGGTAACAGTAACAGCAACGAAGATGCAACCCGAAAGAAAAATGCAAATGCAAACAAAAGAGGTGTTGGAACTGCAAACCGAAATGCAAACAGAAACAGTAGTGGAAACGCAAATGGTAACAGTGACGCAACCACAAGCACAAACGAGAACACAGAGGGTAACGCACATGGAGGCTTGCATGGGAACGGTTACGCAAACGGGTACGGAAACACAAGTGGAAATGCTAACTGTTACAGTAACAGAAGCACACACCCAGTTTTTGCCCAACAGCTGCATAGAGAAACACAGTGGCCCAGATATTCAAAAGAGTTGAGCCATGTGCAATAGGGTTGCGCCTGCACAAGTCCAAAAATGTGCCATTCTGCGATATTCAGCGGGAGGCAGTTACGCCCTCCAAATCACACTGAGCAACAGCACAATGATAATGAATGTATGCGCAACTTAAGGGGGAGGAACCATGCATAAATAGTGCAGTGCAATATTCAACAACATGCGCCATGCGCTATAGGGGAGCAAGCGGAAGTTGCGCCATAGTGGAAATAAGCCAAAATAAAAGGGAGCAAGGGAGAGGCACAAGAACGCTACAGGGAAGCCACATGATGCTGAACTGTAGCAAAAGAAACTGGGCAGCAGGGACACACAGGGCAGGCCAGGGGAAAGGGCGCCTGGAACCCACAGGCTCAGGGAAAGGTGTGGGGAGCCACAGTACAGGAGGGGGAAGTACATGCCACACAGCAGTGAGACCAGCACAGTCAGGTGTTCCCGGTGCAGGAGAAGTAGCAGCCAGGACAGTGGGGGGAATACAGAAACAGCTGCCAGGGGGGTGAACACAAGCCAGGGACATGGCCAGTGCCACCATCCAGATGGAGGCAGTAATGAGGAGGGTGAGAAGGCAGGCAGCAGGGGGGCGTGGCCATGGATGGGCCTGTCGGCAGTATGCCCCCAACAGGCAGTACCAAGCCGCACCAGCTTCGAGCTATATAGTGATACTGAGATTATGGGCCAGTACTGCCTGAATTGGGCAATTCTGAGGCAGCTCTGTGAGCTGTGCAGTGATGTGATGCAGGCACCCACACGACGGAGCCATGCCTTGTCAGTGGAGATGAAAGTGACAGCTTGCATGGGCTTGCTTGCCATGGGTACCTTCCAGAGACCGACTGGGGACACCACAAGCATAACCCAGTTGGCCACGTCACACCACCTCACCCAATTCCTCAGCGCACTGCTGCCACATGCTGCGGAGTACATCCATTTCCCCAGCACACTGGCAGAGTGCACAGCAAACATACAGGAGTTCCACAGGGTAGCACGGATGCCTGACATGCTAGGGGCAATAGACTGCACCCATGTGGCCATCCGCACACCACCTGGCCTGGAGGGGCAGCATATATAAATCACAAGGGCTATGCCAGCATCAACCGCCAAGTGGTGTGCAATGCCAGGTGACGCATAATCAATGTCTGTGCCACGCATCCTGGGGGAGCATATGATGCTTTCATCTGGCACCAGTCGGCACTGTGCCACAGATTTGAGAGTGGGGATATCCCCACTGGCCACCTAGTGGGTGAGTATGCAAACCACATGGACAATCATAGGGCCTGGGAGGCATGGTCAGAGGTGACATGGGTAGTGGCCTACATGGCCCGGGGCAGGGTGATGCTGATCACCAAACTAACCTCCACCCTCTACACACAGGTGACAGTGGATACCCACTCCGTCCCTGGCTGCTCACACCATACTGGCGGCCAGTGTCCCCATTGCAGCAACTCTACAATGAGGCACACACCACCACATGTAATGTCATCTAGCGGGTGTTCGGGATGCTGAAGGCATGTTTCCATTGCCTGGTCACCTCCGGTGGTGCCCTACAGTACAGCCCATCAAAGGCCTTTGGGCTATTCCTGGCCTGTTGCATCCTGCACAACATGGCCAATGAATGTGGGATAGCCGTACAGGTCAAAGAGGGGGACAGTGATGGAGATGATGAGGATGTCGGTGACACTGGTGATGGGCAGCCCCCCTTGGACAATGGGACCCCTGACTGCTCTGGCTGGCATAGCTGCACCGGGACACCATCATGGAGGAGCACTTCAGCCAACCCAGGTAAGTCATGGGGCCATGTGCAACCACCAGTGGCTAAGGCACAACCTACAAACATGCATGGACACACACCAGGGGTGCATGCCATCAAGGGAAGTGGCCGGGCATGAAACCACACACACCACCAGGGATGGGTGAGGTCTAACATGCCACGTGGACACACACACACACACACACACACACAAATGCACCAGACGTGCACAAAGGGTAGGAGGCACACTGACCCAGAACACCACCCCTAGCTACACACATGTCCACAGACCACCATGCCCACTGCCTGTCCTTGTGCGTGTGTCAGATGCCGAACACCATTGCACATTGGTGTACAGTGCAATGCAGGCATCATCATGCACATGCAACTGTGGTCAGCAGCCGGGAGGGTGTACAGATGGACTGTGTGTCCGTGTGCAGGGCCGGGTACCCACCCATGCAATGCCCACTGAATGACACAATGTACACAGGGCAGCACCAGAGAGTAGCCACGTTGGGAGACAGGTCATTCATGTGCCACAGTGCCCCAGCCACCACGGATGTGTGGGCAGCCCCACCGAGACCCGGCAGCACTGACAGGCTGACCACTGGCCTCATTGGGTGGCACCGATGGTCCCCCAGGAGTTCCACTGCGTGAACACGACTGTGCTCATGCAGGGGTCTGCAGCACACCAAACATGCCTGTGCCAGGTGTGCCCGGGATGCCCACAGCTGAACCCAGTGTCAACAAGGATGGTGTCACATGACACCAGGAATGGAGGGTGGACAGTGCACTGCGAGGTGTCTGTGATGTATGGGCAAATAACTGTGTGCCCATTGTGGCCATGACAGCAGTGAATGCCTGTGTCTGCCTGTCAATGGCAGCGGTCACATCCTCCCACAACCGGTCCATCCCTGCCAGGATCAGAGTGGTGTCTCTGCTGCGACGCTCCTCTGCCCACTCCAGAGCTGCACGCAGTGCATCCACCGATGTTGCAAGCCGCATCTGCTGGTTGACCTATGCTTGCAGTATGCGGGTGTGCTCATCCAAGAGGTCACCTGCCTCCTTGGCATCCTGTCCCTCAGGGTGTGTGCAGCCCTGATGCTCAGCACCCCTTGAGGGTGGGCACTGCACACCAGGACCAGGTATGGGCATGTCCACAGGCGATGCACTAATGCCACCCCTGACACTGTACTCCCAAGCCCATTGGCTGACTGCTGATGCTGCCCCTCTGGCTGCCACTCCCCAGGGCTCACTGGTGCTGCTGCAGTGGCTGCAGCAGTCCCACTGTCCTGTACACACACCAGTGCTGCCCCACTGGTGCTGACAGGCACAGGCTGGGACTGTGATGACACGCAGGCCTCCACGGTGGCACCACCCACAACCATAGCTGCAATGTTACCTGCTGTGTGGCCATCCCGTGGCACACACGTGTCACTGCCCATGGCGTTAGTGACATCATCATCAGTGACAGACCCGGCACCAGCCTGAGTCACAGCATGCTGGCATCCGTGGATGCTGGCACATTGGGACACGGGCAGGGCCTCCTCCACACCTGTTACAACAACATCAGTGTGGACAGCCAGGCAGGCCCACTGTCACACTGAGACACATATACCTGTGGAGGTGGATGGGCCCTCCTCCATCTCCATCTGACTGTCCTCAGTGGACAGGCCCACCACCGCTGACCCATGCAGATGCTCAGGATCTGTAAGGAAAACAAAGTCACGTTACTGCATGTGACCTACCCTGCCCCCCAATAGACAGACAATGACCTACCATGCAGTGACCAGCTACCACCCATCTGGAAGCCACCACCTGGAACACCCTCAATGGCACAACGCTGCATGCTGCCAGCAACCCTCTCCTCCTGTGGGGTCAGGTGTAGCACCTTCGGCTGTCCCCCACTTGTCGCAGCTCATGCTGCCCTGATGGCAGCCACCTTCTCCTTTATCCTCCTCCTGTCTGTGCCCATCTTCTTCTTGCACTCCTGCATGGAGCACTGGTGGTTGCCATGCAGGTTCACTGCACGTGCCATGTCCTCCCATGCAGTAGCACGGGCCTGTGGTGTTCCCTGCCATCCGCTGAGAAGCAGATCCTGATCCAGGTAGGCCTCAAACAGGGCATCTTTCTCGGCCTTTGTGAAATTAGGCCTCCTCCTCCTCCCACCACTGTGTTCCTCCTCTCCCACAACTTGCTCGGTCATGATTTAGCCTGTGAGAATGACAGTTGTTACCTGTGACTGTGCAGTTCCATGCATGTCCCAAAATCCACAGTCCACACTCCCAAACAGCATGCAACTCACCAATAGACTGCAGTAACCAACTATGGCCAGTGCAGCCCAATGTCGCACTTTTATAGTGCAATCCATGCAAATGAGGTGAGGCACAACTTTAAGTGGATGCAAATTGCAGTGCTGCACCATTGAATGGCTGATTAGCTGATCTGCATTTGACAGCTGAATATCGCGCTGTTGTGTTTTGTGTAATTGTGTTGAACGTGCTGAGCCAAGGGCGCAGTTCTGTGACATGTGCAGTACACACCTCACTGAGCATGCCCGGGTTGCTGACGCAGGCACCTGCTACTCTGCTGATGTGCTGTGCACTGGAGGCAATGCAGGGCACTGTCACCATTGTGCCAGTGCTGCTACAGTGATGTTCACCTATATGGCGCTGTGGCACTGGGGCATCATAGGCACACTGGGGCAACAGTGTGGTAGGCCGCTACTGGAGGTAGCACACAGGCACCCAATCATGCTACATGCATTAGGTTCCAATGGTGCTCTGCCTGTCCGTGCGCCAGAGACCCTTGACCCTGTGCCCGACATTTGCCCCCTAGGAGCCATGCGTCAGGCATGGGTCCACCACTATCACGCTGTTTGATGACAGCGCGATAGGGAATGGCAGCACTGTACCACACAGCATCTGCACGTGGTGGAACCACGCTGCAGAGCGCTATTTTGAGCCTACTAAACAAATGAGATGGCACCGAGGAGAGCTGCCTAGTGGACCCAAATCGAACTGGCAAACCTGGTTGCCATTGTTGAGCCACTTTATGGCCCACTGTTTAGGGAGGCACCACTGGACAGGTCCAGGAGCCAGGTGTGGCAGGAAGTGGCCAACTCCTTGGAGGAGGCCACAGGAAGAGGGAGGATGGTGGAGCAGTGCCGCCACAGGTATGGCGACTTGAGGAGGAGGGAACCGGACCTGCTTGCCCACCTGCGGACACATGCCAGGAGGGGCACGGTGCCACGGCCAGGTAGGTGTAATGTCCACACACTTTTATCTTCCATATGGGTATCACAGTTGCATGTGTCTGGAACATGGGGAGGGACTGTGCAGTGTTGGCTGTGGTGGTGTTATCAGGTGTGGGGTGGTGGGTCTGACTGGGTGGGATTGCACACATGGGGGCAGGGGGACTTTGCTACAGGATTGTACTGATGTTCCTCTCTCCATGTTTGCACCTTAGGGCTGGAAGAGAGACAGCTGGCCAGGGAGCAGAGGTGCCAGCAGGAAGACAGGGCCAATAGGAGGGGCGAAGGTCCACAGCATTAGAGGGACCAGCTGGATGATGGTGAGTGCCTTACCTCCATGATTACTATTGCATGCTGTGTAACAGGGCGGGCAGCAGGGCATGGCCACCATCCATTGACACCACTGCCATGCACGCAACTTGCTACAGTCAGCACTGTCCAGTGGCACTGCATGTCTGGGAGTGCATCAATGGTGGTCCATGCGGGCACGAGGTACATGGCTGTGCCACTGCCTTCGCACCACATAGCCATGTCTCTAAACAGTCATGGTGGTCCTGTGCAGGACTTGGCCGGTGGGTGTGTGCAGCGGTCCGCATGGCTGTGTGTGCCTGGGTGGGCAGGTCCTGTGGGCAGGATCACTGTGGGTGGTCACACACCATCACAGAGGCATGTCCCACAGCCGTATGCCATGCACAGTGGGTGGGCTGTATGGGGCTATGCATTCACACCTATTGACTGTGCTCCCTTGTCCTAGGTGTCTGCCAGCTTCAGGCAATCTGGGAGGCACTGCAGGAGATACTGACCATGGCGAGGACATCACTGGACATCCTGTGGGGGTTTGAGCGGCTGGGTGTCTGGTGGAGACACGGAAGGTGGAGCAGCTGGAGTGGGGAGTGGGGCTCCCAGTGACCATCTCTATGCCCCTGATTTCCCCGACCCCCCTGGAACCACCCTCACACCCCTCCTTTCCTGTCCCATTTGTTCATCCCTGCCCCTTACCCACCCCCACCTTGTTTGTGGCCCTCCCCCCACACATTTGTACATAGTTGTAAATAGTTTTGTTTGATGTTTTTCATTACAAGTCTTTTGATATGAATACTGTGGTGGTCTCTGATTTGCAACAGGCTATAGGTGCTCAGCTGCAGTGGTGTGCATGGCGTCAGGGGTGGTGCAGTCATGGTTATGTGTGTGTGTCCATGGGGAAGTGACTATGGTGTGGGAGTAGCTATCAGTCAGTGTCTGTGGTGTATGTGTTGTTCCCTGTGCACTGGATGACTGTGTGCAGTGGTCCATGGTGTATGCTCTGTGTCCATGGTGCATCTGTCAGCCCATTGATGGCCTGTGCAGCTGACACCCTTGCATGTCTGTGACCTGCATGGTCTGCTGGCATGTCAGTGGTGGCTGTCCATGCAGGGCAGCCACTGTACCCATCACAATGCTGTGTTGCCTCCTGTCACTGGTGTGGTGCATGTCTGCCTCGGGTGACACTGTGGCCTCTGAGGTTGTTGTCCCATCTCCATGCTGTGGCTTGTGTGTGTTGCAGGGGATGTGCACCACTGTCTGTGACTTGTGCTCTGGGAAAATGATGGTGGCGTATAGGTCCACAGTGCCTGCACAGGGTGGCTGACACTCCTGTGCCATGGAGGACTGCTGGCCGTGTGTACATGGTTTCCATGGGCCCACGCTGGGGGCTTGGTTGCCCCACTACTGCATCCCTGTGTTGTTGTGCCCTTGGATATGGGTGGGTGTTTGTCCATGCACTGTGTTGCATCTGGTGTGGTGCATGCTTCCACACACCACTGTGGGTGTCTGCGCTGGCTGTTGTGGCCAGTGCTGAGTTGGGGTGTGTCCTTGGGAGGGTGTGCAGGGTGCTGTATCACTGGTGGTGGGGTCTGGGGCATGCCCTGTCACTTGTGGGGTACCTTGTGTGCCGACGCATGGTCGGTCTCTCAGCTGTACCTTGGGGGGGCTGTGTATTGTGGCACTGTGTATGCCGTTGTTGCATTGCTGTGTGCTGCCACCTGCTGATGGGTGCTCATGGTGGGGCTGCCTTGCATGGTTCTGTGGTGCACAGGCTTGCATTGTCACAGTGGAGGTGGTGGCATGCATGGGGTATCCTGCAGTGGTGGACACTGCTCCTAGGCAGGATGTCTGGGGGTCACAGTGCAGGGTGTGCTCTGCATTGTGGGGATGGTGTGGCATGGGGTGCTCGGCCCTCCTTGTGTGCCGGTCACAGCTTGTCAGGGGATGTGATGGGACACCATGGCCAAGCTGTGGGTTGGTTGCTTGTCTCCATGGGCCAGTGGTTATTCCAGCCCTCCCCTAGTTGTGCAATGCATGGGGTGTGGGGGGGGTGATGTCTGTTCTGCTGTGTGTTCCTCTGCCCATCTGTGGCATGGGTTGTGGGCCCCTGCATCCCTGGTTGTGCTGTTGCATTGCTGCCCTGCTGCTGGGGGGCATCCCTGGTTGCGCTATGGTGCCTCTGGACTGCTCAGCTGAACATCCCTTGTTGCACTATGGCGTATCAGATATGCTCAGCTTCCCCTCCCTAGTTGCGCTATGGCACAGGTGGTGCGATATTCAGTCGTCGGCTGTAGGCGCATCTTGGCTGGCTCAGTTTTTGAATATCGCACCTCTTGCACATGGAAGCAATGGACTTGCACTTGCTCTTGCTATTGCACACTTTTTGGGTGCAGTTTGAATATCTGGGCCAGTGTGTGTACAAAGAATGTATGCATAATAATGGGCCTCGGAGCTGAAAATGAGCTGTTGGAATACTAAATTGCTTATATCTCAGGAACCGTGCGACGTAGAAAAAAAAATTTTAATTTCATATGATTAATGAGTTTCTTGGCTAGGTTTTCGCTGTATGCATAGCCCATAGAGCAAATTTAGTATCTCACACCATTATCAAGATACGAGCCCCAAAAGGCGCGGCGGACACCACTATGTTAGTCTATGGGAAAAAACATTAACTTCAGAGTACCGTGCAATATTTTGTCACCAAATCACCAAAAGGCACATCTGTGGGATGCTGGCTGCCTGTCATTTTGGTCATAGTCTAGAAAAGTAGTGTCACAATTTGCCACACTTTTCGCAAAAATTTGCAAAAGTGTCGCAGGTGCGACACTACTTTGTGACACTACTGTTTCCAGAAATTTGAAAAACGTATTTCTGGGATGTTTAGCCCCAAAATAAAGACATGACTAGCATCCTCAGGTTCTGACTAGGTGAACACAGAGAGAATTGTGTCCCTAGAGGGTTCCAAATTTAAACCTCAAGCATTTTTCTGATCAGTAACTGAAAACAAAATGGCAGATTTGCAACACTACTAGGGCCATTTATGACACTAAAAAGTGCATTTGCGACACTTTTGAACTTTTTGTTAACTTTTTCCTTTGACTTATAATGGGAGCTTGTTTTTTGAATAACTTTTGAACCATTTAATATTTTTTCACGAAATCATCAAAGGGCACATCGAGGACCCAGGCCACACATTCCCTGAAGTTTTCAGACAGGTCACGCAAACTGTGTGACCTGTAGGTGTGAGCAAAGAATTTGCAAAAAAATGAAATTGTGCATTCGGTTGTTGCTTAATAACTCTGCCAGTATGACAGTTGGCAGATCCCAAGACCTACAATGCCCAATCATGCATACCAAATTTCAGGCAAATCAATTGAATGGTGACAAAGTAATTTAGGTGCAATATTTCACTCTTTAACCCTAAAAGAGCTACTCAACCCTGACTATGGTAGCACTACCGGGCTACCATTTTATATAGATAACCCACTACAGGGCATGCAGCAGTCATGCTCTGATATATGCATGCCTTGGTGTGCGTTCAATCACCCAAGGCATGCGTATATCAGAGCGCGACCGCACGCCCTGTAGTGGGTTATCTATTTTATAAAATGACCACAAGTCTTGGGGGCGCAAAAAATAGTCCCTGTGTGGCACAAATAAGTATTTGAGTTGAAGTACATACTTTGATTGGTGCTGTCCTAACTGTGATAGGTTTAAGTAGTAGGTAATACTGCCATTTTCAGAGTGTGTTACTGTTCATTTTTATTGCTGTAGTGTAGTGTGATCAAGTGCTGACAATATTGGTAAATTAAGTCCTGGAAGACATTTAATATAAGCTAGTCTCTGCTGGAAAAGTAAAAAAAAAAAAGCATTGAATTTAATGGTTAGTATGCCCTTTGTGTGAAAAAAGTCTGCCTTTCCTACAGAGAGTTAAGCGAGTCCAGAGAACTTTCACTTTTAGTGTTAAAATGTAGTGTGACCGAGCGAGTGCTGTGAATGAGTGAAATGCTTGCAGTAGTAAGTAACCCCCTCTGTCTTCAGAAAAGTAAGAAAAGTGTTTATCTTGTTTTAGTTCTTTCCATTTGGTGAAAGAAGTCGCCGACTGGAGAAGGGAGCAGAGTGAGTGAGTCGGCAGCTTGAGGAACGTAGATGCAACCCAGAGAGAGAGATTGTTTCTATAGCAACAAACGCTCTGGCTTGCATCTTCATTTCTCAAGCCACCGACTTGCTCACTCTCCTCTTGCTACATTTGGATTGTCGGCAGCTTCCTTTACCAAAAGAAAAAGTAAAGCTAAATACACACTTTTCTATTTTTTTAAGACAGAGGGGGCTTTATTTAAACTTCTGGAGGCACTTCTGTTACGGCAAATTTACAGCACTCAGTCACGCTACATTTTAACGGTAAAAGTGAAAGTGCTGTGGATTCAATCTTGTGTTCGGAGAAATAGCAGCTTATTTTACAGAAATGGAAGTATAGTAAGCACAAAATTCAGTGTTTTCTTGGTTGTTGAACAGAGCCTGGGTTATTTAAATTTGTGCAAGGATGTAATTTGTCAGTGTAATGAGCACTCCGTCATGCCTGCTATTTTATAGCATTTAAAGTTAAACTGCTTCTGCCTAAGGCACTGTGAAAGTGGCAGGATCCATTTTTAAATAATCTTTTATCTACAACTTGTGGCAGGATGAACCAGGTGATTGTGTAGATTGTGGGACTGGTATGTTTATTTACTTGTGCCTGTGGGTGGCAGCCTGAGTGCCAGCTGTGTTTGTGTGTGTGCCTATCTGTGCCAGGTGTGGAGTGATCTCCCTGCAGAGCTGGTGAGAAGGTTTTGAGGGCTGGAAAGTAGTTCAGGTGTGCAGTCATACTGGGAGGCGTGCAGTCATTGTGGGATAATGCACGATCATGTGATGTGTTTCATCCAGGCAGCATACTGGATTTTCAGTGATTTTCCTTACCTATTTTATATATATATATATATATATATATATATATATATATATATATATATAGTTATGGCAAAAAATCCATTTAATGCATCAGTTAGGGTTGTTTCACAGTGACAAAAGTGAGAAATTCAGTGTGTTAAGTTGAAAGCCCCTTGCACTCAAGCCCCCCTCCCAAACAGCACTGGATCTGTGTTGGGGTCATGAGCCCTAACTCTCACCCATCACATGTGTAAACAAGTTGAGGTACAGGTGAATGGGGTGAGTAGACCAACGACCCCAAAGCACACTCGAGGCCAGTTGGGGCGGGCTGAAGTGTAAGGGCTTCTACCCTAATAATCGAATTTCCTCACTTTTGCCTCAGAGTGGAACAAACCTAACTGATGTATTAAATGGATTTTTTTGCCATGAATTTCCCTTCTTTTTGAGACTGAGGACTATAAATAGTGAATAGAATGTGGTGGTGGAAGTGTGGGGCCCTTTGGGCCCCACACTCCCACCAGATGATGTCGTGTGACATAGTAACAGTAACTGCAATGCAAACGCAAGCACTAACAGTTATACACATGGTGACATAAATGTAAATGGTAACACAAACGTTAATAGAAACGCAAGTGCAAAGTGACACCAAAGTGAACAGTGAAGCAAATGGAGATGCAAGTGCACGTGGAAACACAACTGGTAATGTGCGCGGTCACAGTACTGCTGTTGTAAATGCAAATGTTAACTGTTACAACAACAATAATGCCAAAGGGAACAGAAATGGAAAGACAAATGCAAGCACGTACAGAAATGCAAAGTGTAACATGCACAGTCATGGTACCGCAATTGCAAATGCAAATGGTAACAGTAACAGCAAAAATAAAGCCAAAGGAAACAGAATCAGAAAGGCAAAAGCAAGCTCACATGGAAAACGCAAACTATAATGCACTTGGTCATGATACCAAAATTGGAAACGCAAATAGTAACAGTAACAGCTAAAATAACGCCAAAGGAAACAGAAACGGAAACACGAAAGCAAGTGCATACAGAAACACAAACTGTTACATGCACGGTCACGGTACCGCAATTGTAAACTCAAGTGGTAACGGTAACAGCAACAATAATGCCAAAGGAAACCGAACTGGAAACACAAGTGTGTACGGCAATGCAAACCGTAATGCGCACGGTCACAGTACCGCAATTGTAAACGCTAATGGTAATGGTAACAGCAACAATAATGCCAAAGGAAACAGAAATGCGAATGTAAGCGTGTATGAAAATGCACACCATAACAAGCATGGAAACACAACTGAAAACACAAATGGTAATGGTAACAACAACGATGATGCAAAATGAAAGACAAACGTAAATGCAAATGGAAGGGCGGCCACAAACACAAATGGTAATGCACACGGTGACGCAAAGTGAAACACAAACAGAAACAGTACTGTAGACACAAATCATAAGAGTAACGCTAATGCAAGCACAAAAAAATGCAAAGAATAACGCACACGGGGTGTACATGGGAACGCTAATGCAAACAGGTACAGAAACACAAGTAGAAATGTTACATGTAACAGTAACTGGAGTGCACACCCTGGTTTTCCCCAACAGCTGCATAGAGAAACACAGTGAGTACAAAGAATGTATGCATAATAATGGGGCTTGGAGCAGAAAATCAGGAGATGGAATACTAAATTGCTTATATCTCAGGAACCCTATAATGTAGAAAAAAATTGAAATTTCATATGAATTATTACTTTTCCTGCTAGTTTTGTTCTTAGCCCCCAGTTGGGAGGTTAAGCATTTTTCTAACGAAAAGTCTGTATCTCGCACCGTTTCCTAGATACGGGCCTCGAAAGTCGCGGCAGACGCCGCAATGTTAGTCTATGGCAAAAAGTGTCAAATTCAGAGCACTGTAACTTTCCTTCCATGCAATATTTTGACACCAAACCACAAAACAGTACATCGGAAGGATGTTGGCTTTTTTCCCTCCAAATTTCAGCCCAAAAGAACAAACCGTTGTTTTGCAGCAGGGTGGCAAATAATTCCTGTTATTTTGGGCATAGTGTTACTAAATAGTGTCGCACATCACAACACTTTCGCAAATAAAATCACAAAAGTGTCATGAGTGCGACACTACTTTGCGACACTACTTTTTCCAAAAATTTCAAAAACATATTTCTGGGGTGTTTAACCCCCCCCCCCCAAAAAAAGGCATGGCTAGCATCCTCATGGTCAAATGAGGTGAACACAAAAATAATTTAAATGCCAAGCATTTCTGTGACCACTAACTGAAAAACAAATGGCTGACTCACGACACTAAAGGGGTCATTTGCAACACTAAAAACTACATTGGAGGCACTGTTGAACTGTTCAATACTTGTTCATGAAATCTTCAAAAGGCACATCGGGGACCCCAGCTGCATGTTCCCTGAAGTTTTTGGACTGGTCGCACAAACCGTGCGACCTGTAGGCACCAGCAAAGAATGTGCAAAAAAACGTAATTGCATGCATGGACGTCGCTTAATAACTCCACAGCCGTATATCTGACCAGTACAAAAGTTGGCAGATCACAAGATCTATTATTACACCCCAAGTCAGACCAATTTCATGCAAATCTGTTGAATGTTGGCAAAGTTATTAAGGTTCAAAATTTCACCATTAAGTCTTAAATGGGGTACTCAACCCTAACTATGGTAGCACTACCGTGCTATCATAAAATATGTATACATACATATATACAGGTCCTGCTTGCACAGCTGCATGGGTGTGTTGTATGCACTGACTGTGCCTGACAGCACCCAGTTCCTGCTGCTTCCAGTTTGTACTTCCATTCCAACCAACAGGGGATGCTGTGGGCCTGCTGTAGCCTGCAGCATCCAGCCTGTACTGCTATTCTGACCAAAAGGTGGAGCTGTGTGCACCATGCAGTAGCACCGGGTCAAACTGCATGGTAATGTATGCTAAGCAGCACATGATGAGATACAAATGTGCCTGTTTGTCCACAGATTACGTAAGTAGGCTAATTTGCATGGGAGCTTTGAATATAGCTCCCATTTGCCCCGAGCTAACCAGTTGCACCAGGCTAATGTGTTAGCACTGTGCAATCAGGTTAGTCCCTGGCAAACCTCACTTCAGTATAGTAGAGTTCTGCAGTGTGTGGCTTGCATTGTTGTATTCAGTAGTTGTCATACATCTCTGTGCAATCACACACAATGTTCTCCACCTGCGACACTGGCTTGTTCCAGTGTCTACTGAGCTTCTGTTGCTGTTTGCACTTCCCCTGTTGCTATACTCAGTGCTGTCTTATTCCCAGGCTAATTTTGCCCTGCACTCCCAGACCAGTTTGCCCAGCTTCCTTTATATGCTATATTCAGCAGGATTAACACCGGGCTATTCCTTTTGAATATGGCTGGCTCTTTGGTCCGGACAATGTTTGCACACTGGACAGTGCTAATTTAGCCCCAGGGCAATGTTTTGAATATCTGGCCCTGGGTGTTTCATCATTTGTTAACAATTAAAATATAGGCATTTGCTTAAATCTTGTTATTGATATTTATAACAGAAAAATGCTTACTGTGGGCCATCTCCCATGGTTGCCCAGCATGCATGTCTACCCCCAAGGCACTCTGATGGCAGCAGAACTCATACAGTTGCTGGACCATAATGATGGATGTGCCTTGTAGTATGTTTAGAGAGATCTATGTTACTTCTGTTACCTGATGCTGGTTGTCTCTGGTTGTGTTGCCTTGGCCCTTCCCCTGCTTGCATGTGTGTGTGTGTGTGGGAGTGGGGGGGATGAGGAGTTAGAGTTTATAGGATGGGGGTGTGGAGGTGGGGTGGTGGGGTGATAGCCCCAAAGTTGAATTTTCACACTTTTGTTGGTGCAGCCACAACCCTAATTGATGCATTAACAGAGTTTTTTGCAAAGAATATATATACATATATATATATATATATATGTGTATATATATATATATATATATATATATATATATTCATAGTAAAAACTCCATTCAATGCATCAGTTAAGATTATTCACAACAACAAAAGTAGAAATTCGGTGTTAGGTTACCACCCTTGCCTCACACTCCACCCACCCTCACCAACAGGCATCGGGGTGTGTTAGGGTCCTTGGCCCTAACTATCACCCAATTCCATGTGTAAATAAGCTGAGGTGGTGCAGTATAGGAAAATGGGGTGAGAGTTAGGACCAACAACTCCAATGCAAAATCCAATGCCTGTTGGTGAGGGCGGGGTGGGTGTGGGGTACAAGGAGTGGCAACCCTAACACCAAATTTCCTCACTTTTGTCACTGTGGAACAACCCTAACTGATGCATTAAACAGAGTTTTTGCTATGAATTTCCCTTCTTTTTGAGAATGTGCATTATAAATAGTGAATGGAATGTGGTGGTGGGAGCACGGGGCAAACCATATGAATTTTTGTCACTTCATTGTGCAAAAACTATATGACCGAGTAAAATGAAACTTGGCAAATGAAGACATATACCATAGTATACCGTATGTACATACTTGTGTGAACATCCATTCAACGGTCTCACAGCGCCATGAGCAAACAACTGTGCAGGCACAATTCAGAAACCGTGTCAGCAACCCAAAAATTGTCACAATCAAAGGTGTATTACAAAATCTTTCTGCCTTCCAAATGCCAGGCAAATTGGACAAATGGTTCAAAAGTTATCAAAGCAGAATGAACCAAATTTCCATTTGTCGGAGTGGCATAATTCCACACTTGTTAATGTTTTACACACCAAACCACTACAAGGCACCTCCCTACCACTAGGCTTACCCACAGTATAAATTTCAAGCCAGTAGCACCATGCAGAATGCTATGTGAAAAATGGTACCTATGCCATGCAGTATCTCCACAGTAAATTATTCTTCCAACATGTAATCAGCATTATGCACATCCCCAGGACATCCACTCAACACCCTCCAAATTTTATGTGAAAAGACCACACGGTTCCAGAGATATTACATTTTTACATTTCTATACCTTTAAGAAGTCTTCCACCACAAAATGGTGGAAATCGCAGCGGAAAATGCACTAAAATGGTGGACTTGGCAACTGAAAATCAGTAACTGCGAAGTGGGCTAACTTCAATTGGTGATAACTCTGGACCAGAACAACATTATTTCACGAAACAAAAACTGGCACGTTCCTTGAACAAAGGTCGTTCTATGTGTCATGTTTTAGACAAATCAACCGCACACTGGCTGCACTATGTGTCATGGAAGAGAGTGCAGAAAAATTGCAAAAACATAATGTTTTGCACTGCACTACACAAATGCAAAAACACAAATGGTAACAGTGATGGAAACAGTGAAGTAAAAGAAATATAGTAGAAAATAGTAGCGGTAATGCAAATTGTAATGCTCACAGTGACATAAACGGAAATGATAGCACCAACCATAAGAGAAACGCAAGTGTAAACATAAATGAAAACAGAAATGCAGATGGTAACGCAAACGCTAACAGCAACAGAAAAACAAATGGTAATGAAAACGTTAATGCAAACATTAACAGCAATGGAAATGCAAATGCAAACAGGTAACAAAAATGCAAACATTAACACAAACTCAAACAGAAGCACAAACAATAACAGCAATGGCGACGCACAAGGAAACAGTTATGCACTCAACAATGGCAATGTTACCAAAAATGCAGACGCTAAGGCCAACGCAAATGCAAATAGTAATGAACATGCAACTGGTAATGGTAACACAATTGGAAACGGAAACAGTTACAGTAATGCTAATGATGACACCAAAGGAAACGCAAATGCAAGCACATGCACAAATGCAAATGGTAATGCACATGGTCAGGGTAATGCAATTGGAAATGCAAATGCTTACGGTAACACCAACAATGACAAAAAAGGAAACACAAATGCAAATGGAAAAGCAAGCGCGTATGCAAACACAAATGGTAATGCACACGTTGACGCAAAAGTAAATGCAAACAAAAAACAGTAACGGAAATGCAAATGGTAACAGTAACGCAAATGCAAAGGGTAATGCTGTAAACTGTAAAAGTGATGTAAACAGAAACGCTAATGCAAACGGTTATGGAAACGCAAATGATAACAGTAATGCAAACACAAGAGCAAATGCAAAGGGTAACATACGTGGTGATGCAAATGTAAATGCAAATAAAAACAGTAACAGAAATTCAAATGGTAACAGTAACACAAACACAAATGATAATGCACACGGTAATGTAAACGTATATGCTAACACAAACGGTAACTGAAACGCAAGCGAAAACGCTAATGGTAACAGTAATGCAAATGCACACCCCTTTTTCCCAAAAAAGGTGCTTTCAAAAGCACAATGAATACAAAGAATGTATGCATAATAATGGCCCTTGGAGCAGAAATACAGCACCTCAAATACGAAATTCCTTGTATCTCAAGAACCATACAATGTAGAAAAATTTTTTAAATCTCATATTATTTACAACTTTCCAGGCTAGTTTTGTACTTAGTCCCCTAGGGGGACTAAGCATTCTTCCGACGAAAAGTCTGTATCTCGAATCGTTTTCAAGATATGAGCCCCGAAAGGCACAACGGATGCAGTAATGTTATCCAATGGGAAAAATTGTCAACTCCGGAGTGCCATAACTTTGTAACCCTCTACAGTTTTGTCACCAAACCACCAAAAGTCACATCTGTGGGATCTTGGCTTTCTTTCCTCCATATTTCAGTCCAAAAGACCAAACCATTCTTTTGCAGCAGGGCGGCAAAGATTCCCTATTGTTTTGGTCATAGTGTCACAAAGTAGTGTCACAAATCATGACACATTCACAAATAAAATTGCGAAACAATCGCATATGCAACACTACTTTGCGACACTACTTTTTACAAAAAATTAAAAAAAATATTTCTGGGGTGCTTTACCCCCCAAAATAGACATGGCTGGCATCCTCAGGGCTTGACTAGGTGAACACAACCAGAATTGTGTTCCTAGAGGGTCCCAGATTTAAATGCCAAGCATTTCTGTGACCACCAACTGAAAACAAGATGGCCGATTTGCGACACTACAAGGGTCATTTGCGAAAGTAAAAAGTGCATTTGTGATACTTTTGCATATTTTGTTAACTTTTCCCATTAACTATCATGGAAAACTTGTATTTTGAATAACCTTTGAACCATTTAATATTGTTTCATGAAATCTTCAAAAGACACATGGGGACCCTGGCTGCATGTTCCCTGAAGGTTTTGGACAGGTCTACGCAAACCACATGACCTGTAGGCACGAGCAAAGAATGCACAAAAATGCATAATTTGTGTGTATTTTGGCACTCTGTAGCTCTGCAACCATACATCCAACCATAAAGAAACTTGTCAGGTCCATAGATTGTGCTTGCCAAATGTCAGGCAAATCTGTCATACAGTGGCAAAGTTATTAAGCTGCCAAATTTCAGATTTAACCTTAAATGGGTTGCTCAACCCTAACTATAGTGGCACTACTGTGCCACTATAATACATATATATATATGTGTGTATGTGTGTGTATATATATATATATATATATATTAGAGGCAAAAAACTCTGTTTAATGCATCAGTTAGGGTTGTACCACAGCGACAAAAGTGAGGAAATTTGATGTTAGGGTTGAAACCCCTCTTGCACCCCTCCAACCCACCCCCCCAACCAGCATCAGGGTGCATGTTGGGGTTGCCTGCCCTAACTCTCACCCCATCACATGTGGAAAGAAGCTGAGGAATAGGAGACTGGGGTGAGAGTTAGGACGGATGACCCCAACGCGCACCCCGATGCCAGTTGGGGGGGGTGGGCTGAAGGGGTGCAAGGTGGGTTTCAACCCTAACATCGAATTTCCTTGCTTTTTTCACTGTGGAACAACCTTAACTGATGCATTAAACTGAGTTTTTTGCCTCTAATTTCCCTTCTTTTTGAGAATGATAATGAGAAATAGTGAATGTAATGCGGTGGCGGGAGCCCACGCTCCCGCCACGTGATGTCTTGTCACATAGTAACACGGTGCCAGCAAATGCAAATGGTAATGTGTATGGTGACGCAAAGCAAAACTGAAAGAGAAACAGTACTGTAGACACAAATGGTAAAAATAATGCGAACTCAAATGCAAATGAAAACGCAAAGGGTAACACATATGGTGGGGTAGATGGGAACGGTAAGTGAAACGGGTACAGATCCGCAAGCGGAAGTGATAAGGGTAACAGTAATGTAAGCACACAGGCTGGTTTTCCCCAAAAGCTGCATAGAGAAAGACGGCCAGTAAAAAGAATGTATTCATAATAATGGGTCTCAGAGCAGAAAATGAGGAGTTGGAATACTAAATTGCTTATATCTCAGGAACCATATGACGTAGAGAAAAAATTTAAAAGTCATATGATTTATGACTTTCCTGGCTAGTTTTGTACTTAGCCACTATGAGGGGGCTAAGCACTTTTCTGACGAAAAGTCCGTATCTCGCACCGTTTCTGAGATACAGGCCCTGAAAGGCGCTGCGACTGCCGTAATGCTATCCTATGGGGAAAAAAGAGAAGTTCAGAGTGCCATAACTTTGCCACCCTGTAATATTTTTTTCACCAAACCACCAAAAGGCACATCTATGAGATGTTGGCTTTATTCCCTCCATATTTCAGTGTAAAAGACCAAACCATTATTTTGCAGCAGGGTGGCAAAGAATTCCTGTCATGCAGCAGACGCCGCAATGTTAGTCTAAGGGAAAAAGTGTCAACTTCGGAGGACCATAACTTTACATCCATGCAATATTTTGTCACCAAACCACCAAAATACACATCTGTGCGATGTTGGCTGCCTTCCCTCCAAATGTCATCCCAAAAGACCAAACTGTTCATTTGCAGCAGGGTGGCAAAGAATTCCTGTTATTTTGGGCATAGTTTCGCAAAGTAGTGTTGTGATTTGTGAAAGCTTTCGCAAAAATTTGTGACACTTTCTTGACTGTGACACTACTTTGCAACACTGCTTTTTCCAGAAATTCAAAAAACATATTTCTAGGATTTTTAACCTCAAAATAAAGACATGCCTAGCATCCTCAGGGTCCGACTAGGTAAACACAAAAAGAATTGTGTTGCTAGAGGGTCCCAAATTTAAATGCCAAGCATTTTTCTGATCTCCAACTGAAAACAAAATGGAGGATTTACGACACTACAAGGGCCATTTGCAACACTAAAAAGTGCATTTGCGACACTGTCAAACTTTTTGTTAACTTTTCCCATTGACTTATAATGGGAAATTGTTTTTTGAATAACTTTTGAACTGTTTAATATTTTTTCACAAAATCTTCAAAAGGCACATAAGGAACCCCGGCCACACATTCCCTGAAGTGCTCAGACCAGTTGCGCAAACCATGCGACCTGTAGGGATGAGCAAAGAATTCAAAAAAGTGTAAATGCACGTGCAGATCACGCTTAATAACTCCACAGCCATATATCTGAACATTACAATAGTTGGGAGATGCCAAGATGTATGGTTCTTGATCGTGTATTCCAAATTTCAGGCAAATCCGTTGAACGGTTGCAAAGTTATTAAGGTGCAAAATTTTAGGTTTAACATGTAAATGGCTCCTCAACCCTAACTATGGTAGCACTACCGTGCTACCATAATATATATCTATATATATATATAATAATAATAATAACTTTATTTTTAAAGCGCCTTTCAAAATATCAAGGTGTTTTACATATCAAAAGCCGCAATATACAATGCCAATTAAAAACATATAAAGAAGATAAATACATAACAACATCATATTTTAAAAACCAACAATAAAATCATCCAAACAGTCAAGACATGATATTTGCATTTAATTTTCATTTGATCTTCCAAGTAGGCCATATGCCACAGGTAAGTTTTCAAGTTATTCCTAAATACCTCCACGGAGGTGCACTCCCTTAACCGGCGTGGTAGAGAATTCCAAAGAGTGGGTGCAGCATAAGAGAATGTTCTACTACCAGAAGATTTTAAGCTCACTCTTGGAATCTCTAACAACCCCTCATCATCCAAGCGGAGCGATTGGCTGGGGCAGTAAGGCACCAGAAGTTCTTTCAGATAGGTCGGACCCTGATCATGAAGGGATTTGAAAGTCAATAAAATGACTTTAAAGGTGATCCATCACAGTATAGGAAGCCAGTGCAGTTCACGCAGTACCAGGGTAATGTGACTGGATCTCCTTGTCCCAGTCAATACCCTGGCTGCAGCATTCTGCACCAGCTGTTGGCCACGGATTTCAACCCCAGAAAGCCTAAAGTACAGGGGGCTGAAGTAGTCCAGACGCGAGGACACAAAGGAGTGGACCAATGTTGGCAAAGAGTCAGAAGGAACAAGGTGATGCACCCTGGCAATATTCCTAAGATGGTAAAAGATAGTCCTGACAATGGCCAACACTTGAGATTGAAGGATCAGCCTGTCGTCTAGGACAATCCCAAGGTTGCGCACCCGTTCAAAGGTCGGAAGTGACACGCTATCAAGAAAAATTCCAGTGGGCGTGCCATCATGCGACCTTGCTATCTGATCACCTGGGTCCACCACTATCACCTCTGTCTTCTCTGAGTTCAACTTTAACCAACTTGAATCCATCCACCTTTGGATTTCTTCCAGACAGTTATTAAACACCGAGAGAACTCCATCCTGGTCAGGCGCAAAAGACAGGTATAGCTGGGTATCATCAACATAGCAGTGAAACCTCAGCCCATACCACCTCATAAAGTCTCCGAGGGGCAGCATATACACTGTGAATAACATGGGTGACAGCACTGAACCCTGAGGCACCCCACACAACAAAGAAGTTGGGCCGAAGGAATGGAGCCCCGACACAACTCTTTGTGATCTCCCAGTAAGGAATGAAGTGAACCATTTTAAAAGAGTTCCCAACATTCCACAGATTAGCCACAGGCATGCTAACAACACCAGGTGATACACAGAGTCAAAAGCTGATGAGAGATCAAGAAGAACTAGAATGGAAGGTCTCTTCTGATCCCTCGCCCTCAGAAGATCATTAAGCACCCAAACCAGTGCAGTCTCAGTGCTGTGTCTTTTACGAAAACCAGATTGGAAGGATTCGTAGACATTATGGATGGTTAAATGGTCTTCCAATTGGGCTGCCACTACCGTCTCAATAACCTCCCCAATAAAGGGAAGGTTAAAGATAGGTCTGTAGTTTGAGAAACAGTCTGGGTCTAAAGTAGCTTTCTTCAGTAGGGGAGTAACCACTACCTCTTTCAGGGAGTTAGGAAATTCACCTGACTCTAAGGAGCACCAAACTATTTGCACCATAACTGGACCAATGATCTCAGAACAACCCCAAATTAGGGGAGTTGGTCCAGGGTCCAAACTACAGCTTGTGGGCTGCACACTATGGATGAGCCTCATAATATCCACAACCTCCACTCGGCAAAAGGAACTCCAAGAGAATTGAGGTATTGTGAACTCGCACTGTTCCACAACACCACCCTTAGCGATTGTCGGATGCAAACCCACCCTGATGTCAGCCACCTTAGTTGCAAAGAACCGAGCGAGCTCCTTGCACTCCAATTGCGAAAAAGCTTTTCGGACTTGCAGACAGGCTGGATTGCACAGTCTGTCTACAGTCCGAAACAACTGAGTCGGTCGATTCTGTGTAACTGCAATCTCCCTGGACAGAAATTCTGCTTTCTTATGGGTGATTGCAGATTGATAGATAGAATAATGTTCCATCAATCTAAGGTGGTCGGCATCAAGGGCGGACTTGCGCCAGCAATGCTCTAACCTTTGCCCCTGTCTCCGCAACTCCCTCCGTGTCCCATCTAATCAAGGGGACCTGGGGTGAAGGGATAGGGGGTGCTCACAAACAGGAGCAATAAGATCAAGGGCCTCTGTAATGGCCATATTATAAGCTGACTCCAGTGCCTCTGGGTTACTGCTAGCCAACATGGGGGATGAGAGGTCAAGGACCGCTGCAAGGCCCTGGGAAGTAATGTTCCGTATTCATAATATATAAAATGGGTAAGAAAAATCACTGAAAATCCAGTATGTTGATTGGATGAAACATGTCACATGACCATGCATCATTCCATAACGACCGCACACCTCTTAGTACAACCACATTCCTGAACTACTTTCCAGCCCTCAAAACCTTGTCATCAGTAGTGAGATCAATCAACACCTGACACAGATAGGCAGTCACACATATACAGCTGGTACACTCAGACTGCTACCCACAGGCATGAATAAATGAATGTAAGCCCTCCAGTGCACACAAGATGTGGCTGAGTTATTCATATCTTTTGAATAAAATTCAATGTAAAAGTCTTATCTTGTTGATCCTGACATTGGTACAGTGTCTTATTGTACAATGACTTTCACTTTTACTGTTGCAACATAGCGTGACCGATCGCTGTCACTACTGGTAACTGACTTGGTGCCAGAGGTTTAAAATAACCCTCACTGTGTTCTACAAGTAAAAACAGCTTTAATTTTTGTCTTTACTTTGTTTATTTTTCACAGAAATAAGCCACTGTCTGAACTAGAACAAGAGGGACTGAGGAACACGTTCACTTTTATGATGGAAATGTAGCGTGATCGAGCAGGGTCAACAGTGCAAAGTGACATGCAGGCAGATGTGTAAAGTAAGTGTATTTGTATACAAAACCAATGCCGCCAAATGCAAGGGACTGCACTTGAAGAGGCAAAACAGAAGTTAGGACCCCACGCTGTGTGGGGTTCCTTTTGCTGCAATCATAGAGGAAAAGGACCAGGGGCTTGTAAGTAGATAAGGCTCCAAAGCATGACATGGAGTGTGCAGCCTCTGTCAAGATGGGCAGCAGAATGCTGGGTTACACCAAAAGAGGAGTGACCCACAAGGCATGGGAAGTAATCCTCTATTTTGCAAGGCCCTAGCTTGGCTCCATATGTAATATTGTTTGCAGGTTTGGTGTCCTAATCACAAAAAGGATATTGAGGCAGCCAAGAGCTGTACTACATGGCATCCCTCAGGGATTAGTGCTAGGGCCACACTGTGTGGAGTTCCTTTTGCTGCAGTAACAGAGTGAAAGGATGTGGGGGTCATAACAGATAAGGGACATAAGGAAAAGGGGAAATTGTTTAACCAGGAAAGGCACACTAAGCTAGAGCTTGTTTCTAGGTGAGACCTGAGAGCACAACAAAGTTAAGTGACTTACTCAGGGTCACAGAGTATGCAAGTGGGGGCTGATGGGATTCAAACCTAGGTCTTCAGGTTTGCAGCTTAGTGTCTTTAACCACTCCGCTATATTGCCTCCCAGTATAGAAGCTGCCTCTCAAAGCAGGACAAGCAGTGTGTAGCCATTGTCAAGATCACCAGCAGTATGCTGGGATGCATCTAAAGGGGGGTAACCAGAAGGGCAGGCACCATAATCCTGTTACTCTGCAAGACCCTGATCAGGCCCCATCTGTAATACAGCCTGCAGTTTTGGCCTCCGCAATACAAACATTATATTGAGGCAGCCAAGAGGCTGCAACGTAGGGCTACAGAAATGAGCAGAGACATGGGGGACAAAAGTTATGAGGTGAGGCTAGATGCCTTTAACATATGAACACTGGAGAAAATAAAGCTAAGAAGAGACATAATTTCAGTCTTTTACATACTCAAAATGCAACAAAATTGAACTGTCAAAAATGTTGGATATGGTTTACCTTAAATGCAGAGCTGGTAAACTGAAGGGTACAGTTACAAGGTACTTTGTGTTCCAGAGAGTGATGAACCTACAGTATGGAACAGCCAAAATATTCAGACAGTGGACATAAAGGCAGTACAGGCTGTTACAAAATGAGAATGTAAAATCTTGGCTTCTGATTGGCCAGTTCTCTACCCAGAGCCCTGATCAATCTGACAGTAGAGCTGTCTAAAAAACAAGTACTAGTTGTGCCATACCCATATCTAGTATCATGTTGCCACTTAGAATATTTGAAACCCAATGTTCTACTTTTTTTTTTTTTTATCTTACTTAGTGGGCGAGTTGGCCAACAGCCCTCCCCCCCCCCATCTTTCTTACTTTAACTTCAATACATTAACTAAAACATAACCACTTATTGCAATCAGAATGTAAGACTCATAACAGTCACAGGGAAAATTAACCTCGCCTGAAAACTCTTAAACTAGCTTGAAAAAGAGAGTGAGTGTTATCTCCAGTAGTGCTACTGTGTATGACAGCAGTGGTAGTTTCTTCGTTTTGCTTACTGCAGATAGATGTCCGTCTGTAGTATGGAAAATGAAGAAAGTATCGCTCCCCTCACACACAATAGTGTTACCAAAGCTGGTACTCTCTCTCTCTCTCGCTCTCTCTCTCTTGATTCATTTTTGATTTTGTTATGTTCAACAGCAATACTGCAATGTACAAGGATGTAGAAGAACTTACAGAAGGAGGCAGTTTAGTGGATTCAGCCTTGAAACACTGTTTTCTCTCTACTACTACCACTCAGATGTCTTCCCCATACCATTATAAAGAATTTCACAACCTACCTCCTGATGCAACCCATCAGCATACTGCACTAGGGGAAAAACTTTCACAGTAGAAACACCAAATGAATAAATAAACAAATAAATAAATAAATACAGCAGTAAAACAAAACCATTTAGAAAATTTAAAGCTGTGTGTGTGTGTGTGTGTGTGTGTTTTAGGGTGAGAGTAACTATAACAACCAGCTCTAAACCCATAACTAAAGAAGCTCCAGTAAGACAAAAGTCCCTAGCTTAAAAAAAACACACAGCAGTGTAATGCAGGCTGAGGAACTATTTTATTATAAAACGAATAAAACACCCAATAGCTTTAACATTCAACATAACATTTTTTTATCAAAGCTATATAATACAGTAGCCCATTTTCTAAGGGCAATAATACCCTCTAGGGTGGATGGTATTGTGCTACTGTATATCGTGCCTTCAAGGGGCTATAAGGCCCTCTGCCTGCGGCATCAGGCCTCATTACACCCCTGGGCAGTCCAGTACAGCACAACATCACCCACCCTCTCAGGTATTATTGCTTACTTAAGGCAGGCCATGACACATTTCTTCTTACCAGAGGAATCACAGAGTACCCAGCTTAGTAGAGTGGGTAGAGAATCCCTATAATTGGGTATGTAGTTGCACAGCATACTGATGTTGTCACTAACTGTGCAGCAGGTTGGTTAGATGAAGACATGTGCTAAGTTGAGAAAACTTTATTTCAACTGAACTTCGTGAAGTTGACCGGCTTTGTGAAGTTCAAAGTGTAGACTTTGCAAAGTTTTTTTCCCAAAGTGGCACTTTTCTGTGATGTGACCAAATGTTATGAAGTTTGGTCATTTCATGAAAAAAGTATTATTTCACCTGAAAAAACATTGTGAAGTCTGCAAAGTTGAAGTTGGCGATGCCAATAGGAACTTTGCAAAGCTTTCTGAAGTTGAAGTTTCACAACTTAATGGCAACTTCACTGATGAAGTTTAACTTTGCTGCATCTCTAGTTAGTTGTAGACTTGAAGTCCATTCTAAACTTAAGTTACTGTTCTTTTGTATTACTGTACTTTAGTTACAGTAAATGTATTTCATTACTTTTCACATTTTAAAAGAAACAGCTGAGTACAGTAGTCAGATATGAAGCAAAAACAAATCTTTATTACTTAAAATAACATAACTCCAATCAATAAATGTCAACTTTTTTGTGCAATACATCAAATATCCATTGCAAAAGGCACCAGGAGCAAACAAACAGACAGCTATCTGTCCATTAAATGTTCCTTGACCAGGTGCTATGGCAAAGTCTTCCCAAGGGGTTCTCCAAATATGTTGAGTCTGATACATTTGGGAAAATGTAGAGTAATAAAGATGAATTTTAGCTACACTATATCTCTGACTAGTGGGACCCATAATATCCAGTAAGGCATTTATTGCACAGTTTTATAAGCTATGCACATTGCATATGTGGGCACTACTTTTCATGGCAGCATGATGCACACAATTTTACATTGTTCAGGAGATGTGCATATTTGTAATTAAGTGGACAAGTTCACCCTTTTGAAGCAGACTCTTTTGTCCATGATTAATTTCTTATGTTTTACAATCGCAGTCACTCACTATTTTCCAAAGAGTCTTTGTTAGTTCAGTTCATTTGACACACTTACCCTTTGGTTATCCCAGTTTGTTTGCTCCCAAGTGCATACTGGACTTCTTCCCAATTAACTCAGTAACTCTTAAGTTCTTTTAGATAATATTCTATGCAAGTTGCAAAGCATGTAAACTGTGAATAATTGCAATATACTTAATGAATTATGTGAATGAAATATTGTGTTTTAAGTGATTTGAATATATTAATTCCTACATGTGTCTGCCTATAAGGCTAAAACACATTCATTAGTGGTCTCCAGATCAGATAATTTCTTCACATCTGGGAAATGCTTTTTTGTAATCTTCAAAGGCACTTTGTTGTAACTGGGTGAAATCAGTCACTGCCAATATTTGAACTAAATGAGGGAATTAGTGCCATCAGATTAATCTGTGTTCACCCACACTGAAGTATGGCAACATTTTATGTTTTTAGATGCTAATGAGTGTCAAGAGAGCTACTTCTGACACTGTGCAATTCTTTTCACAGTTCCCTGTAAATCTCTGCCATGTACACTTAACTTAGAAGTCTCTTTGTTTTGACAATAGCTGTTCTACAGCATGAAGAAAACACAAATACCAATATTTCTATTAATTGTTTATCCACAATAATTTAATACTTTCAGTTAAATGTGCATATACAGTATGCCTACAAAGCTCGAACTAATAAAACTTAGAATTGCAGATAAAGCCATGAAACGCTTGCTCTGTTGTTGATACTAGATAGAAAAAGACTATGGGTGAGATTTTAATACATAGAAACATAGAAGTTGCCAGCATATAAGAACCACTTGGTCCACCTAGTCCACCCCTGTTAATCCTGTCTATAGCCCCAAATGGGCTGATATAGCACTTGTGTCCATACTTCATATGTGCACTGCAACCACACAGATGGGTCTGGATATATGCATCCTATTCACAGACATCTGGATGTATTTGTAAAAATCCTTGCAGTTTGCAGCAATTTCTGCCACAACTGCAGGACTTACATCCATTTTTTGGACACAACAGCAAGGGGCTATCAAAGACTAACCTGTCTTTTTAAGGGCAGGTTATATTAGTTATCTGTCATTTGTGCTCTCAAAAGGGAAGTATTGCCATAGCCAAAGAGTAACATTGCCCGAGGGCACCATAAAATGCTTGGCTCCAGTGAGCGGAGATACTGTAGCAGCAAGGGGCTATCAGAGGTCATGAAGGTCAGGATTCTGAGCTGAAGGCGAAGGCAGCAGAGCTCTGTGTGTGAAAACACTACAGGAGAAGGCAGCAGATGCATGTTTTAAGTGAAAAAGTGCAGGAGAAGGCAGCTGTGCAAATACTTTTAAATTCACAGTGTGTTTTTATTTGGAATTTGGAATGCACATTACTGCATACCAGTGATCCCCACACCTTGAGGGTTGCTGGTACTTGACAAACATTGTAAGAGTGTTTTGGGACAGATGGTTTTATGCTGCCAGGTGATGGCTAACCTGTTCTTTTAAGGGCAGTTTATATTTTGTTGTCTGCCATTTGTGCTCTCATTGGGGGAGCATTGCCATAGTTACAGAACAAAATCATCAGAGGGTGCCATAAAATGCTTGGCTCCATTAAGTGAAGTTGAGCAAGGAGTGGAGGTGAGGTGGGCAGAGGCTAGCAGCATCTGTCAGTGTCAGTTCGGTGAAAGAGGCAAAGAGTGCCAGCTATTATGTTAATTTGAGCTAGAGGTGGGTGAAAGTTGAGAATTCCACTTTTGCAGAATTTACACAAACATTTGGAAATTTTGGGGAAGTTTCCAAATTTTCACCATTGGCAAGATCAGAAGCTTTCAAATGTGTTCGGCAGATTTTTGTCAGGTTCCATGGAATTTGTGGGCTGAACTTTGGAAGAATAAACATGAACTGCGGAATAAGAGTTTTGAGGATTTTTTTTTTTTTGCAGTTTGATGAATTTTTCCACAATTCATGTAATTATTCTGCAGCCCAGTAATCAGTTCCATGGACTTTTTTCTCCACAGTGTAATAGAATAATCCACAATTTATACATTTATTCCATCGTTGTAACTTGGAAGTTCCACAGAAGTTGCTAATTTGATTTCAGCACTTTTGCAGAAGCGGAAATTAAACTTTAACAGAAATTCTGGTGGCAGAATTTTTTTTTCACACACCTTTAATTACAGATAGTAACCATATGTTAAGAAAGGCATGGTAAGTGCTTACTGGAGTAAGAGTAATTACTAGTGGGTACTTATAAGTGCAAGACAAACAACATACAAACAGTAGCAAGGGCTACGAATAAAGTCACTAGGTTGAAAAGCATGATAATAAAACAACAGATACACATTATGTAACACTAACAGGGGGAGACAGGAGTAAAATATTCTATATGTAACACATTTAGCTTGAAGGAAAAATTAGACTTTAATCCAAACACCTGCAAGCAATGGAATGAGAAAAAAAAACTAAGGGTTAAACTTGTAGGTGTTGAACTGGAACTGAAGTGCATTAAAAGTCTACCTGGTATGCTGCAGATCACTGCACCAAAAGTGAATAAAAGAACAAGTAGGGGAAAATAATATAGACTTTGTGGGGAAAAGACAAAGGAAGCAAGATAATGAAGAGGTAAAGGAGCTAGTTGAACAAATGAATAAACAAAAAATGGAGACAAACAATGGAGTTCAGTATCCCCACACAGAGCCAGTTTTCACCACTGATTGAACTAGCGGAGAACATACTGTAGATAAGCACACAAATGACTTGATGGGCACTGTCAGTATTATGGAATTGGGACATAAATCTCATATTGGGTCGCACATTTTAAGTGAAAATGGCCATGAGTCTTAGAAAACGCAGGTGGTAACCATTGAATCAGAGGACACAGGAAGGATAGCAGACACAAATGTAAGGAGAGAATTTCAACCAAAAAGGGAAGTAATTGTCCTGGGTGATTTGATAATCAAATATAGGGATCATTTTACCACCAATATAAATAAGGAATAAGTAACTAGCTGTTGCTTCCCAGGGGCAGGAATTTGGGACATTTCAATAGTAACACCTAGAATCATTAAAAAAGCAACTGCTAATCCGCTGGTCTTCATACATATAGGGACACATGATGTTAAGCACAACTCATCTGAACACATATTTAAGGAATTTAAAGAGATATACACAAAGTTGTCTACATTTAAGGGTGAAGTTATTTTTTCAGAGAGCCTGCCAACACCAAGACGAAGAGCAAATCATAAAACAAACAAGAAAATTATCAACATTAATAACTGGCTTACACAATGGTGCTTTATGAGGGGAATACAATGTTTCTGAATGTGGGAAAGGTCTCGAGCTAAAATATATCATTTTGTAAAGATGGATTGCATCTCAGCAGAGCAAAAAGTGACTTTTTGGGTAAACTTCCCACAGATTGTATAAAGAAAACTTTAAACTAGTTACGTTGGGGTGAGGGGGACATACTGGGGTAGGAACAGGCAAAAATAGTGCCAGCAAAGAGACAACACTTCCAGGGCCACCCCACAACAACAAAACAAGGAATCATGGCAATAAAGAATTAAAAAAAATACTGATGAATGCAAGAAGTTTAAGAAATAAACTAGATGAATTACAATTTAAGTTACAAAAAGTAAAAAAAAAAAAGACATTATGTGCTGTCACTGAAACTTGGTACAGGCCAGGTGAATGGGGTACAGAAACATCTGGTTAGAACTTGCTTCACAAAGACAGAAAAGAAGATGCATGGGGGAGGTATAGCTTTATTCATAGCAGAGGATATCAATGTAAGGGAATCTGAATCAACAGAGAACACTGAAGAATATGTTGAACTTTCATGGGTTGAGATTCAGTAGCCAACAAATAAGCTTACAGTAGGCATAGGCTACCACTCTGACAACCTTAGCACCAAAGCCAATAATCAATTTCTTGCAGCAATAGACAAAAGGCACATAAATGGTGACTAAATACTTCTGGGTGATTTTAATTTTCCTAGTATTAACTTGAAAACACTAGTAGGTTTGACACCTTTAGATAATAGTTGTGATGAAACAACAATTTAAACAAAAATTAGAGTAAAACATTACAGAAAATACTAGGGGAAATATTACATTAGACCTAATATTTTGTAACTTTGTTGATAAAGTCAATAACTTGAAGGTAACAGAGCCTCATACTAGGATTCATACTAAGAAAGATCAAGATGCACAGAAGGCATAAGCCTACAAATGTACATCTCCCCTCAGGGGTGTTAATACCAGCCAAGCTGATTGAAGAGATACTGATCTAATTTTTTTCTACATGCTTTGAAGGAGTCCAGTGAGTTCCAAAGTGGAACAATCCTCTGGGTAAAAAATGTCCGGAATTACAGTACTCCTAGGGTTATGATAACATTAACTGAAAAGCATGACTTCTCAATGTTAGGGCCCTATTATTAAAAACAAGGCCCAAGTCTGACATCAGCTTATTATCCTTTGCGATCTTATACATCATTAGTAGGTCACCCCTTGTCCTTCATAATTCCAAGGGTGATAATTTTAGCTCTCTTAATCTTTCAGTGTAGTTCATACCCTGGAGACTATCAACCATTATGGCCATCCTTCTCTGTTTACTCTCAAGTCTAACTATATCAGTAGGGAAGCATGAGTTCCAGAGAGGGGAGCAGTAATTCAAACAGGGTTGGACGTAGGCTCTATATAAGGATAGAATACAAGCCCAGTTTCTTGAAGTGAATTATTTTTTGATGCATCCGATAATCCTATTTACTTTCATTGCTAACCCAGTACAGTGTTCACTGAATTTTAAATAATTTGTTATTATTGTTCCTAGGTCATTCTTACAGTCTACTGGTTTTAGGGGTTTATTATCTAATACAAACAAACAACTTTGGTTCTTTGAGTCTAGATGCATAACAACACATTTACTAGTATTAAAAGCCATACCATTGATATCTGCCCAATATTTTAGACTGTTGAGGTCCTTCTGTAGCGATAAAGCCCCCTGATGGTATTGACATCAGCAACTAGCTTTGTGTCATCTGCAAACTTTATTACAACATTTTCAAGATTTATATTTGTCAGAAATAAATATTTAAAAAAGTATAGGTCCTAAAATGGAACCCTTGGGAACCCCTCTTGTCACAGGACCCTGATCAAAGGAAAACACCCTTGTTCTCACAACCTGTGTTTTACTAGTAAGCCAAGCTTTGGTCCACTTAGTAATGGTGCTATTAATACCTAATTTATGCATCTTGTCAAGTAAGGTGAAGTGTGGTACCCGGTCAAAAGCCTTACAAAAGCATCTAGACAATAACAATCACAACATGATCACTATTGAGTTGAATACAAAATGGGAGGAGGTTAAGGGGATAACTGCAGTGTTATAGTCATAAAGAGAGTTAATCTGAGATCATGAAACTATGAGGAAGCACTGAAGGGACACAGTATGCAGGAAATGTGGCATATAATAAAACAGAAATTAGAATACTGCATCAGAACATGGGTACATGAGGTAAAGAGGCAAAGATGGTTGAGTGCCGTTTGGTTTGGCAAAAATCAAAAATGTAATATTAGGAAGAAGAAAAAAAGTTATATAAGAAATATAAGCAACAGCCATCAGAGGTTAACTGGAGTACTTATAAAAACATGAAAACAGATGTGAGAATTTTATTAAAAGAGTAAATCGTAAGGCCAAAGTCAAACAGATAACATCCATAAAGGATAATAAAAAAACTATTCTTTAACTATGTAGGTTCCCTGACAGGGAATCCAAAAACTGTAAGACCATTACAAGCAGGAGATAGGTTAATCACAGAGGAACAAGAAATGGCTATAGAACTAAACAAATACTTCCTTAGTACAGATCAGAAAAAAGACATTTTAAACACTACTGACATATATGTCAACCATACTGTATGTCAACCATACTGGAGAAATTAGGATTAACAGACAGGATGTATTAAATGAATTAAAAACTCTTAAACCAGATTAATCAGCCAGGCCAGATGGCATACACTCCAAATTGCTTAAAGAAAATTGTCAGAGAAACTAGTAAGATTAATCACAAGGTTATTCACAGCATCTTTGAATGAGGGCAGCACACTGTCTAAATGGTGGGAGGCAACAGTGACACAAATTTATAAAAAAGGGGATAAACAAGATGTCAGAAACTATCAGCCAATCAGCCTAACATCTGTCTTGGGAAAATTACTAGAAGGGATAACACAGGACCATATAACTCAGCACGTAACAGAGAAAGGGCATGTAGATATCACACAGCACAGTTTTACAACAGGGCACTCATGTCTCAGAAATGTCTTTCACCTTTTGAACCAATGAGTGCAGCCCTGGACAAGGGCTTACCAGTGGATATTATGTTCCTGGACTACTCTAAGGCTTTCAATTTTTTATGACATAAAATGTTGTTAGAAAAAGTAATAGAAATACAATTATACCCAAAAATAATATCCTGGGGGCATTGTGGCTGGGTAGCTGGTGTCAAAGGGTGGGTATTAGAGGATATTATTCAGAGTGGGGAAATGTGACTAACAGGATCCCTCAAGACTCTGTGCTGGGCCCCACCCTAGTCAACATATTTGTGTCATCTATGGAGAACTCAGATAATATGTGGGTCTGTAAATATGCACATGATAGCAAAATTGGTGCCATAGTGAATGATGACACAGTAACACAGCACCTTCAGGAAGATCTAAAACAGAATATTGGGCAGTGAAAAACAAACTCATATTCAATGAAGAAGAATGTAAATTTTTGTACCTTGGGCATAGAGATGCAGCAAAGTTAAATTCCACCCTCGAAGTGGAAGAGAAGTACCCACTTCGCGTTATTTTCTGGCTACGCAAAGTGCCCATTAAAAACCTTTACTTTACCACTTTGCCTTGTAATAGTGGTGATAATAACTTTGTGTTGCTCACTCCACCTTACTTCACTTTAAAATAAGTTTTCAGTAACACGCTGCTGGCTTAGTCTCCAGAACCATCAAGGCTATGCTGCAGATTCAGCAATGTCTGCCTCAGCACCCACAGCAGTGGAATTGATTGGCTGATGGAGGCAGACTTGCCACTTACTGCCTGTGTGGTTTGTTCTAAAGGCCTCAAAATTGTTATAACAGAGTCCCTAAGGCCCCACTGTTCAGTTGTGAGAGACATGGAGGTCCCAGAAGTGTCACAGCCAGTGTGCATGATGAGATATTTGGAGATTGCTTTGTATTGTTCATACAACCTCTCTGCCATGTGTAAAGTTCAGTTCAACCATGTGATAACTTCCAGCTTAAGGAGGTGCTGTGGGAGACTGTTTTGGATCTGCAGCTACTGAAGTTGGTCATGGGCAGTTACAGAGCATGAAAGGTGTGGACAGATACGGTGTGCATCTGTCAACATATTCTTTATAACAGGATGCTGTAGAAACTCCTGGATCACCAGATTTAAACAGTGGACTGTGCATGGAACCTGAAAAAAGCCACCATTCATGATGCATTTAATCACATTTGAGCCATTGTCACTTGCTATAAATCCAGCTCTCAGGGACAGCAGGATCAGCCACTTGTCAATTTCGGTCAGTAGCAAGTCCAGTAAGTTTTCACCAGTGTGGGAAAAGGCCACACTGTGTATTTCAAGCATTGCTTGCTGTTTAATTCCCAGAAGGTTGCTACCACAGCAGTCTGCCTTACTTCACTGATTATTCCCACCAACACTAGCACAAACAATCCCTGGCACCTGTGCCCAATGTGTGGCAATACAAAAATATGAACTCTCTGCCATTTTGCCACTTGTCCTCATATCCATACTTAAATAGATGAATGGCAAGGAGGAATGCTGAAGGGCACGTCTTACAGAGTTGGCCACAATCCTGTACAATTCAGGGCAGCACGGGTGGAAAAGTATGTCCTGGATGGAACTTTCAATTTCAGACAGGAGTGTGCACCAAACTGCTGGAATCCTGAATTCTCCAAGAAGAAGAAGGATAAAAAATCAACTGCCAGCATTTCAGCAGCAGCAGAATTAAATTCACGTGACACTGCATGATTGGGTGGGTACTTCAGGTTTCTGGTAAAAACACTCTGCAATGTGGGATGACTTGCTGTTACACATTTTGCACGGGGCATGCCAAGTGGTTCTGCTCTGCGAATGGCTCGGGGTGGGGTGCTTTGGACGTGTGAAGAAGAGGGGTTCACAGGTGACAAGTCCACACATTAACTTATTTTCCCAATTTTAAGCACAGTGTTTGATATACCACTTGCACTAGACATACTGCATAATGTTGCTACTCTGACCACCACTTGACAAGATTTCTAAATCATAATCCTCCTCATCATGCCAGTAGGAATCCTCTGGTGTTATTTCAATGCTACTGCAGACATTGCTACTTGGTCTTACACTCATGGAAGAGGATAACATCTTCAGTAAGGTTGATGAGGAGGGTGAATGCCCTACTATGGCATTAGTAAACAGAGTGCACTCTGAAGAAAGGGGGGTTTACTAGCAGGTAACCGCAGGGTTCAGTACTGGGACCAGTCCTCTTTAATGTATTTAAAAGTAACATTGCAGAGAGACTGGAAGAAAAAGTATGCCTCTTTGCAGATGACACAAAGATCTGCAACAGGGTTGATACACAAGTTGGGGTGGAAAGGATGAGAAGGGACTTGGTAAGGTTGGAGGAATGGTCAAATGTATGGCATCTTAGATTCAATGCAAAGAAGTGCAAAGTAATACACCTGGGAAACAAAAACCCAGGGGAAGAGTTCACAATGGAGAGTGAGATAATAACAACAACAAAAATGGAAAGGGACCTGGGGATAGTCATATCGGATGACCTAAAGGTGGGCAAGCAATGTGAGAAAGCAGTAAGGAGGGCTGGGGTGATTCTGGGATGCATAGGGAGAGGCATCATAAGTAGAAAACAGGACATTGTTATTCCTCTGTACAGACAGCTGCTGAGACCCCATCTGAAGTACTGCATGCAGTTCTGGAGACCCATATTTGCAAGGGCACAGACAGGATGTAGGCTGTCCAGAGGAAGGCAACTAAAATGGTGCAGGGTCTGTACCAGAAGACATACAAATGGAGACTAAAGGAGCTTAATTTGTATTCCCTTGAGGAAAGGATGGAGATGGGGGAAATTATAGAACATTTCAAGTACCTCAAGGAAAACATCAAAGTCCAAGAGGGTAGCATCTTTCAGAAAAAGAGGTGTGCAAGAACAAGGGGACACAATTTGAAGATAGAGGGGGGATGGCTCAGAGGTAATGTGAGGAAGTATTTTTTCATGGAGAGGGTTGTGGATGCATGGAATTGCCTTTCTGAGGAGGTCATAGAGTCAAAAACAGTGTGGGGGGTATACAAGAATGCATGGGACAGACATTAGGCAATTCTAGTAGGGGGTAGGAGGAAGTAGGATGTTGGTTAACTGGGATCTACAGCTTATCCATTGGGTAGGGAAATGGGCAGATTAAGTAGGGCAAGCAGTCCTTATCTGCCATCAAATTATATGTTTCTAGCTGCCTTCTGGTGTGAAGTCCACAATGCCATATGCCTGTTCTTAAGATGTGTATGCTGGCCTCCCCTGCCCAGATGACTCCCCTTTTTACCTCAACTCACACATGCATGGTAAACCTGGAAAATTGCAACTGAGTCATCATTTGCATCTTGGACAAAAAAATCCCAAACAAGGGATTTTGAACGCCAACTTTTAACATGTCCCCAATTTTTTTAACTGCTGAAATGGGGGGTGTACTACATGATTTCTCTTGCTGGACACACTTGGACTCCGACTGATCACCACAACTACCTATGATTATTACTGGGTCATCATCATCATCAACAGGAACTGCTACATCACAACTTTTTTGAGGAGGGGGGATTTAACACCAATAGACCCAGACACAGCCACCTTGACTTTCTTTTTCTCCGGTTCCCACCAGGGGTCACTAACATCATCATCATCATAGTCATCATCCACATCCACAATTTCAGCTTGGATGCTATCCTGTAGAGAACATGTTCCAACCACAGCATCATTATCATCACCCAATATATTTGTGCCATACTTTGAATTATAGGATGGCAAAGGCATGACCTCAACAGTGCTAGAAATGTGACATTGTGAGTCAGCGTCATCAGGATCAAAATCATGTTCAACTACCATGGTGATGTTGGGGAGTATGGCATCATCTACACTGTCAGACCTAGCTTTAGACTCAACTATATTTTCTAAAACGGTTAACTATTCAGAAGTGGAACATGGGGCAGTAATACTCATGCCAGCAACAACTGTACTAACACCACCAGTGGGATTAACATCCTCTCCTTCAACTATCAGTGAAGCAACAGATTGTGCTGTAAAAAACATTGATGGAGAAATCCCTTTACTGACATCAGCTATGCACTTCTATGTACTACCATGCCCATGGCCAGTCTTGCCACTGGCAGCAGTGCCATGGCCAGAAACATCTTTGCTTGCATGACTCTTTGCAGGCATTTTTGGGGATCACCAAGAAAATTCTAAACAAATTTAAATTTATGAACTTTCTGTTTGGAGTGAATGGGAAGCCAGAAAACAACAATTGTGGCTTGCAGATGGAGATTGGGCACTAAACAGATGCAAATGCACAGACAGATTAAAATTAAATTGAATTGTTGGAATTTGCTGCTTATTTTTGATATGAATGTAGTATCTACTGATAGTGAATGTTTACTCTCTAAATAGTGCAATATACATTGGTAGAGAATTTATGCTGAAGTAAAATTAATAGATGTTAGTATATTATAGCTGAAGTACATCTTACTAGATTTTGGTGGTGGTGTCAAGTATCACAAGTATTAATATAGAATAGCCATTATGGCATAAAATTGTATAGACATGCATATTTAAAGAAATTTTTTTTTTCTATGTGGTATGAGACATAACAATGGGGTTTATAGCATACATTTTTAAAAGTGTTTAAAATATTTAAAATGTTTAAAAAGGTTATAAAAACACTTAATATGTAGTAATGAAAAACAGCCTTAGAGAACTTTTTAACAATTAAAATAAGCACATTTGAAGTTATAGATATGGAGCATATAGAATATTGGGTACAGTGCCCCTTTAAATAAGGTTGTTTGTCATTAAGGTGCATATATATAAGTAAGGAGGTATACTAGTTCAGACATCTTGAAAAAGCATCAGTGTCAGTGAAATGTACGTTGACATTTCACAGTGACTGAGGAGGTGCTTAACACTGTAATTTTATACTGAATTAATTTTGATACTGGTTGTTATGCTGCTTTAATGGCTTATTCTGTCTAGAGGGTAGGCAAGAGTTCTCTTTGTTGGCTCATCCATTGTGCTTGTATTTCAGCTCCTCCTAAGGTGTCCTTAGATGTGTTTTTCCTTTTTTATTTACACTTCAACAGTGTCTGTTAGTACACAAACTGACTATTCTAAATTAACATTCAAAATCCACACAAAAACAATAAACACTTGATAATATGAAAACAGAAGGGTTTCCTACAATCAATGTGCTAAATTTTGAGCAACTAATATGGCTCAAAAAGGCTTTTTGAACAGTTTGTAAAGGGCTTGAATCTCAGCGCTCTGAGAGCAAACTGTCTCCAGCTACCACCACACATGCACTACACAGAACTGAGCCATGCAGAACAATCAAGAGCCCATGTGATCCAAAATCCCCTGAATCACTGCAAAATTCACCTTAGAGCTCACAAACAAGGTGAAGTAATGTGAAGTACATTGAAATCAAAGTACTTTGCATTAAAATTGGTGTAGAACTGGTTGGGGAAAGGTGGAGTAATTCAAAGTCAGTACTTCCAATGGGCTTCACGATAATAATGATAAGGCAGATTACACCGGTCCGCGTTGTGAATTACTCTGCGGATTCTGCTTTAATACTGTAATTGCTCCACATAGCAGATTTTGGCTACTCGCTTACCTCTACTTGGGCATAACCATAGACATGATTATATATTAAATAATACTATAATACAAAAAAACAGAAAATGAAAGGGACCTTAGAGCTACCATTACAGATACTCTCTCATTTGATACACATACTAGAAACACAGCAAAGACGTGTCATAGAATTTTAGGGTCCATCTTTAAGAACATTAAAAGTAGGAACACAGCAGTAATCTTACCATTGTATTCATCCCTGGGCAGGCCACATCTGGAATACTGTTCCCTTCTTTTGTGCACCACAAAGCAAGGGAAGTAAAAAGCTAATAGAGAGGATGCAAATAAAAAAAAAACAAGAAAATTAAGAGCATGCAACATAGGACATATGAGGATAGGTTGAGGGAAATGGGTTTGTACTCAATTGAGTATAGGAAAATGAGAGGAGACCGTTGTCTAGTGTTCAGTGCAATTAAGGATGAGACACTATGGGAGGGGCTTTTTAGACATTTTACTAATAAAAATAAAAGATCACATAATTTGAAAATAAAAGGAGGAGTACCCAGAACTAATAAGAGAAGTAAGTGGCTCAGCCAAAGGGTAATCCCAGCATGGAACTCCTTGCAAAAAAGCACTGTAACAAGTAGTGTCATGGAAGTAATCAAACACTCACTGGATAAATGCACTGGCAGAGAACAATGTATGGTTTACCACTAAATAGTAGCCAGTTAATATAGGTCCTTGACCTCCTAACTCGTACATCACCTATGAGCCTATGAACTCTGGAATTTCACCCCAGAAACTGGATCAGCTTTTTTGTGGTCTAACTACTTTGGTGAAATTCTGCACTCACATCAAAGAAACAGATGTGAGTCTTTAAAAATCTCACCCTATTATAGGGCTGCCACCTTTGGATGTGGCAAAAAATTATTCTAAACTACACCCTCAAGTGTGCCCCTAGCTCCACCCTTTTTTTTATGATGGATTGTGCATTGCTCCTCCTCCAAAGCCATTTGCTGGGTCAGTGAACACTGTATTAGAGTAGTAAAAGACAATACTTAAAGATGCACTGCTACCATAGATACTCAGGTGGTGGAGCTGAAAGCTTAATGTGCCAGGATGATTAAGAGATTCACAGAGAACAGCTATACAACTGAAACACTAACCAAAGGCATTAACTACACACGTGGTACTGAATAACACTTCTGTAAGAAGGAAAATTGATGTTCTTCAAAATTCTCAGACATACTTGAACTTATGCTTTATTGGCTGTCCTTCCCAGCTGGATCATGTTTTGCCTTCACAGTAGACCTTAACCCTGATTTCCAGGTTGAAGCATTTAAGCACTTAAGTTATCTTCAAATAACATGTGCCCAATAGTAAAGGCTTTTAGAGTACATTTTTAAGTTGAAGTGAAAAAAATGGGGAATGTTACTGATAAGCTAGATGTACTTGGGGCAAGTCAAAAACAAACCAGGGAAACTGTGCAGCAATCTACTATTAAACGTCCAGCGGTCATTACAACACTTGTCTTTATTATTGATCATGAAAGTGCATTATAATAGCCAGAAGCCAGGAATGGGTCATCTTATTTCTGAGATGAAAAAAAAGTTTGATATAATCCATTCTGGGTCATGCCATGCAATGCAAGAAGACTTGGTTCGTTCTTTCACTTCTCAATATTAATTGAACTTAGAGAAACATTTATTTAGATTGCCCCTACAAATGTAAAATAACTTTAAAAGGGGACCTGTTATATTTTTTCATGTAGACCACGTTGGAGGTTTCATTAGAAATCAGTTGCTAGGTGTAACTGAGGGCAGTAATTCTACTTTGTTATCCAATTTGCCAAAACACAAATACAACAAAAACTGCCAACTCTTCTTCCATGGATGAATTTGCTTCTGAACAGGTTATCTAAAGAGTTCTAAACAAAAAATCAGTGACGCTCTGGTTGTTTTTTTTTCTGTCCTTCCCTTTCATGAAATATGCCTCGGGAACTTAATATTTTCTGTGGAATAAGAGGAATGTGTAGCTCTCCTCTATGGAACAGCTTTGAATACATGCTACATGATGCTGCTCTTTTTCATGCCCTAAAGGGGCTTTTCATCCATGCTGCCCTGTGCAACTGTATCCCACATCCTTTAAAGGCTTTTAATCCAAGCACCCAGTGCTGCTTTGTGCTTTGGTGTGGCTTCCTTTTTAGTTATACTTTTTATCCCCTGTCACTGGAGCTGCCCTCTTCAGCCCATGCCTCCAGCTCTGTCCCATCTCATCTCTGGCTCTTACATTAACAACCTCCAATGCCACAGAGCAACTCCTGCCCTGTAGTTGTTTCTTTTGGACCTTCTTTAAGCTGCCCCCTCAGCTATCAAATGTGGGAAGTTGAGTGACCAGGTGGGAAGGCAGGGCCCCAAAGAATCAGGCTTCATCCTATATGCTGCCAGGGTTTTCCTTTGAGCATTGTCTCCCCTTCTTGTGGCCAGTGGTGACAAGCACATAATTTGTGCATTTACACGAAGTTGTGTGGCAGTGCACAATGCCAGCTGACATTCCCTCACACCAAGCTGCTCAGACTGCATAGCCACCTGTGGTCACCCAAGTGACAGAACTGCATCAAAGACTGTTACCCTCCCACACTCTCCATGGAGAAGATTGAACTCTGGGATCCTCAGTCCTCTTCTCTTGGCTGGTCTCAGACATCCTGGACTTGTTTCTGAACCCACATGGCTGGTGACATGAATGACAACCCTGCTGCTTTGCTGGAGATGGGGCTTTTAATCCTTGCCACCCAGTGTGATTGTGGTCAAGCCCTGGAGGGTCTTTTATTCCTGTCACTTAGCATGGCTTTACTACATGCCCGATAAGGACTTTTATTCCATGCCACACAGTACAGCTGTGCTTCACATGAGAAAGAAACTTTGAATCACTGACACCCAGTATGGCTTTGCTCTGCACCTGATAGGGGCTTTTTAGCCATGCAAACCAGTGCGGCTTTGCTTTGTGCCCTGTAGGGGTGTTTAATCCATGCCATCCACTGCTGCTTTGCTTTTTGGCCCAGAAGGACTTTCAGTCCATGCCACTCAGTGTAGCTATGCTCCAAGCCCAGAAGGGCTTTTAATCAATGCCACCTAGTGCAGCTGTTTTCTGAACCATGTTGGGCCTTAACACTGTGGCACATCATTCTTGGAATAGAAGGCATCCATAGCTCCTTAGCATTGTGCTCAATTAGTGGATTTTTTTGCATGGTGTCAAATTACTTCCACTTGTAGCTGGCATAAGATGACTCTTTACATGACAGACAACATTAAGGCCACAGAAATTCAAAGAGAACAGGGAGGGGGTGAGGTACTGTGGGGTACACTAGAAAGGAGAAAGGCACATCTATCCAGACAGGGGTAATATACAGACCATCATCACGGGGGAGGAGGTAGGTAAGATGATGCTAGTAATACAAAGGATGGCACACAGGGGGGAAGTGTTGCTGTCAAGATTACAATCTGCCAGATATGGATTGGAGCCTCCCTGCAGCAGCAACAGCCAGGAGCAGAAACATCTTGGACTCCATACAGATGGCATTCCTTAAACAACTAGTTCCAGAACTCACATGGCAGGGGACACTACTGGACCTGATACTAACAACTGGGGGCAGTGTGACAGGGGTTACAGTAGGGGAGCACCTAGGGAACAGTGATCACTGAACACTGTGGTCTGAGATAACTGAGAGGGTGGAATCAAGCCGCACAGGAACAAGAATCCTGGACATTAGGAGGGCTGATTTCAGAAAGATGGTAAAATGTCTGGAAGGCATACTGGTGGCTGTAGGAGAAAAGAGGGGGGTAGAGGAACAATGGAGAACTGTCAAAGAATAAATTGAAATGGCAATATAATGCTGTGTCAAGCAGGTAAGCAAAGGGAAAAGAAAGAAGAAACTGCAATGGTTTTCTAAGGAGGCAGAGGAAAAAGTAAAAGCAAAAAATAATGGCATTTAAACAATACAATAAACACAGGAGGAGGGGGATATTGAGAGGTATCAGGAAAAGCAATGGGAGGCAGGGAAGGCAGTTGGGATAACCAAAGCACAAACAGAGGAATCCATATCAAAATCAGCAGTAAAGGGGACAAAACCTTCTAAAGGTACATCAGTGAAAAAAGGAAGACAAGGTGAGGGATGTTGAGGCTGAAAGGAGAGGATGGAGGCAGTGTGGAAGATGACCACCAAAAAGTGGATATACTGAACAAATACTTGTGTTCAGTTTTCAAAGAGGAAGAGGCAGGAAATGGACCACCAATAAGGGATAAAGGCATGAATGGTATTGAGATGGACACAGGTCCTTTTCAAAAGAAAGAGTCCTCAGGGAACTGATGGAAATAACATAGAAAACATAGAAACATAGAATTTGATGGCAGATAAGGACCGCTTGGCCCACCTAGTCTGCCCATTTCCCTACCTAACAGATAAGCTGCAGATCCTAGTTAACCAACAGCCTAGTTCCTCCTAACCCCCACTAGAATTGCCTTATGCCTGTCCCATGCATTCTTGAATTCCACCACTGTTTTTGACTCTATGACCTCTTCAGGAAGGCTTTTCCATGCATCTACAACCCTCTCGGTGAAAAAACACTTCCTCACATTACCTCTGAGCCGTCCCCCCTCTATCTTCAAATTGTGCCCCCTTGTTCTTGCACATCTCTTTTTCTGAAATATGCTCCCTCTTGGACTTTGTTGATTCCCTTGAAGTATTTGAAAGTTTCTATCATGCTCCCCCCTCCTTTCTTTGAGGCTATACATCTTCAGCTCCTTTAGTCTTTCTTCATATGTCTTCTGGTGCAGACCCTGCACCATTTTGGTTGCCCTCCTCTGGACAGCCTCCACCCTATCTATGTCTTTGTGGTGATGGGGTCTCCAGAACTGTCTGTACAGAAGGCCAACAACTTCCTGTTTTCTACTGATGATGCCTCGCCCTGTGCATCCCAGTATCCCCCCAGCCTCCTTACTGCCTTCTCACATTGCTGGCCCACCTTTAGATAATCTGATATGACTACCCCCAGGTCCCTTTCCATTTCTGTTGTTGTCAGTATATCACCCCCCCCCATTGTGTACTCTTGCCCTGGGTTTTTGTTTCCCAGGTGCATTACGTTGCACTTCTTTGCACTGAATCTAAGCTGCCATACATTTCACCATTCCTCCAACCTTGCCAAGTGCCTTTTCATCATTTCCACCCCACCTTGCATATCAACCCTGTTGCAGATCTGTGTGTCATCTGTAAAGAGACATACTTTCCCTTCCAAATAAGAGTTGATAAACCAAAGAAACCAGATGGGGTACACCCCAGAATACTAAGGGAACTAAGAGAAATGCTGGTGGAACCCCTGACTGTCCTGTTCAACCTATCATTGGAAACAGGGGTGGTAACCAAGGACTGGAGGAGGGCTGACATAGTCTCGTTATACGAAAGTGGAAACAAGGACGAGGCAAGGAACTATAGGCCAGTCAGCCTGACCTCAGTAGTGGGAAAGGCCATGGAAACACTACTGAAAGAAAGTACAATGGAACACTTAGCTCAGCATGGTTTCACTGGAGGGAGGTTGTACCAGATCAACCTCATTGAGTTCTTCGACTGCATAACCAAGGAGGTGGATCAGGAAGGGGGTGGATGTGGCCTACATGGATTTTAATAAGGCCTTTGACATCATTCCACATAGAAGGCTGTTAAGCAAGCTGGTGAGTATGGGGGTGGGGAATAAGTTAGTGAAGTGGGTGGAAAGTTGATTGGACAATAGGACTCAGATGGTGGTGGTTAATGGCATTCACTCTGCAGAGGGCAAAGTGACCAGTGGGGTACCACAGGGATCAGTGCTGGGTCCAGTCCTCTTCAATGTCTTTATCAGTGACATTACAGAGGGTCTAGAAGGAAAAATATGCCTGTTCACAGAAGACACTAAGCTCTGCAACAGGGTGGACATGCCAGGGAAAGTGGATAGAATAAGGGGAAATCTAAAGAAGCTGGAGGATTGGTCAAGGAATTGGCAGTTGGGTTTCAATGCAAAAAGGTGCAAGATAATGCATATGGTGCACATAAATCCAGGAGCAACATACCACCTGGGAGGAAGGAGTTAGGATGCTCTAAGCAGGAAAGAGACCTGGAGGAGATCATCTCTGATGACCTCAAGGTAAGAAGGCAATGCAAGAAGGAGACAGGAGGTGCTATCAGGGTGCTGAGATGCATAGGCAGAGGAACCACCAGCAGAAAAAGGGAGGTAATAATTCCACTATAAAAAACATTGGTAAGGCCACACCTGGAGTACTGTGTCCAGTTTTGGAGGACTCATCTACTTAAGGACATTGACAGGGTGGAGGCTGTTCAAATGAGGGCAACCAAAATGGTGCAGGGTCTACATCACAAACCATATGAAGATAGGCTTAAAGAACAAAATATGTACTTCCTGGAAGTGAGGAGGAAACGAGGTGATATGACTGAAACATTGAAATACATCACAGGGAAGACTAAGGTACATGAGAATACCATGTTCCAAAAAAAAAAAACGATGCTCAAGGAATAGGGGGCACAAGATGAAGTTGGAGGGAAGGAGGTTCAGAAAAAATGTGAAAAAGTGCTTCTTCACTGAGAGGGTGGTGGATAAATGGAACAGTATGCCAGCGAAAGTGGTGGAGGCAGAAACAATTGCAGGATTTAAGAATGCATGGGACAGGAATAGAGAGATACTAGTAGTTGGGGGGCGGACAATCCAATACCAGTAGGGCTTGTAATGAGGACATAGTTAGGGGTAATAGGGAAGACTTGGTGGGCGTAGAGGCCATTATCTGTCAAAAACATCTATGTTTCTATCATACGTATCAAATATTGTATAACAAAACAAACCTGATATAGGATGTCTGTGGATGATCCAAGATTATTCAACTCACCCCCGAATAGCTGTTTGTTTTTTAACTCTCAGTTCAGTGAAGGAGAGCAGGATCTGGTCAACTGAGCGTGGGAATAACTGTGCTGCAAAAATGGGGTTGTTAAAATAGTGTCTGTAAAAACAGTGAACAGGACAAAAGAGTATTGGGGTGTTATCACACCCACCCCGACTGTTACCCTCCCAGGGTTAGCACTATTAAATCCCAACCCACCTACTGTTGGCCCCCCAACTATCACGCTCTCAGGGTTAGTAATAGCAAATCCCCCAACTTTCTTCCCCTGAGTTGCATTCCTCTGGAGTTGTAATAATAAATCACCCCAAAACACTAATTTTCTCCCCGAGTTGCTTCCCCGAGACTTTGTGATAGTAAATCCCCACTGACTTTTCCTCCCTGAGTTCTGTCCACCTGGAGTTTGTAATAGTACATCCCGTCCGCCAACTTTCTCCTCCCACTGAGTTCTGCCCCCTATCCGTGCGGTTATCCATTCGTGCTGTATTGCCAATACACAGTTTTTGCTGTTGATATTTTTTTCTGTGTGACAATTAAACACGCATTTTTGCTGGCGCTGTACTGACCTGGACCAATTGATAGAAGACCTCCCACTTTAGTAGAGAGGCATGACCTTTCAGCTCCCCCAGGCAGCTCCCCTGCATTCCCCAAGCACAGCTCAATGTTTAATGGAGATTTTAAACTGTAAATCCTCCTGCTGTCAATATCCATTGTTGTGCCTGGGTAGGAATCCAGACACTATCCTATCTGGACTCCACTAAGCATGGCAGAGATGTAATGCAGGATCTGCTATGTTGGTGTCAACAATTACAATTTATTGTAGCCGATTGCCTCTTAAGGAGCAGAATAACACACCCCCAGTTACCGGCTGTGTTTTAATGTCACACTGAAAAGAGAAGGGGGATTCTTCTCTGCCCTGAATTCTACCACAGACCTAGCCAAATGGATCCTAACAAAATGTACTTAATAGTTGCTGTTTTTCAAAAACAAATTTATTTGGGCTAGTGTAAATAAACATGGGAAGGGCTACCAAACTATTACACAGAGAAAGTCTCAGCAATTCACCCCATAGAGCTCTGTCAAGAGGCAGGCTCCCAATTCTTTCTCTCCTGTTAAATATGTATAGGCAAATCAGCATCAAAGATTAATGACCTCACATTCTGATGCCTATGGGTCAATACATAAGCTTAAGTAAGGAATAAGGTATGACAAGGTGTGGTTTATGGCCTGATAAAAGCATGCCCCAGGTGCATAATGAGGCACAAAGTGCTTGTGCTGAGTGCCTTTAGCACCTCAGAAGTGCTCTTATCAGGCCATAAACTCCACTTTGGAGTGTCTTATTCTGCTTATAAAATGGTCCAACAAATACAGGAACAAAAAATTCAAAAATTCAAAAACATTTTAATTTTATTTACAGTAAAATAGTTGAGCTACATTTGAATGGATGTACAATTGCACTGTTCTGCCAGAAGAAGACACCTGTAATGTGGAAATGACTGTGGTTTCTTCCCCCAAAACTATATTTCCCAACATAGCTCCCCTCAGTACTCAATCCTTTATAAAAGGTCTACATGGTCCCTAGTACTTTCTTGAGGGCAGGTTGTTATGGCTTTCAGCAAGAGACAGGACAATGGTTTGAGGGCAGGTTGCTGTTGAGTCAGCTAGCATGTCTTGTTGCAGTAACCTGTAGCTTTCGCCGAGAGTGTGAGTGATTGTTTCACAGTGGATTTAACAGAGCGAACATCTCAGAATGGCCACAGCTTTCATAGAAAGAGAGAGAGAGAAACACATTTGATGATTACAACCTGTTATAACATTTTTAAAAAAGCCATTAACATGACAGACGAGGTTCCGGGAAGTCCTGCATGGAGAAGGGCCATGGCTCAGGCTTGCATAGAGCAGCAATCAGCATGGAGCTGAGGATTAGAGGCCCTTGATACAGTTTATGGAAAAAGTATTATAACATGATGGCCATATGCATTTTAAATATTAGGGACAGTCACATTAATGTTGTTTTAGTTGATCTGTGGTTATGGGGAGTAAATTAAGATTATTAAAAATGCTTTTTATAAGTTAGGGCAAAAGGTGGTTCTTCACTCTTTTTACATTACTAACATGACTGACAGAAATCTTTATTTCAAAAGTTTCTGGCAGACATGGATGTCATAGTGTGTTGTGTTCTAGTTAGCATAAGTAGTTCCAGCTGACATAGTATGTGCTAAGGACATGGCAACTATTACCACATAGCCAGTCAGGACACAAAAACTCCCTACCCATTTTATAAAGTTACACAGCACATAAAAGGATTAACATGTGAAACTAGAGTTAGTGGCAGTATAACCCATAAGTTGATATAGTGATGCATACAAAAAAAATTATTACACAAAGAAAATGGGCAAACCAGTCCATCAGCACACATCACTCTCTTCCCCCTCCTTATCAAGTCTGGTGTCCCACGGGTCTCCATATTGGGTCCTGTCCTGTTCTTTGATCTTCTCAATGACCTTCCTATAGAATAAGTCTCCTCAAAGAGTCATATGTACATAGATTACACACTGCTTTTTTGCCATTTGTTCTTGGGCATAAGAGTTCATCTTACAGCGCAAGAGCTTTCTTATAGCACCTGTCATTGGTTCTGTGCTTATCAACTCACCTGAATGCAAATAAAACAGTGTCTATGACTTTTGGCTCCAGGCAATGGATGTCTAAACTCCAGTCCCCTCTAGTCTTCAAGAACTTGAATGGCTCCCCTCCAAAGGTCATTCCCAAATCTAAATGCCTAGGATTATAGCTGAAGTGTCACCATGACACATTAAGCCATATTGTTGCCATCCATAGAAAACTCCTTCCCAAACTTGGCATTAATATCAGCTCAAATAGTGTCTACCCATCCCTGTATGACAGGAATGTATTGCAAATATGAGCAACCCACTGTTTGATTATGGAGATAAGTTCCATAGTATCACCTCCAAGACTACTCTGCTCTATGTAGATATAGCTGCACAGTCAAATCTGGCTCCAGTCCCACCCCGTGTGCCTGTAGTAAAATATCCAAAACAAAGGCAAAACAAGGCACCAATGGGGCAATATGTAGACGGCTTTATTAAAGTGCAAAAATACAACAATCACCCAATAGCTCAGGACAGTTCCTCTACCGGTTTAACATCACCATGCATCTTCAGGAGGATCCTCTTGAAGATGCATAGTGATGCAAAACTGGTAGAGTAAGTGTCCTGAGCTATTGGGTGATTGTTGTATTTTTGCACTTTAATAAATCTGTTTACACATTGCCCCATTGGTGCCTTGATTTGCTTTCATATCCCATCTAGATACACTCTTTGTTTCTGCCATTACCCCCAAATGACCTCCACAAGCTCACCACTTCACCCCTCTACTCCTTCCCCTCACTCCCATTCATTCCAAAGGTGGGAGCCTCTTGCACTACACTTTTATCTCTAAATATTGATTTGGCTCCCTCTCCTGCCTCTCCATTTCCCTGCTTAGTTATCCTTCCATCTTCTCTTACCTCTACTAAGCAGGTGGCCTTCTAGTTGAAGCGTCCCAGAATCTGGTTAAACCTTTCTTATCCCCTCCTTCCCACCTGTTCTGATTTTTGCTCTGAAACTTTCCACTGTAAACATTCCTCCTATGTATATTCTTAGCCCAATCCTGTAGACCCTTTTACTTCCATTACTGGACCTTAAACATTTAATATTCCTTCTGGTAGTCTTGCTGTACAATGGGTATGCTCACATGACATTATTAGTTTCCTTATAATGACAATCTATTGAATTTCCAAAGCATTAATTAGGTCAAACTTACAAGTGCTGTGTTGCATATAGTATTACAAAGAGAACAATGCATAGGCAACTGTATGTTCTGAAGTTTTTGAGAAGCTCGAGAGGTTAATGAAGACATCACACACTGAGGGTGTGTAAAAAAACTTCATAAACACACCGTCACCTATGCTTTGTTATATTTACTGGTGCAGGTACTGTGTTACTATCAATTTATTTATAGTTTCTATGCCACACATCACCCCTACACAATGACACTATTCACAATCCTTTGTTTTCATGTTAATCCACTATGATTATTGTTCACACACACAATCACACATGTACATACACACACACACACTGATTCTGCTTCTACAGTAAGCAGCACAGCAGCCCTCAGCTCTCTGCAAAACCCACTGCTGTGCTCTGACACCCACTTCTCTCCTTAGCTTACCGTTTTGGTTCTCAAATACAGTAGCAGAAACGGTCAGAGCCAAAAGGCTGGCATTCAGGAAATATAAGGGAACACAGCGGGATGAAGATAGGGAGGCATACCAAACTGCCCTTAGGGAAGCAGGGAAGGCAGTAAGGCAGGCAAAGTCCCAACCTGAGGAAATGCTAGCATGAACAGTAAAAGAAGGTGACACGACTTTCTATAGATACATTAGTGAAAGGAGAAAGTCCAGAGTGGGTATTGCTAAACTCAAAGGAGAGAAGGGGGCATGTGAGGAGGAGGACCATGTAAAAGCATCTATCCTAAATAGATACTTTTGTTCAGTATTTACTGAAGAGAAGGTAGGTCAGGGCCCACAGCTCAGCACCATGGACAGGGGGGAGGGAGGTGAGCACTACTCCCTTCACAAAAGAAAGGGTTCTACCAGATCTTGCTAAGCTCAGGGTGGACAAGGCAATGGGACCTCATGGCATACATCCCAGGGTACTTAAGAAGCTAAGGGTGGAACTAGCACAGCTATTAGCAGAACTTTTTAGTGAGTCTCTGAGCACAGGAGAGGTCCCAGAAGACTGGAGAAGGGCTCAAGTGATCCCACTCCACAAGAATGGTAGCATGGAGGAGGCAGGGAACTACAGATCAGTCAGTCTTACCTCAGTAATGGGCCAGATTATGGAGGCACTCCTTAAGGAAAGGATACTGCTACACCTGAAATCCATAGGGGCACATGATCCAAGACAACATGGGTTTACAAAAGGAAGGTCCTGTCAAACTAATCTCATAGATTTCTTTGACTGGGTAACCAGAGTGGTGGACCAAGAGGGAGCAGTTGATGTCACCTACCTTGACTTCAGCAAAGCTTTCAACACTGTTCCACATAGAAGATTGATAAATAAGCTGGGTAGGCTGGTGGTGGGTCAGAGAAGTTGGTCAACTGGGTGGCAAACTGGTTGACGGGCAGAAAACAGAGAGGGGTGATAAATGGTATACAGTCAGAAGAGATGCAAGTCACAAGTGGGGTACCTCAGGGATCAGTCCTGGGGCCAGTCCTCTTCAATATCTTCATTAGTGGCATTGCAGATGGACTAGAGGGTAAGGCTTGTCTGGTGCAGATGACATGAAGATCTGCAACAGAGTAGCTGATCCAGATGGGGTGGGCAGAATGAGAAGAGATCTGGATAAACTAGCAAAATGGTCAGAAGAGTGGCAACTGGGATTTAATGCAAAGAAGTGCAAGATCATGCACATAGGGAAGAGAAACTCTGAAGCCACCTATAGGCTGGGAGGGGAGTGGCTGGCAGTCACAAAGGAAGAAAGAGACTTGGGCATCATCATCACAGATTACCTGAAATCATCCAAGCAGACCTCTAAAGCAGTAGATAAGGCTAGGGGGATGTTAGGGTGTATTAGTAGGGGTATCACAAGTCATAAGAAGGAGGTAATAATCCCTCTTTACAAGACTCTGGTTAGGCCCCATCTGGAGTACTGTGTGCAGTACTGGAGGCTACACCTTCACAAGGACATTAACCAAACTTGAGGCAGTCCAGAGAAGGGCAACCAAAATGGTGCAGGGAATGCATCAGAGACATACGAGGACAGATTAACGGAGCTCAATATGTATACCCTTGAGCAAAGGAGGGAGAGAGGTGATATGATCGAAACATTTAAACACCTTCAGGGCATTAAGAAGGTGAAAGAGTTTAACATGTTTAAATATAAAACATAGCAGGACAAAAGAACACAGCATGAGATTAGAGGGAGACAGATTAAGGGGGAATGTGAGGAAATTCTTTTTCACAGAAAGAGTGGTGGATGCATGGAACAGCCTACCTCAGGAAGTGGTGGCTATGAATACAGTGCAGGGCTTCAAACAGGCATGGGATAGGCATAAGGGAGCAATACAGATGAGTATGAATAGATAGGCCACTGACAGAGCAAAGGCCGATGGCACATTTAGAAGGTATAAAAAGAAATGGGCAGACTGGATGGGCCTTGCAGTCCTTATCTGCCATCAACCTCTATGTTTCTATGTTTCGATGTTACCTCAAAACAGTGATAAAAATGGAACATTCTTCTTGCCCTCTCCCACAGCCTACTGTGACTCTTTTAGCATCCTTGTCTCCTCGTGCTCTCTCCAGTCAGCACCAGGAACAGCAAATAGCAGACTGCACACAGTCTTCACTTTTTTTTTTAAATGATGCAGAGCCATGTTTGTGAAACAATGGCCAGTCTCTCCTTACACTGTTTTTTTTAATGTGTGGTTTTGAAAGCTGCACTCAAGTACAGGCTTTACGCACCGTTGATTTAAGAGAAAGTGTGGAGCACAAGCTTTGCTGCATACAGAAAGTTGAGAGACTGCAGTAATAACTGGTTTTCCGGATATTACAGCATTTAAAAGAGGCCTGTTAACCGTGTTATAAAGGGTGTCACCAATAATTATTACTCTAATGTAACCACGTAATGCCTTTTGCTTTACATGTGACTGCTACTCATTGCCTTATTTATCTGATAATAGTTGATTTTGTATATTGCAATGCTACTATAATTTAATTTATTTATGACTTGGGGAATGTTTCTCATGGCTTTGTAAATTTGATCCACCATGCTGTTTAGCAGATTGTATTACTTCTGTACTGCTCATGTAATCTAATTGTCACAACCCTTCACTGATCATGAATTTTGTAATTTCAATGATTGTCATATGCTCTGTTGTACACGCTTCCCCTTTTCCCAGGGCCCACTTAGAAACAATTAGTCTGCAGCACAGTGTGCCTTACTGGGCAAACAAAAATAAAAAAAATAAAATAAAATACAAATGCTTACATCCATGTCCCTCATTTATCGATTGAACAGTGTCATGCTAATGCTGACCCCTGAGATATCACACTTTCATCTATTACCAATCTCAATTCCTCCCCCTCTTGGCAAACTCTTTGTTCCTTCTCAGTCAACCATGCCCACATTCATGTGTGGATATATGCTGGGACTACTAGAAGATTTAATGTCTTTAGCAACCTACTGTAAGACAATTCGATTGAACCCATTAGGAGCAATAGTGTGGCTGTTCTTATACTTTCTTTTATCTGGTGTGGAATTCTGTGCATCGTGGTCTAATGTACTGGTTCTTGACAAAAACAAGAATTTATTTTCATATCTCATTCACATAATGATCTGAACCGTGAAATGAGTTCCATGGAAGATGAGCACCAAGACAACATTAAGTATTCTACTGTATTGAAAATTTCACAAACATGATAGCATGAGCTCTTTGAAGCTATTACACTCTGAAGAGCAATGAAATAAGGGAAATTGCATTTATGTATTTCTGTTTTCCCAGTGGTGGCCTTGTTACTATGTTGAAGATACTGTAGGTCACTATAAACTTGTAGCACCTATGGCATACTTTTTAAAAGATGATGTAACCAGTAAACTTGCAATGAGTTGAACCAGAAGCTTCAGTTAAAATAGGCAGGGCCCCATTTTCAAAGCTCTTAATTTCCTCCTTGCAAAGTCTCTACTCTGTGCACAAGTTAGTGAATTGCCCCTAAAGTTGCTACAGTATATTCAAACATGCTTGGAGCAAACTGTGAGTGCCCTAAACATGTTTGAATATAGCTGTGAGAGCAACACCAAAATGAAGACACTAAATTGTGTGCTCAGCACAAAGCACAACCCCCTACTGGCCATGAAGAGTTATAGGCCTTTTGTAGAGATAGGGCTTGCAAGGAGAAATCTGCATTATGGTGTTTCGTACTAGGTAGTGCTCTTGCACTTACTTGCTGTATTCAAAAGGTCCCATCCAAATTACCTCTTTCTGTACATGTAGGGGGGCTAAGTGATCATTTGCATATCATTATAGGCACAGTGCAGTGTGAGGAGAAATCATTTACACTCTGTATTGCTTTCAAGCTGTGGGCTCCACACTGCAGGCTATGGTGAGCAGTGTTTCTGCTGTAAACACATGCACACTAAAACAGCCTCTGACCAGAGCTGATAGGGCTGCAGGTGAGGAATTTGGGGCCAGATTGGTTCCAGTCTAGGATGCTGGTCCCTCGTGAAGCACCACAAAAAGCAAGTTGCCAAGCCTGAGTGATAGAAAAGAGAATACATCCAGAGAGATCAAGTAGGGTCTAAGGTTTCTACAGCAGGTAGAGAAAATGGGCAGACTGGGTGGGCCTAGCGGTCCTTATCAGCCATAAATTTCTGTTTAAAGTGTGGCTCTTGTGATGTCCAAAATGCAAGGATTCTGATAAAAAAGTGAAATGCAATCATATGGTTAAGTCTGCTTGTGTGACTAAAATTGAAACAAAACTTAATGCATAGAAACCTGATTAAACAGTACTATCCAAGAGCCTCCTTTGTAAAGCAAAGCAAAATAATAAAGCACATATTCTCAGAATGTTCCTTTACTCACAACATTGGGGCTACGTTTTTAAGGGTCTTAAGGAAGCCTCTTTTGTGCAGTCCTCAGGATGAATGGATGGTTTACAGCCTAAGCTCCCTTCTACAAGGAAAGTGTGAGTCAGGAATGCAGCAATTAGTGTTCATCATCTTCAAATATTTTCTATGGCAAGCACAGTGCCAAGTATATCTTATACTAATAAGGAGGTGGCACCTGACATCATGGTTGGACAATTTTACGTCTTAATTAGGTTGCTATATTAGGATGAATTGCTAATGATGGAGACTGAAGCTTTCTATAACTAATAGGAAAACCTTTTCTTACCCCCATAATGATGTCACTAGAAATACTGTGTAGCAGAAATTGTATAAAAGGAGTGCATATAATAAGGGGGGTGGGTACTAGGGGTAGGGAATAATGACATGATATATTTATGAAAAGTGTATTATAATTTGCTAACTGATTTTAAAATAAAAAGTTCTTTGACTTTTGCATTAAGCTCCATGGAATCTTTAACTTCCACCTGGACAACCAGAAAAAAATGAACAGAAGGGACCTTGATTTAATATCTCATACAAAGGCTAGCACCTAAACATCAGTGCAGTACATCCCATACCCAGGTGCTACACTACAGTATCAATATTGGGTATTAGCCCAATTTCCTGGTGTGGGGCACCAGCCTATGTCCTTCTGGCCTTCATACTAAACATCTAACGTTCACAGAAACAAAGAATTGGCTATTGATAAGGATTGAATGGCCCCTCAAGGCACACCCCTTTCACTAATTGAAGGCCAGTGTTTATTATCTCTGCATAGGTGAGAGTAATGACTATTAACCATTCACACCAGAGCAAGAAACAAATTCCAGTTACAAAAGAGCAGTTTCATTGTTCCTCCATTAAGGGTCTTGATCACAGCCATGAAAGAAAATGGAGAAGTAGAGGCACTGAGGTTTGGCACTGGGTTTCAGAGCTATGATTTGAATGTGCCTCAAATTAGTAAGTGTCTAAAATGTATATTCTCTTTATTTTTATTATGAATGTAATGTCTACGAAAGAGTTCAGATTGACAGCATCAAAGTATTGAATGGTCATTCAGTATGAATGACCCCCTTAACCACTAGAGGTGGTAACTCCAACAAAAGATTAAATGTTGGCACCAGACTCTGGGCTTCAGTTTTATGTGATTAGGGTGAGTCTCTTACTGTGTTGCTCACTTAGAACGACGCACAAACTGCCTGCAACAAAAGGGCGACTGACATATACCAAGACCACCTCAGACAGCGATGGTCCTCGGGAAGTAATTGAATCTCTTCTTTTTTGCAGGGGGCTGTGCCCCCCCACACACCCTATTCAGGGGGAAAGCCCCCAGCATCCCCCAATATAAAGATTCTCACCTCCAGGGGGTGCAGACTTACAAAAAAAATAGAAAATCCCCTTGGAAGCAAAACTGTAACGTGCACCAGGTCCTGAACCTGGCACCACACACTCCAGAGGCATTGGCTCAAGCCACTATACCACATGGCCAGCATGGCTAAGCTTGGCCAGATATTTCATTTTATCCCCTATTCTTGTGAGTGTAGTGCATATCCCTAAGCGCTACACTCACTTTACCTACATAGTGCTCTTTTTCCATACTCGCTCTAGACAGAAGCAGTATTACTGAGCTGCTCATGATAAGTCACTCAATAAGTCATGCTCATATTGGGTGCTACCCTGGGCTGCTGGAGGTATCTGACTGGATGGCAGCTGGTGGTGGCTACAGGCTGGTGGGTGGTGACTACTTACTGCAAGCTTCTTGTACATAGATCTTTGATACTCCCTCACCCTACCCCCAAGCAACCTGAGCCAGTGTGGCTGGAGGAAGGTGTCTAGTGCCTCAGCCCTTCATGCCACTGGGATAGCATACTAGGTGCACCTTGAAAACAGTTGACATTAGGCTCAGTTGAGAAATGGACCACAAATAATCCAGGATGCTAGCCACAAGGTAAGAGAGGGAGTTGAGCTCCCTGCAGTGGCACCAAATGGAAAAATGCTCCCATTTGAAGGCATGCCACTGTCAAGTTGACTCCTTTTGAGAGGCCTCTACAACATGGAGGACTTTGTCAGAGAGACCCAAAGGCTGGAACTCTAGCCACTCAGGAACCAGTACAAATGGCAAAAATGGCAGACTGCAGGAAATTGTAAAAGATGCAAATCATGTGATATACTCCTATCATCACCGTTGTGTTCCTTTGTTGTCAATAACAAGAATAACTAATGATATTTGGTGTGTATGTTCCCTTTAACTAAATTAGCTCTGTTTTTTATGTGGGTCTGTAATTTGCAAGATGTAGTAAATCATAGCACTCACTATCAGAACAAAAGGATTACAAACACTTACATCTTCTGTTATTGCCTAATAGGTGTTTTCCTCTGTGCTTGCCCCTCCTCCACACTTGTGCATTTAATAGAGGCTGGGGCCTGGGTGGGAGGGTAGGACAAATAAGCTGCACTCCACCAACTCGGGTGACCTGTTCCCTGGATGCCACTCTGGGCGGTTTCTCTCCCTGATGCTCCACTGCTCCTGATCCAATTATGGCTATGGCCACCAGTCTCTCTCCCTGATGCTCCCCTGCTGTTCTTTACTGAGAGTGGTGGCTGGCCATCCTTATAAAGCCAGCCGCACACTCAAATCTGGCACTTCTCATTTGGAATGGCTCTTCCAGGAGCCATTTAATCACAGCTCCTTCAGTGGATTGGTGCTGGGTCCCCCTGCTCAATTGGCTCCTCTGACTCAGTCTGTTTTGCTTCAAATGACCCACTGTCTACCAACTCTGGTGGCCTCTTCCATGGCAGTGACTCTGGGAGGACTCTCTCTCCCCGATGCTCCCCTGCTCCTGCTCCGATCACGGCTACGGACACCGGTCTCTCTCCCCAGTGCTCCCCTGCAGTTCTTTAATGCGTTACGTCTCTTGACTATATTAATGTCAAATCTAATGGTTTTATTCTAGTTATACAAGTAATAGTTGGTGTGTATTTTCCCTTCTACTGAATTTACTGTTTTAATGTGGCACTGTAATTTGCAAGCTGTAGTAAATCGTAGCAATCACCATCATAACATAACGGATTATAAACACTTTTTACATCTTCTGTTAGTACAAATCCCAGAATCTCCTGAAGCTGACCTTAGAACAGTATGCAGCATTGAGAGGTTCAGTAGCCTGCATTGTATGTTAGAGTTTATATAAGTTCTGATACTTTGTTTCCTAGTCTTGTCATCCTCCCTAGGCCATGTACAGTCACACAGGGCTGATCTAACTGGTGAGTAAACAAAAGCTGTATCATGCACTATGGGCTGTTGACTCTCCCACTGCTGCCTACTGTTCTGATGTCAACTTCAGGGGATTCTGGAATTTGTACTAACAGAAGGTGCCAACCTAGAACTAAAGAAAATTAGACTGATACAATCTTCTATGCGACAGTAAACAGTAACATGTTGTAATGTTTATTTTAGAAAGAGGACTAGTTAAACAGTGTATAATTAAAAACATATAAAATATGCTTATTTTTTTTATATTTTTTTTTTTACCCAGCATAGCCCAACTGAGAATCACTATTTGATTTCCAGGGGATCCTACTTTTATTCATTTCCACGGCAGGGTTGATGGAGCAATGTGGGGTTTAGAATACTTTAAATTTTTTTATTTGTATGCAGATTTAACTGTTTCTCTTTGATTTCATCTGTTGGCTACATTGTTGCACATGGCTATTGTTAAGTGAAAGCTGCTTTCTGAAAAGTTCAGTATTTCATTGTGATGGAATCAACTTTTCTGAATATCAGCTGTGGCATTCCCACAGTGCAAAATACAGTATCACACATCTTGCAATGTGGATCTAAAAATACTAGTTTTTTTTCTCTCTACGACTTTTATGTAAATTGATATCCCAACCCTCTAGACCACTAAATTTGTATATTGGAGAAAATATACAACAACCATATGAAAATATACAGCAATCAGAATGTCTGATATGGAATCTTTGTAAAAGAACTTCTGGTTCAAAGGTATTTGTAATCCTAGATCTCAGAAAATAAGAAACAATTACTCATCATAGTAATGCTGTTTCTTCCAATGGAGTCTTGCTGTATTCTGACTATATGCACTTAGCCCCAGCACTTGTGCTGCTCCAGAGAGTTAAGGGTTAACTCTATGCCAAAGCATAGAACATTGAGCTTGAGCTTGGTTCTCAAACCTCTGTCTGTGGTACTCTTGAGTGTAACTGGCAGATTCTTACGAGCACTATACTAACAATGTTTCTTAAAATTTTTGTACCAAAGAGCAATGACATATCTTTTGGGTCAAAAGACTCAAGTCGAGAACCCCAAAAAGAATCTAAACAGGTAGTGAAGCAACCAAAATATTCATAATAAAAACTAGAAAACCCTTAACAAGATAAGGTATGCCCAGTACACCTCTAGGGTGCAGCACTGTGCCTGCCAGACCACATCCCAAAATGACTATGTTCCAGGAGGGGAGGCAGGGAGGGAGGTCAGAATACAGCAAGACTCCATTAGAAGAAACAACATTACTATGGTGAGTAATTTTTTCTTCAAACAACATGAAGTCTTGCTGTATTCTGACTATATGCAGACTACCAAGCAGTACCCCCTTGGAGGAGGGAGTCACAGAACCTATTTTGGGAACAGACTCTGCAGCACAACTGTGCCAGACCTAGCATCACTTCTTGACTGAATGTCAAGAGAGTAGTGCTTGATAAATGTGTGAACAGTTTTCCAGGTGGCTGCTTTACAGATTTCCACTAAGGGTATATCTGTAGCTGCTGTGACCAAAGCAGATGCACCTCTGGTGGAGTGAGCCCTCAGGCCTGAGGGAGGCTCTTTTACCAACTTTGAATAGCAGAACTGGATACAGGAGACAATACACCTAGCAATGGTTCTCTTGGTGGCGGGTTTACCCTTTCCCACTTCTCCATAAGTGAGAAACAACTGACAGCAGTCATTTCTATGGGTCTTAGTGTGTTCTGCATAGTAACTAAGGGAACTTTTCACATCAAGACTGTGTAATCTTCCCTCCCCAGAGGAAGAATGGTCAGTGAAAAATATAGGCAATGACACAGACTGATTCAAATGAAAGTCTGATACCACCTGGGGAAGAAACTTTCTGTTGGTTCAAAGGACCACCTTATCCCTGTGAAATGAAATTAAGTCAGGTTCCACTGATAAGGCTTGTAATTCACTGATTCCCTGGCAGAAGTAATGGCTACCAGGAATACAGTTTTCCAAGTCAAGTACTTCAGTTCAGCTGAGGATAGAGGTTCAAAAGGGAGCTGCATAAGCTGTGCAATACAGATATTCAGGTCCCAAGAAGGAGTAGGTTCCAGAAAGAGAGGACTAATACTGTATGTACTAGACCTTCGAAAAAGTTCTTGAAAACTGGATGAGATGCTGGGGAAGAGCCCTTCCCAGCAGAAAGGAAGGCAGAAATAGCTGCCAAATGTACCTTGAGAGTAGTGGGCCTGAGGTCTAAATTGTGTAGATGCACTAAATAATTCAAAGCAGTTACAATATCAGCTAACTCTGGCTGGATATGCCTCTGAGAACACCAAAACCCAAATCTCTTCAATTTGGAGATGTAAGTCTTTCTAGTAGCAGGTTTCCTACTAACCTTGGAAATGTCCAAGGCTGATTGGGAAAGATGCAGGCTTGCATATTCTAGCTCTTCAAGAGCCAGGCTTTGAGCCTGAGAGTCTGAAGTTTGAGATACAGAATCCTCCTCAGTGAGGAGGTGAGGAGATTAAACCATCTGGGAAGTCACAGAGGCATTGTCACTGACATTGGCAATAGTAGAGGGTGCTAAGGCTGTCTGGTCCAGTCTGGAACCACCAGAATAACCTTGCAAGGCTAAGATCTGATCTTGATCAGAACCCTGAATATCAGAGGAAAAGGAGGAAATACATACAGAAACCTGCGTGTCCAGTTCAACAAAAGAGTATTCTGAGGAACAGAGCCTAGAAGAGGTGGTCTGCAGCAGAAGAGAGGAAGTTGGTGATTGTATGGGGCTGCAAAGAGATCTATCTCTGGAGTGCCCCACCTCTTGAAAATGGCCTGAAGAATTAGAGGGTTCAGGGTCCATTCATGGTGACCCTGAGAAATCCTGCTGAGAGCATCTGCTAAAATGTTGTCTTTAACTGGAAGATGCATACCCATCAGGAAAGCCTGAAGGGAATAAGCTACAGACCATATTTTCATGGCCTCTGTGCACAAGGCTGAGGACCGAGTGCCTCCCTGCTTGTTGATGTACCACATGGCTGTGGTATTGCCTGTCCTGATCTGCACCACTTTCCCTTGAATAGAGGTTGAGAATGTCTGAAGTACTGGAGAGACAGCTCTGAGTTCGAGGAGGTTTATGTGTAGAAGAGACTCCTGATGAGGCCAGGTTCCCTGAGCTGTAAGCCAGTCCAGGTGGGCCCCCAACCCAGTAAAGAGGCATCTGTGGTGAGAATCACTGAAGGAGCCTGACTGAGGAAGGGAACACCTTGTCAAAGACTGTCCTCCTCCAGCCACCACTGGAGGGCCTGAAATAGAGTTTGAGACACTGGAACCAATTTGGAGAGATGATCTTTTTTCTGAGACCAATAAGATCTGAGATGAAACTGAATATCTGTCATTTGAAACCTTTCTCCTTGCACCACTGCAGTGAAGGCTGCCATGTGGCCCAGCAACTGTAGAAAGTGCCTGGCTGGATGAGATACTAGAGGATGAAAAGAGGAAGCCAGAGTGATAAGGAACTGTACCCTTGGAAGAGGGAGAAATGTCCTTGCCTGGATAGTGTCTAGCTCCAGTCCTATAAAAGTGAGGAGCTGAGCTGGTTCCAGAACAGACTTTTCTATGTTCAGAATGAATCCCAAGGAATCTAGAAGCTTTTGAGTGACCTCTAGGGCTGACTTGACTTAGTTTGAGGACTGACCAGTCATCCAGGTATTGGAAAAGAAGGATACCCTGTCTCCTGAGGAATGCCACCACTATTGCTAGACACTTGGTGAACACCCTTGGAGCAAATGTTAGGCTGAAAGGCATTGCTCTGAATTGGTAATGGCCTGATGGCAACTTGAACCTGAGGTACTTTGTGTGGGAATGTCTGATAGGTATGTGGAAGTAGGCATCCTTGAGATCCAGGGAGGATAGCCAGTCTCCTGGTCTCAGACAAGGAAGAATTACTCCCAGAATGACCATTTTAGATTCTGATTTTGTTAAATGTTTGTTCAGGTATCTTAAATCTAGGATGGGTCACCACTCCCCTGTCTTTTATGGGGTAAGGAAGTATCTGGAATACAGTCCTTTTCCCCTGTGACAAGTAGGTACCTTTTCTACTGCCTGAAGAAGAAGTAGAGAGGAGACTTCTGCTTCTAGGTCCTTTGTCTCCAAGGGAGAGGGCGGACTAAAAGACTTTGCTCTCATTTTTGGGAATCTTTTGAAAATGAGAGCAAGTCCCTGGCTCACTACTTCCAGGATCTATTTGTCTGAAGTAATAGACTTCCAGGCCTGGAAGTAGTGAGCCAGGCTGCCCCCTACTGGAACTGGGGAGGTGACCCTAACCGACACCTCAGGGTGTCTGTTTGGCAGGGGGCTTAGACTGAGTGGATGAAGGGGTCCTGGTCATCCCACATCTGCCTATTCCCCTAAAGAATCCCCTCTGCTAGAAAGAAGAGGAGGAGGAGGAGGCCTGAGGTTGATAAAAAGGCCTGTCCATGCCAGCCCTAAATTGCTGCCTTTGAAGAGTGGCCTGCTTTTCTTTGGCTGAAGCACTCCTGTAGGTGGTCCAGTATTCATCCATCTTCTTCATGAAATTCTCTGTCTGCTCCCCAAACCGGGAATTACCAGTTACCAGAAAATCCATGGCCTTAGTCTGGGTATCTTGTGAAAGACTGGTACACCTAAGCCAAGCAAACCTCTTCATGGAGACAGATGTAGCCATGACCCTGGAATATACATAATTCCAGTCTACAGCAGCATGGATTGCACTTCGGATGCCTCTATACCATCTACAGTCACCTGCTCCCACTCCTTGGCTAGTTGGGGAGGGGCATTCTTAGCCAGCTCCAGAACCATATCCCACTTAAATGTCTGGTACTTGGCTGTATATGTCATGTCATTGAATTGCCTGAGTCCCAAACAGGATGCCAAATACTGTTTCTTTGACATGACATCCACTTTCCTAGAATCCTTATCTGGTAGGTGAGATGCCATGGGGATGTTAGTCTTGTCACAGGCTGCGGCTGCAATGAGTTGAAAGGAATTCCATCCCAGGACCTGATAAAGCATACCTCCTGTCCATTCTTTTATCCACAGGAGGGATGGATGTGGGAAACTGCATAATTTTCTGTTTCCCCAGGGATTTATGTAAAGGGATTGACACTCTCTGTGACTCTGCAACATCCATCATCGTCACATAATCAGGCTCCTCCTGTTCAGCCTCTTCCATAGGAAGCTGAAGAGTCTCAGCCCCTTTCTTGTAAAACAAGAAATGGGAAGGAGACTCAGAAAGCCTGGGAGGAGAAACATTGGAAGGCCTGTCTGGGGAGATGTTAGGCTCTACTGGATCATCTAGACCTTCAAACTCACCTTTATCATAATCTTCTTCCTCCTCCCAATCACCCTCACAGAATGATTCAGGATCTATGTCAGAAGCAACTATTTCCGACCAAACTGATTGCCTTTAAACAAATTTCAGTTTGGTCAGAACCGGGCAAAGTGACTGCACTATTGTAATCACTTTTGCTATCTCTTCAGTGGTCAGAACATGGGGAGTAGGATCCAAACTGACTGACTTGGGTTTCCTTTTTGACAGCGCTGACTCCGCAGAGTCGGATCTCCTTTTGCCCAAAGAGGTATCGCCCAGGTCAGTGGGCACCTCACCAGGTTCAGTCACAACCGAACCAGGCTGGCCATCCGGTTCAGCAGACTTCTCAGCCTCCCTTTCCCCTAGCCTACTTAAATGTTTTTCCAAAGTGGCTTTGGGAAAGTTTTTACAAATTTGGCAGTCTTCCTTGAGGTGGTCAAATCCCAGACAATACACACAGACGAAATGGGGATCAGCCTTAGCAAAGGCCTCCCCACACTCAGTACAGTGCTGAAACCCAGTGGGTCCAGTTTTCCTTTTGGATTTCTCAGACATGCCGGATTCAAAAAGTTACTCTTCACAGCATTAAGCCAGGCAACACACACTTATCAGTTCCAACCGTGTCACGGGTCGGTTAAAAAAATCCTATAAAATGCTAGATTTTTTTTAGGAACCGATAAGTACTGGAAATCACTAAAAAATCACAGAAAATATACACAAAATACACAGTTAGGAATTGATTTCAATTCCCAACCAGTGAAAACTGAAGAAAAAACAATTTATATCAATAAAACCATACTACCTACTAAGCTACCACTTACTGTACCATGACTGAGGTAAGAATACTGAAAAAATAAGAAAGCAGTTGAATAAATCAACTGTTTCAAACTTGTACCGAACCAAAGCACAGGAGGGATCTCTGGAGCGACTTCACAGTTAGGTGGAGTAAGGAGTCTGACGGTTACACTCAAGAGTACCACAGACAGAGGTTTGAAAACTGAGCTTGAGCTCAACGTTCGATGCCTTGGCACAGAGTTAACCCTCTACTCTCTGGAGCAGTTCAAGTGCTGGGGCTAACTGCATATAGTCAGAATACAGCAAGACTTCATGTTTGAAATAAATAAATAAACTGCTAAATCTCTACAATGGAGCAAAAGTGCAACAGACCATAGGATTTCTCCCTGCCAATCCTATAACAGTGGAATTATACTTTCTAGAGATAGCTAACTTTGGGCATAAATACTCATTCATTACTTTGATTGGCTGTCTGTATTTTTAAACAACTTTATAAATCAGATATAAGGCACAGATCTTGAACTCTAACATGTATTTTTTTATTTTAAAAGGAGGTACAGTTAAACAGTGTATCATTAAAAACAGATAAAACATTCTTTCCTTTTTTTAACATTTCTTTTACCCAGTATAGCCCATCTGATCAATAGTATCTCATTCCTGGGCCTGCTTTTGTCCATTTCAACAGCTGGGTTGATGGAGCACTGTGGGATTTAGAATGTTTTTGAAAACATTATTATGGGACTCAATACATTGGTGTTGCCGTTCTGCAATGTTTGTTAAGAATATGCTACACCTCTTGACTATATTAATATCAAATCAAATGGTTTTATAGTAGTTATACTTGTAATGTTTGGTGTATATGTTCACTTTAACTAAATCAGCGCTGTTTTAATGTGGCTCTGTAATTTGCAAGCTGTAGTAAATCGTAATACTCACCATCAGCACAAAAGGGGTTACACACCCTTAAATCTTCTGTTATTGCAAATCCCAGAAAGTTCTGTAGCTGTCCTTAGAACCGTATGCAGCAGTGAGAGGTTCAGTAGCCTGCATTGCATGTTATAGTTTTTCTAAGTTCTGATATTTTGTCTGCTAGCATTGTCATTCTCCCTGGTCCATGTACAGTCACACAGGGATGATCAAACTAGAGATGAGACAAAAGCTCTATAATGAGCTATGGACTATTGAGTCTTCCACTGCTGCCTACTGTTCCGATGTCAGCTGCAGGGGATTCTGGAATTTGTATTAACAGAAGGTGCCAACCTAGAACTCAAGAAAATTAGTTGGATACAATCTTCTATGCTACAGCAAACAGTAACATGTAATAAGTTTTATTTTGAAAGTAGGCATAGTTAAAGAATGTATCATTAGGCACAGATAAAACATGCTCTTTTACTTTTTTACGTTCACTAGCGCGCATGTGCAAGGAATGTTTTGGGAGAGTAGCACACTTCGGAGGTGTGCCTCTCCCTTTCAATCTGCTGCTCGGTTGAACAGGCGTGGCGGCCCTGCACCAATGGGTGCGGGAGCTGTGTACGACAAAAGTGGTCTTGGCTTCAAACAAAACCACCGCTGTCATACAGAGCACGTCACGCCACCCCCACGTCACGCCGCCCCCCCGCGTCACGCTGCCCCTCAATAAAGCTTTGGTGCCACGCTGGAGCCCACCCAGCATGGCAAATATCCCATGTTGTTTTCCTGACGGGTGCCCAATCCCTGTCGGCTCCTTGGCCCCCCAGCCATCTTCTGCCACGCTGGGAGCCTACCCCTAGCGTGGCAAGCATCCCATGTAGTCCGTTTTTTAAACCTGTAAAGAAAAATGGTCCCACATAATCTCCCAGTCCCCCTCCCACAACCTGCACCCACCCACTGCGCACCAGCCTCCCCACACCCCCTCACCCCATACTTACCTCCAGAGCTTGTGCGATCTTGATGGACGAGGAACACGTCTGCACTCTTCAAAGCCGACCGCGAACTGAGGAAATGCCGTAAGCTATATAATGGGCTAGATGGGGGTTCAACTGTTTGCATATCTCAGGCATTTTTGGAATTTTTGCACAATTTTCAACATGTGGTTCTTGGGACCCTTCTCATGAATGATGTCACTGTCATGGCATTATTCGGGCCCAAAGGGGATTTCAGATCACTGCGCAGTCACTGCGTGAAATTACCCTTCAGGCCTGAATAATGCCATGACAGTGACATCATTCATGAGAAGGGGTCCCAAAAACTCCATGTTGAAAATTTGGTGCAAAAATTCCAAAAAATGACTGTTTTATGAGTGTGCATTGCGCAGTTCCTACGCAGACTCGTAAGTTTGCGAATTTTCAATCTTTTCACTCCAGATTTTCAACATTGCCATTTTTACCACACCTCCTTATGAGCGGTACAGTTGTCATTTTTCACATCCTGCTCAAAATGTGTTTCCGCCCATGTAGTGCTCAATGGTGCAGTCAGTGTGCGAAATCAATGTATGGGATGCATTAAGAAAATCATGGTGACACTGTTCATTAGCAGAGGTCTTAAAATGGCTATGTTGAAAATTTGGTGAAAAAATTCCTAAAAATGATTGTTTTATGAGTGTGCGTTGCGCAGTTCCTACGCACGCTTGTACGTTTGTGAATTTTCAATATTTGCACTCCAGATTTTCAACATTGCCATTTTACCACACCTCCTCATGAGCAGTACAGCTGTCATTTTTCACATCCTGCCCAAAACGTGTTTCCGCCCATGTAGCGCACAATGGCAGAGTCGGTGTGTGAAATCAATGTATGGGACACATTAAGAAAATCACAGTGACACTGTTCATGAGCAGAGGTCTTAAAATGGCTGTGTTGAAAATTTGATGAAAAAATTCCTAAAAATGACTGTTTTACGAGTGTGCGTTGTGCAGTTCCTACGCATGCTCGTAAGTTTGCGAATTTTCAATATTTTCACTCCAGATTTTCAACATTGCCATTTTACCACACCTCCTCATGAGCAGTACAGCTGTCATTTTTCACATCCTGCCCAAAATGTGTTTCTGCCCATGTAGTGTACAATGGCGCAGTCGGTGTGCGAAATCAATGTATGGGACACAGTAAGAAAATCACAGTGACACTGTTCATTAGCAGAGGTTTTAAAATGGCAATGTTGAAAATTTGCTGAAAAAATTCCTAACAATGACTGTTTTACAAGCGTGCATTGCACAGCTCCCACACACGCTAGTAGGTTTGCGAATTTTCAATATTTCCACTCCAGATTTTCAACATTGGCATTTTACCACACCTCCTCATGAGCAGTACAGCTGTCATTTTTCACATTCTGCCCAAAATGTGTTTCTGCCCATGTTGCGCACAATGGCGCAGTCGGTGTGCAAACTCAATGTATGGGACACATTACGAAAATCATCATGACTCTGTTCATGAGCAGAGGTCTTAAAATGGCTGTGTTGAAAATTTGGTGACAAAATTCCTAAAAATGACTGTTTTACAAGTGTTCATTGCGCAGTTCCTATGCACGCTCGTAAGTTTGCGAATTTTCAATATTTTCACTCCAGATTTTCAACACTGCCATTTTACCACACCTCCTTATGAGCAGTGCAGCTGTCATTTTTCACATCTTGCCCAAAATGTGTTTCCGCCCATGTAGCGCACATTGGCAAAGTCGCTGTGCGAACTCAGTGCATGGGACACATTAAGAAAATCACAGTGTCACTGTTCATGAGCAGAGATCTTAAAATGGCTATGTTGAACATTTGGTGAACAAATTGCTAAAAATAACTGTTTCATGAGCGTGCATTGTGCAGTTCCTACGCACGCTCGTAAGTTTCCGAATTTTCAATATTTTTACTCCAGATTTTCAACATTGCCATTTTACCACATCTCCTTATGAGCAGTACAGCTGTCATTTTTCACATCCTGCCCAAAACGTGTTTCCGCCCATGTAGTGCACAATGGTGCAGTCGGTGTGCGAAATCAATGTATGGGACACAGTAAGAAACTCACAGTGACGCTGTTCATTAGCAGAGGTTTTAAAATGCCAATGTTGAAAATTTGCTGAAAAAATTCCTAACAATGACTGTTTTACGAGCGTGTGTTGCGCAGCTCCCACGCACGCTCGTAGGTTTGCGAATTTTCAATATTTCCACTCCAGATTTTCAACACTGGCATTTTACCACACCTCCTCATGAGCAGTACAGCTGTCATTTTTCACATCCTGCCCAAAACGTGTTTCCGCCCATGTAGCGCACAATGGCGCAGTCGGTGTATGAAATCAATGTATGGGTCACATTAAGAAACTCACAGTGACACTGATCATGAGCAGAGGTCTTAAAATGGCTGTGTTGAAAATTTGGTGAAAAAATTCCCAAAAATGACTGTTTTACTTAGTCATGCTTGTGCAGTTCCTTACGCGATGCTCGTAAGTTTAATAATTTTCAATATTTTCACTCCAGATTTTCAACATTGCCATTTTACCACACCTCCTCATGAGCAGTACAGCTGTCATTTTTCACATCCTGCCCAAAACGTGTTTCTGCCCATGTAGTGCACAATGGTGCAGTCGGTGTGCGAAATCAATGTATGGGACACAGTAAGAAAATCACAGTGACACTGCTCATTAGCAGAGGTTTTAAAATGGCAATGTTGAAAATTTGGTGAAAAAATTCCTAACAATGACTGTTTTACAAGAGTGCATTGCACAGCTCCCACGCACGCTAGTAGGTTTGCGAATTTTCAATATTTCCACTCCAGATTTTCAACATTGGCATTTTACCACACCTCCTCATGAGCAGTACAGCTGTCATTTTTCACATCCTGCCCAAAACGTGTTTCCACCTATGTAGTGCACAATGGGGGTAACAAAAAGGTCATGCTGAAAATTTATTGTGCAAATACCAGCAATCGCACAGGGCATTAGGGTAAAGCACCATACGTGCCAAACACCACTGCAAATACCTGCAAGTGAACGTTCGGCATTGACAAATGCTTGTTTCACCTAGCATAGCCCAGCTGAGAAGCAGCACCTCATTTTCAGCTGGTCATGCATTTATCCATTTCAACAGTTGGGCTGATAGAGCAGTGTGGGGTTTAGAATACTTTAAAATGTTTTGTTTATATGAAGATTTAACTGTTTCTTTTTGATTTCAGCTGTTGGCTGCACTGGTGCACAGTGTTATTGTTAAGCAATAACTGCTCTCTGATAAGTTCAGTACTTCACTGTGGTGGAACCAGCTTTTCTAAATATCAGCTGTGGCATTCCTCACAATGCAAGATACAGTGTCATGACATCTTGCAAAGTGGATCTAAAAATGCTAGTCTTTTTTTACTCTACACCTTTTATATAAATTGATATTCCACCCCTCTGGACCACTACATTTGGAGAAAATGTATAACTGACCATTGGATTTTTCCCTGTCTATTCTATAACTGTGGAATTAAACTTGTAGCAATAGCTAACTTTGAGCATAAACACTGATTCATTGGTATCACATCAATTGAGGGCTGAAATTTGAGCCATTCAATTTGGGCAACTTCAGTTGAGCAAACTCAGTTGGATCAAATGTCATATAATAGCGAGTTACAATTATGGGGTCTGTTTTACATGATCGAATTCAACAATAAAGCGATCCACATTTATAGTGATCTGATTATTAGCCTACCCCATTATCCAGGTGCGTCATGGAATAGGAATCTAATAGATGGGGGTTCAGAGGGCACAGCCCCTTTGGGGGGTTCAGGGGGATAGCCCCTTGTGTGACATGGGTGGACTATGATTTGATCAAATGGGTGGTGCAGGTAGTTGTCGAGTAATCAACTCATATGCGGCAAGCATATTTAAATGGCATCTTATATAATCTGTGGTTACACGTGTAAATTGTAGCACAGTCACTGTACATAACTATTCGCTCATAATGGTCTAACTTAAAAATACAGTTGCTGAGATATGTGGTTGCTGATTAATGTATTTGATGAAATGCAGTCGCCCAAATTGTACTCGCCTGATAATTCTAGCTCAATTGGCATGGAACTAATTCATTAATTTGATCAGATGTCTGCATTGTTAAACATCTTTATAAATCAGATGTCAGGCACAGATCTTAAACTCAAACATGTTATAATTTTTATTTTGAAAGGAGGCACAGTTAAATGTGATCATTAAGAACAGATAAAACATGCTTATTTTGTTTAACTTTATTTTCCCCGAGGCTAGCCCATCTGAGAAGCAGCATCTCATTTCTGGGGGGGGGGGTCCTGCTTTTATACATTTCCACAGCTGAGTTGATGGAGCACTGTAGGATTTAGAATGCTTTTAAAAACATTATTATGGGACTCAGTCTGTTACTCTTACTCTTCTGCAGTGTTTGTTAATAATGTGATACATTTCTTGATTATATTAATGTCAAATCAAATGGTTTTATTCTAGTTTTACTAGTGATAGTTATGAACATATGAACATATGAAACTACCAGCAGAAAAAGGCCATTTGGTCTGTTGAGTCTGCTCAATTTTGCAGCTAGCACCCCTACTCTGCAGCTGCCCCACCCACATTACCCCCTCTCGTGGCCCTCCCTTTTGCCCTATCGCAGCCCCTTTTGAAGCATCCCACTGTTTTACAGGCCACCACCTCTGCTGGTAGTGCTTTACATTCTACTACCACCCTTCCTGTAAAGAAATGCCTCCTCATTTCCCTCCTAAACCTTCCACCCTCCAATCTCATGTCATGACCAAGAGTGTCTCTCCCCACCCTCCCCTTGAACAATCCTTCTTTGCCTGTCCTGTTTATTCCTCTTATTTACTCAAAGGTCTCAATCATATCCCCCCATCCCTCCTCTCCTCCAGAGAGTACATGTTCAACTCCCTCAGTCTATCCTCATATGGTAACTCCCCCAGAACGAGGATCATCTTTGTTGCTCTGCATTGAACCCCTTCCATCAATTTAATGTCCCTCTTTAGGTAAGGGTGCCAAAACTGAATGCAGTACTCCAGGTGGGGTCTGACCAGCAATCTGTATAATGGCAGAATCACCTCCCTCCCTCCCTCCTCCCAGAGGTTATACCCCTTGCAGTACAACCCAGAATCTTGTTGGTCACTGCTGCTGCTTTTCTATACTGTGCTGAGTTGTTCATTGCTCCTGTAATGAGCACCCCCATATCTTTCTCCTCCTCAGTCACAGCTAGCTGCACCCCCCCAAGATGGTAGCTCCTCTTTCAATTCCTTGCCCTGAAATACAGCACCTTGCATTTTTTGGTGTTGAAAGCAAGTTGCCAGGTGTCAGACCATGTCTTCAGCTGTGTTAGATCTTCCTGCAATCCCTGCCACCCCTTGAGCATCCACCACTGCTCCCATCTTGGCGGTGTCTGTAAATAGACTTATCTTGCTATTTATGCCTACCGAGATGTCTGCAATAAATACTCCAGATAACACCATCCCCAGCACTGACCTCTTTAGGATCCCCCTTATCACTTCCCTTGGGGATGATAATTTTTCTTCCTCTACCACCCTCTGCTGCAGTGTCTGCAGCCAGTTCTCAACCAATCCCACCAATGTTGCCCTCGTCCATGCCCCTTAGCTTACATGCTAGTTTTCCAACTGGCAAAGAGTCAAATGCCTTACTGAAGTCCAGGTACAGGACATCCACCACATGCCCTTTGTCCATTTCCCTAGTCACCCAGTCATAGTAGTCCACTAGCTTGGTCTGGCAGGATCTGCCCTTGACAAAACCATTCTGCCAACGGTCCTGCACCCCACTTACCTCCAGGAAGGTCACCAGCCTCTCCTTCAGGATTGTTTCCATCTGTTTCCCTACTATGGATGTGAGATTCACTGGTTTGTAGATCCCTGGTCCATCTTTGGGACCACTCTTATGGAGTGGACCCACGTGAGCCATCCTCCAGTCCTGAGGTACAAACCCTGAGTCTAGAGAGGCGTTAAATTTATGTATACATTCCCTTTAACTGAATTAGCTCTGTTTTATTATGGATCTGTAATTTGCAAACTGTAGTAAATCATATTTCTTTCTGATGTAACCAGCTTTCCTAAATATCAGCTGTGGCATTCCAAGCAATCCAAGATATAGTATCCTGACATCTTGCAAAATGAGTCTAAAAATGCTAGTTTTTTTCTCTCTACACCTTTTATGTAAATTGATACCCCACGCCTCTAGACCAGTAGATCTCTACATTGGAAAAATGCACAACAGGCCACAGGATTTTTTTCCCACCTATTCGTTAACTGTAGAATTTTACTTTGTAGAGATAGCTAACTTTAGGCATGAGCACCGATTCATTAATTTGATTCGCAGTCTGCATTATTGAACAACTTATAAATCATATATCAGGCACAGATCTTGAACTCTAACATGACTTCTTTTCTGCCTGGCTTGAAATGTGTTTTTCCCATTAAATCAGTGGGAATGTGAAGTACAAGTCCAAAAAGGTGATTTTTTTACTCATTCATAACATTTTGTTTGTTAACATACTTACTTCATTTTTTTCTGTTGAGTGTTTTGCACCTTCACAAACTGTGCATGGGTTTCAGCTTATAAATCCCCTCAAAATGTGTGTTCACAGAACATATATGGCAAACTAGATTGTAGATAGAGTAGATGGAAGATGGCTGCCATGCTGGGCCAGCCGTTGAAATAGCAGCTCACTGAGTTTGGTATTTAGCATGTTTTTAAAGTGTTATGTTCTTTTATATACCTTGTTTAAATTAGTTTTTGCATTTTGGTTTTACGTTCTCTTCTTATATTTATTTTGTTATTACTTTTCCTCTTTTTAATTTGTTTGCTTTTAGTGTCAGTAGTGCGATGGTGCAGTAGCACCAATTACTGAAATGTTCAGTTTTTCTCCGGCTTCTTGGATTTTAAACCAGATTTCAAATTAGCTTTGTTTTTCGCTAGTATTATGGTTAGACTGAGTTTCCGTATTACCTGTGGTGCTTTCGTATGGGAATCCTGCTGTAGGAACTGTTGCTGCAGTCCTTGCTGGTTGGCAAACTGAGGTGGAGGCAGATGAGCACCGGCTGGTGATGAACTGTTGGCCCTGATCCCAGGAATGTTCTGATGGATGGAAGAAGAGATTGGGGGGCACTGGCTAGTGGTAAATTGTGGACCCAACCCAAGCACTGTGTTTTTGACAAACAGAGTTGAGCCAGGCCTGCTTGTGGGTCATGTTCAGTGGCAGACTAGACCCAGTTGTTGGGAACTTGAATCTGCCTCAGTCTGGGAGGTCCGGTGTCTTCTGAGGGAAGCTGGTGCTGGGCAGGACTAGTTGTGTGTGCAATGGTATGCGTAGGTCAGACAGGTCACCTGGTGTGGGGCGCTTGGTTGAGGGTTTTCTCCTGGGGGTTCAAATTGCGCTGGCTGGAGGGTAGGCACTATTGAACCTGCCCTTGGTCTACTGGAGTTACTGGATGGAGGTTGGGATACTGCTGGCTTTGAGTAGTGGGGAGCACCAAAGTGAAGTACCCTGCATTGGGGGAGGTCTGACTATCTCTGTAGTTTGTAGCAGTGGCACTAAGAGTGCTGCTGTAAGAAGTTCATTTTCCCAGGAAGTGCTATCTGTGGATCCCAAAACAGAAGACTGAGGATGGTTGGTAAAATCTTGTACATTATTACATTGAGGACTGGTAAACCGGGACATCACAATCTTAAACTCCATTAACTGTATACTTATTTTATTTATTTATTTATTGAAAATCTCAGAATTACAAACCTTTGAGTCAGGGACTCTTTTACAAAGGCTCCTCATCAAAAACAGTGCAGGTAAGAACAAACAGTGCAATAACAAAATACAATAAGGAGATAGGACAAGTTACAATCATTGTGGTAAAAATATAACAGTGCATCAGTACAAATTAAGATACAAACAAACAGTATGATGACACACGACTAATGAAGGAAAATAAATAAGGAAATACAGAAGTAGCAATATAAAACATAAAAGAGATTGTGGAAGGGTGTAAGATATATAGATAAGATGGGGCAGAAGGCAGAGCTGGAGGAAAGCGAGAATAAAGATAGGGCATGGGGGGTGTGAGACACAGGACCGGGGAATGTCTCTGTTACAGCAGTGTATGAGTAGAGTAGGCAGTCCAATATGACATTGTCAGAGAGCCTGAACGAGGGAGGAAATGCAAGAGGCAGGGAGGAAACAGTCAGAAGAAAAAGAAGGAAGGGAGGGTATGGAGTTGAGAGATGGGGGGGGTGAAGTAGGAAGGGGAAGGAAAGCCAGATCAAAGGTAGAGAGGGGAGGTAAATAGCAAGAAGAGTATCTGGAGGACCTGGAATGGGTAAAGGTGAAAGGTGAAACTAAGAGCAGTCACAGCAGTTTTTAGAGGAGATGCTCTTACTGTATAAAAATTGACAAGGAGAGGAAGTGAAAGGGCATCTTTTAATTTTTAAAATTGCACCTGCATTACAAATAATAAACTATGGCAGTGGCAGTGGCAGTGGCAGTAAGAAGGCCACTGCAGCAGGACAAATTTAATATTTCTGGAAGCAGGAGTGGTGAGAGCCCCCTCTCCACCACTTGAACATTATTTGGACAGTTTTCAAAGCTGTGACTAATAGTTGTAATTTGGTGTTATCGTTGCTCTGTATTACTGGCTGCTATTGTGGGGTTTGCTTTTGGGGTGTTTTTCTTTTTTATTATTTTTTTGGGGGTAGGTTTGTGTGTAGTTTATTTCAATTGTGAGAAAGGGAGTGTCTGGGTGAGAGAGAGCAATTGTGTGAGTGAGAGAGTGGATGAGTATGATTTCATATAAACTTGGTGGCTGCTGGGTCTGGACAGCAGTATGTGCTGGCAGAAGGCTTCGGTGGTCAGTACTACTCCCTCACTGAGCTCTGGGCCCTCTGACCTTTTGATTGCCCCCCACTACCAGTGGAAGTATAGAGGTGCTGCTGCACCTTGGGTATAGTGAGGGGGCATCGTGGGGGTGCAGGCTTGGCAGGGGGAGGAATGGGGCAGTCAGATTGGGGTAATGGTGTCAAGGAGATGCCATGTGGTGAAATGGAGCTAGGAGAGGAGTTCACCCCACCTGATATCCCTACCAAAGGGCTCCATTGTTGGTGGGCAAATACCATGTTCGACCTCGACTGCCCATCCAACTTTGGTGGTGTTATGCAATGCCAGGTCAATTAAAAATAAGACAGTATTGATTGCCGATCTTGTTGGAACATCTGACCTGGAATGCATCATCAAGACCTGGCTGGATGAAAATGCAGATCCTGTATTGGAGTCAATAATTCCAGTTGGGTACTCAGTGATTCACCACTTGAGATTGAATTGTAGGAGTGGGGGGGAGTAGCCATTTGTTTAAAAAATTAACTGGGCCTTATAGATGTGCCAGTCAGGACTACTAGATCCTTTGAGTGTATCATGGGCCCATGTGTGGGTTGCAGGATACTACACATCTACCATCCACTGGGGGCAAGAAGGATTTCCTGCAGGAAGTCACAGACTTCATCATTGACATGGTGTTGGAGTCTCTCAGATGGTTGGTTCTGAGGGACTTCAATGCCTAGGTCAATGATGAAATCTCACATTTTGGTCAGGACTTCCTCCAGCTGATGATGTCGCTGGGCTTCACATGGGTGATTATTGCTGCAACCCACATACAAGGTCACTCATTGGATCTGGTATTTCGTCTGAGAATGGAGATCTTGGACGTGGTGGTGGAACCCCGTTGGATGATCCAATCATCACACTACAGGGTTCAGTTTTGAGGCCCCTGTTAATAGACCTGCTGCCATGGAGATGGTCCAGTACCGCCCATTATGAGGTATGACCCCCTGATGGTCTTATTGTGGTGCTGGGCCTATCGAGCAAATCAAGTGTAAGCCCGGATCCAGGGGAGCTGCTACTAACCTTAAATAAGGTGGAGACAGCTCCTCTCCACATTTGCCCCCTCACTGTCTGCCCTCATTCCCCCTGGTTTGATGGGCAATTGAGGGAGCTGAGATAAGTGGGTCGAAGGTTTGAATGCTGCAGGAGGAAATCTGGCCTGACAGAGGACAAGCTTAGTTTGATGGCTCATTATAGGAGCTATCAATCAGTTATCTCTCATAAGAAGGCAGAGTTCACATCCAGGGAGATTGCTGCTCCATGAAATTGACCATCTCAGCTCCTCCATACTGTGGAGAGACTGTTCAATCCAGTCTGTCTCCAGCATTGGGGAGCCTTTTCACAAGATAAGTGTGATGAGTTTACTAGCTTTTTCACAGATAATATTGCCACCATCAGGTCAGGGATCTGTACAGTTCATTCAAATGGGCAGCACGATGATTTGTGTGAGGTTGCAAATGCCCAGTTTGTCTGGTCTAGCTTTGACTGGATGGCCATCATGGATTTCATGAAGACTGTCCAGGGCTTTTGACCGACTTACTCTAGTTTGGTCCTGGGTCCAATGTGCCTCCTGGTAGGGTGCGTGGAGGTTATTGGACCAGTTCTGGCTGAGATTGTTGGGTGTTCGTTGGAGACTGGGGTGTTTACAGACACCCTGAAGAAGGTGGTTGTCTGCACCTTCTGAAAAAATCTTCTCTTGACCCTGACTGTCTCGCAAATTACAGGCCTGTCTCTAACCTGCCCTTTGTGGTAAAGGTTATTGAGAAGGCAGTCACGCTGCAGCTCGAAGTCCATCTTACCACCCGTGATATCTATGATCCTCTCCAGTCCAGTTTCAGAAAGAGGCACAGCACAGAGACAGTGCTGGTTCGAGTACTTAATGATCTCCTAATAGGGAGAGATTGGAGGACCCTTTCGATCTTGGTCCTCCTAGATCTCACGGTGGCATTTGATACAATAGAGCATGGTGTGTTGTCAGAGAGCCTGAGGCTGATCTGTGGTTTGTCTGGGAAATTTCTTAGATGGTTCCATTCTTTCCTCACAGGCAAGATACAGAAAGTGGAGTCTGTTTTTTTTTTCCTTGGCCACTTTCCCTCTTCCTGTGGGTGCCACTGGGATCTCTACTTTCCCTCATGTTGTTTTTGGCATATATGTTGCCGTTGGGGACATTATATGGTGGTATGGGCTGAGTTTTCACTGCTATGCAGATGATACTCAACTGTAGATGTCCTTTGTGCCCAAGCAGGGTGATGCTATCTTGATATTTAATAACTGCCTATCTGAGATTCAGGACTGGAGGATTGACAACTGGCTGAGGATGAACCCAGATAAAACTGAGGTGTTTGTTGTGGACCCAGGTTGTCAGGTGGGGGGGACTTTTACTGGGCAGCCATCCAGGCTTTGGCTGCGGGGCAGCCAGTTACTGACCTCTGATCGGCTGCGAAATCTGGGCACTATCTTTGATGATGGGCTGATGCTTAAGTCCCAGGTGCTGGCTGTCGTCAAGATCTCATTTTTTCCATCTGAGGAATATTGCCTATATTAAGCACCTGGTCCTACCTGATGATCTTCCAACACTGGTCCTTGCCTTTGTGACCTTGCACCTTGATTATTGCAATGCCCTATACCTAGGGTTACTGAGGAGGACATCTGCCACCTCCAGCTAGTGCAGAATGCAGCTACCAGGTTATTGACTGGCTTATCAAGATCTTGCCATGTCACATTTCTGCTCTGTGGCCAGCATTGGCTGTTGGTTCAGTGAAGGAACACCTTCAATGTCGGGTGACTGATCTATAAGGCCCTACATGGACAGGAACCAAGTCATTTGCAAGATCTCTTATGCCCCTACCACCCCCTCCGCCTCTCTGTTACACCAACGAGGGATTGCTAGAGGTTCCCAGGGTCCATTTAAGACCTCAGGAGCTAGATCATTTGCTTTTGCAGCCCTGACCCTGTGGAATTCTCTACCTCATCGGGTAAGAGAGTGCCCAACCATGGAGATGTTTAAATCTGCTTTAAAATCCCATCTGTTCAGGTTAGCCTTTAGAGAAACATAGAAACATAGAAGTTCACAGCAGATAAGGACCACAAGACCCATCCAGTCTGCCCATTTCTTTTTCTACCTTATAAATGTGCCATTGGCCTTTGCTCTGTCAATGGCCTATCTATTCATACTTATCTGTATTGCTCCCTTATGCCTATCCCATGCCTGTTTGAAGCCCTGCACTGTATTCATATCCACCACTTCCTGAGATAGACCATTTCATGCATCCACCACCGTTTCTGTGAAAAAGAACTTCCTCACATTATCCCTTAATCGGCCTTCCTCTAATCTCATGCTGTGTCCTCTTGTCCTGCTATTTTTCTTATATTGAAACATGTTAGACTCTTTCACCTTCTTAATGCCCTTAAGGTGTTTGAATGTTTCACTCATATCACCTCTCTCCCTCCTTTGCTCAAGGGTATATATATTGAGCTCCTTTAATCTGTCCTCATATGTTTTCTGATGCAGTCAATGCACCAGTTTGGTTGCCCTTCTCTGGACTGCCTCAATTTGGTTAATGTCCTTGTGAAGGTGTGACCTCCAATACTGCACACAGTACTCCAGATGGGGCCTAACCAGAGTCTTGTAAAGAGGGATTATTACCTCCCTCTTCCAACTTGTGATACTCCTACTAATACACCCTAATATCCCCCCTAGCCTTACCTACTGCTTTAGTGGTCTGCTTGGATGATTTCAGGTCATCGGTGATGATGATGCCCAAGTCTCTTTCTTCCCTTGTGACTGCCAGCAACTCCCCTCCCAGCCTATAGGTGGCTTCAGGGTTTCTCTTGTCTATGTGCATGATCTTGCACTTCTTTGCATTAAACCCCAGTGCCACTCTTCTGACCATTTTGCTAGTTCATTCAGACCTCTTCTCATTCTGCCCACCCCATCTGGATCATCAGCTTTGTTGCAGACTTGGTGTCATCTGCAAACAGACAAACCTTACCCTCTAGTCCATCTGCAATGTCACTGATTAAGATATTGAAGAGGACTGGCCCCAGGACTGATCTCTGAGGTACCCCACTTGTGACTTGCATCTCTTCTGACTGCATACCATTTACCACCCCTCTCTGTTTGCTGCCCACCAACCAGTTTGCCACCCAGTTGACCAACTTCTGACCCATCCTGAGCCTACCCAGCTTATTAATCGATCTTCTGTGTGGAACAGTATCGAAAGCTTTGCTGAAGTTAAGGTAGGTGACATCAACTGCTCCCCCTTGGTCCACCACTCTGGTTACCCAGTCAAAGAAATCTATGAGATTAGTTGGACAGGCCCTTCCTTTTGTAAACCCATGCTGTCTTGGATCCTGTGCTCCTATGGATTCCAGGTGTTGCACTATCCTTTCCTTAAGGAGTGCCTCCATAATCTTGCCCACTACTGAGGTAAGATTGACTGGTCTATAGTTCCCTGCCTTCTCTCTGCTACCACTCTTGTGGAACGGGATCACATGACCCTTCTCCAGTCTCCTGGGACCTTTCCTGTGCTCAGAGACTCACTAAACAGTTCTTATAATGGCTTTACTAGTTCCACCCTTAGCTCCTTTAGTATCCTGGGATGTATGCCATGCTGTCCCATTGTCTTGTCCACCCTGAGCTTAGCGAGCTCTTGTAGGACCCTTTCTGTGAAAGGACTAGTGCTCAACCTCCTCCCCCCCGTCCATGGTGCTGAGCTGTGGGCCCTGCCCTACCTTCTCTTCAGTAAATACTGGGCATAAGTATCTAGTTAGGATAGTTGCTTTTACATGGTCCTCCTCATCACACGCCCCCTTATCTCCTTTGATCTTAGCAATACCCCCTCTGGACTTTCTCCTTTCACTAATGTATTTATAGAAAGTCTTGCCACCTTCTTTTAGTGTTCGTGCTAGTTTGGTATGCCTCCATATCTTCATCCCACTGTGTTCCCTTATATTTTCTGAAGGCCAACCTTTTGGCTCTGACCTTTTCTGCTACTGTTTTTGAGAACCAAAGTGGTTTCCTTCTTCTTTTGCACTTCCTTTTCTCTCTAACACAATGGGATGTTGCTTCAAGTATTACATCCTTTATGCTTGCCCACTTTGCCTGTACCCCCTCACCTGTATTTCTTTTTGCCAGGGCTAGCTTAACTCTGTTGGCCATCTTATCAAAGTCAACTCCTCTGAAGTCCCATATTTTTGCCTTGGAATGGGATGATTTAGTTGTAGTGGCCAAATTGAACCATGTCATGTAATGGTCATTGGCCCCCAGGTGATCTTCTACCTGGAGATCTGTGATCCTTTCCCTGTTAGTCAGCACTAGATATAGGATAGCCCTGTCTCTTGTGGGTTGTTGTACCAGTTTTTGAGGCCCTCCCCCTGCAGGGAATCCACCATATGTCTAGTTCTGGCAGATGTTCCTGCTGGTATTGACCAATCTGTATCTGGCATATCGAAGTCTCCCATTATCAGAACCTCCCCTTTAGCTGTCATGTTTTGTATATCTTCTAACAGTAATGTGTCTATGTCCTTCCCCTCATATGGGGACCTGTAGACAACCCCAGGTCTTATTGCTGTCCCATTTCCTGTTCCAGGATGACCCACAGTTTTTATGGCTTCTTATGTGTATTCTGAATTTCTGTAGCTTTGATATTTTCATTGACATACAGGGCCATTCCACCTCCCCCCTTTTTGCACCTTGGTCTCTTCAGAAAAGTACATAGCCAGGTACTGAAGTCTCCCAAGTGTGGTTACTGGTAAACCACATCTTGCTAATTGCTACTATGTCCAGTTTAGTCTCTGTCATTATTGCCTGCAGCTCTGGGATCTTGTTTCCCAGACTGCAAGCATTTGTGCACATGATTTTCCATTGGCCAGATTTTGGTGTGTTAGTTGTTGGGTGAGGTCTGGCATTTACCCTGTGCATCGTATGGGGAGCTGGACCTTTTTCCTTACCTGGTGATGCAAATAAACTGCAAACATGCTGAACTCCTGCTTGGCCACTAGCTGAGGTGGGAGGGGTGTTCTTCCCATTTGACATGTGGGGTACTGCACCCCTCTCCCCATTTACTAGATTAAATATTCTGCAAAGACATCAAACTTCTGCCCCAATGCACTGACTCCTTCCTTAGTCAGATGCAGTCCATCAAATTTAAAGAACTTTTGCTCCTAAAACTGCTGCCAGTTCTCTATAAATTTGTTCCTTTTTCCTGGCACCAGCCCTTAAGCCACATGCTTAGTTCCCCTATCTCCCCTTCTATGACCTTCCGTCCATCTGCCCCCCTCTCCTAGACTGGCAGGATCTCAGAGAAGGAGATGCTGAACAAAATGGATGATAGTTTGTCACCCAGCCTGGTCAGGTGTTCATTGGTCTCCACAACTGACCGGCTGGTGAGATCATCAGTCTCTATGTGTACCAGGATGTCAATGTTTTCTCCTGCTTCCTGAACAATTTTAGCAATGCAGTCAGTGTCTCTCCATGCTGATGTACCTGGGAGACATCTGACCATTACCCCTGGCTGGAGATAAGTATCAACTACCCTAATCATGGAGTCTCCTATGATCAGAAGTTTTTTGGATTTCCTTTTTGCATTTTTTGTTTTGGTTCCTGTTTTGGGTGAGTTTTGTTGTGCTAGCTCCTGTGCTGCAGTGTCCTGCTCTGCAGTGTCCTCTGCCCCTTTGTTTGATTTCGGAGATAGAGGCAGATACTAGTGAAGCCTGTTGTCTCTGTTGTTTTATATTTAATACTGTTTGGATATGTTTTAAATTGCTGAACTGATATGTTTTTAATACTGTGTGTGTTGTGTTTTGTGGTATTGATATATGTAAAGCGCTTTGATAATTTTGAATTGTGCTATTCAAAAAATAAATGATTGAAACTCCCATTTCAGTGTCAATTTGAAAGTCAACACCCATAGGGCTTGTGAGTGTGAAAGGGAAAAAAACACTCAAGAGGAAATAAACGTGACTATATACTGTATAACATAATATGTTTGCGCCCGCTAATATTAGCGCGCTAACAGCTGGCCGAACTTGTTCGTGGCTGAAAATGTTTGCGGATGGTCCCAGCACCTCCAGCAGAGGGAATGAGGTTAGATGAGACAAAAACAGTGCCCTTCTTGATCTGGTCTTTTTAAATCCTCTCAAGAGCCCCTCTGATTGCTCTACATACTCCAGTTATTGGAACCATATCAGCTGTGTCAATACGTGTGCCACTAGATAGGTACAGACAACCATGCTCCAGTTCTACATAAAGAGAAGTGAAGTGCATACATCTGGGGTACAATGAGCCACAGGGTTATGAGTACAGAAGGACTGTGGTGGGTCATCTATTGCCTTGATTTTCCAAAAACCTGATATTAAGTAGCGATCATAGCCTAAGCTGCATAATCTATTGTAACAGCACACAGCTGTACCACTTGTCAGGAGTCCACATAAATTAACAGGTCCACCACTCTCACTCTTAACCTTTGGACTATAAATCCAAGGTACATTGTGGACTATGCCACAGACCTTTGCATGGCTGCAAACATTATTTTTCCCCCCACTGATATATCAAATAGATCTTATGCACTTGGGAAACAAGAGGAAAGGGGGACTGCTAAAGAATATAAAGTATCTCAACAGGCTCCTGGGGCAGTTCTGAGCGCCGGCTCATCTCCTCCTCCACCACCCCATAACAGGCTTCTTTTTCTCAGTTTTTGTTTATTTCCCTATCACATCCAAAGTTTTATGGGTTGGGAAAAGGGAATTACCAGCAAGATACAAGAATCTGTCTTCAGGAAATATTAGCGATCCTTTTATATTAGCGCATTTTTCAGAAACGCGAAGATAGCAAATATAAAAGGAAAGCGAATATTTCCTGCAATACTGTATATATATATATATATATATATATATATATATATATTACACACACACTATATATATATATATATATATATATATCTATATATATATACATGCAAAAATATAATGAATGATCAGAAAATACTTTTTTGAACATAGAATTTTATTGAACTTTTTAATTGAAATGAATGGGAAAAAGTCAGATTTCAAGCAAGGCAGCCAGGTAGGAAAGAGTCAGTGCTGTTGTTGTCTGGCTGCCCAACATGGGATGATGGGAAGGGGTTGAAGGTAATGAGTGGGTGGGACGATGTGGAGGTTTTAAGACTGAAGAGTGCAAATAAGGTCCACTCCTTTCTAACAATAAGTCAGATTATTTTCAACCTTGTATTTGTTGTGAGATTATTAAGGCAGGGTCGTGCTAGCCAGCCTGTTTTTCTGCTGTTGTCTCTTACTAGCATTTCTACAGCTGGCACCAGATGCTGTTTGATCCAACTACCAGAGTGAGACAAACAAAAACCAGTAAAGCAAAAAAAAAAAAAAAAACAGCAGAAGAGAAATGAACCCAAGCTTCTGTGCCTTGATTAAGTGCAGGGATCTGGGTTGCATTATTAGCAGACAGTGCATCTTATTTTGGAAGGGTATTTGGAAGAAAGCCCCAAACCAAGCTGCTGCTGATAATGCACCCCCCCACAAACACACATACACACACACACACACACACACACACACACACACACATATCACAAAGGCATTCACAGCAGTTGTTTTATGATCAGTATACTTGTTGGAGGAGTTACTTCAAAGAAACAGAACTTGATTCTATGTTTTTCCCCTTTCTGCTTATTCAGTGACATTTGAAATGAATGGGAAAAGAGTCACATTTCAAGCAAGGCAGTCAGGCACAGTGGGTGGAAACTTAAGAAATATATGCAGGCCTTTATACATTTCAAGCAAGGCAATCAGGCACAGCGGGCGGAACAGTGGGTGGAAACCTAGGAAATATATGCAAACCTTCACTCATCCTAAAAGGTCTTCTGGCAAGGCAGTCAGACACAATGGGCAGCACAGTGGGTGGAAACTTAGGAAATATATGCAGACCTTTACTCATCCTAAAAGGTCTGCAGGACTATGCCCACTGCAGCCATAAAAAATGCATAGTTCCCCCATCACCCAATCCTCTTAATGTGAAGTAATAAATTCCTTGGTGACCAGCAGTACCCTCACATCCACTGGTCCCCTGCTAGCATAAAGAAAATATACTGAGGTGTCAAGTGGTACCCTGCAAACTCCATGATTCCTGCTGGCATATATAAAATATTCCCTGATGTCTACTGGTAGCCCTCAAACTCCATGATCCCAGTTGGCAGATACAAAAAATGTCCTGGTGTCTGGTAGTACCCCTCAAACTCCAAGATCCCATTTGACACATAGAAAATAGTCCCTGGTGTCCAGTTGTCACTCCCTCCTCCCAGTAGCTTCCTGTTCCCCATTGCCAATCCTTCTCCTCCAGCAGCCCGAAAAGGTGCTAGCATATACTCTCCTCTCAACTCCTTAGCAGACTGCTGTCTGCTGCATACAAGTCTTGTATCACCCTACGGTATACAGCTCTACAGTATATTAATAGTGATGGTAGAAAAACAAACTTAAGAACACATAAACTGTACTACGCATGTGGGAGGGCTTAGTTTTATTTTTCAACAAATGTTTTAGTCATAACTTCATCAGCCTTTATGCACCAAACTTTAGTGATGTCTTACAGAACCTCCCAGTCACATTAGCAGTGATGGGTAACTCCAAATCAAAACATCCACTCAAAATGCAGTAGGTGTTTGGCAACTACGGTTGTGAGAAGGTTCATGTACCTCAGTCTCTGGTTAGAACCCCTCCTTAACATCTCTTCATGTCCAAGCTTCACACTACATTTGGTAGTCTCTTTTCAAAATTGATAATGCACCCCCCATGCTGCAAGAAAGGAACTAGTAACAGGGGCAAACAGCATATGAACTGAGCAGCAGTAGTGCTCCTGCCTGCAGATCAGGTGACCCAGGTTTGTGCCCCAGGCTTCAGATACTTGGTGCTGACAACAGTAATAGAAGGGATGCATCCATCTCAGGATCTCCCTGTTTCTTGGAGGAAGATACATTTTTTCCCATAATGGCTGCCCCCTAGTGGTGTTAGGGGGATGGGAGCCATGGGATTCCGTGGCTTATGATTAACCAAGGCAAAATCAATCTGCATATCTCATTTAAATATCAGGATGCATTGTTTTACATTGTAAGAGATATAGATGGCTGCAAAAGAAGAATTATTTCAGATTATGAATTGAAATATGTTTTTGACAAGGCAGTTAATTATTTCAGCACCCAGAATGTTTAACATTTAAGCTCATCAAATTTTGAAGAGTTTCATATTTTACTGCTATAAATAGCACTTGGGCTTATATTCTTATACAAGGTAGGAGAGCAGTGATTCCATTTCAGTGATCACCCCCAAAAAAGTAAATATTAGATAAGCTACTAATTCTAAGATGCATGGAAGGAAAATAAAAATTATGAGAAAATGCTGAGTTTGTTAAAAGAATACAAATATTTATAGTTACAAGCTTTGGTTAGGCAACCAAATGACTGAGGGTTGAATTTTGTGCATGGCCCTTGTTAAAAAATGGGTTGCTCTATGAATTATACATTATTATAAAATCAGGGTAATGCTGGCCATCAAAAAACATTGTTGGACTGTGTCCATGAAAGTAAACTGCAGGAATTTCATGAATTTTATGAAACTTTATTTCTTTCTTTATTTTTGTTTACCAAGGTAAGTGTATTGGAATCCAAAGATCCCATTTTGGGGATGACCATGGCTTCAGCCAAGTGAAGCACATTTGAAATGCACATGTATTAGCACATTTCATAATACAGTATATAAAACACACAACAAAATGTAGTCAGAGCAGTTGCATATGTTCTTACACTTCACAGTATGTCCTAAACTTTCATGAACAACAGAGCGCGCCATTCAATGCCCATGCATACTTCATAAACATTAATGAACAATTTGATTTACTTTTGATTTACATTTATGAAATTAGTTCATGAACTGTTAATGGATCATTCATGAACTTTGTTCAACAGCTCATGATCATTTCGATTAGGTATACAGCTGTATTAGTTATACATGTATGTGTTACTGTCATTTGCTTTTCCACATTTTCTCAGTGCCTACATCATTGTTGCTTAGGTGGGTGAGTTAAATTATTTTTTAAGGCAGTGCATGCTAGTGCGGTCTAATTGTTAGAGCAGTAGCTTGAGACTAGACTTGCAAGTGGGTGTTATTAGTTATTACAGTAACAACCTTCAAGCTTATACTTGGCAGATATTTTAAAGGAGAAGGAGTGTGGCACACTATTTCCATCAAGTAAGTGCAAAGAACTCAGTAGAAACATAGAAACAGAGAATTTGTCAGCAGATAAGGACCACTTGGACCACACAGTCTGCACCTTTTTTCCCCTGCCTATACTTTCACTGCAGATCCTACCGGATCTCAGCTACCTCCACCTAAGCCACCCAATCTCTGGTTTCCCAGCTCAGATTCCTTTGTGGCTAACCCACACATGCTTAAAGCCCACCACTGTTCCTCCCCCAGAACCTTTACTGGAAGACCACTCTAGGTATTCCCCACTCTTTCAGTGAAGAAGTACTTCCTCTCATCCCTCCTACATTTTCCCACTTCTAGCTTCATTGCATGTCCCCCTGTTCATGTGTACCTTCTCTTCTGATAAATACTCCACACCTGTACCTTGTTCAACCCCATGAGGTATTTATAGGTCTCTATCATATCACCTGTCCATCCCTCCTCTTTTCCAGAGTGTACATATTGGGATCCCTTAGTCTCTCCTGATAGGGCTTCTGATGCAGCCCTTGCACCACTTTAGTTACCCTCCTCTATACAGTGTTCTCTGTATGTCTTTACTGAGATGTGGTCTCCAGAACTGAACTCTGTTCTCCAGGAGGGTCTCACCAATAACCTATACAGTGGCAACACTGTCTCCCGCCTTCTGCTGGTGATACCTCTCTTTGTGCACCCCAGTATCCCACTTGCCCTACTTACTGCCTTGTTGCACAGCCATGCCACCTTTAGGTAATCAGTTACGATTAGTCCCAGGTCTCTTTACTGTTTGATGACAAGAAATATCTTCCCTCCCATATTATACTCTGCTTCTGGGTTTGTGTGCCATAGGTGCATGATTTTACACTTTTTCACATTGAACCCAAGGTGCCATACCCTTGGCCATTTCTTTAATTTTTCCAGGTCTCTGCACATTCTCTCTACCCCCCTCTGGGGTGTCCACCCTATTGCAGATTCTGGAGTCATCTGCAAAGAGGCATACCTTCTCTTCCAACTGTTCTGTAAAGTCATTTATAAAGTCATTAAAGAAGACTGGACTCAGTACTTAGCCCTGAGATACCCCACTGGTCACTTTCCCCTCCCTAGGGTGAATTTCATATATCATCACCCTCTGTCACCTACCCATCAGCAGATTCTGTACCCAATTTACCATCTAAAGACCCACCCCCAAACTGCCCAGTTTCCTAATGATCCTTCTATGTGGTATGGTGTGAACGGTCTTGCTAAAGTCTAAATAGGCCACAGCCACTGCCCCCTACCCTGATCTATTTCCCTGGTCACCAGTGGAAGAAATCTATCAGGTTTGTCTGACATGAACCCCGTCCCATTAATCCATGCTGTCTTGGGTTTTGTAACCTGCTAGATTTAAGATACTCCACAGTCCTTTCCATCAAAAAGGGCTCCATTAGCTTCCCTACTTGTACAACTGATGCCAGATTGACCAGCCTATAGTAGCCAGCCTCCTCCCTGTTACCACTTTGATGAAGCAGGACTACATCTGTCCTACTCCAGTTCTCTGCAACCACTCCTTTTTCCAGGGAGTTATGGAATAATGCTATAGTAGGTGCAGCCAGTACCTATCTGAGTTCTCTCAACACCCTTTAGTGTACCCCATGGCCCCATTGCTTTGTTCACTTTTAGATTTGCAAGTCCTTTCAGTACTCTGTCCTCAGTAAATGGAATTGTGTCTACCTCCCTCCTCCAATGTTTCTGCTGCCTTTATGTGGTCCATCCCCTTCCCCTTTCGCTGTTAAGATGAAACCAAAATATTATATATGTTCAGAATATCTATTTTTTCCTCATCTTCCTCTGTAATGCCTCCCACCGGCCCTTTTCAATCTCACAACCCCTATTCTTGTCTTCCTTGTCTCATTTATTTGCCTAAAAAGTTATTGTCGCCTTTAGTTACACTTCTGGCAATCCTTTCCTCAGTTTGCCCCTTTGCACTCTTCACCACTTTCTCTGCTTCCCTATGCCTTTCCTGGTACACATCCCTATCCTCTTCCCTTTGTGTCTCTGTGTACATTCTATGCTAGTCTATTAGCCTTAACCTTTTCAGCCACTTCACTCGAGAACCCATAGCAGTCTCTTTTTTTCTTTTTCTTTCTGCTCACTTCTTTTGTACAGATGTTTGTTGCCTTCACTTTTCCATCCCTTAATTTGGCCCACTGCTCCTCCTTCTGACCCAGGCTATTCCCCACTGTTATGTTGTCTCTTGAGGCATTCACTAATTTTTTAAATATCTGCCCTCCTGAAGTCTAGGACCCTCATCCTTGTGTGGTTTGCTTCTGCTACTATCCCTTTGTTGAACCACACTGTATGGTGATCATTGGCCCCAGGTGGCCTCCATCCTTGATGCCTGCAATACTATCCCTGTTAGTGAGCACCCGGTCCAGTATAGCCCCACCATGAGTTGACTCCCTGACTAGTTGCCTGAGAAATATCCCCTGAAGGGAGTCTAGGATGTCCCTGCTTCTAGCCAAGGCTATGGTTGGGGGAATCTAATCTACATCTGGTAGCTTGAGGTCCCCCACCAGCTGCACCTCCCCTTTTTCTGCCATTGTGCTGATAGCTTCCCCATTGCCTTATCCAGTTCTTCCCTCTGTGTTGGAAGTTTGTAGATCACCCCAGTGCAAATAGTGACTCTGGCTCCTGTCTTCAGGGTGACCCATAGTACTTCCAACACCTCCTTTCACACCAGTTTCCCTGTGTTTTCATCCCTTTGATGCCGTCCCTTACATGAAATACCACCCCTCCTCCATTTCTTCCCACGCTATCCTTCCTGAACTAAGTATAGCCTGGTATGGCCATGTCCCTCTCATGGTTACCTGTGCAACACCTCTTAGTAATGGCCACAATATCCAGATCAGCTTCTGTCATGATAACCCCCAGGTCTAGAATTTTATTTCTAAGACTCCTTTTGTTGGCACATGTGGTTTTCCACACCTTTTTTGACATTTTGCCTCCAGCCCCCTCTTCTTTTCCTTTTGCCCTAATTCCCTTTCCCCTCTCTTTTTACACTTTTATTCCCATCTCCTTTGTCTACTACCACTTGTGCTATTTTCTTTGTTCTGTTCCCTGGGGGATTCTCCTCCCTTCTTTCCATTTTGGTCTGTGGTGGGGGGGGGGGCATGTAATGCCTCCAGTTTTCATCCTCCTCCTCCCTCCTCAGCTATTTTAAATGTTCATTAGCATTTAAACTGTCCACTGAGGACTGTGGTTCCCTTCTCAGATGGATGCAGGCTACCCTCCAGGTTGGTCCCAGTCCTTAATGTAGCCAAAGCTATCTTCTCTACACCACTGTTTCAACCACAAGTTGGAGCTCCTGGTGTAGAGAATTCTAACCCTCCACTCTGTTGTAGACAGGCAGCACCTCAGTGAAAATCAGTGCGCATGCCACCTGCTTAGCACCCCCTTCCCCATTTCCCTGAAATCTCCCTGCACAATCCCATCCCTGTCCCTAGCCAGATCATTAGTGCCCAGGTGAACAATGACATTCAGCTCCTCCTCCTGTCCTGCTGCCCCCTAACAATCTTTAGGATCCGATGTTCATCCTTCCAAACTGAGGTACCAGGTAGGCACCTCACCTACCTCTTTCCCTCCCTTCCTGATCCTAAATCAACCACCTAATAATCGAGTCCCCAACCAGCAGTTGATTTCTCCTCTAGTGTGGTCTACTTCCTCCCTCCCTCTTTGGGATCCTCCCATAAGGAGGACCCCCAATGTCCTCCCTTGCCACTACTATGGGTGCCTCCACCAAGCAAGTACAGCCTACCAGAGAGGAAAATGAATTTTGTAGTGGCACAGCCTAAAGAATGTGCTCCTTATCCACCACCTCCATTGTCCCAGAGTCCATCACAGTTCAGCCAGCCTTCCTTCCTTCTTCTAGGCATCCTCTGGTGAAATGGTGGCAGACTCAGTGGCTCCTGGGTGGGGGAAGAGATCCCCCTGGATCTCAAACAGCTCAGCCCACAGTGCAGTGACCTCTTTCCTCAACCCAGAGAAGTGCATGCAGATAGGGCAGCACCTCAGTCTCCAGAAGGTCTCTCTGAAAACTGCAGCTCCACAACCCCTACACTGCACAACTCCCAAAATTCCCATTGCTTTACCCTCTAGTTCTACTTAAATTTACATTGTAACCTTACACTAGATAGGGCATTTTCTAGCTTTCCCCTTTTACTTTACTCCTTCTCTTTATAACCTTACTCTAGATAGGGTGTTTTTAGTTTTCCAATTTTTGTTTCACTTTACCCCTTACTTGTTCCTGTATCCCATGCCTTCTACCTCTCTACCTGCCTATTGCTTAGCCTTCACCTTTGTGCCTTTTCTTAACCATTTATGTGCCTCTACACTAGATAGGCTGTTTCCCTTTTTTCACACAACAGGTACTTCCCATATGTAATGACTGTTACCTCCCTGCCATTACCTCTGTACCCTCCTCCTTTACTACTACTCAGGCAGTAGCAAGCAAACAGGTACTGTACTTTACCTACTTGACTGACAGTGTTTTCTGCATGCCTGCTGTTGCCTGTGGATGCCTAAGACACCAATCCTGTTCCACTCCTGCTCTGTTGCACTCAAGTGATGAGACATGAGCATGATGGGATACTCTGGGAGAGAGTCAGTTTATCTGTCTATTTATGTAATGACCAAATTATCTTTTCACAGTGTTAGGAAGGATGCAACACATGATAATAAACATATAGAAATGACAAATTGGAGTAACTGGCATTGTATTGCATTGTGTTCCTGCAGCATTCTACACCACATCACTCGCAGGAACTGTGATTCGAGCATTGCATCCTGGCTAACACAACTGTGCCTTCCTAAAGTTGCAAGTATGTCGATATGAATGTACTTTATGTGCAGTACACAGTCGCGATTGTTGAAAAATGTCCCATTGCTTTGAAATGTTGCAGAAAATTAGATATACTTGCTGAAGCAAATCAGTTTTTTCAACTGAAGTTTCATCTAATAAGCATGATGTACTGCAGATTAAGACATACTGCAACAAGAAGCTACTTTTTTATGACCACCACACTACTGTATGAACATGCAGTTTATATGTAATTTATTTATTGGAGTTTGGTGAAATGGTATGCCCGCTGAGACTAGGTCCCTTTTTCAGGGGTGAGCCAAGATTAATTACATAAAGCCTAAGCAGAGTATACACAGACAATTGCAGTGAACTTGAATCAAAAATAAAACTGTACCAATACCAAAGCAGATTATATGTTTTTTTTTGTAAACTTTATTTAAAACTTCAGCATAACAACATATCTCATAACAGAAATGCTTAGAATATATCAGACAGCGTAGGCATGTATAACATACTCTTGAAGATTGGAGAGGTAAAAAGAAAATTCAATCTGACCTCTACAGTTTACAAATTCCCTCCCCAACCTTGGAATCTTCAGATATAGTCGTTTTACTGTACATGTTATTGAAGAAAAAGATGAAGAGAAGGCAGTGTGGGGTATATATTTCAGCTGAGTCAAAATGTTCCTGGAATGTAAACTTTCAGAGGCTCCCAATAAGGCACCAAACTCAGAGGGTAGATAATTAGGGGTTAGCCAACGCCTCCTCTAATGGACCCCAGAGTTTCTGGTATTTATCCCATGACTCTGGGCTTTGTATTGCATGTGCTCTTGCTTCATACACTGTAATAACAGTTTTGCCCATTGGGCTACCATGGGTACTGACTCCAGCCACCAATGATGGGCTAGTGTCTGCTTGCCCACAACCATGGCCAGTTGCACAAGGGGTGGCTCAACTCCTCTCCTCCTATACTCTCCAAGCAGACCCAACAGTACTTCCACAGCACCCACCTCTGGTGTGTCAGTAAGCACCCTTTGCATCAGGGAAATAATATCTCATCAAAACAGGGACCTCTTCAGGCAGGCCTAGATCATATGAATGAATGTTCCTTTGTGGGTTTTACATTTTGGGCAGCTATTTGGATTAGTAGGGTTTATTCTGCTGGCCAGCGCTGAGGTAAAGTATGTTCTATGAAAAATGTTATAGTGTATGGCCTTCAACTGATTACTAACTGAGCATATCATCCCTCTCTTGAGTACCATTCCCCAGTCTCTTCCCATCAATGTACCCAGGCCTTGGTCCCGCTGTGACCATCCAGCAGGTCTGGGAGTCCCCCCAGGAGGGTCTGATAACATATAGTCAATGGTCTAGAGGTTCATGCGGAAACACTTTCCTGTAGAGTTTCCTCCAGGGGTGATCTCCTCAGAATTGGGGGGGGGCTCATCCCCCCACTCCAAAATCCAGGCCTGCACCAGCAAATAGGCAAAGAACTGGGAGGGATGGAGATCAAATTGTCTAGAAAGCTGCTGAAAGGAGAGTAGCATTCCCCAATCAAAGAGGTGGGACACCAGAGACAGGCCCAACCTCTTCCAGGCAGGTAGTACTTTTTGAGTAGGAACTGGAACCTGACCCCCCTCCCAAAGGGCATATTGTATGAAGGCATCGGGGATAGTGTAGTCAGGTAGCTGAGGTCTCTGTGAGCTGCCAACCATGCTCGTACTGAAGATCTGGTGAACGGATTGGAGATGTACTTAACTATCTTTCATTGAAGGGCAATAGTAAATAAGGAATTATTTAATGGGGCACCTAATGTCTTCTCTTCTAACTCCACCCAACCCCTTCCATTGGTATTATCTGGAAAAAGATCTGTCAGAATGGCCATCCGTACTGCCAAATAACATAGGCAGACATTTGGCAGTCTGAGGCCTCCCTTGGTGGTTGACTGCCGTAGACTCTCTTGCCTAATTCTCGGTCCCCTACCCTTCTGCAACAGTGTGATTATGGAGCCCAGATTACATGTTAACATCAAACTATTAGTCGAGTGGAGACAAAGAGCAGTACAATAAACATACAGATGATATAGTGTGACAGTACAATAAGCACAGCATACATGCTGTCATTTAATTGCTATCAGTACAGAGATACAGATATTGCCACTTGTAATTAGTGCACATGCCAGAGCTGACATACAGGACAGTATAAAGTACATCAAGTAGGGTAGAAGTACTTGAGGCATAAGATGACCAACAGTTACAGATACAGCAGCTGCATTCAATGTTGTAAGCCTTAAGACTACTCATAAAAAGAGATTACTTCCACTGCTTTGGATCTCCATGGGGCGACTGTTCCACAGACGGGGGCAGTATAGGCAATGAACTGCCGACCAGGCCAGAATTGATCTTGGAGATGTAGTAAAGTGGAGGCAGAGAAGTAAAGGAGTTTATGTTGAGGTTTTATCTCCAAGATGCCCCATAGGGTAGGAGGAGGACAACCTCTAATTGTCATTGGGATATCCTTAATTGGAATGATACTCAACATACAGTGTTGTGAGTGCTCAATTGGCAATGTTTTATTTACATATTTAAACCCATACACCATGTTACATTGAATTCTGGACATTCCATCATATATTTATATTATTTACATCATCTCATATTTGAACAATCCTCCCCTTTCCAGTCAACTATCCTTTGATATTTTTGCCTTGTGTTGTCGGGCTTGGGTATGTTTTCCAATGCCCTTCTGCCTTCTGATGTCTGTTCTTGTCTCTTGTTCTTGCCCATCTCTGCTCCTCCCTGAGGGAATACTTTTCAGAGCTGCCTGACCTGGCTGAGTGTTGACCTAGTCCGACCCAGATGCTAGTAACCCCCCCATCCCTTGCACTTCCCCTTCTAACGCCTTATTTCCTACACCTTCAAGCTGCCACCTTCCACCTCTGTTGTTCTCTGCTGGCAACCCTGGTTTTGTCCCTTTTCACTTGCTGCCCACTGCCAGCAACCCAAGACTCTTCCCAGCCTCCAGGATTTCCTTTTCCCTCTTTCAGCAACCCTGCCTATAACCTTCGGTCTGACCCATCCTTCTCCCTATGGCCTACAAGTATAGGGTGGGTGGGTGGGGTTCTCGAATGCAGCAAAAAGTGGCTGGAGCTCTGTATGCAGCCCCTTATGTACCCCCTTTTGCCCCTTCTCCATTACCCCCCTGGCCAATCAAGATGCATCCATTGGCATGAGTTATGTCTGACTCGTACTTCCTTCATTTAGCCCTGCCCCCTCTCCCTCTACCTTCTTTCCCTCCACCTTTCCTTACCCCCTCTCTCTCTCTTTCTCCCCATCTCTGCATTCCAAGTATCAGGATACCCCTGACAATCTAGGTTGCCCTTCAATGTGCAACCCACTTTAGCCTGTGGACCAGACAGAGTATTGTGTAACTCAAAGCTCCAAATAAGCAGAGCACACACAAAGAATAAATCCCCAAAGCAGATATAGTTCAAAAAGATTTTAACTTTCTCACTCAGCTTCTGTATTACAGCATACGTGCAGGTGTTTCCAACAGGCTTCCTGGTTAAGGCAAATCCCCAAGCGCCTCAACTCCAATGAGTCTTCAAGAAATCCCCTTGAAGACTCGTTTGAGTCAAGGTGCTTGGGGATTTGCCTTAACTAAGAAGTCTGTTGGAAATACCTGCATGTATGCTGTAATACAAAAGCTGAGTAAGAAAGCCAAAATGTTTTTGCAACTATATCTACTTCGGGGATTTATTCCTTGTGTGTGCTCTGCTTAATTGGAACTTTGCTTTATGTGTGGGGGTGAGCTGCCACCTTTGCAGTGCTGCATCAGATGAAATTGCTGTCTTGCAGTGTATTCTCTGGACCCCATTGTGTAACTCAATCTGCATTCAAGAGAAGGCTAGCTTTGGCAGCTGAAGACAAGTAAGTATTCTATATACTGCATGTATGTCTGCTATAAGATTATCCCCTATTTTGTAGGGGTTTCTATACACACAATTTTCTTGTTCTAGGATAGTTCAAAGGTCACTAAAAGTTGTTGTGAAGGTCACAAAAACTTCTTGTAGTTTTGTGGTGACATTACTACTGTACCACAACAACTTTTCTCTTTGAAGTTTGTCCCAGCAGTCTTACCTCATGATGCTCTCCTGCTATCCTCACCCAAAACACAAATCTGCAATTTATATTTTACATTTTAGATTTTAAAAATAATTTGTTTCCTTGTTTTTACTAAGAACAGAAGTAGTGCACCCTATTCTGTTGTATTTACTCATGTACTATAAGACCCATACACTATACTATAGAAAATAATATATAGGCAACCAAAACTCTACTTGGCATGTGTTTCCATCTTGGGATTGAGATGAATTCAGGGACCATTCGAGATTCACTCTTGAGGTCCTTGAGATAGCCTCTAATATACTCAAAGGAAACACAGCTTTGCTATGTATGGTTGCCTATACATGACTCTATATATGTATATAGTGTAAGTATGTAGGTACTGTATGCATGTATGTGCAGGTATGTATGTACTATATGTATGTGTGTATGTATGTAGGTATGTATCTATGTATGTATGGATGTACAGTATGCAGGCACAGTGGAGTCCACCTGGATGCAAGGCAGTGTTTCAGGTTAATCATGTCAAAAGGGAATAAATACTATTGAAACTGCCTTGTTTCCTGCAGTAACTCCATTGCAGAATGCATGCTGGAGTGCTCCAGTGTTTGTATGTACAGTATGTTTGGTTGCAAATCCCCCCCAAAAAAACAAACATTTGAAATGTTTGGGCACAACAAAATTATTGGGCCATTTTGTGCTCAGTTTCAAACCAAGTCCAGAACCAATTCAACCATCCCGCCTTTCAACTTTTCTGTTTTATTCTAATGTGGTTCAAGTGGACTGTGGGAATAGACTGCACATGTTCCATGTGTTCACAATAGTTTTTTTTTATGATAGTCTTAAAAGAGATTGGCATTAAACATCAATATGTCATGTCCTTCTAGAAGGAAATGTTTTCTACATAGTGGAATGCCAACATTAGCACTTGGTTTTCTAATAGCATCAAGTGATATACAGCTGCACAAAATCCTAGTATATGTGACACTTTCTTATAGCTAACTTTTCAAATCTGCCATCTCACTTATTGCAATGCAGTTAAAAGGGTAAATAACAGTAAGCTCCTTGGTGTTTGCATGAAGTCTGGATATCATCAACTATAACTTGGATTTACCCCACAAATTACATTTTCTTCAAGGATTGTAGACCTTTCAGAAAGATTAATAGATACTTTTGTACTTCATCTTATGTAAGCCATAAAGTTTATTGTAACCTCACAGACAGATCTTGGACTTTTGCTTTTGCTTTTGCCTGGAATACTAATTCAAAAGTTAACATTAATCAAATTGAAACTGTGTGAAATTCTGGTTGCATTTTTTAACAGGGCAGAGAGGCCTGTTATAATGATGTGCCTCAAGACTGGTTTAACACTTTTATTTGATGAAATAGATTGGTACTCTCAGCTGTGCTTTATTAAGATGGCATATTTAATGATTGTTGAGATGATCTCATATATGGGTAACTTTGCCAGAAACTACAGAGTTCTTAGCAACAATCAAGATACTGTATATGCAGAGCTACTAAAAAAGTAATACAAATGGCTATAGATTTCCCGGTGTCATCACTATATACAACCAAAACAAAATCCAATGTTCTTGACCCTGAGTTTTGCATCACAGACTTAAGTTGGAATAAAACTTGTTATGTCAAATGTTATTCACTGATGAAGACAAACATGCTGTTAAAACGAAACACATAAGAATCACATTTAAAAACAGGACTGTAAAAACCTCACAGTGTTCAACCTTGTGAACATTAGACATGGAACGAGGCAAAATATACCAGGCATCCATAAACTTCAGTTGCCAACTGGAGACTACAGTTTCTAGATTGTTTATGAAGAATTTGGTGAGCAGTGGTCCCAGCGGTGATCCCTGAGGGATGCTGCGAAGTACTCCTCTCCCTTAGTTAAGTGCTCATACAGCAACATTCTCTGTTTTCCACCCCAGAGCCTGTTAGCACTCCACCTTGGATATATCTTGTGTATACCATACAAATTTAGTTTACTGGGAAGCTTTTAATGCACCACAGTATCAAAAACCTTGTTGATGTCCAGGTAAAGAAAATTCATGGCCCTGTCCTTATCAATCTCTTAGGTCACCTCCTTAAAGAAGTTAACCAGGGTGGTTTGGCATGATCTGCTCCTCATAATGCCATGCCAAGAGGGGACAAGAGCCTTGGCCTCAATCAAGTGTGCCACTATTCTCTCCTTGATAATGGCCACCAGATCCTCGCCCTGCACTGTTGTCAGGCTGACCAGCCAGTAGTTGCCTTTGTCTGACCTTGCCTTTTTCTTAAAGATTTGAATAACTGACTTAAAACTACCCTGTTAAATCACCTTATGTGAATATCTCAGTCATGTCCCCCTCTTTTTTGTCCTCAAGTGAGTCCATCTTAAGGTTCTGCAACTTCTCCTGGTACTCCCCTGCTACTTCTCTATCACCTTTGTCATCATGCACTGTATCCTCTCTAACTTATGGAAGTCCTTCTTAGGATGGAGGTTCCAGGACTGCAGACATTAGTAAGGATTTGTCCTACCCAGTGACGCCCAGTGACAAGATAATTGTCTTACTACAACTTGGAAATCCCCACTTCCCAGCATCCTATCTGCATTCTCTCATTTTTTTTACACTAGCTAGGGGGTTTAGGCTGCGGGTTCTGACTGCTAAGTCACTTTCCTCTTTAGTGGAGTCTATCATTAGTCCATAAATAGTGCAGTCCACCTTTAGTTAGTTTTTTGGTTTTTTACCTTTATGCATTACCATGCACTTCTTGGCACTGTTTCATTGCTGGGTATCCGACCACTGTTCAAGCCTTTCTACATCCCTTTTCTTGCTTTTTCTTACTCTGCTAAGTCCCTCTTCCCACAGTTTGTGGATCAGCTAATAGACTAACCTTGCCACTGAGATCCTTCCCTATACTGCTAACAAAGACGTTAAACAAAACAGGGCTAAGCACCAACTCCTGTGGGATGTTGCTAGTTACTCTCTGCATCTGAGAGTTTGCCATTCTAGAGAACCCTTTTAGTTCTACCCATAAGCTAATTCCATAAGCTAGCTGCTTGTCCATTTGGTATTCTTCTCAACAAGCAACATTTGCTCTGTTTCCTGCATGAACCTTTTTTGTGGGACTGAATCCAACACTTTGCTAAAATCCTGGTGAAGAATGTCTACTGCTTAGCCTTTATCCATCATTTGTGTTAGGGTGTTAAAGTCAATCATGTTAGCTTTGCATGACAGCACAATTTTAAACCCATTTTGATTTGAGTCTGTAAGATATTTTACTATTTTTTTTTATTGAGTATTGATTCTGTCTGTTTTCCCCAGTGATGGACATGAGAATCACAGGCCTATAGTGTTCTGGGTTGTTCCAATCACACTTAAAATGTGTATTACATTACTGTACCAGTCTTCCAGTTCCCACATGCCACTCCAAGATAAAGCATTTAATTGAAAACATCTGCTTGGGGAGTGACTGATGACCCATTTACCCCCTCTGTATCCTTTCCTTGAATGTATTTCATCTGGATCTGGCAATTTAGTCACATTACATTCCTGTAATCCCTTCCTAAGTCTGTCTGCTAAGATGACCATAATTTCTAGCCTGTCCTCTGGTGTTCTCAGGTACCTGTTGCTGCAGTACTTTTTAATATGTTTTCATTTTTTATAAATAATGTGATTTTTTTCAATGCAAAATTGCAAGACAACATGTTGCCCACAAGTAGTTGGCACTGGCAGACTGCAAGCCTAGAGTCACATCCTGCCTCTGGTCTCACTGCACAGGCTCCCTCCCAACTCCATCCCTTGCTAAAATGCACACACACACACACACACACACACAAAGTCCTAGAGACAAAAACAGAAAAAAAAGTTTTCATTTTTTTAAAACTTGATTTATTATATTATACTGCACATTTGTTTATTTTTGGGGTGGTGTCAGAAGTATGTGTCCTTACCAGGAAGAGCAAAGACAGGCAAGGGAAGAGATATTCTCCATAAACTCTAACTGTGGCAAGTTAAATTACTATTTCAGCATAACACAGAAAAAACTGGGCAGGGGGGCAGGACCCAACTGACACTTATAATTAAGACATTAAAGAAAAATAGAAAAAAGAAGAGAGGGAACAGCACTTGCAAGGAAGGCAAGGAAAGAATCAATTAGCAAAGAGCAGAGTGCAAGGAGAAACTGTAGCTACATTTTTTTTCATACTTATCATATGCCCAATTTAGCACTAATATACATGTTCAATTTTAGACAAATATATTACCAGTTTTAAAAAAAAGGTTTTAAAAACAGGTGGGTTGTGATCTTTCCAATGTTGAAGAATGAATTGGATTATTTTTTGATACTTTATTGTGAGAACTAAGTAGAATACCCATAACAAATTATCCATCATAAGTAATATAGCAAATGTCAACGTGAAAATATGTGGCTGAAAAGGAAAATTCTGTTGAGTTTATTTAGACGTAAACTTCAAAATATTTTCCCAATACTGCTCAAGTCAAGAGCATATTATAAACATATGAATAATCAAACCCTTTCTTTGGAACACCTCAGACAGAAATTTGGAATGGCATTACTGAATTTATGTAATTTGTGTGGCGTATACTATCTTTAAAAGACAAAGAACCTCTGTGCGTAAACACTGAGGCAAGGGTTACCCCAAAGGGCATTTGGCTGGGAAGCCAAGTTTCAAGAAAATACAAAATCACACATGCCCCCACAATGCAAAGCATCATGGGCTGCATATGCAAATCACCACAGAATGTTATGCTGGTCCAACTTTAAGCAGAATTGCATGGTGCCGAAAGGCCTCTCACACAGTTTGCAAAGGGTGCCAACAGAAGACATAGACACGCATTTCGTTCTACCAGGACTCATCAGCATGCCCCGTCCATTTGACACCCCAGTGGAATGGACCAGCTACCCCTAAGGCAGTGTGCCTGGGATATATCGTGGTGAACCCATTAAAATAAAAAAACTATTTAAAAGACAAAGAACCTCTGTGCGTAAACACTGAGGCAAGGGTTACCCCAAAGGGCATTTGGCTGGGAAGCCAAGTTTCAAGAAAATACAAAATCACACATGCCCCCACAATGCAAAGCATGCATATTTTATGTATATGATGATAGAATCAAATTCCACTTTTGTTTAGTAAAGGTGACTCCAAGATCCTTCTACCAGACAGATTTTAAGGAGACAATAGGGGGTGATCCAGCTGATCTTATATGAGCTAAAATGGTGCATAAAAGCTTTAAAGAGCTAGTAAGTTATCCAAAAAAGAGAGCCAGAGGTGTCTGTGGTGAAGAGTTTAATATCCTATGCATTGCCACTGGACATCACCTCACAGTTTCCCTCACAGTTTCCACCAGGTGAAGATATTTCAAAATGTTTCCCAGTTGTAAGTGTAAAATATTGGTAAGTTGCTTAACTTCTCATCAGGATACAAGTCTTTTAAAAATAAAACATCTTATTGCAACCATGTGTGTGGAATAGATGTCAGATACAAATGTGAATTGAAATAATGGAAGATACACTTGATAATAAAGTAGTAGCACCGATTTGCCATGCCAAAGCTTTAACCTTCATGAATAGTGAGGCTTTTTTCCAGTTGATCTTTTTATTAAACCTTTTCAAGAAGACGGTTAGCATATAATGTTTCGTAACACCAACAGATTATAAACAAATACAATAAATAAAACAAGAAACAAACATTATATGAACAAGCTAGGGAGGTACAAGTGCAAGGGAGGTAGAGTACAGTGATACTAATAAAAAAAAAATAGATACAAAAGAAGTCATATTTAAAACAACTATCTTAGTGGCATAATAAAGTAAGGGTTTCAAAGCCAAAGCATAAACACATTACAGTTAGGTGATTGCAAGAAGTATATTTGAAGGCTATATACTCACAATATCTGAAGACAGAGTCACAGTGAAACATCACAGGGATAACCCATAAAAGCACCTTTGTTGAAGACTTAAATGAACAGGGGTTAAGTCAGAAAATGACACTATAATGCAGCCAGGCATTAGGTATCCTGCCTGGGTATAATCCAGTTAGCATTATCCAAAGAGGTCAGGCATGGAGGGTTAGAGGGCTGTGGTGGACAGAAGTTGGAATCCAGATATGGTCTCCCAATTTTTTCATATTGTGTAAGTGTGCCAGCATACCTATGCGATAATTTCTCTGACTAAACTAACTGGCCCACTGCCAGCAGCCACTCGGACAATGAAGGAATAGTATTAGAGGCTTGGATACAATGCTTACAGCAGTTAACCAACTAAGTGTATTGGGTCATGGTGATGTGGAAGTGCTGGGCCTTCCCAACAGAAAGAACGAAGCATCAAGGGGGGCATCATCCACCAGGGTACTCTGACAAACTCCCATGATACCACCCCAGAATGGAGCAAGAACAAGGAATTCATGTAATATGTGGGGGGATTGGCTCCAGAAAGGGAGCAGAGCCAACATCTGTCTTCAGCCACTAGACCTAACTAATGAAAGACTGCTGGTGTCTGGTACCATTGCGTAAGGACCTTATTCTGTATAAGTCAGCTGCAGCCATCGTGGCAAGCCGTGTGTCCTCTTTTTAGGCATGCAGTCCAATCATCATCAGAAATATGGAAGCAGAGTCCATGATCCCATGCCACTTCAGCAGGTAAGGATGGATCCAGCAGGGCATAACAGATTAATTTGTAGAATTCACTGGCCTTACCATGTGGCATGTGAGACATCCTGGTTAACAGAGCCTCCAAAGAGTGCTGTTCTGCTGAGATGCCCACAATAGCTTGATGGAAACCGTACTCCTTATCTGGAGGTAACACCAGAAGTCATGGTTAGGGAGGTCATACTTAAATTGAAGAGCCGAAAAGGTTTCAACATGGTCTTTGTCTGGAGTAGGCAACTCTTGTATTAGAATAATGCCTTGCTGCACCCAAGTGTGTCAGCGAGGGGGAGACCAGCTGATTAGAATACTGTCATTACACCACAGGGGCTCCTAAATGACAGGAGTAGGGGAAGACCTTGAATGTTTATGCAAATGCATCCATATAGTTATTGAACAAAAAATCACAGGATTGTCCCAAAGATGACTGGGCATTCAATCGTATAAGAGCACTGCAGCCACTGGGGCTTGACTGAAGCACCACTGTGTGCTTCTAAGCCCACCCATTCTCAATGCTGCAGCATGAGATAAGCAGGTCTCCTGAAGGAATGCAATCTGAGTCTGATAGTGGCACAGATGGGTCAGGATTTTTTTCCCCTTTACTGGTACATTGAGACTATATACATTCCACTATATAGCTCAAATTTCACTGATTCATAAAATATCAAAATGTTTATATTCAGTAGTAAATAATTAGTTCCATAAGTAGACAAAGGGCCCTTAGGTATCCACTGTGACAACTGTAAGGGTGTACCCCTACTGAAATCATGTACCCAGGAGTTAGATTAGATAAATCCACTAAGACAAACAACACAGCTACACACAAAAAGAAAAGCCCAACAGGGGCACATATCACAATCAGATTATTCAGGTTAACCCTTCCCTTTCCCTGGCCCCCCTCAACATCAGATACAAAAATCCTCTCCCACTCCAATCCCTGTAACAAACTAGTCATGTTCCATACCAACAATGCTAGGAGGTTAAGGCACACACTGCTTGGTGTAGATGTAGAGTGGTTGAAGCCTTGTACTCTAATGTGCTCCCCTTGCCCAGGAGGAAGAACCAGAAGGGGGAAGGACTGATGGAAATACTGTTGACTGGTGAACACATTAGGAACTGTGTGGTTAGGTGAGGGGGATGATACTTGGCTACTCAGATCTATGAAGAGAGATACTCTTTCCTGGATCCCAAGTTAATGGGGGAAGAGCGTACAACCATAGAGAAGGGGAGTGCAAATGGTTGGGTTCATTGATGTGCAGGGGAGTACGGGGAGAGCCAGGTAATAATAATAATTATAATACTCTTTATTTTTATGGTGCCTTTCAAAAGCCAAGGCGCCTTACAGATTTTAAAAACATCAAACATTTCAAAGCCTTAAAAATATATAAAACAATTAATACAGTTAAAATACAAAGATTAAACACCAAATGCCTGACACCACAAGTACGTTTTCAGGGCCTTTTTAAATCCCTTCATGGTCCCGCACTTCCATAACTGGCAAGGTAGAGAATTACAGAGGGTAGGGCCACATGCATAAATGCACAGGTCCCCGAAGATTTCAAAGACACCCTCAGGATCTCTAGCAACCCCTCATCAGCTGAGTGGAGCAATCACCCAGGGCAGTAAGGGACCAGGACCTCTTTCAGGTAGTCCGTGCCCAGTCCATGTAGAGCTTTAAAAGTCAGAAGACCGATTTTAAAGGTAATCTGCCACTGTACTGGCAGCCAGTGCAGTCCACGCAGCACTGGCAAAATATGACTGGAATGAGAAGTTCCTGTCAGAAGCCGGGCTACTGTGTTCTGCATCAGCTGCAAGCGGTGGATTTCCACCCCAGGTAGCCCTAGGTAGAAGGAACTGCAATAGTCCAAGCATGAGGACACAAAGGCATGGACCAGTGTAGGAAAATTGCCAGACGGAACAAGGTGCCTAATCCTGAAGATGTTCCTCAGATGATAAAAAGAGGACTTGATGACAGCAGACACATGTGAACGCAGAGTCAGACCTTTGTCAAAAATTACCCCCAGGTTACGTACCCATTCAGAGGTCAGGAGTGAAAAACTCCCAAGGTAAAGACCAGAGGGTAAACCAACCCCCGACTCCCCTATCCAGTGCGCCAAAACCACAACCAGCACCTCAGTCTTTTCTGAGTTCAACTTCAGCCAACTCGAGTCCATCCACTCCTGGATTTCTATGAGGTAGTTATTAAAGACTGAGAGAACTCCATCCTGGTCAGGTGCAAAAGAAAGGTAGAGCTGGGTATCATCAGCATAGCAGTGAAATATCAGCCCATACCTTCTTACAAAGTCTCTGAGGGGCAGTATGTACACTGCAAACAACATGGGGAACAACACCGATCCCTGGGGAACCCCACACGACAGAGGAATTGGGTCCAAAGAATAAACCCTGGATACCACCCTCTGAGTTCTTCCAGTGAGGTAAGATGTAAACCACCTGAGGACTACATCCGATAGCCACAGATGAACCTCAGGTGCTCAAGCAGAACCCCATGGTTCACAGTGTCAAACGCTGATGAGAGATCTAGAAGAACCAAGATGGAATTGTTCTTCTGATCCCTAGCCATTAGGAGATCATTGAGCATCCGAACCATCGCAGTCCCAGTGGTATGCCTCTTTTGAAAACTGGACTGGAGGCGTTCATAGATATCATGGATGGTCAAATGTTTCTCCAGCTGTATGGCTACTACTTTCTCAATCACCTTCCCTAAAAAGGGAAGGTTTGAGATAGGTCTGTAGTTCACATGGCAGTCGGGGTCCAAAGAAGCTTTCTTCAAGAGGGGTGTTACCACCACCTCCTTCAGGGAGCTAGGAAACTCACCTGTTTCAAAGGAGCACCAGACTATCCATGCAAGGACCGGACTGATGTAGTCAATACAACCCAAAATCAGGGAAGTTGGTCCTGGGTCCAAACTACAGCACATAGGGCATGCACTCTGTACAGTCCGCATGACATCTATGAACGCCGGTCAGACGAATGTACTCCAGGAAAGCTGAGGAGCAATGGCCATGCACTGATCCAGAGCAACACCCTTAGAGTGTGCTGGATGGAGCTCCGCCCTGATGTCAGCCACCTTAGTTGTAAAGAATCGAGCAAGTTCATCTCACTCTACTTGTGAAAAGGCTTTTCAGACTTGTAGGCAGGCTGGGTTGCACAGTGTGTCTACAGTGCAAAAAAGCTGAGCTGGTCAATTCTGAGCCGCCACAATCTCCCTGGACAGGAACTCTGCCTTCTTACGGGTGATTACAGATTGATAGGCTTGATAATGCTCCATCAATCTAAGGCACTCGGCATCAGGGGAAGATCTCTGCCAGCAATGCTCTAACCTTCATCGTAGTCACTGCATCTCCCTCAAGGTTCTATCAAACCATGGGGACCGAAGGTGAAGGGAAAGAGGATGAACACGGTCAGGAGCAATGAGATCCAGGGTGACCAAAATAGCCATATTATAGGCTACCATGAGGGCCTCTGGGTTGCTGCTTGCCACTGGAAAGGTTGATAGGTCAAGTATTGCCACCAGGCCATCAGAGCTAACATGTCGTACAGGGTGGTACCTGACTATCTCCACAGGGGTAGGCCTACGAGGAGGGTTCTAAAACTAAACTCCATGGTCTAGTGATCAGACCAGCTGACTGGTTCCACCCCCAGATCAGAAGCATCTATCCCCAGGAGGAAGACTAAGTCAAGGGAATGACTGTGTTTATGGGTGGCAGTGGTAACTATCTGTGTAAGGCCCAGCGATGACATCAACTGGTGGAAGTGCTGTCCAAACTGCAAGAATTCATCATTGATCCAGGCGTTGAAGTCACCCAGAACCATCAGTCTGGGTGACTCGAAAGCCATGTCAATGAAGAAGTCTGCCACTTCCTGAAGGAACTGCTTCTCATCTCTGGGTGGATGGTAGATGAGAGTGATCCTATAGCCTACACCTGCTACCATGGTACACTTGAATGACTCAGTCTCCTCAACTGGTACACTCATGAGGTTATGTTCAGTCTTAAAACAGACAGCAACCCCCCCCCATGATCCAATCTTGGGTGGTGAATCACCGAGTACCATGCTGGAGATAAAGCCTCCAAAATGGGGCCAGAGTTCTCATCCAACCAGGTCTCACTGATGCAAGCCAGATCCACCATTTCTACAAGATCTGCAATAATTGCAGTCTTGTTTTTAATGGATCTGGTGCTGCATAAACCCACGTGAGTTGGATGAACCTCCAGGGCTGCCCGAACCACCTGCCCACCAATATTGGTAGTGCCCTTGGTTATGGAAACCAGACATGACGAACCATGTTCTTTGTTCCATTTTGCCCCAGGGCATCTCCTGAATCTCACGACCCCAATGTGGTGGTCCCGCTCATTCACCCTCCACTGTCCGCACCCTCTGCCCTCCTTCTCCCATTACCAGTGATACCCAGTGCCCTAAAGCACTGGTATGTTGTAAACTGCAGTGGTGGAGGAATAAAGGGATGGAGGGCATGGAGATCAGACGGTGAATAGCGTACTACCATTGGGGGCAGGCCTCCGGCACATTGTGGCAATCAGCTTATCAGACGGATCTCATTGAACTAATCCACAAAACAAATGAAAAAATTAAAAAACGAAACAAAATAACACACAAATACAACAAAATATAAACCCACACTTATGCCCTATCATAAAAATAAAAACCCTCAAGTCACTGTGGGAAAAACCCTCAATTTACCCACCCCCAAACAAAAATACTAAATTCTAAAATATAAACATCTTGGGGACTAGGGCTGGGGTAGGTCTATTTAAGACAAGTTTCAGTCACAAATAAATAGTAACACTCTGATATTACAAATAAAGTCGAAGAGGAAGAAACAAGTCAAATAAGAAAGTAAGTATCTTCAAACAAAAATCTTCAACTCTCCGGGCCCTCTCACAGCCTCAGGGAGTTAGCAGAACACAGGCACTCTCACTGTCTGATTAAAATCAATTGTTGAAATATAAATGTTTCCAATCCACAGGCCCTCTCACGCCCTGGGGAACCAGTAAGAGCAAATACAGGCACTCTCACTGCCTGCTGAATAACCATAAATCAAACAAAAAAATTTGAAGTCTGACTATAGACGGGTGGACAGATAAATGGACAAAAAATATGTTAGACCAGTTTGAGCTCTGAAGACTCAGGTTGATATCTGTAGTGTAGCTCCAACACCACCTCTCACATAGTGGAGGGAGAATATACAGATAATCCACAGTAACTCAAATTTGAGCAAAGTAACTTGGAATATTAAAAGAAAACAGTGTGCACAGCACTCTCACCACACATACACCCAAGTAGCAGAAGCCAGGAAGGGAGGCAAATTGAACTTTCAGGAGCACAGTTCACAACTAAGAAGAGTGATCTAACAAACCCACAGGTAATCCAACTTAGCGCAGGATGTGACAGATAATAAAATTACAGTCAAGTCAATGAACTCCTCCAAAAATCTTCCTCAGCAACAGCTCCATGCTAATGTTGCCTGTTATGAATAATCCTTTTTAGTTACTCCAATAGGGCCAGAGGTGAGTAAAAAGCTCGGAGAGTGCAATAACAGGGGAGGCACATAGACATCCCTCAATTGTACCCATTGGAGCTAGCCGCTTCCCTGTCCATCCGTGACCCATGGCTACTGATATCTCGATAAACCAACCCCAAGGCTGATCCTCAAGGTAGCTTAGGAAAAGCCCCAGTTCCCCTCCAGCTCCCCGGAGGCTAAACAAGGTGACTCCTGCCTGGTCATGGACAGAACAGCAGGTGGCATTCCCTGAGGCACAGGCGGGTCCCTCACCGAGTGCAATTCTCTGACAATAAACTTTCCCCAAAGCTCACAGATTGGAATGATGTCCTCACAGTTTGAAAACTCCACCAGCAGGGTCCAAGTGCCACAACTCCATGCAAAAGTTCCCGTTCTTCCCAGCCGAGTTCTTTAGCTTGTCAGCTACAGGCTATGAGTGGCGGGAGCTCACACCAGTCTAAATAAGCTGTGGCCACGCTCCTCAATCCTCCAGACTTGAGCAGTAAGTTAAAAATAACAGGAATACAAACTACAAACAGCTACTACAAATTAATAAAATGTACTTATTGCTAATAAAGTAAAAACTAAAACAAAATAAACTAATACAAAACAGCAACAGGAGCTTAATTTCTGCTTCCCAATGGCTGGCCCAGGTAGGAGACCAAAGAGATGCTTAGAGAGCAGAAGACCATTGCTAGAGCTAGATTCTATAGCAGGGCAAGTGCCATACATTAAAAAGAAACCACTACATAAAAAAACACCAAAATCTGTCTCCTGTGTCCAGGGAAGCCCCAGCATCTCATAACAGCCTCTCCATTATCACAGTAAAGTTAGACCCACCATGAGGGTTTGGATGATAGGCTTGGGATGTAAAGGCCCTCCTCCCCATATATTGAAATATAAATTTACCGTGCCATCACTGATCAGTTGGGTAAAAGATTCTGAGGGCAAAGGAGCTGAATGAATCATGTGTTCCCTTATAAGACTGTAGAGATGCATGGGACACAAGGCCCAACAGGGAGGCTTTGAGTCAGGAATATACACAAAAATAACCAGAGTCAGATGACCAGCATATCTGGACCACTTTAACCAGAAGGACCAGCTCTCAACAATAATGTGTCAGTACCCTCAGGCATAGGAAAGGCCAACCCTCCTTCCTGACACCAAGAAAGGGAAAAGAAAAGAAATGATCAGCTGGATGAACTGGCCCTCACCCCCTTGTTACCACAGCAACATATTAAATCTGGCCAGCAAATGTAAGGGGGATGGGGCATGGGCAGGGTGCTTATGGTTTCTGCATCAAAATCCCTAAACTAAATCAAAAGCTTATGGCATGGTCCAGAACTACATAAGCTGTGGTAGGGTTGGGGGGGGGGATAGAGGACTATACCAGTATACAAAATACTGCTCCCATAATTTACTAGTACTGAGCATGGTGTTGGATTCAACTGGCCCCCTTCAGTGTGCCTCACACTTCATTTGGGCAGAAAGAAAAAAAAAACATAATCAGGCAGGGATTTATAGGAGCAGGCACCGTTATGTCTTGATCATCAGTCCACCTTCCCACTGGTCACAAAGAAGACTGAGCTGCTGCAGGGCTTAGCAGGTCCCTGTGGCCAAGCACATGCTCACCCTACCACAGCAATCCTGAGTGAGATAATAGATTTGCGCTCAACCCAGGTGAAAGACAACTGCTGCAAAAATGCAGGAAACCCCCTGGCCAAACTACAGTATAGAGTGGAAGAAGTATCCCAAAACAGAATGTACACCAGAGAGAGAACAAAAGAACCCCATTAATTACCTGACAGGAGATCACAGGCATTCGATGCTCTTGTTTGAGATCTTACATGAAAAACAAATAAAATAGTGGCACAGACAGTTGCCTTGGATCCCATACATCAATAACAGTATACGTACTACCCATCATCCCTCCATAAGTAGACAGGCAAGATAACAATTAAATGGGCAATACACTGTGCAGATACATATATACTGTAGTATAAAGAGACAGACCAAACAAAGGATATGTCCAGAACTGCAGGCAGGTGTTGCCACTTTATGGTGGAGTAAACTTGAACGCTGACAGTCCTGATAGGGTGCACCCAAGTATTGGGGGTTTGAATATGCAGATATCCCAGAGAATTAACAATTGTGGCATCAAGATCAACAATCAATTATAAAAAAAAAAATCATGGTAGCTAATCAGAGGCTGGAAAAACCTGCAATGAATGATGCATGGCTGCACATGCCTCCTCCAGGCTGGATGATTCACTGGTGGGAAGATTCATGGCCGCTGCTACGAGACTCACAGTATCTGCCCAGGATTTGGACCTAATATAGGATTCTCCTCTGGGAGGGAGCTGGCTGCCTTGGAGGCTGGATGCTAAACTTCTGCTTCACCCTGGAGGAATGGAGCAAAGCAATTACCAAGGAGAGGAGGTGAGTGAGCACCAGAGAATTGGGGGAGCTGCCACTCCTGCTTCTGCTGTGGATCTGTGATCTGTCTGTATAGTCTTTCTTAGGATTTTTTTTTGTTTTTTCATCTTGATTTCCCCACTGAGCTCCAGGGATATAGGGACAAATGGAAAAGGAGGCAATGGAGGGCCCACAGAATGCAGTAGTGGAGTATCGGTGGTTGGCACAGTGGTAATATCCATGGGCCCACTAGGATAATCTGAAGTGCGCCGATGGCCCTCAGACATGCTGAGGGTAGAAAAAGATTGCAGCCATGAATTTGACACATAACTTTGGAAAGATTCAGGATCATAAAAAGTTTGTGGGACCCCATCTCTGGTGAGGCAAAGGGTGGCCAGGTAAAATAGTGAATAAGGGACCCCAAGTTCCATTAGAGTTTTCCATCGAGGGCTGTAGTCTTTGCACTTGTTTCACAGTTCTACCGAGAAGTCCTGGAAAATGTAGATTCGGTGGCCCCTCTGGTAAAGTTCTTTTTTTTGTCTAGCCCATTCCAGAATGCACTTGCAATCTGTATAGCGGAGGAAGCAAGTTAGGGATGGGGCTAGAGCGATCTCCCTGCCTAGGCTTTAGTGAGAGAGAGCTTTGGACCCTGTCCACTTCCATATCTGTGAGGCAGTTTGGGGCGGAGCAAGTCCTGTCTCAACAGCCTGATTTTCCAGGTACTCCACTTTATCCCATAGTATTTGTTTGTTTATTTGTTAATTTATTGTTCGACAAAACCAATTGTCATTACAGAATAAAAACATCATTAAAAACAATATTCGTCAGTTCAAAAATATAAAATAATCTTGACATAATGACAAATAAATACTCATATCACAGTACAAAAATACTAGATGATCATGACATAACACCACATATATACCCATATACATAGATAATTAATCACCATGTACATCACATTGTTTTCCTAAAGACTAGAGAGCTTCCAAGAGTAGACCCATTCCCTCTAAAACTATCGTTATTCACTGATGAAGCTAGGCAGTTGCCTGGAGAAATGTAAGATGTAATTTTTCTCACCCTGTCACCATTTTGGTAGTCAGCCAACATTTTTGCACATTTCAATAAATTATATTTTATACTATGACCTGCTCTGGACTGGGTGCTTACTCTTTTTGGTTTGATTATTCAAAACATCATCACTCTCTGAGTTAAATAATAAGTCCAGGATATACCTGGCAGGAAAATTCATCCCCCTCAAGTATTGCCCCAGATATTTATGTCTCAGCTTGGTATACCAAGGCACTGAAGTATGACATGTACAAGGTCTTCTTCTTCTTCTTTCAAGGTGCAATAACACTTTGTTCCACTTTTTCTTTCTTTTTTATATCTATTTTCAAGTATATTACTCGGAAGGCCTCAAATCTAAACTTGGTTAGTATAAATCTAAGGTCAGATTGTTGAATTGAATTGAAATAATACTACACTCAATGTTCAGTTGTATCTTTGACTAACCAGCTAGCCACCTTAAGCTTTTTATTTCCCCCAAATCTCTTTCTTTTGCATATGTTTGTACATGTTTTGTGATTTTTTTACAGTAAGTTAGACTCAGTTGTATGTTGCTTTCCACCCATGTTCTTAAATACGTTAAATCATACATATCTAACAAACCATATACAAAAGAGAGCCATCTTTTGTTGTGTAGGGTCAAACCTTTACCCTTTTCCCTTATAATTTTCCCAATAATCAAGTCTTTGTTTTCTTTTGTTGATTTAGCCCAGAAGTTTATAATCCAAGCATGTATTATGTGTTCAAATTTTGTTTGTCCTATTTCTATGCTCACTAATGTATTTGGTGTACCCAATGGGTGTCTCAAAATTTGTTTATGTCTTATTGAAATATAACTCTATTTTGCTCACCTTCTCTGTTCCCCAAACCTCTGCCAAATATGATACCTGACTTTACCATTGGTAGCTTTCAACAATGGGGTTAGTGTCACACCCTCATATATATTATTAAATCTTTTAAGAGCTTTGTTTGTTCTAGCTTTTTCCTTGTCCATGTGACATGTTTGGTCCATCTATAGTTATTTGTTATTAATACTCCTAAATAGACAAAATTAACTTCCTATATTTCTTATTATACCCAATTACCATAATTTTTGTTTTATTAGCGTTAGATTTCAGATAACGTTCTTTGCAAAAAATATCTAGTTTATCTAGTGCTCTTTGTAGACCAAGTCTAGACATGGATAAAACAGTCAGATCATCAGCATATGCTAAAACTGGAATCCTTGGCCCAGATATTCAAAAGGGTTGCGCCATGCGCAACAGGGTTGCGCATGCGCAACTCCAAAAATGCGTCATTCTGCGATATTCAGAAGGGGCCAGTTGCGCCACTCAAAACATGCTGAGCAACAGCGCGGTAGAATGAAGGCATGTGCAGCCGAAGGCGGGTCCACGGCATGCATAAAGTGCATGCGATAATCAAACACTTGCGCACGCGCAGAGTGGCTCAGCCGGAAGTTGCGCAGGTAGGAATTTGAGCCAAATAAAAAGGCTCAAGGAAGGGCGCAAGAACCCTAGCAGGCCACAAACTGGGGAGAGAGACAGAGAGAGAGAGAGAGAGACAGGAGCTGGAAGGGCAGAGAGGGACAGTGGGTCCAGGAGGACAGAGAGGCCAGTGGGGGTGCCGGTGCAGTGGAAGCAGCAGTGGGGCAGCGGGGTAACACAGGAACAGCAGCCGGGGGCAGAAGCCAGGGAGATGGACAGTGCCAGCTTCACATGGAAGCTGTAATGAGGGGGTGAGACACCATGCTGCAGGGGGACGTGGCGCGAGGAGCCCGTCGGCGGTATGCCCTGACAGGCAGTATCGCGTCTGCATCAGCTTCCGAGCTGTACACAGACATCGAGATTGTGGGCCACCGCCTGAACAGGGCAATACTGAGACGGCTCTGCGAGCTGTGCAGTGATGTGATGCAGGCACCTCACGATGGAGTCACGCCTGTCCGTGGAGACCAAGGTGACAGCCTGCATGTGCCTGCTCACCACGGGCACCTTCCAGAGGCCAACAGGGGACACCACAGGCATTACACAGTCGGCCATGTCACGCATCCTCACCCACCCTCAGCGCACTGCTGCCTCATGCCGCGGAGTACATCCATTTCCCCAGCACCGCGGCAGAGCGTATAACAAACATGCAGGAGTTCCACAGGGTAGCACGTATGCCTGGCGCAAGGGCCATAGACTGCACCCATGTGGCCATTCGCGATGCCACCTGGCCCGACGGCCAGGCATATCGGAACCGAAAGGGTTTTCCAGTGTCAACTGCCAGGTGGTGTGATGCCACGGCGCATTATCAATGTCTGTGCCACACACCCTGGCGGAGCACATGATGCCTTCCATATGGCACCAGTCTGCACTGTGCCATCGATTCGAGAGTGGGACATACCCATGGGTCATCTAGTGGGTGAGGACACATGTATGGTATGCAAACTCTGGGCAAGGGTGGGAATGACACAGGTGCCATGGTAGTGGCACAAGGATATGGGCAATATGGACCTGACATGACACTGATCTCCACTATCTCCACACAGGTGACTGGGATACCCACTGGCTCCCTGGCTGCTCACACTGCATCGGTGCCCCACCACCCCAGCGCAGCTATGCTTCAATGAGGCACATGCCGCAACACGTAACATCATAGAGCGGGTGTTTGGGATGCTCAAGGCATGCTTCCGATGCCTGGACACCTCCGGCGGAGCCCTACAGTACAGCCCCCAAAAGGCCTGTGGGATATTCCTGGACTGTTGCATCCTGCACAACATGGCCAAAGACCATGGGGTAGCCGTACAGGTCCAAGAGGGGGACAGCGATGGGGACGCCAGTGGTGCCGGTGATGTTAGTGATAAGCAGCCCCCCCCAGGACGGAGGGATCCCCGACTGACCCGGCAGGCCCAGCTGCACCAGGACACCATTGCAGAAGAGCACTATGCCCAACACAGGTAAGTCAAGGGGACATGTGCAGGCAACACTGTCCATGCGCAAACCACAGGCACACAGGGGAACACACCGTGCATGAAGGTCAGGGGAGTTGAAGGTTCCAGGCATACCAACACACCATCAGAGAGGTGAGCACTCACATGGACACACACACACACCAGGCAGCACATGGCTGCAGCACAGCACCGCGGAAATGACATTGCCAACACACAGCACCACCAACCACCCCCACCACCTGGACTGTCCACGACGTGTGTCAGGACCTGGGCACCTGCACCTTGGTATACAGTGCAATGCAGGCATCATCATGCACACGCACCTGTGGACAGCAGTTGGGAGAGTGTGCAGGTGGTCCGTGTCAGCTTGGTGAGCAGAGCACCAGCAGTGCACTGCCCACCATGACACACATTGCACACAGGGCAGCACCAGACAGGGCCTACACTGGGAGACAGCTCAGTCAGGTAGCACTGTCCCACGGCCACCATGGATGCGTGGGCAGCCCCGCCGTGGCCCAGCAGCACTGGCAGGCTGAGTAGGGGCCACATCGGGTGGCGCTGGTGCACCACCAGGGGTCCCACTGCACCAACGCGACCTTGCCCACACAGGGGTCTTCATCCTGCCAAACAAACTTGCACCAGGGTTGCTCGGGATGCCCACAGCAGAACCCACCATCGACAGGCCTGGTGTCGCACGACACCGGGAATGGGGAGTGGAGAGCGCACTGTGTGGGGTGTGTGGTACAGGGGCACCTGACAGTGTGGCCAATGCATCCGCGACAGAGACCACTGCCTGGGTCAGCCTGTCAATGGCAGCGGTCACATCCGTCCGCATAAGGACCAGCTCGGCTCGGTCCCAAGCACACTCCCTGCTATGCCGCTCCACAGACACAGACAGTGCCTCCACGGACCTTGCAACCCGCCCCCGCAGCTGTACCGAGTCCTGCAGCAGGGTGTGCGCATCCAATGGGTACTGTGCCCAATGGCACGCGACCCCAGGGTGGACGGTCCTGTGCACAGCACCCTTGAGGGTGGGCGCTGTTTGCCAGACCAGGTATGGGCGGATCACAGGGCGGTGGACATATGCCACTGCTTGACACTGTACCCCAGACCTGGTGTGTGACTGCTGCCGCCGCTCCAACTGCTGGAGCCCCCAGGTCCACCTGTTTCACCTCCGTGCGACAACAGTGCCAGACACCTGCACAGCCACCAGTGCTGCCCCACCGGTGCTGACAGGCACAGCCTGGACTGTGCCAGCATGCTGGTACAGGGTGAACCAGGAAGCGCCCAGGGCACGCTAAGCCTGCCATGTGTCCGTCATGGGACACACACCTATCACTGCCCATTGCAGGCCTGGCATTATCAACGGTGCAGGTGCTGACACTGCCATAGGCACAGCATGCTGGCATACCTGCATGCCAGACTGCTGTGACACAGGCTGTGCACCCCTGCACCCGTATCACTGACACCTGAGTTGTTGGCCCAGCGCAGTGCTGCTGCAGTGCCTGCAGGTTGGTGGCGGAGGTGGATGGTCCTCCTCCACGCCCAGCAGGTCTGCATCACTGTCTGACCCACCACCACCACCGCCTCCTGAAGACGAACAGGATCTGTAACAGAAAGAGAGTACATGTGAGTGCATGTGAACAACAGCCCCCAACAACACCACCATGTCATACCTGCAGTGATGGGCTTCCACCTGTCTGGAATCCTCCACCTTTACTACTCGCAATGGCACTCGGGCTGCATGGCGCAACCAGTGTCTCCTCTGTAGGGGTCAGCTGCAACATCACTGGTGGGCCCCCACCAGTGCCAGCATCGCGCCGCCTGGAAGGCTGCCACCTTCTCCTTCAGCCTCCCGCGGTCAGTCCCCATTTTCTTTCTGTATTCTGCACGGAGCGCTGGTGGCTTGCAGGTTGACGCCCGAGCTACCCCTCCCATGCAGCTGCACATTCTCTGGGGTGCCTCCGTCCACTCACTAGTGGCTCATCCTCCAGGTAGGCCTGGAAGAGGGCTCCATCTCTGCCGCGTGAAGTTCGCCTCCTGCTACGCCCGCCGTCCACACCTCAGCTTGACTCTGGTCAGTCATGGTGATCTGTAAGGGTGGAAGTGGACACCTGTCACTGTGCAGTCGACAGCATTTCATGAGCATAGCTGCCGCCTGGGGGCAGAAGCCCCCACGCTCTCCACTCCGCATGGCAGATACTGGATCGAAAGGGTGCCCTTGTCCCTTTCTAAGTGCCCTTTACATGCTCAGCCCCTCAGCCTTTATCATCCTCCCCCATGAGCATTGTCCTGAGCATCACACAGCATGTAACTCACCTCTCACCTGCAGTAACCAAATCTGGCCAGCACAACCCACTGTCGCATTTTTTATAGCGCACACAGGCAAATGAGGTGTGGCGCAACTTTAATGACATGCTAATCCACCACCGCGCCTTTGAATGGCTGGATCGCATGATTTGCATATGTCGGTTGAATATCGCGTGATTTGGCGCCGGCGCACGGAAGGTCCAGCTGAGCCAATGGCGCAGGTTTGTGACCATGTCCACACTGCATTGCGCATGCCCAGACAGCTCACGCGATGCATCTATCGTGCTGCAGACCTGCTGAGCAATTTATAGGCGATTCAGACCATGGCCACCATTGTGCCAGTGGCGCCACAGCACTGGGCACTATATGGCGCCTGTGGCACTACCGCGCCGATAGTCCACTGTGGCACTGATGCTCAGCGGCAGTCGCCAAGAGGATGCCTATACGCCCCGACGGCGCTGTGTGTGGAGTCTGCATCATTGCCGTGACCTTGTATGCCTCTCTGACCCTGCTGTTGGCATGCCATATGTACATCCCTTACAAACTAGTCTGGTGACAGCGCATATGTAAAGACGGCGCTTTCGTTTGAACAGTGCGATTGGAGCCTGTGGTGGTTCATTGCGCAACAACTCCACGTAAGCCACGGCGCAGCGGGCGCCATATTGCCTGCTGTAAAGTTGGTGCCATGGCTAGGAGGAGGGTGGTGTCCTGGAGCCAGCTTGAAGTGGCCAACCTGGTGGTCTGGTGGGAGCCCCACTGTGAGGCACTGTATGGTGAGGCCCCTCACCATGCCTAGGTCCCACGTGGCAGCAAGTGGCCACTGACCTGGTGGAGGTCACTGGCCGGGCCGGTCTGCTGAGCAGTGCCGCACTGCAGTGACCTCCGCCGGAGGAGCCGGAACTCTTGGCGGGCTGCGCTCACGTGCCAGGTGGGCGTGGTGCCTAGGCCAGGTGAGTGTACCATCTATGCACCTATATTCTCTGTAGGGGTGTGTGTGCTTGGGTGGCTGTGCATAGGTGCCGGCCTCGGACACGGGGGCTGTGTCAGAGTGTGCAGCTGGAGATGGATGGTTATGGCTGTGTGGGCAGGCACTCTCACTGTGGCAGGGGGCACCTGCTTTTGAGTCACACTGATGTTTGTCTCAACATATGTCTCCCACAGGCCGGATGTGAGGACACAGGGCCAGGGTGACGTGGGCATGCCAGGGCCCCGTGCCGGGATGTTGTGCCCCATCAGCAGCAGCAGCAGCATCAGACCCAGCTGCTGAGGAGTGTGAGTATTACTCATGGGATGCTATTGCATGCTGGGGGCAAGACCACCAGCCATGCGGACACAAACCAAAGCGGGAGGTCATAATTCCACTATACAAGACACTAGTGAGTCCCCACACTGGAGTACAGTGTACAGTTCCGGAGACCATACCTACTTATGGACATGGACTGGGTGGAGAGGGTTCAGAGGAGGGGGACACGGATGGTGCATGGATTGCTTCACAAGTCCTATGCAGACAGGTTGACGGAACTGAACATGTACTCCCTGGAGGGGAGGAGGGTGTGGGGATATGATGGGGACATACAAGTATCTTACAGGGCGGAACAGAGTGCAGGAAAACAGTATTTTTAAGTAAAGGATGTTCCAGGACTAGAGGGCATGGGATGAAGTTGAGGGGACGATTCAGAGGAAACATGAGAAGATTTCTTCACAGAACGGGTGGTGGACAAGTGGAACACCCTGCCAGAGGAAGTGGTGGGGCTGACTTGGTCACGGATTTATGAATGCAAGGTTAGCATAAGGAATTCTGGAGGTCAGGGTAAGGCAACAGACTTATAGGACAACAGAGTGAACTTACTAGGTCAAATGGACAGACTGGGTGTCCCATAGGCCCTTATCTGCCGACACTGTCTATGTATCCATGTATGTAGGCATGACACAGGTGACCTGCATCACAGTGCAGTATCACGGCACGTCTGTGTATCGTCACTGGTGGTCCAGACATGCACTGGGCACATAGCTGTGTAACTGGCATCGCACCACGTTGCCACATCACTTGCACAGCCTAGTTTGTACTGTGATTGACGTGGGAGTGTGTGTGGGCGGTGGTGCGATAGCTGGTGCCGCCTGTTTGTGATGGCCATGTGCATGTTCACTGTGGGTGGGTGCATGCCATCACAGGTCGGGACATTGGGCCATATGGCTTGCAGGTTGGGTGGTGTTCAGGTTCTCCAGTCCTTCCCTGCCTTCCCAAGTTTGTATCCCTACCCCTTGAACACGCTACCTTGTACCCGTCCCCCTTGTAAATAGTTTAATTGTTCTTGTTGCACTATCTTTAATATACATTTCTATTTTGATATATGAATACTGTGTTGGTCTCTGATTTGCAGCTGGCTATGGGTGCTCAGTTGCAGGTGTGTACATGCCATCTGGGCTGGTATGGTCCTGGGTATGTGTGTGTGTGTGTGTGTGTGTGTGTGCATGGTGTGTGCATGGGGAGGTATCTCCAGCATGGCAGTGACTTTCGGTTGGTCTTGCCATCTGCTGCCACCCACTGCTGGGTGCACAGGGTGTGTCTGGCTTGTAGGCTTCTGTGTTGCATGGGGCTGACGTGTGCTGGGGGGTCTGCATGGTTTCCTGCAGTGCCAGTCACTGCACATGGGTGGTGTCTTGGGGTCACAGTGCAGGGTGCACTGTGCATACGGGGGGCTGATGTGCACTGTGGTTGTCAACCCCCTGTGTGTGGCACTCTCCGCCTGCCAGTGGTTGTGCTGGGGTGTCAGGGCTCTGCTATGCTTTGTTGGCTTGTCCCCATGGGCACGTGGATCATCCGTCCCACCCCCAGTGATGCTGTGCTTGGGGTGTGCCGGTGTGGTGTGGGTTCTGCAGTGTGTTCCTGTGCCCATGTGTGGCATGGCTGGCGGTGGGCCCAGCCTGCCTCCCTGGATGTGCAGTTCCATTGCTCTGGGGAGGCTGTGCTTGCGCTATGGCAGCTCTGGTATGCTCAGCTGAGTTTCCATGGTTGCGCCATAGCGCAACATTTTGCTCAGCTTCCTTCCTGGTTGCGCTGACATGAAGTAAGCATATTCAGACGCTGGTTGCTTGCGCAATTTGCTCTGCTCCATGTTTGAATATCGCACCTGTTGCGCATTTGCGCAACTGGTTTGCGCTTGCTCCTGCTGTTGCGCCAGTTTTGAGCGCAGTTTGAATATCCAGGCCCTTGTCTTTAAAATTGTTGGACAGTGATGTAAGGTATTATCTAATTGTTGTAAAATCTCATTGATATATAAGTTAAATAAGATCGGATCAAGAACACAACCTTGTCTTTCACCAATTTCAGTTTGAATTTTTTTTTGCTATAGCTCCCATTTTTGAGTATTTTACTTTGGACCATGTTTTAATATAAAGTTTTCTTATTAGAACTATTAAATTATGATCTATGCCGATTCCATCCATTTTTCCCATAATAGAGTTTTTAATATTATGTCAAATGCTGAGGAAAAAATGACAAAAGCCACATATAATCCTTGATTCTTTATTTTACAATATTTTTCTATTGTATGGGAAAGGATGAATACCTGATTCATTGTACCAGTACCCTTTTTAAAGCCTGCTTAAAATTCTGATATTACCTTATGTTGATTCAATATATTTAATAATCTGTTTAACAGGATTTTAGCATAGATTTCTACCATCACATCCAAGATGCTAATTGGTTTATAATTAGCTGGGTCTATCCTAGACCCCTTTTGTAAATAGGAGTTATGAAGCTTCCAAGCCAAGAGTCAGGAACAAAAGCATGCATTGCTACTTTATTATAGAAATCAGCAAGTGTAGCCGACTACCAGTCTATGTTAAGTTTATAAAAGTCAGTCAAGATATTATCTGGGCCTGGTCCTGTACTGTTTTTAAATGATTCTATCACTTTCTTAACCTCAACTGCTGTGAACCATCTGAAATCCTCATTTAGCTCACCTAGTTCTTCTTCCTTTGGCATATTTATATTGTTGAAAATTCCTAAATAATATTTTTTCCAAGTCAATGGCTCAATATATATAAATCTAGGTTTTATAATTACAAATGCCTTTGGCTACAAGGGTCCAGAATGTCCTGTCATCCTTTTCAGCTATGGCCTTAATCATCATTTCCCATAGTTCCCTTTGATGTTGCATTCTATGTACATTTATATATTGCTTATACTTTTTCCTTGCCAGATTCAGTTCTTTAATATTCTCTTTTATTGGGTACCTTTTCATTTTCCTAACTAATTTAGCTAGTTTCCTCTTTTCAGCTATACAATTTTTATGAAACCATCCCTGGTACTGTGTTTTGTCTTTATTTTTTCCTTCATTTGCTCTGTGGTTAATAACTGAATGTATCCTTAATTGCTTTGTATATCTTTTCTGGCTCCTAGATGTCCTGAAGATTTATATTAAGAGTTTGAACAATTTGATGACTTGGTTTCTTAACATTACTATGTTTTTTCTGGGTGCATCTTATTCTTTTATTCACAATTTCAATATTATTTATTATCAATATTTGGAGGCAGTATAGCACAGTGGTCTAAGGTTCTGAGCTGCAAATTTGGTGACATCCAGCAGACCAGACCTGGGTTTGAATCCCACAGCTTCCACTTGCATACTGTGTGACCCTGAGCAAGTCACTTAACCTCCTTGTGCTCCCAGGTTGCTCCTGTAAAAAAGCTTTCAGCTTAGTGTGCTATACCTGGTTAAACAACTAAATAAAAAAATAAAAATTATCTTCTCTTAGTGAAATAGCCCTAGATGTTCTCTTTTTATAAACTACTAAGGGGCAATGATCGCTTTCTGTTCTATCTAAAGCTTTCATTTCACTATAGTTGTGATAATCAAATATTGAACTAAATGCATAGTCAATTATTGTTGCCCCCTTTATATTTGTACAAGTCATATTTCCCAAGCTATCTGATGGTACTCTCCCATTTAAGATAATTAATTGCAGTGCCTTTACTAAATGTTCCAATTGTTTATGTGTATCCATGTTTTTTTATCCTTAGAGATTCTACTTGTAATTCTTAAGGTCTGACATATTGAATCATTTATTTTCAGATTCTCTGTCATCCCATATCTGATATTCATATGTCCCATTATTAAAATGTCCATTGACTCATTTTTTCCCAGATGTCTCTTAACATGTTGTTTGATTTTGTTAGTTAATTCTCTATTATACAGTGATGCTTTTATTGGTGGGCCCAGATATTCAAACTGTGCCAGGCTGTGGTGCAAGTTTGGGCGCAGCTCAACTTGTCTGCGCAGGGGCGTGGACTAAGCGATATTCAAAGGAACTGCGCCATGGCTCAGCAGCTTTGAATATCACACCCTGGCCACCCCCACTGTGCATGGCACAGTGGCACTGTGCCAGCGCAAGTGGCCAGAGTGGAGCATTGTGATGCGCTAGCACAAGTGCCATTGTGCCATTCACAGCACCCGTGATATTCAAAAGGTGACATGCAAATGGGGCCATAATTTATGCAAGGCACACAAGGAGCCATTTGCATGTCATTATGGCCCCATTTGCATCCCATTTGCATGCAGGTGTGCCGATCCCCGATGACTTGCGCTTTGTGCCCTACCAGGCAGCAGCCGTTGGGGACTGACGCCCCCTGCAGCCCAATCGCGGGCATATGTTTAAAATAAATTCCTCGTCCTATATCCCTGGTGGTCCAGTGGACCACTTTCTGCCCTATTGCGGGCATCTGTTGTAATAAAAGAAGCCCCCCATCCAATATCCCGCTCTCTGCCCGATCGTGGGCATCTGTTGTAATAAAAGAACCCCCCATCCAATATCCTGCTTTCTGCCCAATCATGGGCATCTGTTATAATAAAAGAAACCCCCCCATCCAATATCCCACTTTCTGCCCGATCACGGGCATCTGTTGTATAAAAAACCCCCTGTCCAATATCCCACTTTCTGCCCGATTGCGGGCATCTGTTGTAATAAAAGAACCCCCATCCATATCCCTGGTGGTCTAGTGGTGCCCTCCTCCCCACCCACCCACTGGGCCCCCACCACCCCACCCCCGATCAGCCAGCGGGTGGCAGCACCACCTGTCTGCCGCCCGCCACCCCCCGACCGACAGCTCGGTAGGGCTGCTCGCCCATTGGTTCACAGCATGAGCCAATGGGCATGCAACACATGCCATACTACACATTCCAGATATGTGAATGAACTACAACTGGAATGTGTAGTACAGTATGGCTGCACGCCCATTAGCTCACCGCCAGAACTATCAAGCATGCAGCCCTACCGAGCTGTCAGTCGGTGGGTGGCAGGTGGTGGGTGCTGCCACCAGCGGGCTGAACGGGGGAGGGGTGGTGGGGCTCAGTGGGCGGTGGGGGAGGGGTACGTCTAGACCACCAGGGATATTGGATGAGGGGGTTCTTTTATTACAATAGATGCCCGCAATCGGGCAGAAAGCAGGATATTGGATGGGGGGGGTTCTTTTATGACAACAGATGCCCATGATCAGGCAGAAAGTGGGATATTGGATGGGGTGAGTTCTTTTATTATAACAGATGCCCGTGATTGAGCAGAATGCGGTCCACTGGACCACCAGGGATATTGGACGGGGTTTTTTATTTATTACAACAGATGCCCACGATCGAGCATGGGGGGGTGCCACCAGGTGCAGCTGGAACTCGGGTGGCCACCCACAGGTGGCAGCTGACCTGTTGCACCCTGCAATGCAGCAGCTCACCAGTGGGTGGCCATCAGTTGTTCCTTTTTTTTTGGCTTAACTTTGTGCTGGCACAGGTAGGGGTTGTGCATGCATGGCTCTGCACATCCTGGGCTGAATATCAGGCTGTGCAGGTTGTGCATGGGCACGCCCCCCCACCTGTGCCTGCATACATTACTGATGCACTCCGGCACATCGGGATTTGTGCCGCACACTTTTCCCTTTTGAATATCGAGTGTTGCGCCATGCACAACCCTTTTGAATATCTGGGCTGTGGATTGTAAATGTTTTTCAATATCATTAACTTACTTTCTATTTGTACTTTTACCAAAATGTAATTTTTTTAACTATTTGTTTTAAGATGCTCATCATCATATTTATTTTGATACATGTTACCAGCCCACCCATATATCTCTCCATTTTCTTTTGTTTTGCCACTGGTGATTGAATTATTTTATAACTATTAATTGTTATCCTAGCTACTTGTTCCTCATCATGCCATGTTTTCGGTAACATTATTATATTCATACCTTCACTAAATTCCCTAAATTCTAGATCTATAAACTTATTCTGTAACCCTGCAATGTTCCGTGACATAATTCCCAGATTAGCCTCCTTATTTCTTTCCATAAATGTGGAAACACCTTTGTTCAAACAGTCAGATTTTGATTCCCATTCATGCATTTCTCTGTCCCTCTCAAGTCAGACTTGGGGATCCTGAAACATTTTAAATCTATTAAATGTATCCACATTATATACAGGTGGTTGCTTTTCATGGGTTACTTCCACAACTTGTTGGGCTACCTCCAATTGCTCTTCCATGGGAGTCCTGGATTCCAACATTGTTTATGATTCTGCTATTAAAATCCCTAATTTATCCAATTTTGTGCTCACTTCTAAAATATTCTAGCTAGATTTCTATTATCCAGTGTTACATCAATTTTTTCCCCATGGGCCCCAAACCTATGGGATCTCTGTACCTGCACAATGTCATCCTCATAAAACTCTGTTCCTAAAACATTATTTATTTGTTTCAGTTTAGGATTAATACATTTGAGTCCAGGACTCATTTTCAAAGGTTCCAGATCATTGTTGAACAAACATTACAAATATAACAGTGTTTACAGACAACATAAAACAGTTACACAGACATTCAAATACCAAAGAAATCTTATATATCCAATTAAAGGTTGAAGAGGATGGGGTAAATAGGATTCAGCCTTGTAGTTCACTATTTAGTTGGTCAGTCTAGCCTAAGGGGGGTAGGGGGTCAGCCAGGGATGGTGTCGCCATGGTGGAGTTGGTTTGTCAGCCAAGTGGGCCTTGTTCGGGGATGGGGGGCTTGATGAGATAAAAGGGGGGAGATGAAAGGGAGATGGTTGGGTGGCTGAAATTCTGCCATATTAGTGAAGGCAAGCACAATTCTTTTTTGGGCCAAGAAGGGATCTGAACCCAGACATTTCCTATCAAGTGGGTAATCATTGTTCTTAATTTTGCCCTGGTATCAATACTCACATTTGAAATCACAAAGATAGAAAGTGTTATGTCTGATGGAACTTCTAACTCACATTGTTCATCAAGCATCTGTTGCAATTCCCCCCTGTTTATCTAATTGCAAATCCAGTTCACCCTTGGTCTTAATTCCAAGGTCAATCACATCACTAATTGATATACTGTTGGTGGTTCCATAAACAAATTTAGTTCCTCCAATGCAATTGAGTTCCTCCATACATACTGGGCTACTCTTGGTTGCTCAAAATATAATTGCAATATATGATCCAATTTACTGTTCAGAGCCTCTCTAGCATCTGCTATATCATCCAGTTGGACAACCACATTCAAAATTTCAGGACAGATCAGATGACCCAAAATTTTCAAGACTGTATTGTTTTCATTTGAATCCAATTCTGGCCCTTTTTTTAATAATCAGTGACTGCCCTTTCACCAATAATTCCATGTTCAAATCAATAATGTTCTGTTTTTTATTCTGACCACTATATTGTTTCTGATACCTTTACTTTGCTCCACTTCCATTTTTAAATGATTCATTTCTGTTCTTAAAATGATTAATTGCTCCATTATGGCTATACTAGCTACACGTGGATCCTGTATAACTTCTATTAAATGTGTGTCCATAAAAGGCATGTATGTAATATGCTTTACTACCTTTTCTTCTACAATACTATATTTTTCTGTCAATCTTCCAATCCTTATAAAGTCTCCTGTATTCTTGCTATTATTTGAGATAAATCCAGATCATAGTCCTAGTTCTCATCCACTTCAGCTTGTTCTACCTCCTGATTTATTTGTTTGCTACTAGATAGTTCTATTATATTCAGGGAAGTTTGTCTTTTCCCTGTCCCTAAAGTCATAGGGGCCAATTCTAAGCCATCGTATGCTGGTGTAAGTTGAAATACTTCAAACCCCTTGGCATATCTCATGACTTACACCAAGTGTTAAACCTGCTCAGATTACAAGAGGCACCTTGCACCATGGCAGCTGCGGGCTATGACAACCATGGGTTATGGCACCACCTATGCCACAGCCTGCAACACCATGGTGCAAGTGCAGGTTACAGCAGCATCTGTGCACTGTTCCAAGAGGGTGGCTGCCATAACCTGCTGGAACAGTTCTAAGAGCTGCAGTAGCAGGGCTAAGATAGAGCAGTGCAGAGCTACTCTAAGGGGCATCCAACAGTGTCATCCATCAGATGCCAACTCCACAACGATGTGGCAATGGTGCCAATGTGTTCCCAGTGCCCCCACAAGCACACCTCTGCCCCCACCCCTGAAAGTTGGGGACCCCAGGATCTGATCCCCAGTGTACCCCTAGACTCCTGTGCCATCTGTCCTGCCCCATGCCCCCTGATGTGTGCTGTGGTGTTCTGGGGTGATGGGGCTTCAGAGGGGCTGCCAGTAGCTGGAGGTGACTTGTGACATGTGGGGCTTCTATGCCACACATGTGGCATTAGCCTCCATGTGGCATAACCCGCATGTTGCAAGTGCCAGAACCCTACCACTCTGGGAATGCAGCGCAGGGTCACTGGTGTAGCGACGAATGTTGCAACTTGCATATGCTGGCAAGTTGTGACATTCAACTTGGAATTGGCCCCCTAGTCTCCATGTTTTTTCCTTCTATATTTGGAGTATCTTCCCAATTTAGTCTCGGTGAAGATTCCAAGGAGTTCTGAGCTGCCAAATTCACTATCTCCTCAGAATTAGGGATTAGAGCTTTTTTGTAACTTTTCCCATATGTTCTTTAATCAATGTTTGCCCTGCTTGTTTTAGTATGTTAGTTCCAACAGAGTCACTTTTTATATCTTGTTTCATATTTTTATTATGCTCTTTTTCTGTACTTCCCACATTTTTGCTTCCCTTTATCCATGACATCAGCATTGTATAAATCTTTATTTATATCCAGTTCCACCTCACTATTTTTCCTACTTCTTGTTTTCATTTTCACAACATGAAAAGGATAAGATCAGTAGTATCAAAAAGTGCAGTCAGTAGAATTACAATATGCCATATGCATTAAAAATGTCTCATAAGCTTTAGACTACAGACATAATATATAAAGTTCCTCATTTTCCTTATTCTCTAATTGAAAAGGTAAATTTTGACAATATGCAATTTTTGAAAGTGCCCTGCATACATTATAAATCAGAAGGCTATTCCTAAAGGGTCAGATAATAAGAATATAAGTAGCTCTTTAAACATTCTCCATTTTACCACAGTCCCTTATCTCTTTTCTTCAGGCCTTCAGTCTTCTACATACTTCTTCCCATGTACATTCAGTAAGTTTGGTAAGATTGGTAAGACTGATAGAAGATTACTCTACAGTGTTGGTGTCTAAAAATGTTTTCACCTGTGATAAGTATTTTAGAATCCGATAGGTAATCAGGAATGTTCAGTGTCAAGATTATACAGGATCCAGTCCACAGATGTTCCCCAAAATAACTTTCTACCATACAAGCTGTGAATCAAATTAAACACAAGCAGTAACTTCTGTATTGGAAAGCTTCACCTCCCTCCCACTTGCTAAACTCCAAACATATTATATCATATAAAATCAAAATACAAAGGGTACTTAATATACCACAGGTGTGTAAAATTATGTAACTATTTCTAGTTTTTCTAGTTTTACAGTCTTCCTTACTAATAAAGCCCTTCATGCAGAAGCTCTAATAAAATTACTACCTATAAAGCAGGGCACTTATGTATATTCAAAAGGTTCAGAAATGTAATTCATTTTACCTGCGTCTCTATGAGAAACAACATCACTTAATCAGTTGATTTGCTGCTCAAACGTGGAGTAGAACATGGAAGAATATTCCAAATCAAACACAAGCTCATATAACTTCAAGATTTTATTGTCTTGATGCACATAAATTACTAATACAACCACGGAGCAGCCGAAAAGCAGCCGACATATACTGTAAAAAGGAACTAACTGTAGCTATAGACACGCTGTGTACATATACATGTACATATATGATGTTCCAGCACCTAAGGCTACATAAAGCTATAGATGTCTACCTTGCACAGTACCAGAATTCTAAAAATTTCATCTATTGCATCTACTACATCAATTCTCGGCCACCATTTCCAAGAGAGCGAGAGGACAAAAGTGATACAGATCTCATCCCATAGTAGCCAGATCAACCTTTCCTGGTCATGGAAGGGTGCTTGCATTCTATCTGATTTATCTTCCATCAGGGCAATCTGTGCTCTGCTACATTCACGTGATCCCCAAGCTGTATAATATCTGAGTTTCTTCACTGTGTGGCAATTTATAATTTATTGATCTTTCCCATAACAGCCTCAAACATCATTTTTATCTCTAACAAGGTTGCTGCTGATGAATCAGGAACAGAAAGGTTCATCCTGTCAGATGGTGATGGCACTGATGACAGAGGAAAAAAATGCAATTAAGGATAACTCCAGCTAGGAAAGTCCGATTTCCACTGTTTCCTCACCAAAATGCAATGTACTGCAGTCTCTACCATGGAATACCAGAGATATGCAGTTAGAAAATTAGGCTGATTTATCAGATATTTTTGAAGGCACTGAGAGCCAACAGAGTTAGACTACCATCTTGTGGGTGCCAAGCCATGCCCCACAATTGTGAGGCTTTTTGATGCAAACTTTTTTTCTTTTATTTTTAAAGTCCTATTCAAAAGCAAACACAAGCTTTTTACATGGCAAAAGATGTCCTTCAAGGGAGTGCCATGACAGGGGAAAAGTTGAGTCTTTTAACCATAAATTAGCTGGTTCAATCTGTGCTGTCAAATAGTACCTGAGAAAGTTTGGGAGACCTAGGCCTCCTTGTTCTGATGATTGCTATAACTTTTCTAGAGATACATGAGGTCTTTTCTCAACTCAAATAAATCTCCTAATCTTTGTTGAAAAGTTTTAAAAAAGCACAGTATAACCTCAATGGGAAGGCTTGAAAAAAGAAGTACCCTCCGTACATTCATCTTAACAGTATTCACCTTCTCCATTAAAGACAAAAGCAAATTAGACCATCTATTGAAGTCTAAGTAAATTTGTTGCATCAAAAGTACAATATTTAGTTCAAAATGTTTCTCTAGATTTTTTTGTAATATAATACCTGTATATCTAAACTGTGTGCTATGATGACCAACTACAGAATTTGGAGAATCTTGAGTAGTGTAAATGGGGTTGAGAGACAGAGCATCACATTTTTGACAGTTTACCATGTAACCAGATAACCTGCTAGATGTATTAATCAAAACAGGTATAGAGGTTTGAATAGCTTGTAAATCTAGCAGTGTGCCAACTGCATAGAATGAAATAATGTGATCTCTATTATTAACAAAAACAATTGTTCTGCTCAGACAGCAAGAGCTAATGGTTCTATGCAAATTGAAAACAGTAGTGTTGATGGGGACAACCTTGCTTTGTACTTCTAGTCAAGACAATTGTATTTGTTAAATTATTGCTTGTACAAATTTTTTTAATCAGTTGAAGAAATTGCTGCAAAGAAACTAAACTCAGCAGTGCATGAATTAAGAAGTGGCAGCCCACCTGGTCAAATGCCTTCTCAGTGCCAAGTGCCAAAAGAAGATTGTTGTGAGGTGATCAGTTAGGGTTCAACTCAATGCCACAAAAGCATAGAAATGTGGCATTAGGGTTTCCTATCCTCATTCCCCACCCTCACCCCCCAAGCAGCAAAAGGACAAGGCATGGCAAGGCAAGACAACTTTATTTCTAAGGTACCCAATCCCAGAGGCTGTGGGTGCCATACATAATAAGAACAAGATACATTATACAGAAATAGCAATTCTACAGTAATAAAATCTTTAAAATGACATTCTTAAACACTTAAATATAAAATATACGATAGCTGATGATAGGGTCAGCCATCAGCGGAGATGGCTTAATCCCAAAAAGCCTGGTTGAAAAGATGGGCCTTAAGTCTCTGCTTAAAGACATCAATCAAGGGAGATTCCAGGACTGCAGCTGGAAACATGTTCCACAGGGTCGGCCCAGAGGCACTAAATGCTCGGTCACTGGAGGTTCTAAGCTGAACCCTGGGAACATGCAGGAGGCCCCTTGAAATGGAACACAGGGAGCAGGCAGAAGTCACAGGTGATAGGAGCTCAGACAGGTAGCCAGGGCCCAGCCAGTATAGGGACTTATAGGTGAGCAAGTCCACCTTGAAAAGGACCCTCCACCTGACCGGCAGCCAACGCAGAAAACACAGGACTGGGGTCACATGGCATGACTGAGATAATCCCGTCAATAACTGGGCCTCCATGTTCTGCACCAGCTGCAGCCTGAGAAGAGTCCCTTCCATGACCCCAAAGTAAAGAGTATTACAGTAGTCAAGTCTAGAGGTCACAAAGACATGTACTAATGTCAGAAGATCTTCGGTTAGAATGAGGGGCTTGATCCTGGTGATGTTCCGTAAGTGGTAAAAAACACTCTTCACAACAGATGACACCTGATCTTCAAAGGTCAGTCTGCTGTCCAGGATCACACATAGATTTCACACCTTCAGGGAAGCAACCAACGGGGAAGACCCTAGGAAAAGTTCAGTGTCCGCTCCAGGTAGCAACCAATTACACCCGTGATCCGGCTCGAGCACCAGCACCTTTGTCATGTCCAGGTTGAGTTACAGCCAGCTGGAAGCCAGCTAGTCACTGATTTTAGCCAGAAACATGTTAAGCACTTCAACCACACCAGCTGTCTTGGGGACAAATGACAAATACAGCTGGGTGTCATCTGCATAACAGTGAAACTCCATGCTATACTTTCGAATGATCTCACCCAGGGGCAACATGTACACCACGAACAGCATGTGCAACAAGATTGAACTCTGTGGAACTCCACAAGACAGAGGCATTGGAGATGAGGAGAAATTACCCATTACCACCTGCTGCACCCTGTCTGAGAGATAGGATTCAAATCATCTGATGGCAACACCGGCGAGTCCACAAAATTCACAGAGTCACTCAAGAAGTACAAAATCGTCCAGGTGTCAAAAGCTGAAGAGAGATTGAGGAGCACAAGAACTGACCGGTCTTCTCTATCTCTAACTCTGAGTAAGTCATTATGCACCCTGACTAGTGTGGTTTCTGTGCTGTGCCTAGCCCAAAAACCTGACTGAAATGGCTCATAGATGTTGAAGGACACAAGCCAATCCTCAAGCTTCTGTGCTACTAATTTCTCAACAACCTTATCTAAAAAAGGCAGGTTGGAGATAGGGCGATAATTTGCCAGGATGTCCTGGTCCAGGGAAGGTTTCTATTGGAGGGACCTCACTAGCACCTCTTTTAAAGAAGCTGGGAGCACCCCCGCCACCATCAAGTAACTGGCTATCCCAGCAAACACTGGAGCAACAGCCTCAGTGCATTCCATCAAGAAACATGTCGAGGCTGGGTTCAGTTCACAAGATGTATGCTTCTGCTCTAAGATCACCCGAGTCACCTCAGACACCTCCCCTGGCCTAAACTCTTCCCAGGCAGGCAGAGTTCCTCTGCTCCCAACAGACCAGCAACTGTGAGGCAAAAGCCTACCTGAGGGGAAACCCCAACTGGACAGCCGACACACTGTCAGAGAAGAACAGAGCGAACTCCTCACACAAAGTAGATGAAAAGTCTTTTTTTGGCTGTAGACAGGCTGGATGAAGAAGCCTGTCCACAGTCTGAAAAAGCTGAGTAAGTCTTTTCCTCCTTGCCGCAATCTCCCTGGACAGGAACTCTGCCTTCTTATGGAAGATTCCCTCCTGGTACTCACAATAGTGAGTGCGCAGGACCAGTTTGTCGGCATCTAGTTGGGACTTCCACCAGCAACACTCCAACTTCTGACCCTTGATCTTCAGCACCTTGAGATTCCCATCAAACCATAGGGATCCCAAGTGAGAAGATCTGGCTCATATACAAACTGGTGCAATGGCATCCAGGGCTTCAGACACCACCTTATTATAGGTGGCCGGCCACTGCCTCCTCAGAGCCAATCGCACAAGCTGCCTCAACCCTAGATAGGTCAGCTGCCGCTAAAAGTCCTTCGGGGTCTAACCCCATTAAAGGACAATACTGTAGCTAGCCATCTTCACAAGGACAGGACTATTGGGGGGGCTCAAACATGAACTCCACAGTGCAGTTATCAGACCAAGAAACCGGATCAATTCTGAGGTTATCAACCCCAAGACCCAGCTGGAACACCAGATCAAGTGTGTGACCATGCTGGTGGGTCACAGAAGCAAAAGTCTGTGTCAGGCCAGTGATGACATTAACTGGAGAAGGTCATAAGACCAGACAAGCAACCACTGACAACCATCATCAGGTACGACAAACAACATACAACTGTTTTGACATTACACAAATGCAGAAGGACTGAAGTGCTACTTGTGTGGATTTGTATATGCAGCTACATCAGCCAAGGCCCCACAAGGGCCTCTGCTTCTGCAGTCACAACTGTGTGTGTACGGCATAGACCATGCATGAGTACCTGTGGTGGAAGAAGCACAGACCCCATGAGGCCAGTGTTTCTGAAGACAGATACCATATGGGGCCTGTTCCTATGCAGCCAGAAGTACTCATACACAGTATATGAGGTACCTCACTAGATAGCATGATGCACTACTGAATGGATTTCTATATGCAACTGCATAACTCAAAAAGTGCTATCCCCTTGAAAAATTTTAAAATCCACGGCTGAAACCATGATACCCACATTGCAACAGAACTTCTGTTTGCATAACTGCAGGCCCCACAGGGGCCTGCTCTTCTGGAGCCAGAAGTTGGTGTATGTCTTACACCTCTGGCTGATGAGACATAGGACCCTAAGGGGACTTTTGTACTGCAGACATAAGTACTGCTGCAATGTTCGTGTCATGAATTTTCTGGTATCTGCGCTTCTGCACCCAGAGGTCGGTGTGTATGTTTACACCTGCAGCTTCAGAAGTTCAGGCCCATCAACTGTGTGTATGTTTTACGGTGTCCATGGTTACATGAGACTACAGAAAGGCTGGCCCCATAGGGGCATATGAAAAGAAGTCTTGTAATTTGGATATTATAGGTTTCTATCTGGCTGGAGGAGTTTGTGCTTCTGCATACAGAAGCAGTGTGGCTGATTCAGTATAGAAACACAGAAACATAGAAATTGATGGCAGATAAGGACCGCTTTGCTCATCTAGTCTGCCATTTTCTTACCTACTGTAAAACCTCAGATCCTACTTGATCTCCAACTCCCCCCCCCTTACCACTAAGGTTCTGTTATGCCTACTCAATGTATTATTAAATCCCGTTACCATTTTTACTGGTTCACCCATATTGGTGTGACAGTCATTTGGTCGACACCACTATGGGTGAAGGCTATATGCTGCCTGGCATATCTGTGCCAGGTATTGTGGCTCCTGGGATGTTGAGCATCAAAACCACATCCCAGGAAACAGTCATGTTTTGCAGGGAACTTGCCTCCCACACCACCCAATGTGAGGGTCTTCACTTGATGCACCCCCTCACAACTGAATATAACCTCCTACAGGGTGGGCATGCCACAGAGGGGGAAAAAGTTCTGTGTGTGCAAAGGGCAGCATGACTGAGGGGCAATCTAAAATCAAAAGATCACCCCTGTCACCGTTACTCTTGTTGCTGCACCATAATTCTGGCATCAAAATTCAGTCACCGTTCTAACGGTATATGCCTTTTGCTTCTAACACCTACACTGGGAGGATGTTCCAGGCATCCACCTGTATCATGGATTTCTATCTGCAGTGACAAGTAAGTGTGTATGTTTTGCAGTCTGCATGCTACAGATACCAATCCATGAAGGTAGCACATCAGTGCTACTGCATTTGTATCATCCAGAAACAGTTGTATGTTGTTTGACTCACCTGATAATGGCCGCCTATAGTTGCTTGTGTAGTCTTGTCCTTTAGCTGCTTTTGAGGTGCTGGGGGGGAGGTTAGGGTTGAAAACCCTAACATCACATTTCCATGCTTTTGAGGCATCAAATTGAACCCCAACTGATGCATTAATTTAGTTTTTTTGCAATTAATTTCCTTCCTCTTTGAGATAGTGTAATCACAGCCTTATTTGCCTGTGTGAGTGCATAGCCTGGTCCCACCCATGTATAGTTTTTGAGATAGAGATAGAGTCATTGTCAGTATAAACATCTTACTACCCCAACTCATGATCCCGGTACTGAAAATGGTCAAATCCCCACCAAAGTGTAATTCCATCCAACTGCAACATCATTCCATGCCACAGGTGTGAAAACACATTTTGACCAGGATTTTAAAAATGACAGCTGTGACATACATGAAGTGGGGTAGTAAGAATTCTGTGTCAAAAATTTGGGATCAAAATATTTACTGTTTCCGAAGTTACAAGTGTGTGTAGTGAAATTGCAATGAATGGCCATAACTCTACCATTTTTATATATTCTGACCCCAGATTTTTAACATAACCTTCTTATTATCCCACCTCATGAACAAGGGCATGCACATTTTTCAAATCCCTTCTGAAAGGTGAATTCACCAAGCGACCACAAAATCATCTTCGGGAGGGAATTGTGTAATGACAGTCATATTGTTCATGAGGTGGGGTCCCCAAAAGGCCAAGTTGAAAATTTGGGATCAAAATATCAAAAAAATTACTGAGTTATGCATTAAAGTTGAAACCCCATTGAAATACTGTGCATTTATCTTGGTTTCTCATAATGCAGTTGCCAGTTCCAGCAGCAAGATGTGTCTTCAATCAGGAGAGCGGATCTTGAACCTGGGACCTGTTCAGGTGAGTGAGGGTGTGTGGGGGTGTACTAAGGGGAGTGGGGTGGTGGGTGCTGAGTGGGAGGTAGGGGTGGATGGGCTGATCAGAGAGGGACTGTTTTTTTTTTTTAGGCAGACACAAAACAACATTAAGGGATGGTTTTCTTTTGTGCAGGAACAGACATGGGGATGCCACTAGACACCAGGGAAATAAAGGCTACTATGTTAGGGACTGTGATCGGACAATGAGAGAGGGCAGAGGGACCACTGAACTACCAATGAAAAAGAAAACAAAACGCAAAAAAAGTAATAAAATATGGGGAAGTTGATCAGAGAACTGGGGAGGGTGAGGGACCACTGGACTACCAGGGCTTTTATCATAATACTTAACTGTGATATTACCAGGGTTGGTGATCAGAGAACAGGGAAGGGGTAAGTTGTCCAAGGGGCATGGCTGACCAGGCAAGGGATACTACTGGACCATTGACCCAGCCAGTGAATTCATGTTCATGGAGGGTTCATTCCACCACTGGCCACAGGGATTCAGATGAACATGCCAAGGTCTTAAGCAGGATGATGAATTGCATTTGCTTTGGAACCTCCATCATGCCCCAGAGCTTTGACTTTCAGGCTCTTTTGGTTTCCTTGGCCTGCCACACAAATGGCTGCAACCTGGATATGATGACCAATTCCATGGCAGGCACCTATGATGGACTTAGTAGTGACCACCACATCCCCCACATGTCATCCAACCCTGGCTCCACCTACATGGCCAGCTGCCCCATGTCTTCCAGTGGTGACTATGGCACTGACAGTGGTAGCAGTCTTGTGTCCTCTTCTCCTGCCATGGACAGTGCCATCAAGTGGCACTTTCCCTACACCAGCCCCACAGCCCACTGGACATCCTCGGGAGGGTCCCCATATATCAAACAGCTGGCCCTAGCAAGCAATAGCCTGTCATCTTTCAGCATCCACTCCAGCATGCCTTCCTTTTCCCTTGAGCATCCCTATCTTTATCAGAACACCAAGGAGCCACCAGACATGCCAGGTAAGGGAAGAGCTCCCTGCAGATGGGGTGCCTTGGAAGCAGAAAACAGACAGAACACGCACAAAAACAATATCACCATGTGCTTTTTCTTCAAAATAAAGCAATGGTATTAAACAAGAAACAGTGTTCACAACAAAAGGACCTTTACAATGAGAGTAGTCACCAAGCTGAACTCTGTATAGTTTTTAAAATATAGCCATCTCTGCAACTGTTTTTTAAATCAGTGCTTCTTGCTGAATCTATGGGCTCAGCTACATCACCATCACATGAGACAGGATGCATTGTAGGTAAAAGAAAAGCAATAAGCTTAACTGAGATGGAGATCCCAGGGGTCATAAAACTACCATAAAGCTAGCAGTCTAATTTGGGAAAAACTCCTGATAGCAGACAGAGGGAAGGACATATTAGGACTTCGCACACAAATTAAAACACTCTGCACAACACATGTTTTTGCAAATTCTGGGTGTGCTGCTACTTTAAGGTGCAAAAATTGAGATTTAACATTGAAGTGCTGTACCAACCCTAACTATAGGGATGTGACCATGCTCCTATAATATTAAGAGAATGTCTAATGTTACATGTGAGTCTTTTGCCTGAAATAACCCTTACAGAAATATAAGTGTGCTGTGTACATGCAGAATGCATGCCAAATGCTTAATTGTGCAATGTTTGCATGTGGTATGCATACAAAAAGTGAACCTAAGCAAACCAGGTCTAAAAAACAAATGAGGTGCATATGCTGCAAACTTGACATGTGTGCAGCAAGAAAGCTGGTCTGAATATCTTCTAAAAGTCACATCAGGTTCGTGTGTTGCATGCCTGATATGAGTGCAGCAGTTAAGTTGGTGTGAACATCATTTAAAAATCACATCAGGTTCACATGTTGCAGGCTTGCCTGAGTGCAGCAACTAAGCTGGTGCAAATCTCATCTAAAAAAACATCAGTTTCTATTTCTCATACTATTGCTAACAATTAGAGCCATTAAAATATGTTTCCCATTAAAATTAGGTAAACTCATTAATTCTGATAATTTTGCAAGTTGTTTAATGGCTTTTGATTTTTGTTATTAAATGTCCATTAATTTCTAAAGTATTGTTTGCTTGCTGCATTAAATACCTAGGATATAGTCAGTCAACATGCCCCATTCCAGATGTGCGAAGAGGGGCCTCTGTGTTTTGAAGCCTGACCTTTTTGTTTTGGGCATTGCAAATTCCCTTATGCATATTTAGTACTACAAATGTGTTTCCCCATGACTGTTTTGACTCACTTACTTTCCCTTTGTCATTCTGTATGGAGCATATACTCAGCACTGTTTTTGCTGAGTAGGGTCTTGGAAGCACGCATCATACCTCACATTTTGCCACTGAAATGAGAGACATGGACACTCAAAATTAGGCACAATGAGGGATACTAACCCTCATGATGATCAGGACACATCTAGAAACATGGAGATACACTACCTCAGAACACAGTGGAAACCATTGTATTTACTTGTCCTGTTATTAGCATCTGAGAATGAATTTCTACCATAAAACAGGGGTGCCATTTAGGTAGGGCAGAGGAGGGCAGTTACCCTTCCCTCCTGAATTTGTGCCTAGGCTGTTCTTATGAAGTGGCAGTAATGACATTAAATTTGGATTTAATCTTTTCTGCAATAACTGCTCCACTATCCTGTGTGTGCTCACACTGCAGGTGCACTCCTGACTTGCCTGTGTCTATATTGTGTTGTCCACTCTCTTCACCTATTAGCTGCAGCACTATCACACATGACATGGAGGGGCTCTAGCCAAGCAAGAGCACATGAGTCATGTGAGCATGACACTGTCTTTCCCGCCACAGAGTAGACAGGCTGCACACTATAGCTTGGAGGAGTTGGTGAGCACTGAACTCTCAATAGCAGTATTGCGGTGGCATATTTTTGTTGGTCTACTGTTAGTCTGCATCTCCCCTGGTGGCTGAAGGGGCAGAGGGTGAGTTAGAAGGTAACTCAAGACTAGGCTACCTACTTAAAAGACAAAGAACCTCTGTGCGTAAACACTGAGGCAAGGGTTACCCCAAAGGGCATTTGGCTGGGAAGCCAAGTTTCAAGAAAATACAAAATCACACATGCCCCCACAATGCAAAGCATCATGGGCTGCATGTGCAAATCCACAGAATGTTATGCTGGTCCAACTTTAAGCAGAAGTGCATGGTGCCGAAGGCCTCTCACACAGTTTGCAAAGGGTGCTAACAGAAGACATAGACACGTGTTTCGTCCTACCAGGACTCATCAGTATGCCTCGTCTGTTTGACACCCCAGTGAAATAGACCAGCTACCTCAAGGCAGTGTGCCTGGGATATATTGTGGTGAACCCATTAAAATAAAAAACTATTTAAAAGACAAAGAACCTCTGTGCGTAAACACTGAGGCAAGGGTTACCCCAAATGGCATTTGGCTGGGAAACCAAGTTTCAAGAAAATACAAAATCACACATGCCCCCACAATGCAAAGCATCATGGGCTGCATATGCAAATCACCACAGAATGTTATGCTGGTCCAACTTTAAGCAGAATTGCATGGTGCCGAATGGCCTCTCACACAGTTTGCAAAGGGTGCTAACAGAAGACATAGACACGTGTTTCGTCCTACCAGGACTCATCAGTATGCCTCATCTGTTTGACACCCCAGTGAAATGGACCAGCTGCCCCTAAGGCAATGTGCCTGGGATATATTGTGGTGAACCCATTAAAATAAAAAACTATTTAAAAGACAAAGAACCTCTGTTCGTAAACACTGAGGCAAGGGTTACCCCAAAGGGCATTTGGCTAGGAAGCCAAGTTTCAAGAAAATACAAAATCACACATGCCCCCACAATGCAAAGCATCATGGGCTGCATATGCAAATCACCACAGAATGTTATGCTGGTCCAACTTTAAGCAGAATTGCATGGTGCCGAAAGGCCTCTCACACAGTTTGCAAAGGGTGCTAACAGAAGACATAGACACGTGTTTCGTCCTACCAGGACTCATCCCTACCTACTTTTACCTACTTACTCTACTAGGCTTGCCTTGCAAAGAAAAAAATCTCAGGCCCCCATAGCAACAAGCTAGGCCTAGCAGCAGTGGTGACAGTGGTGTGGGAGGCCTTCATAGGCTTTGATCAGTGCAGTGTGGCAGCAGCCAAGCAAGAAGCAAGCAAAACAGGTTGGGTGGGGTTGGTTGGTGAGGTGACTTGGTTGCAGACCATGTTGGGGACCTGGGATGGTTGGTTCTAGCATCCAACTTCTAGCAGTATGACGGAGGAGGAGAGGACTGAAAACTGGACTGGTGGCACACTGGGCCAGGCTGAAGGTTCTAGCCTGATGGCCAGGTAAGAAAAAGTAAATATTTTTTTTACAGGGGGATTGGGGAAGGAGGAAGGGTTGTAATATGTATGTGTTTTTCATGTGTCTGCACCTTTCAGCATCACAACCCATATAGGATGGATATTGAATGTAATGGTGTCGGAGAGAGAAATCGGGACAGTGTTTTTTTGGGGGTCAGAACTTCAGCCTGGGAAAAAAATTAATTAGTAACTGGGTGGATTTAAGCCCAAATTTGATGCACTGCTCCAGGGTATAGACAGATTGATCCTATATATTTGAATGTTTCCTGATTTGCATTTCACTTTCTTTTAAGTTACAACAAATAAGGTTTACCTATTAGAGATATTCTAGACATTCTAGAGCTTGCCACCTAGGGGCTAACTAGCACCTGGCCTCCACTAGTTGTTGGCTCCCCCCCTGCTGAAATCTGAAATGGCACCCCTGCCGTAAAGTCTAAATTTACAAGACATCATCTGTGTGAGCAGCATGTTTTCCATGAGGGATGGATAAGGAGCAGAGCAGTTTTCAAGGGTAAAATGTGGGTTGGCCCTTGCATTCAGGAACAGTTGAGTGGTATGGTATGCACAGACTATTGAAACCCCACTATAATCAGGCTTATGCTCCCCCTCCCCCAGTAAAACTGACCTCCATATCCCGTGCTCAGGCACATTGTGACATATGGCAAGGGAGACTGCAGGGGCGTGTAATATTAAAATGAATGGAGGTACTTTTTATTACTATTTTATACATTTCTGATGGAGAGCTGGAGATTAATGAAGGCCACTGCTCGAATAACAAGGGTCTTGTTAGTAGATTAGTGGCCTTCATTTTTCTCCAATTCACCATCATAATGTATAAAATAGTAATAAAAATTAACATCATTCATTTCAAAGTGATACGCCCTAGCACTCTGAACCATGGACATCATCTCTTAAAGACTCCTGCCAATGACTCCCTAGTACTCATATAATAGACTCCTAGACTTACATCTATACTTGGTGGGTTGTCTGTAGCAGCATGGCTACACCCACTACAGTGTGTGTGCATGACGGGAGGACAGGCCATGTGGATGGGTGTCGAGTTATTGCTACTTTTGTGTTTGCCCCTTAAAGTCTGTTTGCATGGAAGTATTGAAAACTCTGGAGAGAAAATAGTAGGAATACAGTCCAGATGGAAGTAATTAAGTAGTTTTGTGGGTAAGTGTGTGTAATGAGGGTAGGAAGAACCACATGTGTTTCCATTGGTATGTGTGCTACTGTTCAGCTGTGCAGCTGAAATGAGTGGGGACAAGAAAACTAAAAAGTTTAATGGTGACTATAAGCATGCCAGATGCATGCAGATTTGTATTGACGTAGAAGCGAGTCATATGAGTTCAAGCAGTATTGCTCAGTGGTTAAAGGTGATGAACTGCAAACCAGGAGACCTGGGGTTGAATCTTATCAACCCCCACTTGTATATGGTGTAATCCTGAGAAAGTCAATTAACTTTTATGTGTGGAGTTATCAGTGACCACTTGCTTTTGCATGCATGTCTCATGCATTCAGTCAGTTCCAATTTAACATTTAAATCATGTTTGCAGCACGCATCTCATGTGCATAGTTTTATTTGTGCAACATGAAAACATTTTATATAATTATTTCTGTAAGGGAAAACAAGTCTGATCATCACTGGTAACTGTGGATAACTTGGCTCAATCTCTTTGCTGAATGTTTTTACATGTATCTTATAATCATTATTTAGCATAAAGATTGGGCAATATGAGCCCCATGATGTTGGATTCTTTAGTATAAGTGATATATGTGCATCATTAAATGGATTTGGCCAAACATTTAAAACTTGAATTTGTTGAAACGTATTATGGAATTTTGGAGCTGTGCTATCTGAAAAGGTTTTATAGAATTCTGTGGTAAAACCACTGGGGCTAGGAGCTTTACCATTCCAAGGGTCCCCTATCTCTTCCTGTATTTTAATTAAAGACATTTCTTTATTGAGTAAATCAAGATCTGCAGAGATAATTTGCAGAAACAGTAATCTGTTAAGAAAACCATCCAAGCCTGAGTCGGATTGGTTAATGTCAGAAGTATAGAGATTTTAATAATAATGTTCAAATGTTTTATTGATATCTACTGGATTATAATGAATTTGATTTTGGTGGTCTTTTATACAAGAAATGCTATTACAGTTCTGTTCACACCTAGGTTGAAATGAAAGCAGCTTATCAGGCTTTTTAATGAAAAAATAACATTTCACACTTGCCTTTGTCATGGCCCTTCCAACTGACTCTTCCATTTCTGTTATATAATTCTCTCATAACTAACATTTTATGAAGGTCTTCTTGTGTGCTTTAATTACTATGTTTAGCTTCCTTGAACAGATAACTCATTTTCCTCTCCAGATTTTTAATTACATTATTCCTTTTTGTTTTTATAGAGATGTGTATGAAATAAAAAGGTCTCTTAAATAAGCCTATGATCATCCCCCATAATGGAGATTGATGTATCCATAGTATGATGTATTGCCCAGAAAGATTCTATTTGTGTCTTGATTCAATCAGCAAAACTCTCTCTTCAGAAAATAAACACATTTAATGTCCAAATATAATCAGTACAGGTGGGTGATAATTCTATTGCAAGTTATAATATGGTTTGGTCAGATATTTTATTAACACAGAAATTTATATTCTCAACTTTGTGAAAAACAGAATTTGAGAGTAGACCAATGTCTGCCCTAGAATATGTTCTATAAACTGAAGAGAAGGAGACTATGTGTATAGTTTAACTTAAAGTTGAACCAGCATAACATTCTGTGGTGATTTGCATATGCAGCCCATGATGCTTTGCATTGTGTGGGCATGTGTGATTTTGTATTTTATGTGTATAGTTTGCCCAAAATGTATCTAGTAGTGCCAATTTCTCCATAAATCCCGAAAGAGAAGCTATGATTCCAGGTTTCCATTCTTTACCTGAAGTTCAATCTATACTATGTAAAGTAATATGGTAGCACGTCAAGTCCATGGCAAACAATGCTGCCCAGTTGGAAACAGCACAGACAACACCATGCAAGTCAACCCCACATCAGGGAATACCTCTTGAAAACAAAAAAAACAAGTAAGTTAGGAGTGGTGGTCCTTGGTGGTGTGGTGTTGTAATAGAAAATTTACACTTCACCACTGATTCATGCCTATATTCATCAGGCACAGTGTTGACTTGTGCAGTGTTGTCTGTTCTGTTCTTACCACACAGTATTTGATACAACGAATTCATGTGGAGCCAAGTAATATTAAAGTCTCCTCCAAATATATATGGAGCAGGAAATTGTGAAGCTTTTAAGAAATGTTCCATAAGAAATTCTGGTCCTCTTTGTTCAGGGCATATATTGATTAGGGTGAATGAAGAGTTGATATCATGAACATGAAATAGTGTATATGTGCCAGCAATGTATGTTTATTAATTATTAACAGAACAAGTGGGTTGTTTTAAAGATTATTACAAGGCATCTGGCCAAATCTGAATGCAATGCACATTAGCCAGCACCCTGAAATGGATTACAGAAGTCAGACTAGATAAAGTGTGTCTCATGTAGCATTAAACAATTGATAGTATTTATTTTTACAAGATGTTTAATTTTTTTCATTTGTGTCCTATGTCTTTCCACCTTAACATTCAAAATAAGTTAATTAAATTGAGACATTTAGGACAAAATAATTTATATCTATCTATCTATCTATCTATCTATCTATCTATCTATCTATCTATCTAATAGCTGCACGGTAGTGCAGCTATTGTTAGGGTTGAGTAGCCAACTTCTATGTTAAGCCCACATTTTTACACTTTAATAACGTTGCAACCATTTGACCAATTTGTCTGAACTTTTGCATGCTCTGTCTGCTACTAAAGCTCTTTGAATCTGGCAAGATTTGTTGTTCTGGTGAGATGTGCAGTTGCAGAGCTGCAGAATGCAAACAAAAAGTATGAAACAACACTTTTGTGGCAATTTTTGGCAAATTCATTGCTCATCTCTAGAGCCTGAATGATTTATCCATCTGGTCTGAAATGTTCAGGGTTTATGGAGACTGGGTTACGGAAGTGCCTTTTGAAGGTTTGATGAAAAAATATTAATTAGTTTAAGAGTTATTAAAGTTTAAAGTTTCCCATTATAGTCTGTGGGGCAAATATATGTCAGGCTCAAAAGTACTTTTTACTTTTGTGAAAGCACTTTCTTCTTTCGCAAATGGGTTTGGTACTTTCATGCTGCCACCATCTTGTTTCAAGTTAGCAAGGCAGAACAAATGTTGCAGTTCAAAAAATACTGCTCCTAGGTAAACACCGGGCCCTAGGAATGCAACTCTGGCATTAGTTTTTAACCAGGATACCTGTAAATATGTTTTTGTAATTTTTCCACCATCTTAGCCATGGAACTTTTGTGGAACTCCCGAGCATACTTTTGCGAAAGTTCCACATTTACAACAGCGGGACTTTCGTGAAAGTACCTTAGTACTTCCTCAGAAGCTCTCCCATGTAAACCAATGGGACTTTTGTGAAAGTCCATGGAATTTTGCGAACGTTTCTCAGGTAAACAACCCCAAAAGCCCAGTTTCTTTGCCACTTCATAGCAAGACAATGGTTAGGACATTTGGGCTGAAATTTGCAGGATGGCAAGCCCTTGTACCACAGATGTGCCTCTTTCTAGTTTGATGCAAACATTTACACTGGTTCCAGAGTTACAGCACTCAGAAGCTGCACATTTTCCCATAGGATGACATTGTGGTAGCTGCAGTACCTTTCAGCGCCTGTATCTTGAAAACTGTTCGAGATACAGATTTTCCACTAAGCGCAGCTTAGTACACATGGAGGTTGCTAGGTTGTGAATACAACTGCAAAAGAATATTCTCTACAGTTGCTATGGTTACTGAGATATTGCCAAATAAGCATTACAAGGGTTACTTGAAATGGTTCTAGGCCTGTGCTATGTGTCTGTGCTTGTGGGTAGGTGGGATCGCAGGGCCCAGAGGGCCCGCGCTCCCAAATATGCATCCGATTATGCAAAACTGGGAGCACAGGGCCCTTCTGCACTATGCCCAGGGCCCCTAGTGCTCTGCGGCAGAATTTTCTAATTTTTGCGGCAGGGCTCCTTGGCTTCTGCGGCAGCATTTTCTGATATCTGCGGCATGATTTATTCAATTCTCTGGAAGAACGCAGTCCTGTCATTGGCTAAACATGTTGTGATGTCATCAATGACATCATATGCTGAGCATAGAGGAGGGGCTTCAGGATAAACGAGATGGGAAAGAAAGTCTGACACTATGGAAAAACAGTATATTTGAAAGAAAATTCACCAAAAACAATGAATTCTGTGGCATTATGTATATTCTGCAGCATGATGGAAATTCTGCAGAAAATTCCACAACTGCAGAGTCGCAGAATTTCAGGGGCCTTGAATATGCCTCTACACTGATTGGTGGGTGGGACCACAGGGCCCATAGGGCCTGTGCTCCCACATACAGCTAGCATATAAGTAACATTTCACTTTCTCAGAAAGAAGGGAAATTCATTGTAAAAAAATCCATTAATGCACCTGTTAGGATTGATTTCACATGGTCAAAGGTCTGGAAAATTGATGTTTGGGTTTTCCACCCTACCACCACACTGCCACCCCCCACCCTCCAGACACCAACAGATGTTGGGATGTGCCTTGGAGTCTTTGGGTCTAACTCTTATCCCATTTTCCTATACTGTACCATCTCAGCATGTGGAATGGAGTGAGAGTTAGGCTGACATCCCCAAGGCATACCCTGATGCCTGTTGGTGTGTGGATGGTGGGGGGTGGGGATGCAGTGGTAGGGTTGGAAACCCTAACATTGAATTTCCTGAGTTTTGCTGGTGTAAAATCAACTCTAACTGATGCATTGAAAGAGTTGTTTTGCAATAAAAAAAAATATATATATATTACAGATATATATATAGAGAGAGATATACAGCTCTCTCTCTCTCTCTCTCTCTATATATATATATATATATAAATATATATATATATTTTTTTGTTCCGGTAGGGCCAGTATAATTAGGATTGAGCAGTCACTTCTATGTTAAACCCAACATTTTGCACTTTAATAACTTTGCAACTGTTTGTTCAATTTATGTGAACTTTTGTGTCTGTAGTGTGGGTATCATAGACCGTTGGAACTGGAAAGTTTTGTTCCAGTTGGGTGTTCGGTTGCAGAGCTACAGAGTGTGGAAAAGTGTGAAAAATCCTTAACTTTTTTGGAGTCTTTGCTCATCTCTACAGCCTGAATTGTTTGTCCATCTGCTCTGAAAGTGTCAGAGTACGTGAGGTCTGGATCAAGGAAGTACCTTTTTAAGGTGTGGTGAAAAAATATTAATCCATTCAAAAGTTATTAAAGTTTAAAGTTTCCCATTATAGCCTATGGGAAAATATATGTGCACCATGAAAGCTTTTAAAAGCTTTCTTGAAAGCAAAATTTGCTTTTGAGCTCTGGTTTTTGTTTTCAAGCTGCCACCATCTTGTTTTCAGTTAGCAAACTCTGTAAGTTGTGTTTACCTAATCGGGGGCTGAGGAATACACTGGGAGCATCAGATTTTCAATCTTACCCCCAGAAATGCCATTTTCACATTCGGAACCCTTGAAGTGTCCCAAATTGTGAATGAAAAGAATATAACGCTTTCGCAAAAGTGTCATACTTTTGTGAAAGTGTTGCACCCGTTTCTTTCACAATTTGTGACATTACGGGAGTCCTGATAGTGACATTGGCATTTCTGGGGGTTAGATTGAAAATCTAATGCCCCCAGTTGTTCCTCAGCCCCCAATTAGGTAAACACAACTGACAGTGTTTACCTCGGGATAGTAAATAAAGAAAAATGTCCCCCGACATCTTTTAGCTTCAATGTAGAATCCTACACTGAAATTTTCAATGCAGGATCCTGCATTGAACTTGTGTCAGCCTCACCGACAACAGGGTGCCCAATACCCATGTTAATATGCCTCCTTCCAACCCCACACACTTATATGGCACACTGGGAGCCCACCCCACTGTGCCCAAATTATTTTTCTATTTTTATCTTTCTGACACCTGGATGCCCACTCCCAGTGTTGGATGCTCCCCAAAGCCCACTTTCTTTGCCAATGGGGGTGCTCAATACCCCTGTCAGCCACATTTATCCCTGCTCCCAAAAAAACTCATGTGGCACACTTGGAGCCCACCTCAGTGTGCCAAAAAACATACATTTTTTGTACCTCTTAAATAAAGAAAATCATCACACAATGTCTTTTTTTTCTGTAAAAAAGAAAATGGTCCCTCATCATCTCCCCAGTCCCCCCTTCCCCATCCCCACCCTTCCACTGAGCACCCACCTCCCTGCACCCCCCTTTACCCATACTTACCTCCGGAGGTTGGCAGCAATGATCTTCTCTGGACTGGGGACACATCTGCACTCTTCAAAGACAAACTGCGACCTGAGGAATCAAGGTAAGTCATATAATGGGAGTCAAGGTGTGGGTCAAACCTATGTTGATATCTCAGCCAATTTTAGGAATTTGGTCCCCAAATTTTCAAGATGGAGTTCTTGAGACCCCACCTCAAGAACACAGCCACTCTTATTTCGTTACTTAGTCCTGAGAGGTGATTCCATGGTTGCTGCATGGAATCACCTTTTGGGACCAATTAATGAAATGACAGTGCCAGTGTTCATGAGGTGGGGTCCGAAAAAGCCCATGTTCAAAATCTGGTGCAAACATTCCAAAGAATGACTGTGTTATAAGTGAGTGTTGCACAGTTTCTACGCGCACTAGTAACATCACCAATTTTTTATATTTTCCTTCCAGATTTTCAGCATTGCCATTTTTTCACACCTTCTTATGAACAGTTTAGTTGTAATTTTTCACATCCTTCCCATAACATGTTTTCACACCTTTATAGCAGAATGGCACAGCCACTGTGTGAAATCAACTTTCGGGATGGATTAACTAAATCACAGTGATGCTGTTCATGAGGGGAGGTCCCAGAAAGCCCATGTTAAAAATTTGGTGAAAAAATTTAAAACAATAACCGCATTACGACAGTGCATTGCACTGTATAGACGCTCACTTGTAACTTCACCAATTGTTAACATTTTCACCCCAGATTTTCAACATTGCCATTTTTTCACATTTTTTATGGACATTTTAGCTGCCATTTTTAACATTCTGCCTGAAACATGTTTTTGCACCTGTGCCACAGAATGGAGCAGTCGCTGTGTGAAATCAACTTTTGGGATGGATTAATGAAATCACAGTGCCAGTGCTCATGAGGGGAGGTCCCAAAGAGCCTATGTTGAAAATTTGGTTCAAAAATTCAAAAAATTATCTGCTTTTCCTGCGCAATTCCCCATAGGATAACACTGCAACGTCCATGGCACCTTTCAATGCCAATATCTCAAAAATAGTGTGAGATATGGATTTTTCACTCCTCACAGTTTAGTGGAGGTTTCAAAGTCATGAATACCACTAAAGTGGAATTTTTTTCATGGCCACTACAGTTACTGAGATATAGGTTCATTTTCATGTCTGCAGGCCTGTGTTATGTCCACATATTTAAGTATAAGTGTGAGCGCAGGGCCAAGAGGGCTTGCGCTCCTACATTTGCATACATTTAAGCAACGATTTTCAGCACCCACAACCACATACCAGTTACATTACACTACAACTAACACTACACCAACCAGCAAAGGACAACTATGGATAACATTACTGAGATATCAGCATCTGTGCCACCTTTCAGAGCCCATATCTTGAAATTGGGTCAGGAAAGTGCCAGTAGTGTTGCAACACTACCTTTAGTTTTGTGAAAGTACCAGTAGAGTTGCAACACTACCTTTAGTTTCGTGAAAGTATCATTAGTGTTGCGACATTACTTTTTAGTTTCACGAAAGTACCCTATGTTGACCTACAAGAGTTTTGCGAAAGTCATGGAATTTCATGAAATTAAAGCCCCAGATCATCCAGTTTCTTTGCCATTTCATAGCAAAATAATGGTTAAGGCTTTTTTGGCAGACATTTGCAGTGTAGCAAGCCCTGGCCCTACAGATGTGTCTTTTGGTGGTTTGGTCACAAAACTGATGATGGCTCCATAGTTACAGTGCTCCAAAGTTACAAAATGTCCCATAGGATAACACTGCAGTGCCCGCTGCACATTTTGGTGCCTGTATCTTGAAGACTGTTCAAAATATAGACTTTTCGCTGTGATGACCTTAATACACCTTTAGGTGAACTAAGCCCCAGTGGAAGTTTTGAAGCCAGGATTACAACTGCATTGGGATTTTTTCTGTGATTGCTATGGTTACTTGCCAAATTAGTGTTGCAAGGGCTCATTTTCATGACTATAGGGGTGTGGTATGTCTCCGTATTTATGTGTAAGTGGGAGTGCAGGGCCAGGAGGGCCCATGCTCCCTCATATGCATATCATTATGCAAACAATGGGCAGTGTGAGGGGAGCGCAGGGCCCAGAGGGCTAGAGATGAGTGCAGTGGCCCCAATTCACTCCACAAAGTGATTCGTGGAGTGAAGGCGAATTTGCGGAGTGCCTAGCAATGCGAATCGGAGTACTTCACGTTATGATGGGTGATGCGAAGTCCATTGAAAACAATGACTTTGGGTTACTCTGCCTTCCCAAACCATTATTCCACCAATTCTTAAGTCGAAGTACATTAAAAACAATGCACTTCACCTCACTACGCCTTGTTTTTAAGCTCCAAAGGCAAAATTTGCAGTGATTCATGGGATTTCAGGTCACATGGGCTCTAGATTGTTCTGCACAGCCTCAGTTTGGGGTAGATTGTGTAGGAAGCTGTAGGAGACAGTCTGCTCTGAGAGCTCTCTGCAATTCAAACCTTCTAAAAGCTGTTGAAAAAGCTTTTTTGAGTCTTTTTTTGCTGAAACTTTAGTCCATCGATTGTAGGAAACCCTCCTGTGCTCATATCATTGAGTGTTTATTGTTTGTTCATGGATTTTGAATGTTATGTACAACATTCAGTCTGTGTGCTGAGAGACAGTGGAAGTGTGCTTTGGGGAGGGGCGTATTTGTGGTGTAGGTAGATTAAGCTGGAGAAAAAGACAGTTATTTCTGTTTTGGTGATATTTTTCTTACAACTGTGTTAATGTACACACAGTAATATTTTCAATATTTCATGCCATTTTGTTGCTGATTGTTGTGTTGTATCAGTACATAATTTTAGTTTGTTTATACTATGTGGTTATATTACTGAAGTTTTCAATCTGCAATGCATTAGATATTGTGTGTGTGTGAGTATGTGTGTGACGCGTCATCAAATCAGACACCTTTTATTGTGCCACATAGTAATTTCAGCAATGTGAACCTGCTATCCACTGCAGCTGTGTGATTTTTGTACTTCTTTGTGGTATCTTTACTAGTACTAGTATTAGTGACTGTTACTGCAGCAGTGCAGTACACTGCCCCCCCCCTGCAGCCCTCCCAAACCGGCAAAAGTATTCATTTCCAGATTTAAATTTCTGATGGTGAGCACTGGTTAGGTGTTGTGCCTTTGTATTGTAAGCCTGTTTTGTAGTATCTCTCCAGGTTTCACCACCCCACCATTGTACTCTCTGATACATGTTTTTAAGTCGGGGACTTTTAAGATACAGCTCATCAGGGAAGTACAGCCATAGGCATTCGTGTTCCCAATACAGTTTCATATTGGTTAACTCACACCATCGAAGCCGAATCACGTTCTTCATTATCACAGTCACAAATGCAGTTACAAATCATGATTCATGATCACATCACGAATCACATAAATTTTTTTTCTAGTTACTTGGATGTATTGTATGCCTGTTTTGTATTATCTCTCCAGGCTTCACCACCCCACCATTGTACTCATTGATATGTGTTTTTAAGTCTGGGAGTTTTAAGCTACAGCTCATCTGGGAAGTACAGCAGTAGGCATCCACATTCCCAGTACAGTTTCATATTGGTTATCTCTCTCACACCATCTACACCAAATCACATTCTTCATTATCACTGTCACAAATGCAGTAACAAATCACGATTCATGATCACATCACAAATCACAACATTAATTATTTTTTTAGCTACTTGGATGTATTGTAAGCCTGTTTTGTAGTATCTCTCCAGGCTTTACCACCCCACCATTGTACTCATTAATATGTGTTATTAAGTTGGGGAGTTTTGTGCTGCAGCTCATCAGGGAAGTACAGCCATAGGCATTCGTATTCCTTCCTATACAGCATGTGAGTTACAGTACTATAAGTAGTGCTAGGCGAAGTGGCCCCAATTTGCTCCATGAAGTGATTCACAGAGTAACGCGGAACCCGCGGAGTACTCCCACATTGTGAAGCGGAGTACTTCACTTCATAATGAGAAATGCGAAGTCCATTGAAACCAATGACTTTGAGTTACTTCGACTTCCCCAAACCACTTCTCCACCAATTTCAAGGTGAAGTACATTTGAAATCAATGTAATTCGCCTCACTTCCCCTTGTAATTGAGCTCCAAATGAAATTCTGCAGTAATTCATGGGATTGCAGGTCACATGGGCTCTAGATTGTTCTGCACAGCCTCAGTTCTGGCCTGGGCGGTGTGTGCGTAGTGGTAGCTGGAGACAGTTTGCTCTCAGAGCTCTGCGATTCAAAACCTCTAAAAGCTATTTAAAATGCCTTTTGGAGTCATTTATTTTGCTCAGAATTTACTAGAAAACCCTTCTGTGCTCATATCATTGAGTGATTATTGTTGTTTGTGGATTTTGAATGTTATTTTAGAACAGTCGGTCTGTGTACTGTGAAGTTTGCTTTGGGGAAGGGGCGTATTTGTGGTGTAGGTACAATGACTGGGAGAAAAAGGCAGTCTTTCTGTTTTGGTTATATTTTTCTTGTATAACTGTGTTAATGTGCACACAGTAATATTTTCAGTAATTCTTGAATTTTTTTTGCTGATTGTTGTGGTGCAGCAATGTATAATTTGTCTGTTTAAAACATTTGGTTATATTACTAAAGGTTTTCAATTTGCTATGCATTACTTGTAGTGTGTGTATGAGTGTGTGTGGAATGCATGCCATTAAATCAGACACCTTTTCTTGTGCCATAGAGTAATTGTAGCAATGTGAGCCTGCTATCCACCGCAGCTGCATGAATTTTTTTATACTGCTTTGTGGTATCTTTATTGATAGTGGATTGTTACTGACGTACATTAATTCCCCAACTGGCAAAATGTATTCCTTTCCATATTTGGATTTGTGACTTGTGTGCACTAGTTAGGTGTTGTTGTGCCTTTTTGTATGCATCCCTTGAGTGGGCAGCACAATCTTAATCTCTCTGTGCATTTGCAGTGCACCATTAATTCTGGGAGACTGCATTTCTTGTTAAGCTCTCATTTCACTTAGTCACCACTGGGGAATTTTCTGGACACAAGTCAATAGCATTTCATCAGCAATGGGGAATTTTTCGGAGTCTGGACACAAGACAGTAGCATTTTGGGGATGCACATTAATTCTGGTGACTCTGTGACCACTGCATGCATGACTGAGTGTGCCATTAATTCTGGGAGACTTTGCATTTCTTGTTATGCTCTCATTTCACTTCATCAGCACTGGGGAGTTTTTGGACACAAGACAGTAACACTTTGGGGATGCACATTAATTCTGGTGACTGTGTGGATGGGGTGCTGCCAATATTGTTGTCACTCCGCCTTACTTCATGTTTAAAGTGGAATGACAAAGCAAAGTAATAATAACAAGGAGAAGTGAGCATTTCCCACGGGGCACTCCACCTGGCAAAGCACCAATGTGAAGTGTTCACTTCGTGTTCATTTCACAGGCAGATTATAAATTCGCTGCATCTGTACAGAGGGCCCACATTCCCACAAGCACATACCAGTTACATTACACTTTCTCAAAAACAAGGGAAATTTATTTGAAAAACTTTGTTAATGTACCAGTTTGGGTTGATAGTACATTAACAAAAGTTTGGAAATTCGTGTTAGGTTACCAACCCCTACCCCATCCCACCCTCCACACACACCAGGTGTCGGGTGTGGTTGAGGTCATCAGGACTCTCACCCCATTCTCTTATACTGCCACCTCAGCTTGTTTGCAATGGAATGGGGTGAGAGTTAGACCAACGACTCTAATGCACACCCTACCATTGGTGTGTGGAGGGTCAGAGATAGTGAGGTTGTAACCCTAACACTGGATTTCAAAGTTTTGTTGGTGTTCTATCAACCTAACAATGAATTAATAAGTGTTTTGCAATGAATATTTATATATATATATATTTATATTTATATATATCTCATGGTAAATAAGGCAGAATATTAGAAAAAGTGAACGATAAATTGTGCCATAAGTTAAGTAGTCTTTGAACTGCTAGTAGAGCTACCCATGACACTGACTACAATGAAGAAACTTTAATTGAACTACCCCTCAAGATTATTAGGCCTACATCTAGGCATCCACACCAGATATCCCACCATATCAGATAAAAGGTACAGTAGTGAATACCCTAACATTTTATCACAGTTAACTTGCCCAAAGTAAGCCTACAAATACAGTTAATCATGAGAAGGTGCTTCTGGACATTTCAGCAGCTTGGCCAGAGCTCTTAACAGAGACATGATCCAGATACAGAAAAAAATCCTACTTTATTTATTCATTCCCTCTTTCTGTCCCTTTGATCTTGTTCCTTTTCCTTATCTTTACTCTGTTTCCCCTTTCCCTTCCTTTTTCATTTCCTTTTCATTCTTTCTTCCCCTCCTACCTGTCTTCCTCTCCCTATTTTTTTCCTTTCTCTCGTCTTCTTCCCCTTTCTTGTCCATTGTTTCTCTTATTTCTCTTTCCCTTCTTCAGTCCCGAGTCCCTGCCCTACACCTTGGCATCACACACACACAGCAAATTCTGCAGAAAAATAAAATGTTCATTTTTTTTGTTTGCTTCATCTCAATGTATTATATTACACTGATCAGTACTGCTGTTTAGGAAGGCATTCATGTTATTTTCATATCCAGGGTTTCAAGGCCTTCTATTTTCATGAACTGTTGTTTTTAATCACTCTTTCTCTGACCCACTCAAGCATTTGCCACTGCCTTGTAAGGCAATTATAGATCTGGCGACTGTATTATCATTATTAGATAAACATACCTTGTCACCCAACTGTAATCTATCTGGGTGCACCGACATCCAAGTTTTGTTATTATGGCCATATATTAAGTAGTAGTTAAGGGCTATGTGCCCATCATGGATGTGAGTGGTTCCTCCCCAAACTTGGAAGGGCACACGTCATTGCCCACATTTATTTTTGATGTCATTAGCTGCACAATTACACTTTACACACCCTGGCATATTAAATATCTCAGCATGGTGAGAATATCTGGTCACTTTCTGTGCCTTTCCTAAAGAAAGTTTCAGTTTTACATGCCTTAGCCTCTACATTTAGGCACACAGCTTTAACTATTAACCAAGCAATAATAGTACATACTAATAATGTCCAAAAACACATCAGAAATTTCATCATACAGTCTGTCAAAAAACCTTGATCTGTTCTTCTTTTTTCTGGATTTTCAGGATCCATCATCAGGTTTTACCTGTAAAGAAAACAATCAAGCGCAACATCAGTCCTTTTTTTTTCTTAATATCTGATTCTCAATGGTACAGTTTACAATGATCTGAATGTACCCACATAGTGATATTCTTTTTACCTTTCTGTTTTTCCCTGGTGACTTTAACCACTCAGAGGGTCCAATTCATTCACCACTTGGTAGGGACCTGTGCAATTAGCCTGCCATGGGCCTTCATGGGCAAACTTTTTCGCCATGACGTGATCACCTGTTTCCAATTCCTTATAGGGTATTAACCCTGTTTGGTAATCTTGGTTACACTGATGGTTTTGAGCCTTTTTCCTGGCTGCATCAAGCAGATACTGATTTGGTTGCTTTTCTACCTGTGTCAGAAACATGTCTGCCTGTATGTGATCCTTGACCGAGGTAGTGAGATCTAGATCTGATGGGTTGTATACTTTCATGTCTCTTCCCATCATCAACTGATACGGAGAATAGCCTGTTCGTTTACTCTGCATACTCCGTATAGTCATCAATATTCCCAGGAGGCGAGCTACCCAATCCTTTCCTGCTTCCAGGGCCAACTTCTTTAGCCCCTCTTTGAGTGTTCAGTTCACCCTTTCTACAATTCCCAATGATTGGGGATGATATGGGACATGCAGTCTCTGTTCTATTACCAACTTTGCTGCTTGCTTAGCTAGTTCATCTGCCTTGCAATTATGTTTAGCTTCTTCACTGATCTCTGGTTTCTGATGGGCTTTGACTTTGACCAAACGTATCTGGAGAGGAATCTCCTCTGCTTTTTATTTATTTTATGTTTTTTGTTAATGCACATGGATATGCCACTTTGTTATGGCTATTAAGAGGAAAACATTTAAACATAGTTTAAAGATAAATCTTTTTCATAAATTTAGTACCTGAAGATGATAATCATTATAATTAGTGTTTTTAGTAAACAATTTAAAAGAAGAGCTGATGTTCAGAGACCCAGAAAGCAAACCGGTTAGGCTAGCTAGGGGACAGCAGACACAAATTGCTGCTGTCCTGTAAGTAGCCCAAAATACAGGCATGTTACTGAGCTGTTGCAACAAACACATCCACTTCTTTAGCTAATTAACCATGATTACATCATTGCCTCAGGTAGGAATACATGTGGAGCAGTTTGTGAAGAAGTTAGCCTGTGACATCATCAAGGCTAGCTTGAAAAGTGAATTACACCTTTTTTGTATTGCTTTAGATTAAAAGAAACCTTACTGGTGAAACATTTAATGTACAGGCATTCATGTTTCTTCATCATCACGATCACAAATGCAGTCACAAATCACGATTCACGATCACATCACGAATCACAACATTATTTTTTTTAATAGTTACTTGGATGTATTGTAAGCCTATTTTGTAGTATCTCTCCATGCTTCACCACCCCACTGTTGTACTTATGAATGTTTGTTTTTAAGTCAGGGAGTTGGACAGTGTCTGCAGTACATACACAGACTGGAAAGAAAACTGACTGCACACATGCAGCTTAGTACAGTGTACTTGCACTGCTCAGAATACAAAGTGTCATGCATACAAAGACAAGAAAAAAGGGCATAATTACATACAAGAGTCGGGGATGGTGGAGGAATACATTTTATAACACAGCAAGGAAGATGTGGGGGGGCACATGGTGTGAGGAAAAAAAAAATAATATGGGATCCTATGCTAATCCAGCAGCAGTTCCAGCATGGACATAATTTGAAACTCATGTTCCTCTGTGTGATTCAGCTGCTGCTCCGCAGCACTCACCCTCTCGTTGTTATCCTTGACAGCACTCCAGAGAACTGCCAAGTCAGCCTGTATTACATGCAGTTCTCTGGGGTCCACACATTCTAGAGGCTGACCTGCTGGTGGTGGGGGGGTGCTGGTGGAGCAACAGGTGCTGCTGTGGCCCTCCTCCTCTTAAGGATGCCACAATGCACAGCTGCACCCTCTGCCACAGAATGTCCAGCAGGTGCAGGCATGGTCCGTTCTGTTGCAGCCTGCCACTTCAACTGCTGGTGATTGAGCACATGGGTGTGTTGGCCCCCAGTACCCAGGTGAGTCCCCTGGAGGCCATGGCGCACCTCCACCTCACATAGGTGGCATCTGACTACACTGCTGTTCCCCCGGACACAGTCAAAAAACTACCAAACAATGGAGGTGCGGGGATGACCAGACACAGGCAGGGGATGGTCAGATGAACTGGCAGCCGGCTGGTCACAGTGGTGAACAGGGATGGGAGCCACACCTGGGCCGGGGGGAATAGGCACATCCTGCTCCAGAGGACCTGGTGCTGGACTTGTTGGTGGTGGTGGTTCAACTGCCTCAGAGTCAGGATAGGAGGTGGTGCTGGTCCTGCTTCTGGGGGGGCACTCACAAGTTTTGAGTGGTCCAACAGGAATGGGCACCCATGCCCTCCACACATGCGCACAGTACAATGCTTACCACTACCACAGTCTCCCAGAGCTGCCCCCACCCCAGACATTCCCTCACCCTGGTCCATCTCTCTTACTGAGCTCCCTCAGTCCGAGCAATCACTACTCACACTGTCACACAACACACACACACACACACACATACACTCAGTCACACAGACACAAACAACTAACTACTTATAAATGTAAGAAAAATAAAATTTACAGAAAGAGCAAATTAAGTAAAAAAGAGTACAGAAAAGACAAAAAAATGTAGCTTTTAAAAAAGCTGTTGTGTCTATATCAAAGTCTAAATCTCCTCCTAGCTCTGAGCTCAAAGTATCAACAGTCACAAAACACACTACTCTCTCTCTCCGTCTGCACAGGAGAAAATAAAAGTGTCTGATTGTATGACTTACTTTCTTCCTGCCTAGCTAAACAGCATGTGACTTACAGTACTGTAAGCCATGTAATGTGTGGAGGGGCTGCCAAATCTGAAAAACCAAGTGGGTCACTTAGAATCATGATGAGGAATGCGAAGTCCATTAAAAACACTGACTTCACCGTACTTTGCATTGCCATTCTGTCTTAATGTGAAGTGGTGATGACAAGGCGGAGTGAGCACTTTGCATTGCTCGCTCCACGTAGTGGAGTGGCAACATGAAGTGCCCACTTCGTGTTCACTTCGCCGGAGGAATTTAAATTCACTGCATCTCTTCATATCAGTTGTTCCCATCAGATTATTACAGGCTAGTTTCTCAAGCCATCACATAACTACAGGTCAGTTTCTGAGGTATGTGACTACAGTCATGTAAGCAGCTTGTACTGTATTTTTCCATCTGCAGCCCTACCCTGTGCTATGTGCACTTACAGTCTCTCATAATGGTCCTATACTACAGTATATACACATTCCCATGCACGTTCATATACATTACTACACTACAGTATATACACATTCCTATTTCATATACACCTTTACATACATTCCTATACACATTTCTATTGTATATACACCTTCATATTTCCTTACAGCAGTACACCAAGAAATTTAACCAATCAGATGTTACTATAAAGGACATTATCATTCATTCATTCAATTCATTTATTGGAATACTGAAGAGAGCAGACTACTCCCTGAGGGAGTGCAGTTCTGGTCATTAATGAATGTTTTTAATAGGTGCTACTGACATTCTTTAACATTGGGGGCTAAGGGGCAGGAGGAAGATTGAGTGCTGGGGGTAGTAGTTGTAGTAGTAAAATCTTTATTTTTATACATAAAATGGCTGATATCGTCACACCATTAGGACCTTATGGTCTTATTTACAAGGTGGTCCTGTGCAGAATCACATTACAATATTGAAATTAGTTACACACATATGTCAGCACTCTAAGGAACTAAGGAAATGTTCATAATAAAAAAAGACATCTAAACTTAATGCAAACAATTAACACTCAATATTCAATGACTATAATCAAGGGTTACACATCATTAGGCGTTAATATACACATTTGTCATTAAAGTACATATTTGATAAAGTACTAAACTTCATCCTTCACACATGCATTTTACCTTGAGTTCCTGTTTTAGTTGTGTAGTGAAGCATTTGGCATTTCATTCCACTCTTTTAATTGTAAAATTTACAGAATCCCAGTAGTTCTTAACTATATATAGATAGATCATATCACCATACTTGTTCATTTTAGTGCAGGTTTGGGGTTGTCAACTAAATTAGAGAGCTGGGGGGGTTCATTGGGAGGTGTGGTCACTTGATTTGGCACAGGTGGGGGAATGAATTTTCTGACATTATATACTATATTTATTAAAAGAACTTCATTTAATCAGGATTGTAGGGAGAAGAGGGAGGTGGGTGCTAGCAGGTTCAGGTTAGAGTGAAATTGATTTTACATATCCGGGAGGTGGGTGACAATGGGACATGTTTGCACAGTGAGTGGTGTTGGCAATGATTAAAAAGATTTAAATGGTCAAGAGTGTGACAGCTAAGTGTCAATGTAAAAATGTCCAAAATCATGCATTTGGGACACAGGAACCCAGGGGAGGCATACGTGATGGGGGGAGAGATACTGGCAGCCACCAAACATGAAAGGGATCTGGGGGTAATCATATCTGATGACATAAAGGTGGCCAAACAATGTGCCAAGGCTGTGGAGAGAACCAATGCAGTACTGGGGTGTATAGGGAGAGGAATCATCAGCAGAAGAAAGGAGGCAGCATTGCCTCTGTACAAATGATTAGAGAAACCTCATCTGGAGTACTGGGTCCAGCTGTGGAATCTGCATCTCCATAAAGATATAGACAGGATAGAGGCAGTTCAAAGAAGGGCAACACGAATGGTGCAGGGCCTGCATCAAAAGTCATATGAGGAGAGACTAGAGGACCTCAATATGTGTACCTTGGAGGAGAGGAGAGAGAGAGAGAGGGGGAATATGATACAGATCTTAAAACATCTCAAGGGCATAAATAAGGTACAAGAGGGTAGCATATTTCAGAAAAAGAGATGTTCTAGAACAAGAGGTTATGACATGAGGCTGGAAGGGGGTAGACTAAGGGGTAGCATGAGGACATTTTTTCACATAAAGGGTGGTGGATGCATAGAATAGCCTCCCTGCAGATTTGGTGAGGGCAAATTCAGTAAAGGAATTAAAAAATGCATGGGATATTAAAAAATCTTCACCCCAAAACAGGAGAGGCTATCCCCCCATCATTGATATTGACCCTGTGCAAAGCTGTGGTGGAGGATAAGGCTCCCCCAAAGCTCATTATATCCTACATATATAGGGCATTGTTATCCTGGAAAGGGGACTCCACAAAATTGGTCAAAGAAACCTGGGCTAAGGACCTACCAATACTAATAGAAGATGAAACATGGCACAGGGCACAAATGAAGCTATACAGGGGTCTATCAGCAACAACTTGGAGAGAATTCTCCTGGAAAATGTTGATCCATTTTTTAGGACCCCGGTAGTGCAAGCAAAGTTTCAGGCACACCGATCCCCAGAGTGCTGGAGAAAATGTGGCTACTCCCCAGCAGCACTAGGTCACATAATGTGGGAGGGTCCAGACTTGACTAGGTTTCAGGGAGAACTACAACAGGCATTATGCACTACATTTATCCCAGATATGGTACTGAGCCCTACCCTGTAATTTTTCATGGACTTACCAATGGAATATAGGGACTTGAACACATAGAAACATCTGAAGGTTGCTCTTCTGGCAGCTCAGAAGGCAATTACTAAAAAATGGCTCCCTGAACAGGTTGGAGAGGTCTGTAATAATATTCATAAGTTGGAAGAATTCTTGTCGAAACTGTGAGAGTTCATCATCAACCTAGGTGTTGAAGTCACCCAGGACGATCAACCTGGGTGGCTCAAATGCCATTTCGACGATGAAGTCTGCAACTTCCTACAGGAACAATTTCTCACCTCCGAGTGGACGGTAGATGAGAATGATCCTGCAGCCCACACCTGTTACTATGGTAAACTCAAATGATCTGACCTCCTCAACTGGCACACCGATAAGGCCCAATTCTGATTTAAAACAAAGGGCTACACCCCCTCCCCTGTGGTCTGATCTCAAGCGGTGTATCACCAAGAACCCGTCCGAGACCGCCGCCTCTAAAATGGGGCTGGCATTGTCATCTAGCCAGGTGATGCAAGCCAGGTCTGCTGTCCCTCCAATCCATGGTGCAAGTCTATTGTTCTCAAAATAGCACAATATGGCATACATCTGGCCACATTTTCCAGTGCATAAGCATGCACCTTAGAATAGGGCCTAGTAAATTAAAAATACAACCAAAAAGGTTAACAGGTGGAACCATTATTTATTTTATTAAGTTTAGAAGTTTGGGCAAGAAAAGGCACTTTGAGCCAAAGCTCATTTTGATGTGCATCCCAGGAGCATCAGGTGATTAAGTGACTTGCTCAGAGTCACACAGTATGCAAGTGGCAGTTGTGGGTTTCAGACTCAGGTCTGCGGGATCTCCATGTGCACAGCTAAAAATGTACATGATGACAGGTACCAGTGCTGAAAGTGAGCAATGGAGGCAGTCAAGTTTCAGGAATAGAAGTAACAAGAGAGTTTACAGAGCAGGAAGTTGAAGGCAAAAGGAAGGAAGATGATGAGGAGGGTGGGAGGGTAGGAGGGAGGTTTTTCTAGAGAAGTGGGTTGCTGGAGCAGATGGCAGTCTCCCAGCTGTAGTCTTATGGTGAGGGACATGGAAACAGTGGGAGTCAGATGATCTTAAAGAGTAGGAGGAGGAGGAGGAGGGAGCGGATCCAGTATATGAAAATAATGCACAATGAGATAGGTGCCTGCCTTCCAGTCACAGAGGGGTGGGGGATGAATGATTGGTATACAGGGAGCAGTGGTGAATATGGGAAGGGCAACTTCAATCAAACACAATAAAGCATTATATTTCAGTGTTATTGTTGTCCATCAGTTCCTTTTTTTCTATTTTCACCATTTCTGTTCTTTCTTTCAAATCTTCCAGGTAGTGCATTCAAGAAAGGGATTCAGGGTAGTAATGATGTATATAAAGTTTTTTTTCTATTCAGCATGTACATTATGCAATTTTCTTCAACGAACAACACTGCAAAAATGATAAATGAAAAGTAAAAAAAAATCATGTATACAGCATGCTGGTACCAGTAGCCTTTGACCACTGCAAATGTACCAACCACTCCCTTGCAGCAAATTCATCCATATAGTACCACACATTTTTTAAGTACAGTAGTTACTGGCTCCTCCAAATGTACCAACCTCTCCACACAACAAATTCACACATATGCCAAGCTGCAGCCAGAAACCACTTTCTTCACCTAATACACAAATCCCTCATTCCCTTCAAAATTCACACATTTTTAAGTCACTGCCAGTAGCTCCTGAAATCTATAAATGTTCTAGCCCCACTTACCAAACACATGCCACAAGTCACACACTATAATTACTGCCTATTTCAAATACACCACATTCCCCAAATAGTGCTGTTTAATGTTTTTTTTTTTTCAGAAAATGAAATTAATGCAACATTCCACATTTCACATTAAAGGAAATGTGTGTAATAAATGAATCATTTCTCAGAATGTTGCCATGCAAATATACTCTAGTCATGAAAAAAAAATCCAAGTTGCTGAAAAGAATATCAGTATTGCAACCATTTTATCTTTCCTCCCTGGAAATAAAAGTTCATTTTTGCCACCAAGCATGAAGACCTCAAGTTAGAAACATAGAAGCATAGAAAAGAGGAGGACAGAAAAAGACCTGAACAGTCCAGGCAGTCTGCCCCAAGATTCCCAAGATTGTGGAATAAATCATAAAGTAAGTTATAGAAAGAAAAAAAACTCTCAAATTGTAAGAAAAACAAAACTTTGTATATCACTAACTTTGTGAAATGTGGAATTTTGCACATCTTTTCCACATTCTGCAAACTTAAGCAGAAGCAACATTTTAAAAGTTTTCACAGCTCTACAAGAGAACACAGAAAATAAAGTACATATTGAATTGGTCTCTCCAAAGAGTTGGTCTTGCATTGTTATTTAAAATTGGAAATTATTTGACAGCTCACATTGTGTTGATTTTTAGCATCAAAATCAAGAGCCACCTGGTGGCAGCATGTTCAAGGTGGAGTCTGACCAGGAGATAATTAAAAGAATCATGATTCAGATGCAGCAGCATCTCAGCAGTGGTGGCTAAGCGGGGTGGCAAAATGGACAGATTGAGGTCTGCTGGCATCAGCTGGGGAGGCAGGAGCTGGGATGAAATCAAAATGATGAGGGATGAATTTCAATATTTCAGCAATTTCTGTATTTTTATTCAAATGTAACCACACACAAAATAGGGCAACATTTTGTGGACCAGACTGAGGAGCCAATGGTAATTTTTAACCTCAGTGGTAGGGAAATTACAGCCATAGAAAAACAAGTACTGAAAAAAGGTTTCTCTTACTCCCCCACTAAGAGATTAGATAGTTATGACCTTGAAATAGATCTTCAAAAATTTCACTATAAAATTAGACTTACTGACTGGCTTGGAAATATGCCTCCAGAGCCCATAACTAGGAGACAGCAACTACAGCAAGCTCCAGGAGCTAAATTGCACTTTAACCCACCAAAAGGCTCAGACACAATAGAGAGCTACATAAAAGTGGTTGAAAAAGAAGTAAAAGAGCTAATAACGAAAAGAGGATTGTGCCCCAAATTTAATAACCTCACAAGGTCAGAAAGTGAAATGCTGAGATCACTTGAGATGGGCAAAACATCGATTATCAAACCAGCAGATAAGGGTGGGGGAATTGTTGTTTGGAACTATACAGAGTCCAAAAATGAATGTATGAGGCAGTTAGGAGACACACATAGTTATCAAACTTTACCCCAGGACCCCACCAAGGAAATACAGCAAGACATTTGTGAATTACTAACACTAGGAGCAGACATGAGGTGGATCTCAGAGGATGAGAAGGGCATGTTAACACAAAAGACACCAAGGACACTGCTATTTTATGTACTACCTAAAGTACATAAGGACCCTTTAAAACCACCTGACAGGCCAATAGTTTCAGGCATCAGTTCTGTACTTGAACCACTCTCTAAATATGTGGATTACTTTCTATAACCAGAGATACTAAAAATGGACATATACACTAGGATCTCAGGCCACATCATCGAACCAATTTCTGAGCTCAACCAGACGGATGTAGATCTTGAGGGCACTATGTTAGTAAGTTTAGATGTTACGTACCTTTACACAAGCAAACAACACGAGGAAGGCCTAAAATCATTATTGAAGGCCCCACATGACAGAATAGTTCAGCACCACCCAATACATTTTTTGTACCAATTGGCAGAACTAGTTCTGACAAAAAAATATTTCCAATCTGAGGATACGTATTTCTTACAAATCAGAGGCACAGCCATGGAGAGCACCATGGCCCCCTCTTATGCAAATATGTTCATGTGGGACATTGACAATACCTTTTTTCAATTCAATTCCAATTTTATTGATCGACCATAATGATATTTCACATTGTGGCCATTACACAGTAATAAAAACATCACATTTATGAACTTCATTTAAAACATAATACTAAAACTCATTCTTGGGATCTAATAGTTTGCTATTCATCATACTGATTTAGAATATCAGCAAACTCAGATATAAATAAACATACAAATACCTTTAAAAACCTGATAAAGGTGAATCATGTAGGGAAAGGAAGTACCACCTAGGTTTCATGTAAACCAGTGTGTACCAGACAAACTGAGTTAACACCCCTTATTATTTAAATTAGGTGAGATTTTTAATCTGCTTATTTTTTTTTTTTATTTTGAGTACTTAAGCCAAGAAATGTGTTATCATAACAGCATCAACTAGAAATTTAGGGTGCAGTAAAATAAAAACTACAGTACATCATACAAAAATCAGCATACGTTGTTAAAAAAAATATTGCAGATGTAAGCTTCTTGACTTTGTAAATAATGGACAAACTTTAATAATATGAGATATAGTTTCTTCCATTCCCCTATTACAAGGGCATATATGGCTTGCTGCTTTACCTTCATGTCAATATTTTCTATTAAAATTTTATTTTATTTATTTATTTATTAAATTTTGATAACCGGGTAAGCCCACTGGGCCCCGAAGGTCCCTTTTTCAGGGGCGACCCGGGGATTACATGGAATAATACATGGGATTGCATACAGCACAGGTACAATACATAACACAGAGAGGAACATAATACATAGTAAGTTTACCACATGTTACATTTCCTAGGTAATACATAGTAGAGAGGAACATAATATATGTATATGGGATTGATTAATTCAAATCTTCTCCAACTTAATAATTTCCTTTGTTCAGATGGCAATGGCATGAAAAAAATATTCTTTGATGTTATGTGACATCTTGTTGTCTCTGAACCAGGGGGCACATCTTTGCAATCTAACCGTTTGCATATCTAGATTAACATAGAGATCAATTAGATATTTTTTTAATGATTTTACTGAACTGAGATGAAATACTGATACCTCTGTAATAATCTGCCCACAGATGTTAAAGTTTAATTTTACGTAATGTCTCAAGTACAGAGATTAACCAAACTGATTTTATTCCTTCCATGTACCATTTAATTTTCTCCAGCAAACATTCTTTGAGTAAACAATTATGGTGATTATTAAAGGAATAATGCATGACAGGGTGGGTGTTAAGCTGGGATAACATCCTACTTTGGGTGGTTGGGCCCAAGACTGCAGGCCATGGGCACCCAACACCCGAGAAGGGACGGTATCCCAGCATAACACCCATCCTGGAGTGTATTATTCTTGTTATACAATGGTTAATATTTAAATAGAAGAAAAAAAACAAACATTTTTTTAGAGTTTTTTACTTGGTTTTTGTGTGTGGGAGTGTATTCATATAAAAAGTAGTTATTTTTTCTGTGTGTGCAACAGATGGTGCTGTTTGTACAATACATGTTTTTTTTTTCTGCTTAGTATCTGCTTGCTGATCCCATTTGGTTTGCTGCCCCCTCACCCCCTCAAACTGTATTCTGTTTGCAGTTCTCCTGGTACATTTTGGTGCCGTAATTAAATGTTGTACTGGGAAATTATCACTAAGGTGTTTGGAACTCCTGCTGTGTCACCCTGTTGCCAGCCTTCCTCTGCTGCCACTCTCAATTTGTTCTCTGTAGGCCAGTTTGTGAAGGTAGAGGAAAGGAGATAGGGAGAATGTGTTTTTTTTTCAGATATGCTGAAGGTAAAAAGAAAAGAAATTGAACTTGAAATCAATAGTGACCGAGAAGAACAGCCATAGGCTAACTGTTATGGCTAACTGTTTGCCCACTCATTTGCGTAACTTTAATTTTTTTCTTTTAGGGAGTCGTGTGATCAGCTGCCAAAAAATTCCCACTGATTGTTCAGATTGAAATTTTTCTTGTAGTTCTCCCGGTACACTTGTGTGTTTTGTACCGGGAGATAAAAGTAATACACATGCTCAGTGTGTTTACGTTGGGCGTGGAGCATAGACTGTAAGCGGGCCGGGAAGCACTGATTTTGAGCAGAGCTGGGATCATTTAAGCTGCTCACAAGGACAGGACGGCTGTAGAGTGATGTCTTAAAACTTTTAATGCAGTTGAGAGTGTGCTTGGAATAGTGCCGGGATGTTATGCTGGCATAACATCCTGGGTTCAGTCCCAGTCAGACCAATCAAGGAACAGCATTCTTTCTTGCCATTGTATAATTATGATTCTCACCCAATGTGTTGTTAGCCTGTAAACAGCTACATCTTCTATTGGAACTCTTCCCAATTCTGCTCTCATCATAGCAGATGATGTTGATGATAGAAGTCTTAAGAGGGATTTATAATAATTTAATACTGGGACTTCCAGATTAGGTGTTATTTAAGATACCCATGCTTCTGCTCCATAAAGCAGAATCAGATTTAGTTTTGATTCTCCTGCTTTTAATACTGTGGCTAAAGAGTTTCCAACATTTTTGTAATTAAATTTCAACACAACCCTCATGACATATTTAGCTTTTATTGATTGATCCCCTAGATGTTCTCTCAAACTGACATTTGAAGTAAATTTAACTCCCAAGTAAATGTATTCCTTTACAACTTCTATTTTATCTTTTCCCAAAAAGAATACGTTTATTGTACTTTACTTATCATTGCTTTTATTTTATTAAGATTAATTTGAAGCTCTATTTACATATTTCCAGAAGTTTTTTAATCTTTGATCTTGCAGACCACCACAAGATAAGGACAGCAGAACAACATTGTCTGCATAGGCCAGCAAAGCACAAAGCAAATTGTTTATCTTTGTAGAATCTTCATTATTTAATTCAAGGTCTGCTAGCGATGAAGTAATATAGATATTAAATAAAGTTGGTGCAAGGAGGCATCTCTGCATAACCCTCTATTGGTATTAAAGTATTCAGTTAGATTTCTCTTATTGTAATATCTAATAGCTGTGGAAGTATTTGAATATAATAAAAAGACTGGTAACAATAGTGAATAATCTAAGCCTTTCAGGTATAACTTATGCCACAGAATATCTCTGTTCATAAAATCAAAAGTGGACGTAAAGTCCACGTACTGTATCTTGAAAAGACCTACATTTTTGACCCTGCAGAATATTCATTTTTAGAAAAGATTGTTTTGTGGAAAAGGTTTATTGATGATAAATTCATTATGTAGAAGGGAACACAGACAGATTTGGATAAGTTTGCACAGTACTTAAATTTCAGAAACCAGAGCCTCTCAATGATAGCAGACAGAAAAAAAGATTCCTTTTCTGGACCTTTTAATTAATAAGGGAAACTCAGGTTTGGAAACTACACTATTCTGAAAGGAAACAGACAGGAACACAGCACTGCATTATCAGAGCTACCATGACCCTAGGTTAAAGAACAGTATACCTAAAGCACACATCATTTGTGCAAAGCAAAACTGTAGTGAACACCATGAATTTTCAAGGATCTTAGATGAGATGGACACTCGATTCAGAGCAAGGGGTCATGCACCACATTTAATAGAATGACCTATTCAGGAGGTATTCGATGTCCCTAGGGAGGAAAATATCAAGAACAAGGAGAAGAGAGAAGTATAAGAGAGAATTGTATTTTCTACACCATATTGTCATTTCAATAGAGAAATAAGCAGCATAATCAAAGGTAATTGGGGTATACTCTAAGCAGGTAATAACACAAACACCCATTCCAGAAATCCCCCATTAATCACTTTGAAGAAAAATTCAACATTAAAAGACAGATTGGTACACACAGTTCACATCAGACAAAAACCAGTAAGGCAAAAAGAATTGCTTTTGGGACCACTAACACACGACAATTTCCGATGTGGAAGATGTTATCAGTCTGGAAAAACAAATAAAAAGAGGATTTTTGAACATCCATGGAATAATAAGAGATTTTCAATCAAGCAACCTATCCATTGTGTCATGGATCATGTAGTTTATATCATCAGCTGTCCCTGCAACAGTTGGTATGTTGCAAAAAATAAAAGAGCAATAAAGACACACATTAGGGAGTACAAGTGTGACAGACTTCAAGATAAGGATTCCTCTGTGGTGAGACATTTTAATGAATCAAGACAATTATGTTTCATTTCTAAGGTTCAGGGGACTGGAAAAGAAATGGAAAAACTAGGAGAGAACTGGGATAATAAGCTGTTGAAAAGACAGGTGCATTGGATCTACAGTCTGAATACTGCCAGCCGAGTTTTTGGGCTCAGTGAAGACTGTGACTGGTCTCTCTTTTGGTTACATTGAGAACTCTGAAATTGATGCTGGAATGAACAAAGACAACCCTGATACTGAGTACAGAGAATGTAAATTATATGCTGGACTTAACAGAGTCAACCCAAAATCTAAGTACAGGGAATGTAAATCATAACTGAGTTTTTAGGATCTTTCATGTGTAACATTCCTTTTACATTTATTTAAGAATGTATATCTGGACCCCTCAGTTACTTATGGGCAACTGCCCCCACCCCCTTTACACTTTGCCTCTGATTTCCCCACATACCAATAGGAGTATGAGAGTTACTCATTTAAAGAAAAGGAGCAAGTAATCAAATAAGAACCTTAAAAGGGATATAAGATCAAAATAAATTATATCTCATTTGTACAAATGTAAAAAATTAAAAGATTAATCATGACTTTAGCCAAAGGTGGGGGGCAAGCATCTTCTGGAGCACACTACCATCCTGCTGGGGATCCGCAGTACATTTTACCTCCTAGGCTACGGTACTGGCTCCTCAACTGTGGATTCACAGTGTTAGCAGCTCCGCTCTCGAGTGGAGACAATGATGACATCTTCATGATGTCTGTGATCCCCCACTGCATTGTGGTATTTAAACTGCACATGTGTGGGTGTCGGTGGCTCTCAGACTGTGAAAGATTTGCTTGATGTACTGCACCTCCTTCCCTCTGACAGAGGTAAGCATACCTTTCCTTGAATGGAGTAAATTTGAAAAGATTTAAAAGCTCTGTATTTCACGAAGATACAGCACTGAACGATGTTCATTTTTATTTCATTTTTTGTTATTCCTTTTTCTCGCCACAGTCGGCAAACATCTGGCCACTGTCCTGGTGCACCTCAGCTCCTATAAAGGTCCTCACCCCCAGTGATACCCCCACAGCTTGCCCCTTCATGGTGGTGAGGCGGTGAGCTTCCCTTTTACTCACCACCAGCATGGATCCAGTGTGCTGGGGGTGACACCCTTGGAGCCTAGTGAGTGCGTCCTGGGATGGCCATCAAGCCGCGCAACCATATTTTCCATGTTTTTGTTCCCCCTTGGGGGTGGAGCATGCAATGGCACCAGCAGAGGCAACATGCATGCTCCCATGTGCGTTCCTCTGCCCCATCCCTACCCTCATTGTCAGCATCGGTGCTCTGTCCCCCCAGCCTCTGCTAGGAGGTAGGCAATCGCCAACTACTAGAAACCCCCCTCCCGGAGAAGGACAGCAGTCCTTGGGATGCTCAGTCCCTCTCTTCCCCAGCTGACCCTCAGAAGCCTGTGCTCATTCCCAAACATGGGTCACTGGCATAGCGCAAGGTGTGGCGTCCACCGCCTCAAGTCTCAGCGCCACCGGGCTGGCGCGACACTCATTTTCACTTTTTAAGGTAAAAGTAAAGTGAAAATAAATCATGATGGACAGCCAAAAAAGTAAAAGAAGTTAACAGCCTAGTAGAAATAAGGAAGAAGCTTTTGAATGTCTTACCAAAGAATTGATAAGTTTGGACAATGTTATAAAAAGCATATTGGTTTATGAGACATGTTTGCCATTTCAGGAAATTATAAGATAACACCCGTTTAGCTCTATCCCCTGACAAGGGCATTCTCCTGCTGCCGCAAGCAGCCCAGCGGGTCTCCAGCCCCCACCAGCTGCCTCTTCAATCCTGCCCTCTGCTAGGAAGAAGGGAGGAAGCTCTATCCCCTGACAAGGGTGCGCTCCTGCTGCCACAAGCAGCCTGGCGCATCTCCACACCCCACTGGCTGCCTCTTCACTTCTGCCCACTGCTACGAAGAATAAATGAAGCTCTAGCCCCTGACAAGGCCATGCTACTGCTGCCACAAGTAGCCCAGTAGGTCTCCACCCCACCCCACTGGCTGCCTCTTCACTCCTGTCCATTGCTAGGAAGAAGGAAGGAAGCTCTAGCCCTTGACAAGGGCACACTCCTGCTACTGCAAGCAGCCTAGTGGGTCTCCACCCCCCACCAGCTGCCTCTGCGCTCCTGCCCACTGCTAGGAAGAAGGATAGAAGTTGCGCTGTTTTTCCCCTTCTGGCACCTCCTCGCTGATTGGCTGAAACCATTTGGCTCAGCCTGGCCATTGGCTGATCGGACTCTGAGTGATTTTTTTTAACTCCCCACCTTATTTGTATACTGATCCAGTTTAGAACAAAAACTAATATTATTCTCAAACTCTATTTCATGCTCCAATTCAGCTCACAGACATTTTTCTTTGCTAAACGTAATCCTGTCCCTGCTCTAGCTCACTAGCCAATGTTTAAATGATAATTTCGCTATGTCCGAATGTTAGCACATGTTTTTATGAAATGCTGTTTTAATGTGTTAGCTCATGCAGAGGAATTACAACTGTAGACCAGGTTAAATTGTTACAGCTTCTCTGTAAGTGCCTTGTTTTATTTTCTCTGGCTCTGCTTCTATCACTATTCCCTTCATTTTTCCCTTTCACCTGGCTTCACTGCCCCATGCTTGAATTGACCCCTGCTGTGCGGCGTCTCGGCCAAGGCATCTGATTCTTCCTCAAATTCTCTCCCTGCTTAAACATGTCTATTGTTTCACTCCCTTGCTGGCACCATTGCCTTCTTGGCTTATCTTCTGTGAGGTGCTTCCACTAAAGCCTACTACCCCCCTCTCCACTGCTGTCTGGCCAATTCCCCAGTACTGATACCTGCCCATTGATTAAGTTCACCGCGCTCCAGCGGCGGCCTTATGATCCATACCTTTTTTCTTCTTCTCCCCTTAGTTTTAGCCCCTGACAATGGTGCGCTTCTGGTGCCGCAAGCAGCCTGGTGGGTCTCCACCCCCAGCCAGCTGCCGCTTAGCTCCTGCCCACTGCTAGAAAGTTCCCTACTGGTGCTATGTGCTGGTTCCCCAACCACCCACCCACCCTATCGGGGCACTTTCTTATATAGATACCACTGTGCACGTGATGTTGGTGTAATTTACTAAGTGTCCAAATCTCCATTAGATGATTATACTGTCCAGCCACTAGAAGGATTTCTGCAACCTTGATCCCTACCAGCCTGGGCTCAGCAAAGCACTGTCATATTATGTGATAATTCTATCCTTGTTGCTTAAATATCTATTAATCCTTACCGGGCTAAAATGGGTAAGCTTTCTCTGAGTATCTTACCCCCACCTTCTCCTCTTCTTTATATTACTCAGTCTCACTGGAAACTGTTATACCAACAAAGAGCAACCTATTAACAAGGTTTTTGACTGCAACCTGCATTGTGACACAGGCTGTATTACTGGGAATTTCTTTAACTTCACTAAGGAGCCATGGTCTCCTTTCTGGATCCTGCCTCCCCTCAATGACTGGGCTTTGTATAGCACCCATGCTTGCGTCCCTACTCTATCTGATCCCATCATCCTTCTCATACTATGCAAAAAAAGGAAAAGGAGCCACTCCACTAGAAGGACTGTTAAACTATCCTCAAAACGACAAAGAGACTACCATCTTAAGATCGCTGTCTTGTTGCTTCTACTATCCGGCAACATTCACCCTAATCCAGGACCTGTTGACCTGGCTCCAAATAGTGTCCACTCCAAGCAGGGCACTATTAACTTAGCTACTATCAACATTTGTAGTCTACTGTGCAAAACTGACAGCCTTAAAGTCTGGGCCTCACAACATGACCCTGACATACTGTCTGTTGTTGAAACTTGGCTGTCCCTCAAAATACCTGACACAGCTGTTGCTCTACCCAGATTTAACATTTTCAGACTGGATAGGACATCCAAATGTGGTGGTGGCTGCACCATTTATCTAAAAAACACACTAAAGGGTCTGGTCTTACCTGAGATTGACCTCGGATTCCCACCCAGGTACTTTCAATTAAAGTACTGCTTGGCACCCATAATAAAACACTCACAGTCTTATCAATCTACATACCCCCTAAAGACCCTACCTCTGGTCTCCACAATGTTCTGGACCATCTCTGTGCCCAAAATCACCTCACTGAGATAGTACTTATGGGTGATTTCAATACAAACTGGCTATCACCAGCCATTGGCCCTATAAAGGATGCCTTATCAGCTCTACAACTATCTCAACTTGTCAACATGTCAACCAGAATAAATTATAACACTGGGACAAGCACCACCCTGGACTGGATAATCTCCAATCATCCCGATCCTATCTCCAATGTAACCATACACTCAGACTCCCTTAGTGACCACTCTTCCCATTACCTGAGGCTGGTCCAACAAATTTCACACACACCCACCCCAAACTATCTACAACAGAGTGATAAGATGTGGTAACCTCGAACTCTTAAAACAGCAGCTACATAACCATGACTAGGCCATACTTGACTCCACTGATGACATCAATGTAGCATTGGAGCACTTCATTAAGGTCTTCAATACTGCCTGTGATACTCATGCCCCATTAAAAAGGTTTATGGTACGGTGCACTCCTGGACAACTCCTGAACTCATAACTAGCATGAAACAATTGGACCATCTCTGGCAGCACGTTAAAGCCTCAGGGAAACAAGTGGATCTGCAAGCCTATAAAGCAGCAAGGAATGCGTGAACATGGGCTATTCATCAGGAGAAAAGTAAATACCGTTGAGAATTACTGGCTAACACTTGGGGGGGACAGTAGGAAATTTTGGTCAAATATCAAAGATATCACTGGTAAAGATTCAAAGGTGTCATCCTGTATGCTAAACCTTGATGGAGCCCCCACCCTGGACTCTCTTTAAATTGTGAATTCTTTTAATGATGCCTTTACTTACCTAAGCAGTGTTCTACCACAGGACTTCTTTGATGATACCACTGCAAAGGCTGCAAGTCACAAGGACAAGAACCCTGGACATCCTCCATTCTACTTTGAGAATGTCTCAGTGACCCAGGCTAGAAAACTCCTGAATAAAGTGATGGGAAAATCTAGTCACAGTGGAGAATCCCTAGACCTCAAACTTATCGCACTTACCCTGGAGGAAGTAATTCTACCCATAACAAAGATCCTTAACCTCTCACTAGCCCAGTCACAATTCCCGCATGTCTAGAAAATGACCCCAGTACATAAATCTGAGGACCGTGCCCTGCATATCAACTTTAGGCCAATATCAGTCCTCCCTCCTCTTTCTAAAGTGTTGGAATGCATTGTCGCTAATCAGCTTGTTAATTATCTTGAAAAATATTCCATCCAGTACCACAATAGCATGGATTTTTAAAAAGGCACAGCACCACCACAGCACTTCTTGAATTCACCAGCTTCATTCAACAATCATTTGACCAAGGCAATCTGGTAGGGGTGGCCCTTATAGATTTAACAAAGGCATTTGACACTGTTATTCACCCACTTCTCCTCCACCAACTACCTTCAGTTGGTCTTTCCCACAAAATATTGCATTGGTTCAGAAGTTATCTTGAAGATAGATCCCAGCAGGTGAAAATATCTAATGTCACCTCTAAACCGTGGGTCATCCAATCTGGAGTACCACAAGGTTCAGTCCTGGGTCCCCTCCTTTTTAGTATCTTCCTGAACAACATGCCATACTCCTGTCACCAAAGAATTACGAACATATGAAACTTGCCAGCAGAAATAGGCCTTATGGTCTATCAAGTATGCTTGTATGTGCAGCTAGCACCCCTATATTGCAGCTGCCCCACTCCGTACCCCCCATCTCATCCTGAGACTCCTCAGTGTCCTTTACCCAGCTCCCCTTCCATGCCCTGTCTCATGCTCTTTTGAAATTCCCCACCGTCCTGCATGCCACCACCCCTCTTGCAGAGCATTCCATTTTGACACAACCCTCTCTGTGAAGTAATGCCTTCTCATGTCCCTCTTGAACCTGCTTCCATCCATTCTCAGCCCATGCCCCCTCATGTCTCTTCCCTTCCTTTGTTAAACAGCCCTTCTATACCAGATTTGTTGATCCCCTCACGTATTTAAGAGTCCCCCCATCGCTTCTCTCTTCCTCCAGGGTGAACAAACTCAAGTGGCTCAGCCTTTTCTCATAGGTTATGCCCACCATCCCCGTATCATTTTTGTCAACCTGCATTACACTGCTTCAAGAAGCTTGATATCCTTCCTTAGGTAAGGATGCCAATATTGCACACATTACTCCAAATGCTGCCTGACCAAGGACCTGTACAAGGGCAGGATTACCTCTTTGTGCCTGGATGAAAATAACTGCATGAGGTATTCCAGCATCCTATTGGCCTTGGCCGCTGCCATCCTGCATTGAGCAGAGTTATTCATGCTCCCTGTTACTATGGTTCCATGTGATATTGGTGACTGAACAATGGCTAATGTCAAAACAGTGAAAACAAAAAGGCAACTACAATATAGGCGACCACATAGTGTGGCGAGTACCATTTTCAGTAAATTTTGCACTACCAACATTGCAAAGTAGGCTATTTATAAATAAAATGTGAAACTATATGCTAGCCCTTGCAAATATTCTACCCAATCACATCTTCCATACTCCAATACGACCACACTCAGGTGCTCATTCTGGTCCTGATACCTCCTTCTGCCAGTGGCACTCCCAGCTCCAGATAACATCTGTTTGAGCCTCACTTCCATCATCCACTGTTCTTCACCAGTATGTCTTCTCCAGGCACTCCTTATCCTAGTGATAAAGGAACCCACCATACAGAAAGAGCTGCTTCTCCTTCTGGGACACCATGTACTCCACAGCCATTATCAAACATAGTTACCTGATAATGATAGACCACTTTTTTAGATGTGGGGGGTCTGCCCCAACCCCCCCTGCTATTTCTATATATCAAACACTGAGGCACTATTTGATAGTGGGGGTAGGCTACAACTCAGGGTCGCCATATTAGTAGCTGCTGTATTAGTGCTATCGCCATTATTTACTGGTCACCTTTTATTATCGGTCATCGTTTCAGCAGTTGCCTTTATTTATTCAATGTTATTTGAGTCACGTTAATTTATTTACCATTATCAAACGCTACCATTATTATGATCCCCAGGCCTTTCTCCTCCTCAGTGACCCCTAACATTACCCCACCCAGCCAATATTCCATCCTCTGGTTCCTTGCACCGAAGTGCATAATTTTGCACTTCTTTGCATTAAACCTTAGATGCCACCTCACTGACAACTCCTCTAGCCTGGTGAGGTCACCCTGTAGCCTTTGTCATCTCTCTGTGTCATCCACTACAGCTTCCATCTTGGTGATGTCTGCAAACAGACTGATCCTGCTCTCTACCCCATGTGCTATATCCGATATGAACAGTCAAAACAACACTGACCCCAGCATAGAGCCCTGTGGCACACTGCAGCAATTCTCTTCTATGCTGACAACTCTGTCACTTTTACAAGCCATGCCGAACGTGACCTACTTGTAAACAATCTACAACTCAGCTTAAAGAAAGTAGAGGAATGGTTTCCTAAACACAAATTGGTCCTAAACTATAAGAAAACAAAAGTTATGTTGTTCACCTCCTCTCACAATAAGTACAAAGGCCATGCTCTTACCATTAGAAATAACCTGGGAGCTCCACTTGAACAGATCCAGCACTTTAAGTACCTAGGAGTAACTCTGGATAGTCATCTCTCTTATGTATTTCATATCGAGAATGTTGCCAAGGCCATCAATATTAGAACTGGGTTCTTCTATAGACACAGATGGAGTTTGCCTCCAGAAGCTCTTAAGCTCACAATCTACAGTTCGGTGTTGTCAGTCATTGATTATGGTTTGGTTGTATACAGGGTTGCTACTGCTAGCTCACTCAAAAAGCAAACTGTCACACTAAACAATGTGTGTAGACTTCTCATGGATGCTGCACATCTCACACACACATGAGCTATATGCTCAAACTGGATGGCTTCAACTAAGTGGGAGGATCAAATACCAAACATGCCTACTAACTAAAACAGGGCTACTTGGGCTCCTGCCTCCAGGCATGGGAAACTTCTGAACCAATCTCACAGGATCCAACACACTCACACCTGAACCACCCAACTCCTCCTTGTCCCTAGGTGCTGGACAACTAAATGCCAGGATTCCTTTTCTTATAGAGCTCTACTTTGGTTCAATGGATTGCACAGTGAATTAGCTAATCTACCAAAACTTGGCCAGTTTAAGTATGTGTGCCATCAACAACTCATAGCTGAAAGCTCCTGTGATTGTACTGCCTAATTAAAGGTATGCCTGTTCTCATCCCCAACACCCCATTTGAGAGCATCCCTGCTCACCCCCACTTCACACTGATTGCACCATCAGATAATCTGACAAGGCCTTTGGCTGCTACCCCTTTCACTTAGTCTTATAACCCCTCTCCCCCCCTCTTCCTCCCTTGTTCTCCCTTCTTACTTTCTGCTTTATCCTTTCAGCAATATTGACAAAGCCCCTGGCTGCTACCTCCTTTTTCTTTCCGTTTATTTACTCCCTTTCTCCAATTTCTTTTGCAAATAACTTTATTTTCTAAGAACAGGTTTTAACATGAGCATATAAAAAAAATTCCATCTTGTGACTAGACAAGTGCAAATATGTTCATGATACAGTAATCATAACTAACAAAAAAAAATAAGTAACCCCCACCCACCCTGCAGCAGCCCCCTGTTCCATAGCTCTGTTACACCTAAAATATTAGCAATATAAACAGATTGGACTTTTATAGGGATTTGTGGCACACCTTTTAAGACAAAAAAAGGACCAAATATAGCGGGAAGGGGGAAATACCTAAAAAAGAACAGAAAATACCAACCCCCCTCCAGGTAAGCGTAGTGATGAAGATGTCACCTTGAAGATAGATTCCCTATCAGTATAAATATATAAAGAGGGATCCTAGGCATTGTCAGGAGGAAAGGGGAAAATCTGATGGGAGCTAATTCAATAACCAAATTTATCCTTAAGGATTGAAAAAAGCTCTCCCCAACATTCCTGAAATTTCTCACCAGAGTGGGAAAACCTAGCCACACATCTTTCTGCATTTAAGGCGGTAAGAAATTCCACCCACCATTCTCTAAAAGAGGGTTCCCATTCTTTCCTCCAACGTCTTAGAATTACCAACTTTGTAACCAAGGCAACCAATGCTACCTGTACTTTTTGAAAAAAGGTGGGGATAGATGAATACATGTCTAAAAGGCAGTTGTTCCTATCCAAATATGGGGCAATTTTAAGATAAGGTGCCACCTGCCTTTTGATCGTGTCCCAATATTTAGCTATCTTGGGGCACAACCACAATTTATGATATAGTGTAGCAAAATCAGAACCACAGTCCTTACATTCTGCAGAGAACAACCTGCCCATCCGATATAATTTACTAGGCATATAATATAAATTGTGTAGAATATTGAACTGGATGTTTCTCAATCAGTCTTGTTTGATTAAAAGATAGTTGTCAGTCCAGATAGTTTTCCAAGTTTTATCTGCAAAAATTTTGGTATGATTATTTTTCCAATAGTAGGCTATAGAGGAGGGGTTTACCAAGGCTTGACTTAAGATTCTCTTACACAGTTTAGCTATTGATTTCCTACCCTTAGAAAAATTCCAGAGGGCATTTAAAACTCCCCCGCATGATCCGACCATGGTAATTTGCCCAGAAAGTGTTTAATACACTGACGTATTTGCATTAACTGAAACAGAAATTTAGAAGGAACATTGAACTTATTTAGCAAGTTAGCAATGGATACCAATGAGTTACCTGAAGTGAAGTCTTTTAAGCATAGTTCATTATGAGATCCCCGGAGGTAGGTTTTAACTATGTTCTTGTCTATTTTTAAGTTTGGGTTATTAAACAAAGGTTGCCTCAGATCCTTAGTAGGATGGATCTGAAGCAAGGAACATAATTGCTGTAAAGCTCTCACGTCCCACCTGATAGGAGATTCTCTGAGCTTAAAAGGGATATTTGACCATGGGTTGACAGCAAGGAGAGCCAGATTGCTAGCATTAGATTGCTGGTTATCCAAAAGTAACCATACGGGGCTCTCCAAGATATTAGCTTTAGGCATAAACCAATGCAACAATCTGTTAGCATGAATTGCCAGGTAGTAAACATAAAAATCTGGTAACTGTAGCCCCCCCTATTGCTCTAGGGTGGGTGAGTTTTCCATAAGCCCTAAGCGGAGCCTTCCCTTTCCATAGAAAATTAGAACATATTCTCTGAAGAAACGAAAAGAAGGATTTAGGGAGATAGATATTGAGGTTGTTAAGGGGTAAAAAAATCTAGGTAAAATTGTCATTTTCAAAACATTTGACCTCCCCCAAAAAGATAACAGTACATTTTTCCACCTGGCCAGATCTTCTTTAGTTGTTTTTATCAAAGGGTCCAAATTAAGTTCTTTAAGTTTAGTAGTATCTTTCGAAATTTTGATACCTAAATAAGTTAGGTACTCTTTCTCCCATTGGAGGCCCATACTTACAATATGGTCCCTCATAAGAAGAGGGGATAGGGAGTATACTATGGTTTTATTTTTATTGAGTTTATATCCTGAAAACTCACTAAATTGTGATATAACTTGAAGGGCATGAGGGAGGGACTGCCTGCTATTCGAAATATGCAGGAGTAGGTCATCAGCGAACATGGATAACTTGAGTTCCAAATGTTCAAATCGCATACCCCTTATCCCCTGCTTAAAGTTGAGAACTCTGGCTAAAGGTTCTATATACAAATTAAACAGGTAGGGAGAAAGAGGGCATCCCTGCCGTGTGCCTCGACAAAGTGGGAAGGGATCTGAAATATGATTATTACACAGCAACCTTGCTGTTGGACAATGATACAAAACTTGAATTTGGTTAACAAAGGGCTGTGGAATACCAGATTTGGAAAGGACCTCAAACAAGTATGTCCACTCTACTCTATCAAACGCTTTTTTCTGCATCCAGGGACACCAAGACAGCTTCCATCCTGGGGTCCCTGGATGCAGAAATTAGGTGAAATAGTTTCCTAAAATGGTCTGATGAAGTACGCACTGCCACAAACCCTGCCTGCTCTGGGCCTATCAAACACTTCCATATGCCCGCCAATCTATTGGCCAAAATTTTTGCATAGACTTTAACATCAATATTAAGCAGGAAAATAGGCCGGTAATTACTAATCACTGTAGGATCTTTCCCTGGTTTTGGCAGGATAATTATTCTCACTTCAAATAGTGACTGATCCTGGACTGGGAAGGAACTTCAATAAGTATATAGCTGTAGCAACAGAGGAATGAGGTACCTTTTAAAGGTTTTGTAAAACAGGCCTGTAAAGCCATCTGGGCCCAGTACCTTGTCTGGTTTTAAAGAGTCAATCATTGCCGAGATCTCCTCCTCAGTGATTGGGGCTGTTAAGTGGGTCTGGTTATCTCCTGACAGGGTAGGCAAGCCTGCTCTAGTTATAAAGACTGACATTATTTCATATCGAGTACCCGATAATGGATCCCGGGAGTACAATGCTTTGTAATACTCTCTGAAGAGAGTTAACATCTCAGGTGGACTGGCCACCAAAGAACCTGATTGTGGGTGTTTAATGGCCGCAATCCATTTTGATGCTGACTGTTGCTTTAATTGCCAAGCTAGTAGTTTATTTGCTTTGCTGCCTTGGCCAATATATAAAGCTTTTAGTAGAGAAGCAGATCTCTCTACTTTCTCTAATAAAGTGCTTGAATAGTGTGTTCTTAGCCTAATAAGTTCCTGTTCTTCTAGAGACGAAAGGTTGTCCACTCCCTTAATTTCCAAATTCCTAATTCTCTGCAAGCAAGTATTGGTTTGAATTGACTTTTTCTTTTTTTGTCCTGTAGCAATACGTATAAGTTCCCCTCTCCATGTAGCTTTTAAAGCTGCCCAGACTAGATCCTCCACAGGGACAGAGTTATAATTAACTTGAATGGAGTCCTGCAAAAATTGTTGAAATCTAGAAATGATTTGTTTATCCTTTATTAGATTATTATTTAATGACCACGTATGCGACCTAATAGGAATGTAGGGTAATTCTAAATGAACTACAATTAAGGAATGGTCCGAAATTACCCGGGCTAGTATTTTTGATTCAGTGATGCATGGGATTAACTGATGATTGACTAAAAAATAATCTATGCAAGAATAGCTTTTGTGCACTGGGGAAAAAAAAGTAAAATCTTTACCTAATGGGTTAAATAATCTCCATGGGTCTATAAGACCTAATGAGGAGATAAATTCCCCGAAGGCCTTCTGAGCTGAAGATAATCCCACCCCTCTAAGATATGTACAATCCAAATCACTTGTCTGAATTAAATTCCAATCACCACCAATTATAATAGGGTATTGAAGAAAGGGGGCCAATACCAATGCTAGGTGTGTAAAGAAGGAAGGGGTTTCTACATTAGGGCCATAAACTGACCCTAATACTATATTGAGATTCCCCAATTTACCTAAAATGAAGATGAACCTTCCCTCAGGATCACTGACCGTATCCACAGGAGTAAAGGTTAAGCTTTTGGCTAGCAACAGGGCCACGCCCCACTTGCGAGAGCTGAATCCCGCTCCAAAAACCTGGCCCACCCAGCACTTTTTAAAGAACTTTAGCTGTTCTGGAAGCATGTGTGTTTCCTGGATAAACACTATCATAGGGTCGAATTTAGCAAGGTGGTTTAAAATGACATATTTCTTCCTATTGTCCTTCCCCCCCTTAATATTCCAAGAAAAGATATTCAGAATGTTAAGCATTAATTAAAAGATGGTTGTGCTACGCAGTAAAAATGAATTAAAGGGCTATGCTGCCATCACCCCCACCCTCCCAACAACAGGAAAGAGCTGTCCCCAACATATCCCCTAAACACACTACAGCTAAACTAAATAATAAAACACTTGAACTATATACAAATCTCCTCACCCTGGCCCTAAGCCCCCTCTCTAAATCTTGGACCATGATACTCTCAAAGGGAGAGCAACGTTCGATCACCTCCCAACCTATACAAAGGTCCCAGAGATAAACTTCTTTTACACCCTTCTTCATCCCACTAATATATAATCACCCCTCTTCTGAGCATAGGAGTAGTTCCAATAAAATGAAATAATAAATACCGTAACCCATCCCAGCTATATACTAACTTCCTCAGTTGGGTACACAAAAAAAAGAATAATAAGCAGCCTCATTTTCCATTAATCGCTGAAGAATGTATATCAGTAGCCTTTTAACTTGTTTCTAAGAAACAAGCAAAAGACAAAAAAAAGGAACCTAAGCTTAGGATCTTGACAATAACTAAGTTCCCATTTATAAGCCTTGTACTTCTGTACTTAAGAATTGCTCCCAAAATAATATTCTGAGGCTCATAATGCAAACACAGTTTGAACTAATATAAATGCTGCCTCGTAGACCATGGTTTGCACGTCTAAGCAGATTTAACCTTCTGTATATTTTACCAGACTGATAAATAAAAAAAAAAGAATAGAGAAAATACCAGCGCCAAAAAAAGCAGCTAAAGCACGTGTAGCTGAGCTATCTCGGTTAGTGCACCTCTACCTTGTTCTCATTTCTAACCCATGAGATTGCTGCCAAGACCCCCTATAAGTCCAGAGATTTTATATTTAACTTGTTCCCAGCTACGCTGGGCTATATGCAGCCTTAGTTGCAGATCCTTAACTTTACTTTGCAAAACCAAGTACTAATGATAGAAAAAAAAACTGAAGGGCAAAGAGAATGAGTCTTTTAAGCCTAACTTAAAGTCCTTGGCAGTAACTGCTTGCCTGCTAACTAAGGGACATTTGGCACCACCTAGCGGATAAAACCGAGCAGCAGCTATCCTACTGCTTCATTATGATTAACATTGGGTACAAATAAAGAAAAATTAAACTTGAAACTACTTTAGAATGGTGCCTCTGAAATCATGCTTTGCATTCTTTAGTCGTTTAATCCTCACATCTCCCTACCAAACCGCTGAGTCAAACAAAGCCGCACAGAAGGGATTAAACATTTTAATATTAGTCTGGTTCTTCTCGAATGTTCTTAATGAGTGTCTCTTTAGTCCCCTGTTTAAACTATACTACTCCCTTCTCATTTAGGAAATAGGTCGGGGTAATTTCTTTGCAGAGTCTTTGTGGCTTCTTCAACCGAGTCAAAACGCTTGGCCCCTTCTGTTAGGGTAACCTCTAATCGGGCAGGATATACAGTAGGAGCCAATGCCCTATACCCGCTGCCCACAGCTTTGAAGTAATGGGCCAAAATGAAGCTTGTAACTGGTGGGTTTTTAGCATTAAATCTGGAACCAGTCTCAGTTTTTTACCTTCCCAGAGGATAGCTGATAACTTCTTGGCTTCCTTGTGGATAAATTCCTGATCTAAATAGTTTAACAGTTTAAAGATAATCGGCCTAGGTGTGTCAGCTGGGGAGGGTTTTGCCCTAAGAGATCTGTGTGCATGTTCAATAATAAATTCTGGGCCATTCGGAGACGGGCCCACAGTCTTTCTCAGAAACCGTTGCAAGAACTGAATGGTATTAGGGCCCTTTTCACCCTCAGGAAGGCCTAAGAGCACCAGATTGTTCCTCCTGTTTCTCCCCTCCAGATCATCAAAACAATCCTCAAGTTTAGAAAGGCTCCTTTTAATCTCCACCACCTCGGGTTCCATCTTATCTTGTTTTCTCTCTATCGAGGCTACTCTTGCTTCTGCATCAGTGACTCTTCAGGCTAGCTGTGTAAGTGCTGGCTTGAAATCAGCTACATCTTCGATGAGTTTTAGCAGTGCCTCCTTAATAGATGTGAGCTCTGAATAAATATGTGAGGACAAAAGCTCCTCTGGAGATAGCTTGGGAGAAGAACTACGGCGAGGGCGCTTGGCCTCCTATTCTTGTGTGGCCTCCTCGGCTAATTGCTGTATGGACATGCTTAAAGGAATGCCCATCTCCAATTCCAGTTGAAAACAGCCTCTGCAATCCCCGATTACTTAACTTTCCGATTTTATTGCTGGCAAGTGAAATAAATTGGGTGTTTTTTGCGGTTCAGGTCAGTGAAAGAACGGAGCTCGGACGAACACGTCCTATCCCTTGAACAGCATCACGTGACTCCCCCCTTTCTCCAATTTTGAATAGTGCCATTTATTTATAATGTATTACACACTGTTACTGTATGTTAGAAACTCAGTTGCTAGTTCGTCCTATGTCTGCTTGTAAACTTCCCACTGACATGGAACCTTTGTAAATGAGGGTGGTGCACTCAAAGGTATTTTGTAATACAAGATTGAATAAATAAAAATAAATGAATTAAATAAAGAGCAACTGTAGACACAAGGCAGAAGGTACAGTATTGCAAGTTTTACCATGGAATTGATGTGTTTAAACAGTTCTATATTAAATACATTAGCTTAAGCAACGTGTTTCCCATTTCAGGAGATTACAGGAAAATGCCTACAAGATGAATTAAGTGACAGAGCACTGATGAATAGGTGAGACTGGTTTTATATACAAATACTACTGAAAGACAACTTAGGAGAATGTGTATGATAGCACAAAGATAATCTTGGCACACTCTTTATATTTAAATATATGTTTTTTTGTAATTTTCTTTAGAACTAACATACAAAAACCAAAGTTTTAATCTAGACAAACATTATGAATCAAAGGTAACATATGAAAATATATAATAGAGAAGAGTTTTTCCAAGACTTTGATTAAATCTACAATATTTATGTATAAATAAATTAGGGAATTTGTGGTGCAGCTACACTGCTGCTTGTGGAGGGGGACTACATGGATTAACAAGCATTTGTCAATGCCGAATGTTGATTGCGCTGGTGTGTTGAGCTCGCTCACTGCCCCTCTGTCACTCGCTCAGTCTGTTTCTCCCAGTGCTGCAGGTTGCTGTTTTGTACTGGGCTCTTGCCTGCATTGGCACCTTGTTCTGCTGACTAAGAAATCTGCATCTATCCCGACAGAGCTGTGTTGAGGTGGCTCACTCCCACTCTCTCACTCACTCATTCTGTTTCTCCTGGCGCTACAGGCTGCCCTTTTGTACCGGGATCCTGCCACTGTTGGTGGCTTTTTCTGCCCACAAAGAAATCTGCAGCAGTCACAACACAGGTCTGTTGAGACTGTTGAGTCTCCCTCTCTTACTCACTCATTCCATTTCTGCCGGCGCTGCAGGCTGCCCTTTTGTACTGGGCTCCTGCCTGTGTTGGCACCTTTTTCTGCCCACAAAGAAATCCACAGCTGTCCTGACAGAGCTCCATTGAGGGTGCTCACTCCCCCTGTGTCACTCACTCATTCTGTTTCGCCTGGCGCTGCAGGCTTCCCTTTTGTACTGGGCTCCTGGCTCTGTTGGCACCTTTTTCTGCCCACAAAGAGATCTGCAGCAGTCCCGACAATGCTCCATTGAGCTCGCTCAGTCCCCTTCTCTCACTCACTCATTCCATTTCTGGTGGTGCTGCAGGCTGCCCTTTTCTATTGGACTCCTGCCTGCATTGCTGCCATTTGCAGCAGTCCCAACAGAGCTCCATTGAGCTCACTCACTCCCCTTCCCTCACTCGCTCAATCTGTGTCTCCTACCGCTGCAGGCTGCCCTTTTGTACTGTGCTCATGCCTGCATTGGTGGCTTGTTCAGGCCAAAAAGAAATCTGAAGCAGTCCCGACACAGCTCCATTGAGCTCGCTCACTCCCCCTGTCTCACTCACTCATTCTGTTTCTGCCCGCGCTGCAAGCTGGCCTTTTGTACTGGGCTTCTGCCTGTGTTGCCGCATTTTCTGCCTACAAAGAAATCCGCAGCAATCACAATAGAGCTCCTTTGAGCTCACTTACTACTGCTCTGTCACTCACTCATTCTGTTTCTCTTGGAGCTGCAGGCTGTGCTTGTGTACGGGGCTGCTTTGGCACCTTTGTCTGTCCACATATAAATCCACAGCTGTACCGACAATGCTCCATTGAGGTAGCTCAGTCTCCCTCTGTCACACGCTCATTCTGTTTGTCCTGGCACTGCAAGCGTCCCTTTTGTATGGGGCTCCTGCCTGCATTGGCGCCTTTTTCTGCCAACAAAGAAATCTGCAGCAGTCCTGATAGTGATCCGTTGAGCTCACTCAGTCCCCCTGTCTCACTTACTCATGCTGTTTCTCCCACCGCTGCAGGCAGGCCTTTTCTACTGGGCCCCTGCCTGCATTGACACCTTTTTTTGCCCAAAAAGAAATCTGCAGCAGTCCTGACAGAGCTCTGGTGAGTTTGCTTATTCCCCCTCGCTCACTCACTCTCTCTCGTTCTGTTTCTCCCAGTGCTGCAGGCTGCCCTTTTGTTCTGGCCCCTTGCTCTGGGGCCTTTTTCTGCTCACAAACAAATCCAGAGCAGTCCTGACAGAGCTCAGTTGAGCTCGGCCACTCCTCCCTCTCACTTGTTCCATCTTAATCTATTCCAAACACTGATGTCCCACAGCGACCATGCTATTCTCCGTCAGGAGTGCAAAAACATATTTTAACCAGGATGCGAAAAATGACAGCTGTACTGTTGATAAGGAGGTGTGAAAGAATGCCACTGTTGAAAATGTGGCGTGAAAATATTAAAAATGTGCAAAGTTACAAGGGTGCGTGGAAACAGTTGAATGCACACTTGTAACACAGTCATGTTATGGAGTTTTGACACCAAATTTCCAACATAGTGATTTTAGGACCTCTGCTCATGAACAGTGCCACTGTCATTTTCTTAATCTGTCCCAAACACTGATTTTCCACAGCAACCGCGTTATTCTGTGCTGCAACTGTGAAATCACATTTCACTCAGGATGCGAAAAATGACAGCTGTACTGCTCATAAGGAGGTGTGAAAAATTGCCATTGTTGAAAATATGGCATGACAATATTACGAATCTGCAAAGTTACAAGGGTGTGTGGAAAGTGTGCAATGCATACTTGTAACACAGTCATTTGATGGGCTATCATCACCAGATTTTCAACATAGGCATTTTAGGACCTCTGCTCATGAACAGTGTCACTGTCATTTTATTACTCTGTCCCAGATAGTGATTTCCCTCAGCGACTGCTCTATTCTGCGTCGGAACTGTGAAAACACATTTTGGCCAGGATGGGAAAAATGACAGCTGCACTGTTCATAAGTTGGTGTGTGAAAATGGCAATGTTGAAAATCTGGAGTGAAAATATTATACATTCGTGAAGTTGCGAGCGTGCATGCAAACTGCGCAACGCATGCTTGTAACACAGTTACTTTATGGAGTATTATTACCAAATTTTCAACATAGCCATTTCAGGACCTCTACTCATGAACAGTGTCACTGTCATTTTCTTAATCTGTCCTGAACACTGATTTCCAACAGAGACTGTGCTATTCTTCGCCGGAAGTGCGAAAACACATTTCCACCAGGATGTGAACAATGGCAGCTGTACTGTTCACAAGGAGGTGTGACAAAATGCCAATGTTGAAAATCTGGCATCAAAATATTGCAAATTCATGAAGTTACGAACATGCATAGCAACTGTGCAGCGCACGCTCATAAAACAGTCATTTTTGGGATTTTTTTCACCAAATTTACAACATAGGCTTTTTGAGAGCCCACCTCATGAACACTGACACTGTTGTTTCTTTAATCAGCCCCGAAAGGTGATTCCACACAGTGACCACGAAATCACCTTTCAGGGCAGATTAATGCCATGACAGTTGAAGTATTCATGAGGAGGGGTCCCAAAAACCCTATGTTGAAAATTTGGTGAAAAAATTCCAAAAAATGCCTGAGATATGCAGTAAAGTTGAAAAAATCCTATTTACTCCATTATACAGCTTACCGGCATTTCTTCAGTTCGCGGCCGGCTTTGAAGAGTGCAGACGTGTTCCCAGTCCACTGAAGATCATTGTGCCAGACTTTGGAGGTAGTATGGGGTGAGGAGGATGTGGGAGGCAGGGTGAAGTGGGTGGGCGAGGGTTGTGGAGGGGGTCTGGGAGACTGCAAGGGACCATTTTCTATCAGGTAAAAAAAAAAAAAGACAACGTAGGACAGTTTTTAACTTCACTGGGGCATTTGGAGTCTCACTTTTGGGGGGGGCGCTGTAGCCGATGGGGGATTGGCTCCCCCATCAGCAAACAACAAAAGGGGGGATTTCTTTCTGCCGACAGGGATTGGGAACCCCATCATCAAATAACAAAGAGGGGGGAATCCTTTCTGCCGATGGGGACAGGGCACCCTGTTGGCAAATAACAAAGATGGGGATAATTCCTTTTTGCCGACAGGGATTGGACACCCCGTCGGCAGACAATGAACTGGGGACATATATGCTGATGGGGAGGGCTCCCCATCAGCAGATAAACATTGTGGGTGGGGGGTTATATTGTTTATGAACAGGGCGGCAACCCACTGCCATGTTCACAAACAATATCAGGCTTGTTAGATCTGCCCTGCAATGATAGGTCGCTCCCTCATTGCAGCGGATGGCTTACGCTGCAATGACGAGGTGGCCCCTGATTGCAGCGGCTGATTTGTCACAAGTTGGTGCAAAACATTCCAAACTTGTGTCACCAGCAGCCTGCAACAGCATTGGGGGAAGCGGGATAAGCCTTTGCAGGCTGTGGGGGCATTGGCCACAACAGTGCCATGTCTCCACAGCCTGCTTCTCAGCAAGCTGTGTCAATATGTTTCTTGTGCTGCACAATCAACATAAAAATATAGAGAATTTATATGGATTTATAGAGATCAATATATACTGTTGAACACTTGGGGATTTCACTGATGTTTTGTTTGAGATGTAAGCACTGTACTAGTTAGCAACATGACTTGTAAAAAATCAGGAGTATGTACAACAATTTTTTCTTTTAAATTTATTAACAGCACAACACTGTGGGCCTGAGGAAGTGGCTGGGCTACAAAACATTGCCCTATTTTATGTGTTGATACACTTGAATAAAAATACAGAAATTGTTAAAATATTGGAGTTCAACACTTATCATTTTGATTTCACTTAGCATGTCATATTGTGGATGACCCAGGAAAAAGTATACACCTGCTCCCTTAGAGGAAAGGGTAACCTGAACCCACACTGGATGGAGGCTGGAGCTGAGACCTGTTTCTCTGTGTTTTGTAAACTCTTTCTTTGACTGATGTTGCAGGATTAGTTATATGTGTGGTCCACCCCCCTCCCCAATTTCTAGGTGTATGAATGGTGGTAAAGTTCACAGGGGACACAGCAGTCACTGTTGCAGAAATGGCTTTCATTTACCAGGTTGTAACAGTCCCACTGGGGTGTATGGCTCTTTGGGTGCTGGGCTGAAAATCAACATTAGTTCCAGAAAACATCAGATCAATAATTGACACCACAACTTTATAAAACACATATTGGGGATCCAATTTAATAAGAAATTAATGACCACTCCATGGAGCAGAAAAATCAATGGTTTTGAGGTAGGCAGTACATATAATCTTTGACCACTATGATCCTGTCACAAACATCAGCAGCAGCTCAAATAAACAAAAAGTTCACACAGTTTGAATATATTTTATGGGACATGATTCCAACATCCCCACAGTTCACGCAGCATAAGATTCCTTGGTATTCTGGGCTACTATGACCCCTCAACTTATCTTCTCCTACCACTCACTGGCTTCTTTTCCCCATAGAACTGACTGGCCTCTCTCCTCCACACCGCCAACTCTATCCTGGGTCCCATCGCACTGGCACACCTGCTACATCTTTCTTTTTGGCTTCTTGTAGCTCTCCACAGGTGACTGTCCCCATGACTTATTGGCAGCCAACAATACCTAATCTCTTCTCAATCCTTTCTCTCTCTCTCTCTCTCTCCATGGGGCTTCAAGAGTAGAAGCTTCTGGTCCAGCCCTGTGGTGCTGAGGGTTGAGGCAGTGGACATCACACTTCATGCCATGCCAACAACCCAAGTTCAGGAGCAATCTTGAGTAACTGGGAGTTGGCTCAGAGGAGGGCTGGGAGATGATTGTAGTGGCCACCAGGCGGCTCTCATCTCCTGGGTAGGGGAAGCACAGTTCCTCACTCTCAGATGACATCTGGTGGAGGCTGGGTATCAGACCAGAGTTGAGGACTGATGAAGGGGAGGATGAAAGGAGCACTCAGCTTCTGGAAGCGTGTGTGTGTGTGTGTGTGTGTGTGTGTGCTTCCAAGTGCAGTATTTAAAATGGGGATTACAAGAGCAACAGAATTATGCATTAAACAGGTTAGCAAGAGGAAAAGGAAGAGGAGACCATTATGGTTTTCCAAAGAGGTAGCAAAGAAAGTAAAAGCCAAAAAGATTGCATTCAGGCAATACAAAAAGACATAGGCAGAAGGGGATAGGGAGAAGTACCAGAAGTAAAGGGAGGCAGGGAGGTCAGTAAGGGAAGCCAAAGCTCAGACAGAAGAACACATTGCAAAATCAGTGGGTAGAGGGGACAAAACCTTTTACAGGTACATACTCTAAGTAAAAAAAAAGAAAGGCAAAGGGCGGGATAGTGAGACTGAAGGGGGAGGATGGGGGCCGTGTGGAGGATGACAACAGTAAAGCTGACATATTGAACAGGTATTTCTGCTCAGTCTTTACTGAGGAAGAGAAGGGTAATGGGTCTGAAGGGAGTACAAGCGGTGAGAATGGTGCAGAAATGGACACAAGTCCCTTTACATAAGAAAGGGTCTTGAAGGAACTGGAAGTAATAAGAGTTGATAAAGTAATGGGACCAGATGGGGTGCACCCCAGGGTCCTTAAAGAACTAAGAGAGGTGGTGGCTGAACCTCTGGCTATCCTGTTTAGCTGATCACTGGAAAGAGGAGAGGTACCCAAAGACTGGAGGACAGCAGATGTAGTCCCCTTATACAAAAGTGGGAACAAAGAGGAAGCAAGAAACTACAGACCAGTCAGCCTCACCTCAGTAGTGGGGAAGATCATGGAAGCACTACTGAAGGAGATATTGGTGGAACAACTGGTTGTCAATGGACTACAGGATCCAAGGCAGCATGGTTTCACCAGGGGGAGGTCATGTCAGACCAGCCTCATTTAATTTTTTGACTGGGTGACCGGGGAGGTTGATCAGGGGAGGGCAGTGGACATGGCCTATCTGGACTTCAGCAAGGCCTTTGACATTGTGCCACATAGAAGACTATTACACAAACTGGGGAATATGGGTGTGGGCAGGACAATAGTGTGGTGGGTAGGTAAATGGCTGGGCATCAGGACACAGAGGGTAGTGGTAAATGGCTGTCACTCCACAGAGGGAAGAGTGACCAGTGGGGTACCACAGGGATCAGTGCTGGGACCAGTCCTATTCAACATCTTCATCAGTGACATTTCACAGAACCTAGAAGGCAGAATTTCACTTTTCGTTGATGACACAAAGCTCTGTAACAGAGTAGACACACCAGAGGGTGTAGACAGAATGAGAAGGGACCTGCAGAAACTTGAAGAATGGTCAGGGGTTTGGCAGTTGAAATTCAATGCAAAGAAGTGCAAGATAATGCATATGGGGCACAAAAACCCTGGTACAATATATCAGTTGAGGGGTGAGGATATAGCATGCACAAAGCAGGAAAGGGATCTTGGGGTTGTCATCTCTGATGACCTCAAGGTAGGGAAACAGTGTGACAAGACAGCAGGTAAAGCAAATAGGATGCTGGGATGCATAGGCAAGGGCATCACCAGCAGGAAAAGGGAGGTCATAATTCCACCATACAAGACACTAGTGAGGCCCCACCTGGAGTACAGTGTACAGTTCTGGACACCTTACCTATGTAAGGACATAGACAGGGTAGAGAAGGTTCAGAGGAGGGCAACAAAGATGGTACATGGATTGCATCACAAGTCCTATGAGGACAGGTTGAAGGAATTGAATATGTACCCCCTGGAGGAGAGGAGGGAGAAAGGGGACATGATAGAGACATACAAGTATCTTACAGGGAGGGACAGGGTGCAGGAATACACTATTTTTAAGCAAAAAAGATGTTCCAGGACTAGAGGGCATGGGATGAAGTTGGATGGAGGACGATTCAGAGGAAATGTGAGGAAGAATTTCTTCACAGAACGGGTGGTGGACAAGTGGAACACCCTGTCAGAGGAAGTGGTGGGGGCTGAAACAATCATGGGATTTAAGAATGCATGGGATAGACATAAAGGAATTCTGGAGGTCAGGAGTAAGGGGCAACAGATTTCTAGGAAAACATAAACTGAACTTACAAGCTCAAATGGGCAGACTGGGTGGGCCATAGGCCCTTATCTGCTGACACTGTCTATGTATCTATGTATCTATACTTGCTGTGTCCACCATTGCTCTGGGAAAGCAGGGAAAAGTCCAGGAAACACCATGTCCCCTTATGGCCATATGTGATGCCCCCCTCCATTCTCAGGCCCTGCTCCTTTTGGATCCCCACCAGCATGACGGTGGAGGGAGAGGCAGATGGAGCTTGTCCCAATTGCAGGAGTAGGTGGCCAAGGGGAGCAAACAGCTCTATAACAGAAAAAAGACTGGAAGCTTCCAATGGAACCCTTCTCACTACTCCACTATTCAGCTTGACCTCACACCTTACTCTCGAGCAACAGTCCCAATGTGGGATCTTATCCCATTCCTATCCGAGGGGGCATAGCATGGGGGTCTCACACAGGGCTCAAACAACAGCTACTGCCACATCCTTCCACAAGCTGTTTGTTTCAGACCTTATACTACAATAAATCCTGTGGCTGATGTGAGTGGGCAATCAACCCCACTCATGTCCTCATTTCTCTCCCCGTCCTCTCTTGTGTACCTTTCTTATATCTGGCCCATCTCTTGGTGATTTCCCACCTGAAGCATGTTCCAAGGGTAGCCTGGGATTACCCCCTTTATTACCATACCTCCTCTCACAGCCAATCATCTCCCTGGCATGAACTGTACCCAGACTTAGGCTCCATCCAACAAGGGGGGGGTACAACTCTGCCCCTACTAAATGCTTGCTGTCCTTGGTGAACACCCAAGGCCCATCCAGACACCCCACAAGGCCCCTAGGTGAAGGGTATGCGCAGTTTCCCTCTCTCAAAAACCCTAAGAACTAGAGGCTGCACCACCACATGGTAGACTAGGCCAATAACTAAGAAAAGTCAAAACTGGGCCACTTGAAGCTCAACTATTCAGGACCACTCGAGCTTCCGCTTGGCTACCCACCCACCCACCTGGACTCTTGGGGCATTTTGGCCAAGATACAAGGGCGGTGTCCCAAGCCAAACTGTCCTACATCACTGCTGCTTGGCGCTGCCTGTCCCAACTGCCTGCCTACCATAGCCACCAATCCTCTGCTTCAAAACTCACTTGCCTAACTATTCCCACTATAAAATTACTATGCAATAACACACCCGCTAGTATAACAGGATATGGATACTGCCTGAAACATTTTAACAATACAGCCCAAGGGGGCACAAAGTTAAAATATGTTTCACAGCTGTGACATGCATGACAGTATATACCATCACAAAGCATGCAACATTGGGTTATCACATAACTACTTCCAGAATCTATCCCTATGGCCCCAATATAAAATAACTAGAAAGACTGATCAATTACATTTAGGGCAAATAGTCCCAATATGAGTCCAAAACATTCACTACCAGGTGCTCTGGGGAAAATTCCAGGCCATGTTACCATTCACACCACCCAAAGTAAAACCGGTGGTCCCGTTTTGTGCAGGGCCAGCCAAAGGAGTTAGTTGCTTCCACAGCATATTTAGTATGCCCTCCATCAACATCCTGAAGTACAACACAGCTCTTGGTGATGGTCAGTCCCTCAGAAGCACACTGCACAGATCTGGTGGGCAACTCACTGAAACTCCTGCAATATGGCCATACTACTGCAACTGCCCAAGCCATGTTTTCGATACAGTTTACTCAAAATGACCTGAAACACCCAGTCCATCCTTCTCTTTTCAGTCTCGTCCCACACTTTCTCAGGCAAATAGGGGTACTGATCACGAACATGACATCTCACAATTCTCTCAGCCTGTGACCACCCTTGCTCACTGGGGGGCTTCCCCACAGAGTGTTCCAGCTAGGTCTCTTCTGGTGGTCTTGAATCAGGCTGTACAACTGGCTCTTTCAATTCTGTTGACTGGGCCATGGCCGCCTGACATATCCCTGGCTGCTCATCATTAGTAAGTTGCAAAGGCCTCGAAAAGTTCTCTGGAGTCATGAGTCCTGACTCTGATGGCTGTACAATGAAGTCCCTTAGGTGGTGGACACCTCAGGTCTCTCTAGTGGATACTCAAATCAGTGGCTTCTGCTCCATCTCTCCAGCTCACACACAATGAAACATCCTCCCATCTGTCAGATTCCAAGGAGGTAGCAGACAGGTTGGCCCAATGGAGGGTTAGCAGTGATGACTAGTTCCTGTGACCCCTGGAATGCTCATTGTAACACTGGTATCAGACTGGGAGCAGCTCAACCCCACAATCCTTCTTCTGGCACAACACACACACACACACACTGGCAGATGGAGTCTTAGCCATCACCACGCACATATACTGACTGGAACAGAAACATCTGCAGCTGATAGAGCCTGGACCATCTTTTTCCATTTATACACTCTCCAAAAGGTGGTAGATAACACAGTTTCACAGACAATGCTATCTCTGCTCAGTCCCAAACAGTTCTGCTCCACAACAGCAAAACACATGGTGTGGGGAAAACGTCTTTTCTCCCCAGCAACCAGGTCCATCCAATCATTCAATCCAGTCACTGTTCATTTACATAACCAGACATGATGATCCCTTATTTCCAGACTTCCAGGCTCCTACGTCCATCCAAAGGAACATATTTTCACATCCCTCGAGTGCCATATTTTTCAGTCTCAAATGCCAGTCCATTAAGTCTATAAAGGAAACTTCTTTGCCCAGCACCTCAAGGAGGTCACAAATGTGGTCCAAGCACCATAAAACACATCCTGGATGAGCCCCAATGTGTAGCCCACCCCCTCCCAATGTCTTGGGGCATGAATGGTAGTAAAGTCCATGAGGGGAGCACAGCAGATACTGTTCCAGAAATGGCTTTCATTTACCAGATCGTAACAGTCCCACTGGGGTGTATGGCTCTTTGGATGAAGGTCTGAAAAGAGTAATCAACATTAGTTCCAATAAGCGTCAGATAAATAACTTGAGGCCACAACTTTATAGACCAAACATTGGGGATCCTGTTTAATAACAAATTGATGACCATCCCATGGAGCAAAACAATCAATTGTTTTGAGGTAGGCAGCACATATAATCTTGGACCACTATGATCCCATCACAAACATCAGCAGCAGCTCATATAAACAAACAGTTCACACAGTTTGCATAAACTTTATGGGGGGGTGATATTGACATCTCTACAATTCATGCAGCAAAAGATCCCTTGGTGTTTGGGGCCAGTATAACCCCACAACTCATCTTCTCCTAGCACTCACTGGCTTCTTTTCCCCATGGAACTGACTGGCCTCTCACCTCCATATGGCCAACTCCATCCTGGGTCCATCTCAATGGCACACTGTGGTACCTCTCATTTCAGCTTCTCATGGCTCTCCATGTGTGCCTGTCCCCATGACTAAAGGGCAACACATCTCCAACTGGTGGCCAACAATACCTCATCTCTTCTCAATCCTCTCTCTGTCTCTCCATGGGTCTTCAAGACTGGAAGCTTCCAACTGAACCCTTCTCATGACTCCATTATTCAGCTCAACCTCAGACCTTATTCTCGAGCAACAATCCCAAAGTGGCATCTTGCTACAATCCCACCTGAGGGGGCATAATGGGCGTCTCACCTGGGGCTCAAACAATGGCCACCACCATGTCCTTCCTCAAGCTGTTCGTTTCACACCTCAGCCTGAAAAAATCCTGTGGCTAATGCAAGTGAGACAGCCAAAGTACAACTTCACCTTAATCTGATAACTTCACCAAGCTCGAAGTTGGCAACTTTGCCAGTGAATAGCTCAGCCAGCCGTAGAATCCCACCCAACTTGAGTGGTGTTATGCAATGCCAGGTCTATTAGGAATGAGACAGCAGTCATCGCTGATCATGTTGGGAAAGCAGACCTGGCTTGCATCACCTGGCTTGATGACAATGCCAGCCCCATTTTAGAGGTGATGATCCCGGCCGGGTTCTCTGTAATATACTGCTTGAGATTGGACCACAGGGAAGGGGGTGTAGCCATTTGTTTTAAATCAGAATTGGGCCTTATTGGTGTGCCAGTTGAGGAGGTCAGATCATTTGAGTTTACCGTAGTAGCAGGTGTAGACTGCAGGATCATTCTCATCTATCGTCCACCCAGAGGTGAGAAATTGTTCCTGCAGGAAATTGCAGACTTCATCATCGACGTGGCATTTGAGTCACCCAGGTTGATAGTCCTGGGTGACTTCAACACCTGGGTCGACGATGAACTCTCACAGTTTGGACAAGACTTCCTCCAACTTATGAATGCATTGGGGTTCACAGAGGTACTTGCCTCTGTTACTTACAGTCATGGTCACTCACTTGATCTAGTCTTCCTCCTGGGGATGGAGACCTCTTACTTGGTGGTGGAACCAATCGTATGGCCCGATCATCACACAGTAAGATTCAATCTTCAGGCCCCCCCTTATAGGCCTGCACCTGTGGAGATGGTCAGATACCACCCATTGAGGAATGTGACCCCAGAAGACCTATTGGAAGTGTTAGACCGATCGGGATTCTTAGTGGCAGGCGAGGATCCAGAAGATCTAGTTCAGGCCTATAATAATGCTGTTACTGAAGCTCTGGATTCTATTGCTCCAGTCCATGCTCGCCCTCTCTCTCTTCACCCTCGATCCCCTTGGTTTGATGGGACCTTGAGGGAACTGAGATGAGTCAGTCGAAGGTTAGAGTGTCACTGATGGAAATCTGCCCTTGAAGCGGACCACCTTAGATTGATGGATCATTATCAAAACTATCAATCAGCAATCACTAGTAAGAAGGCAGAGTTCCTGTCTGGTGAGATTGCTGCCATGCAGAATCGACCGGCTCAGCTCTTTTGAACTGTGGACAGGCTATGCAACCCAACCTGTCTACAGGTTTGAAGTGCATTTTTACAAATTAAGTGTGATGAGTTTGCTCAATTCATTCCAGATAAGGTGGCCGACATCAGGGCTGAGATCCATCCAGCTTTCTCTATGGGGGTTGATGGTGGTCAGTGCATGGTCACTCCTCCTCAGTTTTCCTGGAGATATTTCAACTGGCTGGAGCTCGTAGATATCATGTGGATTGTCCAGAATTTGTGGCCAATGTGCTATAGTTTGGATCTGGGACCAACACACCTATTATTGGGGTGTATGAAGTTCATTGGCCTGGTCCTCAGAAAGATTGTGTGGTGCTCCTTAGAGTCTGGTGAGTTTCCCAGCTTCCTGAAGGAGGTGGTGGTGACACCACTCCTTAAGAAAGCTGCTTTGGACCCTAACTGCTTTGCTAACTGCAGGCCTACCTCTACCCTTCCCTTTGTTGGGAAGGAGATTGAGAAAGTAGTTGCACTGCAACTGGAGAATCATCTTAACATCCATGATGTCTATGACCCCCTCCAGTCTGGTTTCTGGAAAAGATATAGTACTGAGACCGCCCTGGTTCGGTTGCTCAATGATCTTCTGATGGCGAGAGATCAGAAGCACCGCTCTATCTTGGTGTTTCTTTTTTCACCATAATAATTTTTATAGAATTAATTAAGTAAATCACAATATGCCATACACTACAAACAATTTGTAGTACATTCTACATAATAATAAATGTCAGAGTAATAGTACAGAGTTTAAAGTACAATTAAAACAATTACTTAATACTTAAGTAAATATCAATACAAAACAGATATTTGATTCAGTGTTATCAGGTGATAGCCCGTTGTAGAAAGGGGCCCCATATATTTACAAATGTGTTTAATCTGTCCAATAACATATATGATATTCTCTCATTATTTGCTGTATAACTCATTAGAGTAAACCATTCAATTAATAAAGGAGGAGTGGGGTCTTTCCAGTATATAAGTATAAGGTGTTTCACGCATACAGATGCAACAGAAAACCAAAGTCTTTGATGATATGTAAAAACAATGTTATCTGGACAGATCCCAAGGATGAAAATCAATGGTGAGTCAGATATATTAATTGATAATGTTGAGTTACAGATTTTTTGTATTTGTTTCCAGAATGCAGACAGTACAGGACAATACCACAACATATGAGAGGTATTTGCATTCGCATCTTGACATCTCCAACAATTAGCATTAGGAAGTAGACCCAATTCTTTTAGCCTCATTGGGGATAGATAAAACTGATGAAGTATGTTATATTGGATAAGCTTACCTTGAGTGTCTCTATTTCCATACTAAGCATGTTCCCATGTTATCTTCCAGTCCTGGTCTGAAATAGGAGTATTCAATTCATTCTCCCACTTCTGTCTGGCTGAGGAGGTCAGAAATGGAGATGTAAGAGAATTTGTTAGGATTTTATAGATAAAACTAGCTCCCTTTTTAAGTGGCCCTATTTTTGACAATTGATCCCATTCTTGACTACAAGGGAAAGAGAAATCTGGTAGTAAAATACTCTAAGTAGTTTTCAGAGTTGAAGATAGTAATGAAAATGAAACCAAGGCAAATGATATTGTTTCCTAATTTCTGAGAAGGACAATAAGATACCAGTATCTTTGGAGATTATGTCATCAATTCTATTAATACCAGCTTGAGACCATGCTTTATTATGTAATTGAGGTTCTTTTTTTAAATATTAGAGGGTTTGACCAAATAGGCATATGTTTCAGGGGGAAATGAGTGGGATTAATTGACTTGTTTATTTTTTTTAAGACCTTAAAATATTCTCCTAAACATGGATTATCTATTAATCCATTAGGAGAGGGCAGGTAAATAAAGTCAGTCAACTGGTTAGGTTTAATAAGGTTTCTTTCCAGAAGTACCAAGAGAGAAGTAAGAGGTGAGGAGTCCAGTGTTGTATGCATATGGGCAGATGCCTGTTTTAACATGAAAGCCCATTGGTACCACTCCCAGTGAGGAAATGCTAATCCCCCTAGTTCATGTGGTGCCCTAAGTTTTTTTAATACTTAGTCTTGGGCATTTATTATCCCAAAGAAAATGTCTAAATAATGCATCTAATTTGAGCCTAATATTCTTCCCAAGGAGGATCGGTATATTCTGAAAAAGGTGGAATATTTTAGGGGCTAAAATCATTTTAATAGAATTATTTTTACCCCAAAGAGATAAATTAAGACTGCTAAAACGTTTAAGATCTGTCTCTATATTTTGTAACAATGGCAGATAGTTAATATTAGTTAAATAATTCAGATTAGTAGAGATTTGTAGGCCTAGGTATGTAAATTGACCTTTTACCCAAAGGTTATCAAAGATTTCTGAAATATTATGCAAAATAAAGGTTGTAACAAAAGGTCATAGTGCTTGAGCTTTGTCCCAGTTTACTTGTAACCCCGAGATGCTACCAAATGTGAAAGTTGACATTTAAGTGTCTCATAGGACTATGCCGGTTTAGAATGAGTTAAAAGCAGGTCATCTGCAAATGCAAATGTTTTATTTTGAACTGATCCAACTAATATACCTGAAATACCTGGATGATTAGCAATACTTCTTATTAATGGTTTAATAGCAAGGATAAATAAATATGGGGATAATGGACAACCTTGCCTGGTGCCACATTCTAGCTGTAAGGGCTGGGAAATTAATCAATTTGTCAAAATTTGTGCAGATGATCCTTTATATAGAAGAGACACCCAGTTATTAAAATTTTCCCCATAGTCAAAGTGATTGAGGACCTTAAACATATATTCCCAAGATAATGAGTCAAAGGATTTAAATAGGTCTAATGATAGTACCAAATAAGGTTCCTTTAACTTATTAGCCTCCCATATTACGTTCAGAAGCCTCCATACACAATCTGCTCCTGATCTTCCCTGTACAAATCCTACCTGTTCTTTGCCAATAGTTTCATGTATTGCATTCTGTATTCTAATAGTAAGAATTTTAACTAATATTTTATAATCAGGGAGATAGGACGATAGCTGGCACAGAGTAAGGGACCTTTGTTTTTTTTTATGAATTAGTGTGACCAGAGCTTCAGTGAGAGTGGGTGGAAGGGTATCATTATCCCAGGACTCTTTATACATATTAAACAGATGTACAGAAATTTTTGTATTCAACAGTTTAAAAAAATTCCCCAGGCAATCCATCCAAGCCTGGAATTTTCCCAGCAGGTAGCATGTCAATAGCAGACAGGACCTCATTTATGGTTAGCTCTTTGTTCAGGTTTTCTCTATGAGTCTGAGGTATTTTAGACAACACAACATTGTTGAGAAAGGAATTAGCTAGTTGTAGGTCTATATTTTTCTTTTTATATATTTGAGAGAAAAATTCTTCAAAGGCTACATTGATCTCTTTATTTTTCCTGAGAACTCTACCTGTTGCTTGTTGAATGCTCGGGATTGTGTTTACATCTTGCATCTTTTTTAATCTGTGAGCAAGTAATTTGCCAGCTTTTTCACCCGATTCCCAATAGCTTTGCTTTACACAAAAGAGTGCATATTCAACGTATGCTGACAAAAGAGTGTTAACCTCAAATTTAACAAAAGATAACTTATGCAGGATTGTAGGGTCCCTAAGATTAGTATTTTTGATTTGTCTTTCTAAGTCAACTAGTAAAGATTGTTTATTCTTTAAAATTTTTTCATTTTTTTTTCTTGGCCGTAGTAAAACTGATTATTCTGCCCCTTATGAATGCTTTATATGCTTCCCACAAACAGGCATCAGATGCCTCTCCATTATCATTATATTTAAAGAAGTTTTCAGTTTCATTAGATACCCATTCAACAAATTCTTTTTTTTTTAACAGTGAAGTATTTAATCTCCATCTCATCTCTTTAGGTCTACCTTCACCTAAAAGAATACTTAGGTCTATCATGGCATAGTCTGATAGTAGAATAGAGCCTATCTTTGCATCAGCTATTGAGTTAACCAGATCTGAAGAGACAAATAAATGATCTATCTGGCTGTATGTCAAATGCCGATTAGAGAAGAATGTATAATCTCTCTCTTTTGGATTAACTAGACTCCAAACATCTGATACAGCCAGTGTGCTTATCATATTTTTAAGGGAGATCCTGGCTTTAGTTATTGTGAAGGTCAATTTAGTTGTTTTTTAATCTAAAAAAAGGTCCATGACTTCATTGAAATCCCCACCTATAATAAGTTTATGTTCAGGATATTGAATGAGTTGAGATGTAATCTGATCTAGAAATATATGTTGACCAGAATTTGAAGCATAAATGTCACACAGTATTACCTGTAAACCATCCAGAGAACCAATAAGGATTTGGTAACAGCCATCGTTGTCAGCAATAGGATTGGTTTTAATAAAGTTGACTCCTTTCTTTATTAGTATTGCAGTCCCTCTTTGTTTACTATTAAAAGAGCTAAATTAAATCTGAGAGACCCATGACCTACAGAGTTTAATTGATTCCTTAGGATCCAAATGAGTTTCTTGTAAAAATGCAATATCAACTTTTTGCTTGTAAATATGAGTCAATATTTTCTTCCTTTTGATAGGGGTCCCTAACCCATTAACATTCCATGAGCAAATCTTATAAGGATTCATTCTCAATAGGTTAAAAAAAGAAGAGAAAGAAAGGTAATAACTATTAGTAGTTCAGTAATATTATGAGAATTGCTAGTACAACCTTAAGTTATTGCAGTAAATATTCACACAAATAAACAACTAATAGATGACAGAAACAGTAGGGTGACGACTACTGTATTGCCAATTGAGTCCACCGAACCAGAGTCCAAGGTGTTCTTTTGCACAGGAGATTGAGTTGATGACCACTAGTGGGCATAACGCTATCCATCCCAAATAGAAAAATAATGTTAGCTATAACAAAGGAAAGCAAGTCAAATACATCAGCTCAGAATAGGTAGCAATAATTTCCTTGAATCCCTTCCCCTTACCCCCCAATTAAATAACATAGATGGAGACAGCAATGTTAACCATATAGGAAATTGGGGTTTGAGTATACCATGAATGCTTACACCACCAAACATATATATAACTTATTTCTTACACACAAATAAAACTCAAAATGTGACATTTCTTGAGGACTTGTACATCGAGATTATTTTAGTTTAAATGTATTTCCGAACATCTATAATCATTTCGTAAGTGAAACTTATTGTTGCCTGTCAAATTTCCATTAAATCTGCCACTTAAACATTTTTTTTTTATTAATTTTCACTTCTGAAGGAGATTAATGATGACCAGTATGCAGCATTCTGATTAGTAGATAGACTCAACATAATTGTTAACCCTATTGCTGTGGCACTTAATTAGGCATACTTACCTCAGTTAAATGGCCCATTAACAGCAATACGAAATCAGGATTATCTTCTCCTCAATCACGTATTAAAGAGGACAGGAGTTGGGGTATAACAACGTAACATATGGAACACAAGGGCTGAGGCAACAAATATTCGGACAGACAAAAAGAACATGTGACACACTTAAGAAGGAAAAAGTGAATATTGTCTGAGTCCATCATTTAAATAAAACCACTATAGTAATCCCTTTGATATTATTGCCGCCTACGTGAACTCTATGCATTCAACAAATACATAGTGCTTATTTCTAGTCTGTCACAGTATAAAAGGTGCAAAAGAACAACATCCTGAGTAAAAATAAGTACAAGCATGATTTAGATCTTGTCCCTATGTTTCCAATAATAATTATTTAGACTCAGCATCAGCTAGATACCCGAACAGCACTTATTCAGTGTAATCTTTTTAGGTAATCGAGACTTCTGATCTGAGTTGCAGTCCCTTCTTTTTTTTCCTTTTTGTTGTATTCCTAGTTATACAGGAGTACTTTCTCATCCAATCGGAAGTAGGTTGCTATCAGTACCTGGTGTATCCACCGGAAATGTCATAGTTAAAACTGCGAGTTTTTGGGATGAGGACCTGTTGAGCTGTTTACCTGGGGACACAATGGGCTTAATTTCTCTTCCAGGGGGCAGTGTATCCATTTCTGGAAGTGTTTCTGGTTCAGGTTTGGGCAAGGCCGCAAACAATGAAGAGATATAACAGCTTTCCCTACTTCTGTCTCTTTTTCTTGAGCTTCTTTGTTGGGATGATCTGGGTATGCTGGGTGGCCTACCTATCTGTCTTGTTTTCCTTGTAATTCCAGAGGACCAGGGATGCGAATCATTGACTACATCCGAGTACAGGTGAGGAGTTGAGGTATTAGCTTGCAGAGATGTATTTTCTTTAATCAGAGCATCCATGACAAGGTATCTGACTTTAATGCTTTAAAGGAAAATATTTCTGTTCCATAAGCAGCACTTTGCCATATGATAGAGGAGGTCTAAGGGAATAGAGATGAAATTTCATTTTGTTTTTTAAGCCATGATATAAGTGGACACCTTCCAGGCTAAGCATATAGTGAAATGTTGTTCTAAGGAGGCCTGCCACATTCCAGGATCATCGCTGTGATGTCCAAGCCTTGCATGACAGAGTTATAGATAAATTTATAGGAAAAGTCTTAGATGGAGCTAGGTATCCATGTCTATGATCAAGATAAGAGATCATGTGACTGGTAGCACCAAAAAAAAAAAGTCTTAGACTTTGAAAGTCCCTTTACCCTGTATAGAAATAAGAAGTTTTATTCATAGTTTAAAGATGCAATGCATTGCCACTATGAAAATTGGACAGTCATAGGACAATAGTAAGATAAATAAGTTTACCAAATTTTATAGTTGCAGAATGAAGCATTCAAAAGTTATGAATATAATTTATTTGACATAATTTTCTTATTAGGAAACTAGACACATCTAGTAATCTGTGATAGCTCACATCTTAGGAAGTCTAACAAGATGAATATTACATTTGTAGTTTGTTGCTATAGAGAGAAACACTGTCTAACAGTTTATAGTGAATTAACTTTTCTGACAGTGATGGATGTCTTTAAGAAAAGAACAAAGGATCTTTTGTGTCTCTACAAAAAGTAATGTTTTAAGGACTTTAGGAATGGATTTTTCTTACTTATCTTATATCATTCTGTAGCTTAGACTATTAAGAGTAAAAATATTATTTTGTTTTGAGAAGTTCTATTAGAATTATGAAGTTATAACCTTAATATTGTAGTTTAAAAAGTATCTATACTATGGATATCAGACTTTTTCAATAATGTTTGGCTAAATATAAAACACTTGAATATGCAAGTTTAATGTTCAAATTACATTACATAAGACTTTAATTTAAGAAATAATTTTGACCCAAAAATAGATTTGAAGAGAAGGGGCTGTCTTAAAGAGGCATTATATATGTCACCATTTATCTTCTAAGATTCCCTACCTTTCTGGTGACTCAAACAATCCAAATCTGGTGATGACATCACCAGAGCAGTTTTTATAATAGTAAACACTGCTGGCCACTCCTTATATCTGAGCTAACTATCAATGTAAGAAGACCTATGTTCAGTTAACTAAGAATTTTTTGGCTTTATTCTGATGCTAGGCCAAAAAGCTTTGGACCACACCTGTTTGAAATGCAGGTACCAGCCTAAGGATAGGCAAAAGCATATGCGTGCTGCCAGAAGATATCCAGGTGCAAGAAAAATAGGCAAGGACATTTTTATTGTATTTAAAGCAAGATTTGTGTTATTTGCTGAGCATTTTGACAAGTAATGTTACCTGCTGAAAACCAGACAGACTTACTTTTAAGACTCACACAAGCTACCCAATGTGCTGAGCAAAAAGAGGTCTATTGTCCCAAGGTGTTAAAAGCAGATGCACAACATGAAAGGGTCAATAAGCTCCAGTTGTTAAAGCAACTTGCTATTCACAAGAAAGTTCTTTGAATTCAGTATTGATATGGACTGTGCAGATTGAAGCTGTGTTCCACAAATCCATGAAATGAATTTTAGCAAAGGTTTAATTTGCAGAGTGAATCCATGCTAAAAGAGTTCCAGGGTCAAAGTCAGCTGACAAAGAGACCTTTACATCAAAAGCTAGACTCAGCCAGAGTTCTAAGTGGAGAAGAGAAGAACCACTTCGACAAACAGAAATATAAGTATTTCTTTTTAATTACATTCACTAATTTTAATTAATAGCCTTGGTATTTTAAATTGGCTTATCTGGGAAAGTAAGAGGGAATCTGCTCTTAACTATAGAATCTGGGTATATTGTGTAAAAGCTTTGAACTAAAGAATTGTGCATGATTTGAAAAGTTAAAACTGAGTTTTATAAAAGTGCAGTACAAACCACTAATGTAAGGAGTTGTTGCTAGCTCTCATAGAAAATGCATTTTACATGCAATAAAGTTTTGAAACAAGTTCTATACAGAAATAATCTGAGATATTAATCTTATAAGTATATGTTCTTATCCTTAAAGGTTATGTTAAATACTGAGTATGATAAAAGTAGTATAGCTGTTACCATTTATTATGCTAAGTATTGCTTATTTCTTTACATTGTTTATTTGCTAGAATTTATTCATTGCTGAATTTTCTGAAACAATTTTGTTGAGGTTTACAAGATTAGACTTGCTATGTATGCTAATGAGGAACATTTAGAACCATTGTATAGGTGTAAATAAAATATATTTTTTTCATATAACATATGGGTGGAATGCAGTGTCATTTACCATTATACTTGAATCTGGAGAGCGTATGATAATATCACATGTGAATATTTATTATTTTTGGTAATTTATGAAATAATTTTTGGGTAAGTCCCAAGGTGAATCCAAGTGCATCATTATAAAAAGTGATATTATAAGCCTTTGTTCTGACATCTCATACCTTGTGGTGGGTGCAAAATAATTCTCCATTTGTAGAAAAGCCAGGCACTGATTTTACGCTGTCCACCAGTTCATTCCACATAACAATGATTGCCTAAGTTTGAAGAACAAACATGAATATTTAAAATGTGTATTTCTGGGGTCTAGAAAATTAAATCCCAGATATTACCTAGGCATTGTAATAAAACTTTTCTGGTGGGAGCCTTGACTATCTGGTGTAGGCCCAGGGAAGAGAGGCTACAAGCTAGACTATCCTCCAGGCCCACACCAGGATGCACTAAAATCCCCTACCAGAATCACTTCCCTTCCATTTATGAATGAAGTCAATTTTGTCACACATGACTAAAAAGCAGACACTGTGACCTGGGGGGAGAGGAGTATAATACTCTAATGCATCATGTTCGTCAGGTGAGGTGGACTAAAACCATTTCAATTCCCTCCACATTTCTCAAAAGCAATACATTTTTTGTCCAAGATTACTTTTTACATATAAAAAAAAATCTCTGGCTGGCCCATTGGCTCAGCAGTTGGATTTCCGCTTGTGGTGTCAGTGATCCAGGTTCGGGAAAGAGCCCGGGAGCTGGAGGGCTGGCCAGTGGGAGGAGGCTTGTGTATCCCAGGGACAGCTTGTCTTCTTCGGGGAGCGAGGGTGGTAGTGACTTGGACTTGACTGGCCCCATTGGGAGGTCTGGGGTACAGCAAGCACAGAGGTAGACATAGGAGCAGGATATCATGGATGTTGGCACAAAGTGCCTTGATGTTAGGGCATATGTGACATCCATAGGAAGGAGGAAAAACACCCTCCAGCTCCAAGGAGACAAAGCTCTGAGTATGACCCTGATGTGCTCCCATCTGCCTGACTGCCCTAAGCCTGAAGAAACATGGAATTGTTCAGGGTGTTTGGGCTCCACCTTGTCCCCACCAGGGGGGAATCACAGCTGGATGGGGGAACAGAGCAGCACAGGTAAGGTGGGTAGCAGGGGTGGACTCAATTGGTGCTTCCAAGAAGACTGAGCTGATAGGGACGTAAGGAGAGATAAATAGAAATAAAAAAAAAAGCAACTCCTCCTTCTAGGCCTCTCATAGCAAAAATGCTATAATTTTTTTAACATTAGCTCACTGTCAGGGTTTCTTTCAGAAAGCCAAGACTCGGATTTCCCCACAATGTCATACTCCAACATTTTGAACTCAAAGCACTGACAAGTCAATTTTGCCCACCAAACATCTGGCATTAACATGCAGAGTCTTTAAATTATTTGAAGTTGATATTGACCCTGGATTTATTTCATTATCCCCACAAGTCAAATTTAATATTAAAAAGAAAATGTGATGCTTTGAAGTTCCAACTAACCTTCTGTTGCACATATTTGGTAAATCACTTAAGGTTACTAAAAACATTCTTCTTTTCCAATAATTGGAAAATGTATTTATTTTATTGAAGGGACCATGACCTGGTCTGGGACCTTAAACAAGTCAACAAAAAGCTCAGGATGTTAGTTGTCAAAGTTGTTGCAACAAGTTTTAGATCATTATATGAGGCCCCGATCTGCCAGTGGCCACCATAATACTAAACCCTGCTAACATATATGTCATGATAAATAGAAGGAGCCGAAGTCTCAATGTGAAAAGGAGAAAATCTACTCATAAGATCTTAAAAAGCGAATCACTCATGCCAGTCACAGCAAGTATAGCTCTAATATCGCTGACAAATCACAGGCACTTGATGCTAATGAATTAAAAATAAAATATGTTTAAGAAAATGTCCTGCAGTAAATAAACCCCAGCTGTGTTAGGTTATACAAAGCATAATACAATAATTCCTGACCACTATAGTCATATTTAAGAGAATACAATAATTACTAACCACTATAGGGATGGGAAAATGTACAAAAATAACTAAAACATTTTTCAATGGCCTCCCTGTGGCCTCTCCCAGTGGATTCACAGAGGGTGACTCATTCCACTCCTGCATGAGCCACTCAAATGAGTAGCTATTGAGTTGCTGTACCTTTTTATCATATGGCAAGGAATAAATCTTGTGCCTGATTGGCTAGTGCCCCTTGGTAGATGGCATTACTGCCAATGGGCAATAGCTGGTTCCAATCCTGGTGCCAACAGAGTCTCTAAATCAATGTGTTCCCAATCCATAACAATTGAAACAGCTTACATTGTTGCCCTTGGTAAATCTCTGATAAACCCTAACGTAACTAAAACAGCCATGATGTCTGATGTTCCAGAGCCAAATTTCTACGTTCATTTCTCTCATTTTTTCAACTAATGTCCAGTTCTTTTGAAGACAATGATGAATCTTATAACATACTTAAAAAAGAAAAAAATTAGAAGACAGCCAGCTGCTCCACACAGTCACTTTTGGAAGCACACAGCAGTCTTGTGACTGTAAGTACCAACTTGCAAAGCTCCAGTTTTAAAAGGGCTCCAGTTATTTTTTTGGACAATTAATACTTTATTAACTTTGAACAAGAGTAACAAATTTAACAAGTAAATCAATGTAACAGTAAATAACATGAACAAGCCATCAAGCTAGAGTGATCCCACTCCTTAAATACACAATCTAAGAATAATTCCAATATTACATAGTACAATAAATTAACAGAAAAGTAGAAACAAAAAAGACAGAAGAAACAGAGGTACTGCCAGCACCAGAGGAAGAAAAAATAAAGTAACACAGAAACTACTACAAACAATGCAACAGAGGGAGAAGAAATAGGTGGTGTCCAAGAACCCCATAACACCATTCAAAACCACTAGGAGCCTTATATAATAGCTCCATCCCAAAGCGATACAATGCATGTCATGACATAACATATCATGTCATGTGTGGGGAAGAAGTAAGTACCCCTGTTTGAGAGGGGTAATAAATCAGCTCAAGAACACCTGCCAAATGACTATGAACTACCCATAATTCCCTGGTGCAAGATAAGATAGTCTCACATATCCCACTAATTTAAACATACTACTCCTCAAAGGTGGGAGCCTCCGTGGATCACCATCTCCAAAGAAGTATGAGTTTAGCCTCCATAATAGCAGACATAAACCATGCCTTCTGAGAAGCACTGATAGCCTGAATCCTGGAGATATTACCTAATACCATAAGGGAGATATCTTGCAGGATCTTGCACCCCAAAACAGTCTTCATAGAGGACAAAATCATAGTCCACCATGCCCCAATTTTAGGGCACTCCAAAAGGGTATGTAACAGAATACCCGACACTGCATTGCAATACTAACACCAAGGGTGTTGCACTAATTCCAATTTACACAAAACATAGGGAGTGTGATACTACAACTACAGAGGTTACAACTGCATCAACCAACCACCTGAATCCCTACACTTCCCATATGCATTAGCCCACACCAAATCCAGTCCTCCACAGATAGAGCATCCCAACATTAGCTCCCATCTCTGATGTAGGTGTCACATGTCCAGGGAATGTGCTGCAAGCAACACCTTGTAAATAGTCCCCAATTTAAAAAGAAGTAACCCCCAGGGAGATCCCATTCTACTGAAAATCTCTGACCACCAGGATGCTGAAGGTAAAAGAAGGAGTCCACCCATCTTTGACTGTAATAAATTCTACAACTGAAGATATCTCTGGTGATGTGAAGAAGGCATCAAATACTGCTGTTGTAATTCCCCAAAAGATTTAAGACACTGAGGCCCAGATATTCAAAGCTTTGTGCAGTGTGCAAACTGTTTGCGAGGGTTTAGCATGGGATTAGAGCGGGTCTGCCTTATTCAAAAGGCCAAATAACATGCACAAACTGCATCAGCACTGGGCAAAACATAATGTATGCAAGAGGCAAACTGAGGGGGCATGCCAGCGCAATGTTATATTCAGTGAATAGCACCACGCAAAGTGGTTTAGCGTGACTTGGTGTGATCCTTTGTGTGGTACAACTTACCGTCCAGGAAAAGCTGGTCTTAACCCTGGGCAAACAGCTTTGTGCAACTTTGTGGCTTTCATCAGTATTTGCATAGCTTTTGCGTGGCTTTGCATGACCCTAATATATGAATATGACACATGGAAAAAGCCAAACATGGAGGACATTTGCTGCTCACTGATGGCACCACAATGATGTCAACATCTGCCACCAGTCCCAGCCATGCCAGGCAGTAAGGGGTGACCTGGCCCACAGAGGACACTATGGTAGTGTGGCCATACAGCATACATCTGCAGACCATACATCTGTGGTGACCAACAGATGCCAGCACATGCATGCAGCACTGTGGGCAAGGTGTCTGTTGAGGGGAGAGTGTATGGGTGGCCAGTCCTCACCACAGCCCAGGTGTGGCCACAAGGCTGGGACACATCATGCAGTACACATGGGCCAGTAGTGAGAATACCCCAACATAAGTGTGTCTGATGGACCATACGTGCCCCCCCAGCCACATATCGCACAACTGTACAAATGCCACAGCACACACAGCTACTCATGTGTATGTCACTGTGAGCATCCCATGCCAGAGGTGCAGCATCTGTGGATCATACAGCAGTGTAACAGTACTGTCCACTGTCAGTAATCACCTGCAAGTTGGGCCTGTCACTGTGTACAGTGCAGTGGTCATCACTGCCCTACATACCATAGGCATTGCTGTGTCCCTCACACTACTGGCCCCCTTGTTACTGTAGTGTCTGCTGTGCACTGTAGCATGACCTACAGTGTGATAGTTGCATGCAGCACCACCACCACCTGTGCCTATGCTGGGTTGTCCCCTGGGGTGCAATATGTTATTCTGTACTATATACATGTAGCCTGCAGCTATCAACATGCGCTGCCAGACTGACCTACAGGCAGCACTGTGGGTGGACCTGGCCAGCCTCTGTACTGCCAAACTGACCTACAGGTGGCGCTGTAGGACCCTGTAGTAACGCTGGGCAAACTGCATGCAAATTAGGGCATAATGAGATGCTAATGTGGATGTTTGCCCAGAGACTACCAAAGTAGGCTCATTTGCATGTCACTTTTGAATATGGCAAAGTTTAGCACTGGGCAAACGTGTTTGCACCAGACAAATGGCTTAGCTCCATGCTAAACCCACACAAACACATTAGCACCACACAAATGGTTCAGGGAATATTACACAGTTTTGCACACTGTACTTTTACATGTACTGCTCCCTGCAGCTGTACTGGGTCTACGTATTTGCTGGCACACACATTGGCAACATAGGTCACCTCTACCTACCTCCACATCACTGTACACTGTATTGCTGTTGTGGTCTGCACTCCCTGGTTGCTGTATTCAGAGCTGTCATATTACAGGGCTAAGTTTGCGCCGCACTCCCAGCCCAGTTTGCCCGGCCTCATTCCCATGCTATATTCAGAAGCAATTTGCCACGGGCTATTCCCTTTGAATATAGCTTACTTCTTGCTCTGGGCTAAGTCTGCCTGCTGGGCAGTGATAATTTCACCACGGGGCAAAGGTTTGAATATCTGGGACTGAGAGTCCAATTAAAAGAGTCACCCACCTTCTGAACTCCCCCAGCAATCCAAGAGGACCAAGAGGGCCAATATATAGAAGCACCAATAATAGCTAACCTTGAGTTAAACCAGATAGGCCAAAGTTGTAAGGGGCATCCCAGGTAGCACCCAGACAGGACTTGGCACCCCTCCAATCATGAAGGACATATTCCTGGGTCGGGAGAGGTCTTAGCATGCTAACAGAATCCTAGAGAATATTTTGAGGAGGAACTTTACCTACCAAATCCTTCTCCAGCTCTAACCAGCAGAAAGATTACCTGAAGCTCTTCAAATGTAACTACAGCCAGATATGACACAGGCCAGAGGCAAGGTAGTAACTCTTAAATCACGTGGAAACCCCCAACCCCCTTAGAATAGAGGGCCATTAGATGCATGACTGACAGACAAGGCTTTTTCTCTTCCAAAGAAATTCAAAATCACAGCCAAACATTGCTTCTACCGAGAATCAGAAATCTTAAGAGGCATATAATGAATAACATACATCACCTTAAGGAGGAGCAGCATTTGTATAGCCTGGACCTTATCCCAGAGAGAAAGATGTAAATATTTCTGGTAAACTACATTTCCCTTCAGTTTAGCCAATATTGAATGAAGATTCAAGGAGGACCACTAAGCCAAACCAGGAGAAATATCAATACCCAGATACTGAATTGGGTGGGTAGTCTAATGTAACCCCAGAACAAGCAATTATAAACCATCCCAAGAAGTGGTCATAGGCAGCACTTCAGTCTTTCTCTAATTATTTTTCAGCTCATACAAAGCGGAAAAATGATCCAGCAAATCAATAAGGTTAGGCAAAGAGGATGCAACATTCGTCAAAGTTAAGAGAATATAATCAGCAAACAACATAGTCTTATAAACCTGCTGACCCACTTGAAAACCAGAATTTCCCTGGGATTCCTGAATCTTTTGTTCCACGAGCTCGATCGCAAACAAAAAAAGAGCCAGGGATAATGGGTAGCCCTACCAACAGCCTCTACCTAACCAAAAAGCTGAGGAGACCTTACCACTAGTAAGAACAGCCAGTCAAGAAGAGGAATAAATAACCTGAACCCAACAAAGAAAATTGTTTCCAAAACTGAACTTATGAAGAACTGCAAAAAATATGGCCATTCTACAGAATCAAATGCCTTTTCTGTATCTAAGGGAATGACTGCATGACTGCACTCCCCCCAATCCTGACTCAGAAACACTAAATAAATCTATCAATCTGCAGACATGATCTATCCCCCAACCCCCTCAACAAACCCTGGCTGGTCTGGGTTGATTAAACTCAACAATACTCAGGCCAAGTGATTAGCCATGATCTTTGCTAAAACCTTGCAATCCACATTGAGGAGGGAGGGATAGGATGATAACTAACATACTGCTATGGATCCTTGTCTTTCTTAGGCAAAACTGTGATGTAGCATCATATATGGTTGAAGGGAGCTCCCCAGTATGCCAAGCTTCTTTCAAAACCTCGGCCAACACTGATCCTACCAAGTCCCCTACAACTTTATAAAATTCAGCATGGAACCTGTCTGCTCCTGGACTCTTGTCCCCCTTTAACTGCTGCACTGCTATCTAGACCACTCATCAGTAAGACGATATAAGGTAAGGGACCTCCAAAACTCCTGGATATCCCGAGAAGACCATGCCAGAAGTCTTTTTGTGTTATAAAGCTGTCAATAATAGTCTTGAAAGGCTGAGTTGATCCACTCTGGATCCAAAATAGTACAACTCCCCTTTTTTTATCGTCGGGATTTTACTGCCCTCTCCATCTGCTTTAGTTGATAAACCAATTATCGGCCTGCCCTTTCTCCCCCTTCCAGTAAGCCTGATGGGTCCTTAAAAGACTGAATTCTGCTTGCAGAGTGTTTAATGTGCTGATCTGAAATTGAAGGACCCAGATGCGCTGAATCAAAGAGGGATCTCGAGACTGCACCTTGTGTTACTTTTCAAGTACCCCCAATTGTTCCTCCAAAGCATGAAGCAGAGCCTGCCTTTCTTTCTTATGGTCAATAGAACAGGCACTAATTCTACTCTGGAGATTAACTTTAAGTCCCTCCCACACCCACTTAGAAGCAGTGTCCCTGGCATGATTAGCCAAAAGGTATTCCTTAACTTCCTTCCTAAGCCTCTCCTTAAACCCTGTATCTACCAAAAAACTAACGTTACAACACCATTGAGCATCCCCAGAGCACCCATACCTGGCAAAAGCATTAAAGTAATAGGGGAGTGATCAGAGATGACCATGGGCTCAATCATAATAGATGAGATATTCTTAAGCAAATCATGAGAACTAAAAAAGAAATCTATCCTACCATACGTTTGGTGCCCCGATAAATAGTATGTATAGTCTCGAACATCAGGATACCACATTAGCCAGATGTCCCAAAACCCATGGTCATCCCAAAAGTTAACTAAGGCATCAGAGTCTGTTGTGGCCAACCTAGTAGGAGTACCACTGCAATTGCAAAAAGCGTCAGACACTTCATTCATATCCTCCCCAAAATGAGAACCCCCACCCCCTTATCTTGATAAACCTGTGAAAGATTATTAAAAAAGGGTGGATAGTATCTGGACTATGCACAGAAACTAAGGTACAGAGTCGCCCATCCAAGATTTCAGTAACCAATACCCAGAGATCCAGCTGATCTCTTACTACTGATGTACTAGCCCAATTCACATCCCTAGTTAATAGGATCATGGTCCCTCTCTTTTTAGAGGTAAATAAGGCTACAAAAACATGACCATTCCAACTAGCCTTAAATCTGTCCATTTCCTGCTGCAATAAATGCATTTGTTGCAAAAACACAATTTGTCCCCCAAGTTTTTTCATGAGATAGAACCCGTTTACATTTGGCAGAACCGTTCATATCCACACATTCCATGAAATCACCTTATTTGACATGATAAAACCATCCTTCAGTCAAAAGGGCACAGCCAGATCCTTCAGCCTTCCCCTGGTAGCAGCAAAAAACACTGAAAAACATAATAAAAATCAAGGTTCCAATATCATCACCCATTGCTTGAAAAAGAACACCCAGTACCAAATATTTGTGTACAAGTAGAACAAAGAAAAAAATAACACTTTCACAGTTAATCACACTTCTCTGGGTTTGTGTGGGGCCACACCAGCCATCCCACAGATCCCTATTACCAGAATGAAAGACCCCCTTCCCTATGGTGACCCCCAACAACATTTAACCATTTCCCCCAAATCAAAGGGTGCCCAGAAATAGTAAAGAACAGATAGACAAGATTTAAACACCACCAAAGATGCAGAAAATAAAATAGAGGGCATGCAGAACAAGGTACCCATTGTCCAGCAACCCCTCCCCCCGCTTACAATTCAAACTCCCCAACATTAATCTAGCCCAAATTATCCCCAAAACAGCAAAATAGTAAACCAGAGCTAAAGCAAACACATGATCAAAAATATGTAGCTAATGGGGAACACATCAGGATTCTCCAAGTAAAACAGTATCACAAAAAAAAATGAGATCCCCAACACCCCCCAACAACCAACCCAAACAACCAGTCTACCCCATGCTCCAGCCCTCTCACCTTTAAGAATCAACTAACCCCCACACCGAGCAGCCAGAGGGAAGAGCAAAGAACCAAGCTGCACTTAAGAATCAATGCAGTGTGAATCCTTCCTTAGACCACAACACCTCAAATAATGTGGTAAAATTAAACCACAGACCCAAAACACATAGCCAACAAACTCATCACCCTTCAGAAGGAGTCATAGGAGGAAAGTAATAATGTTACAGAAAAAAGCCAAAAGTCCTCCTCTGGCCACTCATTCATATAGAGTTAACAACCTGCCCCAACTATCTTCAACCCAAAAAAGCAATAGGAGAAAAAGCCACAGCTGGTGGCCAATAGTTGATACATAAACCAAGGAAAGAAATGACTCATGCCACTAGGTGTAAAACAGTCCTCAGTCCATAGAATCCTCATTCTGTGGGGGTGAGCAGGGTGAAGAACTCTGTGCCACTGCTTATCGTACCGCAGATGCTGAGGTTGAGGCTGTCTGGGCTCACTGAGGTTTGGGGGCCCTGGCAGTTCTGAACCCCTTCGATGCATCCTCTGAAGCCTGGCAAGGAAGATCCAAGATAAACTGGCAAGCTTCCACAGGGGTGTAGAAAGGTTCCACTCGGATTTGAATGTAAAGCCACAACACAGCCAGAGGAGCCAAAAAACATATCCCCCTCTCTCTCTTGCCAAGTCTCTAATTGGGTCAAAGGTTTTGTGATGCTCCAGCATCTGTTGGGGAAGTCCAGCTGAAAATACATTCAAGCACCTTACCACTGTATGACCTTTATAGTCCAGACCCCTTTCAGAATTTTCCCAGGCTGAGTACCGGAGTAACTTAAACACCACCGGCCAAGGACATGCAATGGAGTCTGCTGCAGGGGGACTGGTCAGAACTCTATGGGCCTTTTCAGTTTCCAGGCACAGGGTCATAATGTCGCAAGACATTATGCTGCAACAATATACCAATGCAGCGCAATGTATTGCCAGCAGCATAAGTCTTTGTTTTGAGCTCCCCGCATCACCCCCCAATTAAAATAATGAACTCCGAAGGGGGGAGGGGTTAACAGTTAAAATCGCACGAAGTGCAAAAATTAAAAAACATCCATGCATCTGGTACCAGGAATCGAAACCTGGTCCCAAATGCACTACCTGCCTCCCTTGCTGCCAGTGGCTTATCCTGTCAAGCCATGGCAGCTGCTCACCCACCCCCTGTCCCAGCAGAGGTCTTATCCTCTAGCTGGGAGAGTGAGAGGGTGCTCTACCACGCATACACCCTTTCGGGGTTTTGCACAATCTCGCTTTTCCCTACTGTGCTGTTCCCATTGTGCAGTTTTGTTGTATGACATAAAGCGTACAACATATTGACCTGGTAGACAGTTTACACTGCGCTGCCTGACTGCCAATTTAACCACCTAGGCAGCTGAGCCTGAAGAAATGTTATCATATCTCCCCCCTCCCATATTTCCTGAAGCCCAAATAATCTCACACTGCTCCTTCAGTTCCTAGTCTGCTGATCATCCGGCTTGTCCCAGATGGAGCATCTCTCTTCCTCGGCCAAGACCAGGCATCACTTGGCAGGGTGTGCCCAGTCCTCAAGGTGGCCTATCCTCAATTTTGTCTGTTCCAGCCAATGGCCCAAAGCTTCCACAGACACTCTCAAAGCATTCAGGGTTACCGTAATGTTATTTAAAGCATCTCTGATGCTGCCCATAAAAGCTCTAATTTCACTCAGCTCACAAGTGACTAGGCTGGTTTCCATCTCACGCTCAATCTGCATGTCAGGGCTAGGTCCAGGCCCATTGTCGGGAGGCGAGGGAGAGGCAGAAACTTTATACTTCTTTTCTGCTAAGTTGCCCACTTTGTTGCTATCCTGCTTCCTAGCATTACCAACAAATGTCCAGAAATAACTAGGGCACCAAGTCAAAACAGAAAGGGCCAAAAAAAGAAGGAAAATACTGGCCATAGAATAAAGCTGCAAAGCAGTGCTGTGCTCAGCTTAGCTGCATCATGTGCCCCCCCCAATGCACACCTTGCCTCTGAATTTTTTTTTTGTTAGCAAAATGCAATATAATAAGTACAATGAGAAAGTCCAGCATGTGGGTAGTAGTGTGATCACCGCATGCCCAGGGGCAATAAGGAACTCAGCCTGTGACCTTGTGCCTCTTTACACCCCTGGTCATGTGGTGATCATGCTACTACCCCCACCAAGTTGTGTCTTATTGCTTACATAGTGAATATTGCCCACCTATGATGATGTCATCCATACTGCCTGCATCCCCGGTAGCCCCCCCTTACTTACCGAGAACAGGTATGAAAAAGTCAGTTAGTGGTCCAGGCATCTAGGCTGGAAAAGGACATTGGGCTGCAGGCTGCAAACAGAAGTACTGTATAAATGGATTAGTGCAACCAGCAATGTTTTGTGTGCAGAAGGATGCAAACAGTTAGTTTCAGGCAGTAGGCAAGTGTCAGTCTCTGTAAAGTTAGTGAAATAACCTCTCTTAGGCTGGTGGAGGTCTGCTTTGTTACCAACAGCAGTTTCTGAGTATTGTTTGTTAACTACAATCACTGGCACTTTGAAGCAGGTTGGATTTCTGCTGTAGATACAGTCAGGCACATTTACCAAATGTGGCCAAGCAGTTTATAGCCACTTTGATGTTATATGCCACCAATTGCATCCTCTACACCCTCTCCTTTGTTAAACAATCTGGATCCACAAACTAGTATATTCTGAAATGCTGGTTAATTTTCTCTGCACCTTATGAACGGACCAGGGAGGTCTCGCAAGCTTGTGTTAAAATTCTACAGTCTAATAAAAGGTAATACCACAGTCTGACTATTTCATAATTGCAGGCTACTAAATTTACATGCAAGGCAACAATCCAGCACCACCCAGACCACCATAAAGACACAGACAAATAACAAGTATTTGTCAATGCCGAATGTTGTCTCGCTGGCATTAGCATTGGTAGTGCCAGAGTTAGAGATGCATAATAGGAATGGCAGTAAAGTATTGAAGTATTGAAGTGACACCAACCCCCCCCCACCCTGTAAAGACCGACAGGCATTAGGGTGTGCCTTTGGGTCGTCAGCTATAATGCTCATGCCATTGTACCTCACCCTACCCTGTAGACACTGACAACGGTCATGGTGTGCTTTGGGATCTTTGGGCATTATACTTACCCCATTCCATAAGGAAATATGCTGAGGTGGGTACAGTATAGGAGAATGGGGTGAACTTTGTGGCCGAACAGTGCAAGGCACACCACGATGCCTGTCACTGGCTGCAGGGTGAGGATGGGGGTGGAATGGCATGAGCATTACAGCCGATGATCCCAAGTCACACCCCTGACACCTGTCAGTCTCTACAGGGTGGGGTGCTACAGTTGGAAATCCTAACACCGTAGGTGAGTGTTAGTATTTTCACTCCAAATTTTCAACATGGGTTGTTTGTGAGCCCGCCTTATGAAAAGCGACACTATCAGTTTGATAGCTGAAAGGTGACTTTGCACAGTGGCTATGCCATTTGGTGACACAGGGATAAAAACACATTTTGGGTAGCATGTGGAAAATAACAACTGTATTGTTCATGAGGAGATGTAAAAAAATGGCAACATTGAAAATCTGGAGTGAAAATATGAAAAACTGGTGAAGTAATGAGCATGCATAGAAACTGTGCAACACACATCCGTAACCCAATTATTTGGGGAATTTTTTTAACCACATGTTTAACATAGGCATTTTGGGATCTCCCCTCATGAACAGTGGCACTGTGATTTTGTTAATTTGTCCGAAACATTAATTTCGCACAGTGACCACACCATTGTGCACCACAGGTGCAAAAACACATTTAGGGCAGGATGTGAAATATTACAGCTGTACTGTTCATAAGGAGGTGTGAAAAATGCCAGTGTTGAAAATCTGGCATGAAAATATTTCAGATTTGTGAAGTTACAAAGGTGCGTGAAAACTGCACAATGCACACTTGTAACACAGTCAATTTATGGAATCTCGTCACCAAATTTTCAACGTAGGCATTTTAGGACTTCTGCTTATGAACAGTGTCACCGTCATTTCCTCAAACTGTCCTGAAAACTGATTTCTCACAGCGACCGTGCTATTCTGCGCCGGATATGTGAAAACACATTTTGGCCAGGATATGTAAAATGACAGAAGTACTGTCCATAAGAAGGTGTGGAAAAATGCCAGTTCTGAAAATCTGGAGTGAAAATATTACAAATTCACAAAGTTACAAGCGTGCATGGAAACTGCACAATGCACACTTGTAAAACAGTCATTTTTTGAATTTTTCCCACCAAATTTGTAACATAGGCTTTTTGAGAGCCCCCCTCATGAACAGTGGCATTGTCATTTCATTAATTGGTATCAAAAGGTGATTCTGCGCAGTGACCGCAAAATCACCTTTCAGGACCAAATAACACCATGACAGTGCCTGGGTTCATGAGGAAGTGTCCCAATAACACCATGTTGAAAATTTGGTGCCAAAATTCCCAAAAATGGCTGAGATATGCACCAAAGTTGAAACAACCCTATTTATGTCATTATACAGCTTACTGACAATTCTTCAGTTTGCGGTTGGCTTTGAAGAGTGCAGACGTGTTCCTGGTCCACCGAAGATCATTGCGCCGGACTGGAGGTAAGTATGGGGGTGAGGGGTGTGGGAGGCAGGATGCGCAGAGGGTAGGGGTTGTGGAGGGGGCAGGAGACCACGAGGGACCGTTTTCTTTTACAGGTTTAAAAAAAAATTGCTGGACTTTTTTTTTTGCAGGGGATTGGCATGCTGGGGTGGGCTCCCAGCATGCCACCAAAGTGTTTTGGGGGGGATGCTGTAGCCAATGGAGAATTGGGCACCCCTGTCGGCACATTCTGAAGGGGGGAGGGGAGAGGGGGAGACACGAGCCGAGGGGGATAGGGCACCCCCCCTCAGCACACAGCAAAAGCAGGGGGGGAGAGACATTACACTGACAGGGAGTGGGCTCCCCCATCGGCAAAATAAATGGGAACGGGGACAAACGTCGACAGGGATTGGGGCCTCCGTTGGCAAAGAAAAAGTGGGAGGGTGCATGATGCCGAGGGGGATTGGGCACCCCCTTGGCATACATTTTAAATGAGGGGGCATTATGCCAATGGGGAGTGGGCTCCCCTGTTGGCATTGTGACAGGAGGTAGTGGTGGCAGTCACTGCCGCCATGTTGCGTGCACGTTGAGAGGCATATTATGGTCCCGCTGCATGAGAGCTTTGCTCTCATTGCAGCAGACTTTTTCTTAGATCTGGTGGCCACATTTGGGATGCGTGATGTCAGCACCTGCTGCTGGCGGATTGGGGAATGAGGGACGCACCTACTGATGTGTGCCCTGCATTTGCCTAACAGTGACCGTGCCTCTAAATCTGCTACTACCACAATATGTAGGCTGCGCATGCGTGAGCCAACATAAAAATGCAAAATAGCAACCAAGTTTATTTGTGAGATAAATGCTAATCTGTTCAGGTGTAACTACACCAAGCTGGGATAGCTGGTAGGGCCCACTAAACCTTTGACTGATTTCTCCAAAGCATCATCAGGAAGTGCACCCCCTTCCCCCGGGTGCTCAGGTGTATTTAAACAAGAAATTTAAAGAGACAGTGCATGAAAACCAAACCAAATATTTATCTGTGTATAAAAACTATGTAGAACCTTTAAATCATAAAAACATAAACACCCCAAATCCACCCTATTAAACAATTGAGGACTAGTGTCCACAGATGAGTAATGACAAAACTGGGGTACGGCATATCAAAATTAAAGAAATATGCTCATGCACAATAACCAGTGGGTATATAAGCCATAAATAGCAATAGATGGGCCAAGCGGTCCTTATCTGCCAAAGTCTAATAGGAGTTGTGTAATATATCAGAGATTGCAAAAAAGCATTCTAACAACTGCTTCTCAATGTAAATATATATATATATATATATATATATATATATATATATATATATATATATAGATATATATAAAAGAGAAACATTTACAAAAGTCCAATACCTTCTAACTTGTACAGTACCAATGAAGGGAGATATATAGGCTGTATGCAGCATATTTCTTTGTGATATGCCGTTTACCCCAGTTTTGTCATTACTCATTTGCAGACACTAGTACTCAATTGTTTAATAGGGTGGTTTTGTGGTGTTAATGTTTTGTAATTTAAGGGTTCAATATAGTTTGTATATACAGATAAATATTTGGTTTTGGTTTTCATGCACTGTCACTTTAAATTTCTTGTTTAAATACACCTTAACACCATGGGGGGGGGGGGTACTTCCTGATGATGCTTTGGTGAAACCGTTTAAAGGTTTAGTGGGCCTTATCAGCTATCCCAGCTGGGTGTAGTTGCACCTGTACAGGTTAGCATTTATCTCACAAACAAACTTGGTTTCTATTTTGCATTTTTATTTGTCTGTGTCTTTACGGTGGTTTGGTGGTGCTGGATTGTTTTCTTGCATTTGCTCTGTCTTTCTATAAGCACACCATGCAATTGGAGTGGCTTTGTTTGTTGTTCAAAAATGGCATATTTTTAAAAATCTGAACTTAGCCTCCATATAGCCACCACCAAATATGCAGTATAAAAATATACTAACAACATTCAATTGACAGGACCCACTTTCCTCCTCACCACCTTAACAACTACACAGTTCTTCATGGAGTTAAATGACTGCAGCCATATGTTTATTGTTCACAACATTTTGTGGCATTCTAAGTAGGACATGCACCACTGGGAGTCTCCTCTTTGTCCTGCTACCCCCTTCTTCAGCATATGGGGGTTTGTAGCCAGGGTGGACCACCCATCTCAGGATGGCCCCTCTCTAAGGAATTTTGGCACACCAAGAGGACCATTAGTTCAACAGCAGTTAGGAGTCTGTTGGCCAGTAGGAGAGTCTGTCACCCCCAATTTGGCAGAGCTCTCCTGCTTATAGGCAATCTTGATGGAGGAGTGCTGAGATTTATCTGGACAGGGCATGAGCCTATCAGCATTGTCCCTTCCCCCACCCATGTTAAGAGGTACCTTTATGGACTGAGCACTGGTTCACTTTAACCTCCTGTTTCCTTTACAAATCCCAGAGACTCTCAAGATAGCACCAGACAGACCCTATCTGTTCTCCAAGCACTTAACCCTATCCATTCTATCATAGCTCCCCAAATCACTAGACTGATCTATTCACTTTCTATATCCAACAAATGTACTCCATCATGGACATACAACTGCGGTTCAAGGGTCAAAATATCATCATGTTTTATTATGCTCCGCTGCGATATCCTCATAAATAAAGCCATCTTTGATGCCAACTTTTGTACATGGCTTTGTGGTCTCTTGTGTGACTCCAAAGAAACCACTGCATAATATGTGACCATGCCAGAGTCATGCCAGACCACTTGTTCTGTAGGAATGGAAGGTCTTCTTTCATAGCCCAAGTGAGGTCAGTTGAGGTTTCAGATTGGAGGTAGTTGTCTCACAGGTGAATCAAAAACAAATCCAGGAGTCCCCTTCTGCACCTTTCAGACACCAGCCTGGGGAGAAGGACCTTCCTCTTCATGTCCCACTAGCCAAGTCATCCGACCTGTGCTTTCTCTGGCTCCAGGAAAAGGTCTTTGCCTTCAACAGCTGCCTTGCCCTGTGCACATAGGCATACCCACTAAATATCTACTAAAGGCCCATAATTTACACTGACCCAATTACTTCTTTTTTTCTTTTTATATTTTCTGGGCCCTGTCTACCACCAGGCATCCACCTGGTCATGATCCTCACGGCTGTGGCTCCCCCACATTAGCCACTCTCCCGGAACCCTCTGGATTGCCCCCCAGGGTGGGGGCATGGCATCCGGCCCTAAGGTGCCATGAATGATGGGATAGGGTGCGAGTCAGCCTGGGGGAACCAAGTGCAGCCCGGGGCGGGCTTCATAGAGGCAGCAGGCAGGCAGGCAAGTTTTTCCCTGTTTGTGGGGGGGGGGTGGGAATGTTCAATGACACCAGCATCTGTCCCACCCCTGTGTTCCTTGTTGGTGCCATCTGCTGTGGAACCCTTGGCTCCGCCAGGGGTCCCCCATGCACCGGCGACATCCCACACCTTCCCCCCAGATTAGGAGAGCAGTCTATGGGATGCTCAATCCAATTCCCCCCTGCCAGCCCTCTGATGACCCAGATCCAATCCCGAACCCAGGTTGCTGGCGTCACAAGTGGAAATCCAACCACAGCGCTGATGGCCTGGCCTTCCTGACCCAATTCCAGAATTTGTACAGTATATCCATCATCCCCTGTACCTTACTGGTCATATCAGCACCAGTCCTAAAGGAATGTCTTATACTCAGTCATAGAAACATAGAAACATAGACTTTGATGGAAGATAAGGACCACTTGGCCCACCTAGTCTGCCCATTTCCCTCTCTACAGGATATGCTGCAGGTCCTAGTTAACCAGCAGCCTATTTCTTCTTACCCACCACAAGAATTGCCTTATGTCTGTCCTATGTATTCTTGAATCCTCCCACAGTTTTAGACCCCACAACTTCCTCAGGAACGCTGTTCCATACGTCCACCACCCTCTCTATGAAAAAATACTTCCTCACATTGCCCCTGAACCGCCCCCCATCTATCTTTAAATTGTGTCCCCTTGTTCTTGCACATCTCTTTTTCTGAAAGATGCTACCCTCTTGGCCTTTGTTGATTCCACTGAGGTGCTTAAAAGTTTCTATCATGCCCCCCCCTTTCCTCAAGGGTATATATATATATATATATATGTATTAAGCTGCTTTAGTCTCTCCTCGTATGGCTTCTCTTGCAGACCCTGCACCATTCAGTTGAGCGTTGCTGCCTTGAGGACCCTTCTTAGTATATAGTAAAACTGGTTAATGGTTTAAGATGTGATCCATCCTCATCTTTGAAGAAAGCTTCTCCCCTGGCTGAGCATGTTGTTACATAATCTGAGAAGCTATATACTTACGTTTGTAGGAAACTCCGTTGCCCTACACACACTGGCCCGGTCAGCATTGCCCGACACAAGCTGTATTACGATGCTTGTATACCCGATGCTATTACTCCCTTAGGGGTAAGGTAGCAGATGTGATGGAATGCTACCTTACCCCCACGGGTTTTGAGAGAAGGGATGAATGGATGGGGTTGTTGGCTGAGCTGCCCCAGTGGTGTAGAGGGGAATACCACTGGTGGCTCAACCAGCATGCTGCACATGACCCGGGTTCTGGACCAGGTCATGGCATTTTACACACTGCACCCCTGTAACAATTAACCTTTTACTCTGGGGTCTGCACACCCTCAGAGTTAGTTATTTAGTTAGGGGGTGGGAGGAGAGCCCCCACATGGGGGTTGGGGGCAAAGCTCCCGCATGAAACACTTTTGTTGTGTGACATGCCCAAAATTCGTATATGTGGCATGTCAGTCATTCGGGCCCTGGCATTTTGGGCTGTTGTACTCAGTATGCTGAGCATCAGCATACCGAGGTTCGGGATATCAAAGTATATCCAGAAAACCACCGTACAACTGACCATTCAGCTCCCTTCAGGGCTTGAGTCTTGCACCAGCACCCATGTCCTAACTCATCAGTCTTGGTCTATGCTAAGCCAAAAATACCCCCTACTTGGTTGTTACTGTGGTGGTTCTTTGCAAATGCCGGTGGGGCAAATTGTGCCCAGGCTGCCATTTCTGAAACTTGGAAGGCCCCACAGAAATTAACAGAAAGGCAGTAAGAACTATCAGGGCCTTTTATGGTGACTAAGATGCAGTTTTACAACTTGTTCAAACTGCTTTCAGGCTACTTACAGACACAGTGGGTGCCTGTTGTTTGCGTTTCTCTACAGCCAAAAATGTACCCTTTTTAGTTGTGTCTATGGTGGTTCTTTGCAAGCCCAATGCACATGGGATGCATTCTGCCCTATTGCCACATCTGAAACCAGGACAGTCCCACTGAAGGGGTTAAAAAAAAGGTTGCACAGAATATCAGAGCTTTGTAAGGTAACCAACACATCACTTCAGAAATACTCAAGCTGCTTCCAGCAGTGATGGACTTAGTGGGTACTTGGTACACATTTCACTATGAAGCCCACAGCTCCAATCTTCCAATGCCTTCTGCACCCTAAAAGACTGAGTCACTTTCACAGCCCTAGAACCTTACAGAACCAAGCTGCTGTGTGCCTGCTAAATGTTGTCCCACTGCTCCCAGGGTCATGATCTCCTGCTTTGTGGCCACAGTGCATTGGCTTTCAACAACCAACCTTTGCTCTGACCACCTCTTGTTTGCCCTGAACCAAAGACAGTGCTCCACCCCTCTGCAGTACATTCCTCTTCTGCTTTGTGCAATGGCATTTCTGATCAGCTGCTGGGACCCAAAGTTGCCAGATCCCACAATTAGTGAGGTACCGGTGTGGCCATTCTTCTGCTGGTGGTGTCAAGGCTCTGAACATCTGCCACTGAGAATGAGAAAACATCAGCAATTCCATTGTCAAACCCTGGAACATGGTTTGTTGTGACTTGCATGTTCAGCAGCAAGCAATTAAGCACAAATAGCCTGGTTAGATCTCCCAAGGGGAAACTGGGCCTCAAGTGACCATTTATCTAGTGTACAACCTCCATATTATACATCCTAAACACCACCCTATTGTTCCTAAGCTTTCCCCCAGATGACTAGTGCCACCATGACTGGGAACGATTCCAGAAAGGTTTTGCTGTTAGTGACACCTACTGTGACACAACTCTGGGGCCAAGCATCAGCATACCAGACCCCTGCAAAGTGTGTCCAAAAGCCAAGTCCTCACCATAACCAATATGTATACAGCCCTACGCCCATGCTGATCACCACCTGAGGCCACACTGACATCCCATTTTAATGTTCTAGAAAAGTATACCGGAGGACAAGGTCCACTCTCATGCTTTCTATAGCTTGAATCCATTGACAGGGATTAGTCACCTCAGACCCTGCTTTGGCTAAGTGATACAAGAATGTCCACTACATCAGAATGACTCTGCATTTGAGGTTCACGTGCCCAAGGCTATATCACAATTCATCATGAACATTTTGCTCCACAACAACTCTCCCCAGACTATTAGCTTCAGCATTAATCAGCTCTCATGTCAATTCATCCCTGGACAATTTGCTGTGACAGGGAGCACCTGCCCCTCTCAAGGAGCAACCTTTTCTTAAATCTGTTGCAACAGTTCTTCTATTTCTTAGTCTGTTCTATTGTTTACAATTTCTAGCCCTTAAGCCTGGTCACCTATGGGCACCCCACTCCCCTTTCTTGACTATGCTATAGTGTCCTCTTTAATTTCCCTTTTCTCTCTCAGGTCCTCGTACAGGGAGGTTATTGTTGCAACTTCCAAGTGTATGCAAAACAGGTTGTGTTTATCGTCATTGGACTTAGTATGTAATAGCATTATGTCATAATATACCTCATGTTTATGAAACCTGTAAATGTTGAAAATACCATGGCACTAGGTGTTTTTGATAATGGTAAAAAGTACTAGGAGACTATTATAGAAATTAAGTTAGTTGTGCTATTTAAAATGCATGTAAATTGCTCTAAACTGAACAAGTCTGAAATGTCATAGTGATTTGCATATATCCCATGATGCTTTGCATTATGGAAGTATGCATAATGTTGTATTTCTTTGAAACTTGATTTGTTGCCAATGCCCTTTGGGGTGACCCTTTTTTCAGTGTTTCTGCGATGAGGTTCTTTGTTTTTAGCTTTTTTTTTTCTTTTTGAGCCCCCGCTACCCAAGCAAATGGGCTCACATAGGCATGAACGGTTTTCAGTGAAAAGTGGTTAGATCAGAGATCAGTGTCTGTAGATGCTGGCTAAGTGCAGGGAAAGGACATACATAGTCTGTTATTGCAAACTGATGTACTGAAGAAGGAATATGCCACTGCTGAAGCTTATCTACTGTATTTTAAATAAACTCCACACAGAGATTGTATGTTGAACCTGAAGTTCGGTGTCTGGTCCATTTTTTTATCCCACAACCTCTCCACATTCACCTCCAGCATAAATTCTATAAAATAAACTCTAGGTGGGTGCAATTCATCCAACCTACAATGTAGTGTGCTCGAGGGTTGTAGAAGTGAAAGTTTTACTGTAATTGTTGCAGCACAGTAAAATATGTAGTGGGAGTGAATTGTCCAGGGATGACTTGACATGGCAGCCAAATTACATCATAGTTAATAGTATGGGGCAAGCAAAATGATCAGGATGAACTGAAGTGTTTACCTGTCATGCCCCATCAACTACTGTAGTGCATTATAGTCACCTTCTTGGCCCACACAGATGCCCCAAACAGCTCTATCAAGGTAGCTATCTTAACCAGCCGAAGCCAACACTGGTTTCACTGATTAATCTCTATTCCTAAAAATTAGATTGTCATCTGGGGCCATCAGTCTTATCCTTTGCTAAGAGTACATCAGATGTCTTATACCTCCTTAAAATGTCCTCAGCTGCTTAACCCAACTGCCTGCCCAGCAGGACCAATAAACAGAAAGTCATTCAAATAGAAACATAGAAACGTAGAAGTTGACAGCAGATAAGGATCACAAGGCCCATCCAGTCTGCCCATTTATTTCTACCTTATAAATGTGCCATAGGACTTTACTCTGTCAATGGCCTATCTACTCATATGCATCTGTATTGCTCCCTTATGCCTATCCCATGTCTGTATGAAGCCCTACACTGTATTCATATCCACCATGTCCTGAGGTAGGCCATTCCATGCATCCACCACCCTTTCTGTGAAAAATAACTTTCTCAGATTACCCCTTAATCGGCCTCCCTCTAATCTCATTCTGTGTCCTCTTGTCCTGCTATTGTTCTTATATTGAAACATGTTAGACTCTTTCACCTTATTAATTCCCTTAAGATGTTTGAATGTTTCGATCATATCACCTCTCTTCCTCCTTTGCTCTATGGTATACATATCGAGCTCCATTAATCTGTCCTCATATGTTTTCTGATGCAGTCCCTGTGCCATTTGGGTTGCCCGTCTCTGGACTGCCTCCATTTTGTTAATGTCCTTGTGAAGGCATGGCCTCCAGTAATGCATGAGGTACTGCAGATGGGGACTAACCAGTGTCTTGTAAAGAGAGATTATTACCTCCCTCTTATGACTTGTGATACCCCTACTAATACACCCCAACATATCCCTAGCCTTATCTACTGCTTTAGTGGTCTGTTCGGATGATTTCAGGTCCTCTGTGATGATGATGCCCACGTCTTTTTCTTCCCTTGTGATTGCCAGCAACTCCCATCCCAACCTATGGGTGGCTTCAGGGTTTCTCTTCCCTATGTGCAAGATCTTGCATTTGTTTGCTTTAAACCCCGGTTGCCACCCTTCAGACAATTTTGCCAGTTTATCCAGATATCTTCTCATTCTGCCCACCCCATCTGGATCATTTACTCTATTGCAGATCTTGATGTCATTTGCAAACAGAAAAACCTTACCCTCCAGTCCATCTGCAATGTCACTGATGAAGATATTGAAGAGGACTGGCCCCAGGACTGATCCCTGAGGTACCCCACTTGTGACTTGCATCTCTTCTGACTGTATACCATTTATCACAACTCTGTTTTCTGCCCGCCAACCAGTTTGCCACCCAGTTGATCAACATCTGACCCACCCTGAGTCTACCCAGCTTATTAATCAATCTTCTATGTGGAATAGTATCAAAAGCTTTGCTGAAGTCAAGGTAGGTGACATCAACTGCACCCCCTTGGTCCACCACTCTGGTTACCCAGTCAAAGAAATGTATGAGATTAGTTTGACAGGACCTTCCTGATGTAAACTCATGCTGTCTTGGATCCTATGTACCTATGGATTCCAGGTGTTGCTCTATCCTTTCCATAAGGAGTGCCTCAGTAATCTTGCCCACTACTGAGGTATGACTGGCTGGTCTATAGTTCCCTGCCTCCTCCCTGCTATCAATCTTGCAGAGCAGGATCACACAAGCCCTTCTCCAGTCTTCTGGGACCTCTCCTGTACTCATAGACTTGCTAAACAGTTCTGTTAATGGCTCTGCTAGTTTCACCCTTAGCTCCTTTAGTACCCTGGGATGTATGCCATCCGGCCTTATTGCCTTGACCACCCTGAGCTTAGCGAGCTCTTGTAGGACCCTTTCTTTTGTGAAAGGACTTGTGCACACCTCCCTCTTGCCTGTGTCCATGATGGTGAGCTGTGGGCCCTGTCCTACCTTCTCTTCAGTAAATACTGAGCAGAAGTTATTAAAATAGAAGCCTGGATAAATAAAGATTTGATTGATTGATTGATTGATTTAGGATAGATACTTTTCCTTGGTCCTCCTCCACACACTCCCCCTTATCCCCTTTGATCTTAGCAATACCCCCACTGGACTTTCTCCTTTCACTAATGTAGCTATAGAAAGTCTTGTCCCTTTCTTTTACTGTTAATGCTAGTGTTTCCTCAGGTTGGGCCTTTGCCTGACTTACTGCTTTCCCTGGTTTCCTTAGGGAAGTTTGGTATGCCTCCCTATTTTTGTCCCATTGCATTCCCTTATATTTCCTGAAGGATAGCCTTTTGGCTCTGACCTTTTCTGCTACTGTTTTTGAGAAACAAAATGGTTTCCTCCTTTTGCTCTTGCTTTTCTCCCTAAAACAATTGGATGTTGCTTCAAGTATTGTGTCCTTAGTGCTTACCCACTTTGCCTGTACCCCCTCACCTGTATTTCTTCTTGCCAGGACTAGCTTATCTCTGTTGGCCATCTTATCAAAGTAATCACTTCTGAAGTTCCATATTTGTGCATTGGAATGGGATGATTTAGTTGTAGTGGCCAAATTGAATCATACCATGTGATGGTCACCGGCCCCCAGGTGACCTTCTACCTAGAGTTCTGTGATCCTTTCCCCATTAGTCATTACTAGATCTAGGATAGCCCTGCCTCTTGTGGGTTATTGTACCAGTTGTTTGAGGTCCTCCCCCAGAAGGAAATCCACTATGTGTCTAGTTCTGGTGGATGTTCCTACTGGTGTGCACCAGTTTGCATCTCTCATGTTGAAGTCTCCTATTATCAGAACCTCTCCTTTAGCTGTCATGTTTAGTATATCTTCTAACAGTAATGTGTCTATTTCCTCCCCCTGGTCTGTAGGTCTGTTGATAACCCCAGTTTGTATGGCTGTCCCATTTCCTGTTTCCAGGGTGACCCACAGTTCTTCTGGCTCCTTATGTGTATTCTGAATTTCTGTAGCTTTGATATTTTCCTTGACATTAAGGGCAACTCCCATCCCCCCTTTTTGCACCTTGGTCTCTTCTGAACAGTAAATAGCTAGGTATTGAAGTCTTCCAAGTGTGGTTACTGGTGAACCATATTTTACTAATGGTTACTATGTCCAGTTTCGCCTCTGTCATTGTTGCCTGCTGGTCTGGGATCTTGTTTCCCAGACTGCAGGCATTTGTGTACATGATTTTCCATTGGCCAGATTTCAGTGCGTAAGTTGTTGGGTGAGGTCCAGCTTTGCACCTGCATGTCACATGGGGATCCAGACCTTTTTCCTTACCTGGTGATGCAGATGAACTACAAACTTGCTGAACTCCTGTTTCATCACTAGCTGACCACTCTCTGCTTGCCTTATTCCTGAGTGACCACTCATTGTAATAATGTACTGAAATCTTGGAAAATGAAGCATGTCACAAAGCACCTCATCAGCATGAATTTGGCATGTTAGTATTGTCCTTCAAACTGTATTTTTTATAAGACATTTTATTGAGAACAAACAACATTTTTTAATATAATTTTATTTTACATTCCTGACCAGCGCAAGCTCCATGGAGTTACAACACTAAATGTTATCTTTCTTAAAATTTCTCACATAAACTTTTATAAATACTTAAAAAATTTATTGGAAAATCCTACAACATGTAAAATATTGCCTCTTAGCAGGTTGAACTCTAAAGTTTCATGCTACAGCAAATTTTCCTGTCATGTCCCTCTCATAACTTCAAGACAAAAATAGTAATACAACAATGTTCATTCTCATTTAGGACAAAATCTACCTCAGAACATTTGGTAAGTGAAAGAAGCAGAAGAAAGAAAAACCTGGATACAACCCACTACTCCTTGTGCAGTTGCTCCTAAATAATGAGCATGTTCCATATATACTGTACTTTCTGTGCTGCTGAAAAATCAAGAAAACATTTATTGACATTAACATTGTGGTTTATTGTACTTAGGCTACTGATGACTCTGGTGTAACCTATCTTCTCCAACTGAGGGTGAGGTCAGAAAGGGGATATAGAATGGGCAGCAGTACTTTGACCACATGTCAAACCCACAGCTCTTGTAGCCCCTACTTTTTGCCTTACTTTCTCATCCTAGTTCACTGGGTTGTCCTGCTACACCTATATGCCTCATCCATGCCAGACACTAGTACTTATATTTGCAATTATCCTGAGTATAGGTCCCTTTACTTTTACTATGGCACCGGTCATAATGCCTGTCGTGATCAGGCCCCTGTGTATTATGGGAAATCCATGTTGGCATACCCTTTTCTGTATGTCATGTCTTAGTGTTTGTCATGGTGTCCTCCCATTACAGAATATCCAGAATATCACAATTTTTGTTTGGGCTGTATTTTGTCTGGGATAACCAGGATCCTGCACTCAGTTCCTGAAGGACACACACCACTCTCTGATTGTATGTTTAAAATCCTATATTTATATTTTATACAAATATGCAATTACGAAGTGCACTTTAGATCCAGAGGAGGACAAAATGGATCCCAAATGTTTCACACTTTCTGCTCATGGCACTTTGTCAAGGTCCTTGACAAAGTTCCAGGAACAGCAGGCACCAAATGTTGGAGCTCCAGTGGGTCCTCCTGTGGATCTGTTCTCAAAAACTGCAGTTTGTAATTGCACTTTTATATTAAAAAATGGGATTTTAAGCACACAGTCTAAGAGTGGTATGTGTCCTTCAGGAGCTGAATGCCAGATCCTGGTTACTCCAGATGCACCATTTGGATTGACAGCACCAAAGGTGAGCCAGTCTCCTTTGTTTTGCAGAGTATTATATTATATCCACCTACAAATTTCTTTGTTACAGTGTAACCAAGCATTATCCTGATTCCATTTGTTGGTGCTCATTATCCAGTTGAAGAGGTCCATGCTCATCCCTTGGGCTACCTAGCATATTATGCTGACAAAAACTGCAAATCTTGGGCCAACCCAATGTCGCAGAGGGCTGAGGTGTTTGCACCTCACCTGCTGCTACAGTGGTGACCAGGATTTGGAAATGACCTTGGGTTTCTGGGGGTTGGCCTGGGAGGGGAGATGACTGGACATTGCAGGAACTGCTTTCCTTCTTAGCCTTTCATTACTACCAGGTGGAAGCCTAGGGTTAGTAATGGCACTGGACAACTTTTGTGGGTGGGACTGCAGTTCTGCAAAGCATGTGTGGCTCCTTGCACACAGTTGTGTGTATATCCAAAGCTAGAGGAATGGAGAAGAAAATGGAAAAAAGGAGTCTGATTGCCTAATGAAGTTCTACCCCCTGTCCCGTGACCCGCATTGCCACTCGGTCCTCAGATCATTTCTGGATTGTATACTGGGGGTAGGATGGCCCTTCCTCCTCTGACCCAGCCTTGTGGGGAAACCACAGGGGACTTAAGCCTCGGGACCAAGTGAGATGGTAACAGGTCATAAGGAGCAGGGATGGGGCTGAGCAGCCAGCCACCTGACTCTGGGGAGAAATAACTATATGGAAAAAATGCAAACAATGAGGTCCAGCACTCAAAGTTCTGCTCAAACTTGATTTTTTTCTTAGCCTCCTTGTCTTTATCCATAGCCATCTTCTGTTTATGACTGATTCTTCTTTCTTCCTCACCTGATGTAGGAGAGAAAAAACCTGCCCACATTCTGCTTACCCCATATTTGTTGCCTTGTCTTGTCTAATGCATGTCTTACAGCTCCAGTACACTTCCACACAGGAACTGGGTAGTCAACTTAGAAGCTGCCAGCCCCATCTCAGCTCCCACCACCTGGGGTCTTTGTTCTTGAGACTCCCCAGCCCAATGCACTGAGCCAGCAGGGCTACCATGACATTCTGAGCTACCTCCAGCAGTATACCCAATGTTTGATCAGACCGCTGACCTGATGGAGGGCCAACGCCCCTTGAAAACAGACCAAGTTTGGTTGAAGTGTTGGGTCTAAGCATTTCTCTTTGCACTGAGCATTTCTAAATAAATTCTTGGGCATGATTTAATTGTGGCTCTATGAGCCTTTACGTTTACTCCTGAGTGCAGTTTTTTGCTTTCCATCTGTTTGACAAGGCTAGCTGCCTCCTGCCTGCACCACCTGTTTACCTAGTGACATGCTTCTTCTCTTTCCTATCTGATGGGGGAATTGCAGGAGCCCAGAAACTGTGGTGGAGGAGAGGATGTTGCGAGTATGGGACCCCCTGCCTGATAAATTGATGTGGGACATAGGGCTCTCCTGGATGTGTAGGTGGTTTTAAAGCTTCCACATTCCCTTCAAGATCGGCCCTTCATCCCATACCTTGTTGGTGACCTGCACTTCCTCATCACTCCATCACACCAGCCTGCCCCTTTCCCTCCCCTCCCAGGGGCTGAGGCCTGTCTCTTGGGCAGGGAGACAGGACCTTGCTACTGGTGAAGGAGGGAGATGTCATTTAATATCTATTCTGCAGTAATTCTTTGCAGAATGGCTATAACAGCACATTTCAAACAACACTCAAAAACATAGAATAGACAGAAAAACACATTCACCCCTATCATTTCATGAATGACTTTTGAATTTTTCTCAAATGAAAATTATTGTTTTGTAGTACAACAACAAAATGTAAATATTTTACTAAAGATATTGTTTTTCTGTTCCTACTGTATGCAGTACAAATAAACAAAATTATGATAACTTGCAAGGTTTTCCCTATACTGTACCTGTACCAAGTCATTTTTCCAACAAAATGGTCTTTATATACTGTATAGTAAAATGCTTCTTGGCTATAATTTTCAAATTTTAAGTGTTCCCCAGTCCACATGACTTCATGGAGGGACTAAACATAAAATCTTGCCTTATGGAGTACCACATGTAAATACCTTGTAAATATAAAGTTATGTATACCAACTAATGTAATGCCTCTAACTTCTCAAACTAAGTAACTTCCAAATAGACAAAAAGTAAAATCATGGCAAGTAAGACATTCATCAGAAACTTGTGCTTACTTTAGTTAAATTTAAATCATCTCAATTTTTTGAGTGGTAGCACAGCTGCACAGGACTCATTCCACAAGCCTAAGAAAAGTATGCAAACCCCAAGTGCTTTCACCTGTAAGAGCTTCTTATTAGAACATTGTTGTGCATAAAAGCACTCAGAGCTTTTGCTATTTTTCAACAGACTCAGGTTTTTCTGTGTGTTTTCTCCTCATTAAGTTCCAGGCAGAGAGCATATGGGTAGCTCTTGAAACTGTAATTATTAATTCCTCAAAGCCCCAAAGCCCTGCAATCAAAAATTTATAACAGAATGTGATGGACAGAGCTGTTGGGATTTTCAGTTCCTCAGTCTGATTGAGGATGTTGCGCTGGTGTTTTTACATACATTCCTGAAGGCCCGTAATATGCAACCCATTCTCTTCCACAACGCTATCCAATTTTTTGTCACCCAAATTCAGCAGCTTGCCTATTGAAAATATATATATATATATATATATATATATATATATATATATACACACACACCTCATACTAATGACTGGCAGTATAACCTAGAGGTCAGAACACTGAGCTATGAATGAGCTTGGTTCATCCAGTAGACCTGGTTTGATTCCCACAGTCTCTTCATTCATATAGTATGACCTTAAGCTAGTCTCTTGCTCACATGATGCACCTGGAAACAGGAATTAGCTCAGTGTATCTTTCCTAGCATAAAAAAAAACTGTAAAATATAATAAAAGTATATATCGGAGCAGGGTTGGGAACCAAGGAATCAGATCTGAATTGCATCAGCCAGAGACGCTTTATCCCAATATGACATGATGCATGTTTATTAACCCTTTTAATACTGCACGTCAGAAGCAGAACTCCCAAAAGCAACAGGGAAAATGTACATTATAATATCAGTCCATTTATTCTTTCCCCCATATCCAGCTGGTACTATGTTAATTGTCTTCAGCTGAGATATTTTGTGTGAATGAAATGTTTTGTTAAAATACAACCTCCATCTTTCTCATTTGAAAACAAGTCCCCCTATAATATTTCACTTTAGTTGCTTCTTACTGGATTGCTGGTTTTAGGAATGACTGGACACCATAAGTAACTTCTAACAGCTCTGAGGTTTATTCAACAAACATACATTAAATAGATCAGCAGGCCTCAGCAGAACCACTACTACAATCTGCTCGTGCACTTTCTAAAACCCAGTTTCCACCCAAGACATATAATTAGCCCAAAACTGCAGGGGGATGTGGACTAAACCATTCTACACTGTTACTAGGGTAAGTTACCATATACTACACCTCCCCTTCTAGTAAAGGAAAGCAATTACCTTGATTTCGGTTTGCATATCAATGACAAATAATTACCAAGCACTATTAACATAATGGTTGAGTCTTACTTTGTGATGAGTTAGGGTCTAAAGTCACTGGTACTGAGCTCTGTTGAAATAAGTCTTTACCACTGACTTAAGTCATAACAAAATCTCTGAACCTCTCAGGAACTTTAAGCAGACACCCTCTTCTAGGCATTCGAGTAGACTGCACACTGGGTACAGCCTCAGGACTTTCTGGCAAAGTGTATTGAAAACAACAGGTACCATCTCAGGTTGCTCATACTCTTGACAAGTGTCCTGTTCCTGGCTGTTGTCCCTGGATTCCACTGTTTGTGACAATACGGATTCAGGTGACTCATCTGCCTGTTGCTCTTCAGTCTCCAAAGTAACTGTTCGGTCTCTCCTCAGGTGTCTCCTGTTCCTGCGGTATCGCTGTCCTGCAGGTGTAATCACACTATAGGATCTTGGCTCATCACGGATTCTTTCCACTGCAGCAGGTTGCCACCCACTAGAAGTCTCTATGCATACCCTTTCTCCTTCTCTGAATGGAGTAAGTGGAGCTGCATTCCTGTCATAATACTGCTTCTGTCTTTTCTGTAGTCTTTTCAGAAAATTATGTGCATCCTTTGGTATTTCAGGTCGCAGTGCCCTTGCACTTGCAGGTAATGTTGTCCTCAACATTCTGCCCATTAACAATTGAGAAGGTGTACAGTTCAGTCCTGTGATTGGTGTATTTCTAAGACTGAGCAATGCGAGATGTGGATCAGTCTGACCTTGCATAAATTTCAGAACGATTCATTTTACTGTCTGGATCATTCTTTCAGCTAAACCATTAGATTGTGGGTATCCTGGGCTGGAATGAGTCATTCTGAATTCCCACAACTTTGCAAATTGCTTCATTTCATAACTTGCAAATGGTACATGATCTGCTACCAGTTCTTTTGGAATTCCATGTCTTGCAAATACAGCTTTCAATTTTGCAATAACTGTAGCTGCCGTCTTGTCAGGCATTCTGAGAATCTCAGGGTATTTTGAAAAATAGTCCACCACTACTAAGAAGGAGTGTCCCCTAAAGTCAAAAATGTCTGCACCAAGCTTTAACCATGGCATGTCAGGTATCTCATGTGGACACATTGGCTCTTTATGGTTTCTGGGTAAGAGTTCCTGACAAGGTCCACATACTTCAACCATCATTTCTACTTCTCGATTCATGCCTGGCCAATACATCACAGCTCTGGCTTGTGCCTTCGACCTTTGTATTCCTTGATGTGCTGCATGAAGTCTTTGTAGCATATCTGTTCTCAGCTCTTTGGGTATGATGATTCTTTTACCCACCATTATGAGTTCATTTTCTATGTATATATTGTGTCTCATCAGCCAATAGTGCTGAAGTTTGATGCTGACTTTTTTTTCATGTTAGGCCATCCTTTGAGGTGCATTTCTTTAAGCAACTGTAAATCACTGTCCCTCTGTGTGGCCTGTTTTAGCCCATCTAACATGCTGTCAGGCAGTGTCTCTGTTGCTTGGATTTAGTATATGATCTTTTCATTACTTAGATCAATGTCTCCCTCTGCTGGTTTTCTTGGTACTGCCCTGGATAGAGTGTCTGCAATCAGAATGTATTTTCCTGGAGTATCTATTACCTGTATTTCATATTTCTGTATCTGTAACAGCATCTGCTGCAATTTTGCTGGAGCTTTTCCAATTGGTTTGCTCAGTATGGACTGTAGTGGCTTGTGATCTGATTGTACTTTCACTGACCTGCCATAAACATACTGATGACATTTCTGTATAGCAAACACTATCGCTGTCAACTCTTTTTCTATCTGTGCAAGTTTCTTTCAGCACTGGACAATGACCTAGATTTATAAGCTATTGGTCTGTTTCTTTGTAGTAGACAAGCACCTAGTCCGTTCTTAGATGCATCTGCTTGGATTTCAATGTCCTCTTTTGGATCAAAGAATTTTAATACTGGTTCAGAAGAAATAGTCTCTTTCAGCTTTTGTAAGGCTTCTTCCTGTGCTGGCTGCCACTGCCACATGACATCTTTTTTGAGTAGCTGCCTTAGTGGTGCAGTGAGGTCTGCTTCATTCAGAATGTACTGCACCAAGTATCGAGTCATTCCTAAGAGTCTCTATAGTGCTTTTTTATCTTCAACAGGGGGCATCTCGGCTATTGCTTCTAATTTGACTTCATCAGGCCGTAGCCCATTTTCGGTTATGATGTGCCCCATGTATTTCACCTCACTCACCAAATACTGTATTTTGTCACTATTGAACTTTACATTGAGTTCCACTGCTCTGTCCACTACTTTTCTCAAAATATTGTCATGCTCTTCCTTGGTAGCATTGGCTATAAGCATGTCATCAACTATTACAAAAACACCTGGTATGTCCCTGAAGTGTTCAGCATTTCTCTGCTGGAATACTTCACTCGCAGACCATATACCAAAAGGAAGTCTGTGAAATTTGTACCTTCCCCATGGACTGTTGAATGTACATAGGTCTGCAGATTCGTCATCTAATTTGACCTGCCAGTACCCATCTTTTTCATCTAGAATTGTAAAAAATATTTTAACTTCAAGCTTACTCTGAATATCCTCCAATATGGGGATGGAGAAGTGATGTCTTCTGATAGCTTTATTTAAGTCTCTAGGGTCCAAACACATCCTGATCTCACCATTTTTCTTTTCAGTAATTATAAGGCTATTTACCCATGTTGTTGGTGGCTTGGTTTTAAGCACGTTTACTTTGCGAATCAGATCCAGGATGACACATGCCTGTTGACCCAGTAGGGAAGCTCCCAATGTATTAGTGACATAAAACTGCAGATTGGCCTCTCTGTCTTGTGTCTTACACTTCAACGTCACTTCCCCTTCAGGACTAATTTGTGCTCCTCCATATGCCATTAGGATAGTACTGGTCGGGTTGATTTGTACCTTGCATGGAAACTGCACAATCACTTCTTTAGTCAGTATATTGGCTTCAGCCCCAGTGTCCAACTTGAACTTAACTGGCTGTTCCATTATCCTCAAGGTAGTGTACCACCCTTCATCTGGTACTTATGTCTGCACAATTTCTTGTTTTGTTTTTACAGCACCCACAAACAGTGCTTCTAACCCTTTGGTCATTTTCTCATGAGGTTTGTGGGACTTTTTGAACCTGCACATTTTTGCATAATGGTTAAGGCCACCACATTTACAACATTCTTGTCCATATGCTGGACAAGCCTTTGGCGCATGCCCCTTGCCACACCTCCCACACATGTTTGATTTTTGTGCACGTGTCTCACGTGTTGGTAGCTGGTGGTCTGGTTTTTGGCCTGTATTACCATCCTGCCTTGAACAATAATTCTTAAATGCTTCCATAACCTCAGCTGCTTTTTTAGCTTGTGGGTCAGCATATGTTATATTGAGGGTATTGTACACCTTGAGGGCCTCATCCCCGAACATGTGCAGCAGGACTGCAATTTTCATTTCCTCTGACTTATCATCTAATCTCGTGGCTTTGAAGTACAGACTTAATCTCTGTGCCCAGCTTCTCCAGTTTTCTGCAAGATTTCCGGTCAACAGTAGTGGTGGAGATGGCTTAAATTGCTCCATACTGCCAAAATACTTTGTTATACAGTCTTTTAGTAAGCTTTAGGTACTCACAAATTCTGTCTTTTGTTTCTTTTCTTGGCAGCCCAAACTCTTCTTCTTTCTTGCAACTGCAGCACTGCAAGTTCACTTCTGACACCATATAATATTTCACTTTAGCTGTTTCTCACTGGATTGATGGTTTTAGGAATCACTGGACACCATAAGTAACTTCTAACAGCTCTGAGGTTTATTCAACAAGCATACATTAGATAGATCAGCAGGCCTCAGCAGAACCACTACTACAATCTGCTCGTGCACTCTCTAAAACCCAGTTTCCACCCAAGACATACCATTATCCCAAAACTGCAGAGGGATGTGGACTAAACCATTCTACACTGTTACTATGGTAAGTTACCATATACTACACCCCCCACCACCACCAACATCCTAGCCAATCTTTTGCTATCAATATTTTCATGTTAGATGTGTTCCTGCCCCAAATTACTCATTGATGTTCTTGGTTTGATGGCAGTTTTGGGAGGATTGTACAGCATAACAATTCTGACTGACTAATCAGCATTGTTTATGAGTCAGTATTTGTGGGCTTTGATGTGTGTGTCTCCTATTCTTACTATCACACATGTTCACAAATTGCTTGCCTGATGCAGGGAGGATCAACAGTAAAAGTACCATACAAACTAGACAATACGGTATCCTCATTCATGCAGGTCCCTTCAGGACCTGTGTCAACAGGTGGAAATATACCAAGTGGAGTCTCCAACTGCCCATGTAAGTGCAGGGCCCTTGCAGGCCTGTGCAGTAACACTTCAAGAATTTATAGGGCTGTCTGGTGGGCTGTGGAATTTCAGACCCTCTTGTCCCAGTGCTTCCATGAGGTCTCAGAGACAGATGCAGATGCACAGGCAAAGTATCCCTCTGTCAGCCAATGCATAGAGGCCTCTGACTCCCATGGGTGCAGAGATGCAGGGCTCTATGCCAAAAGGAGAGCTTTCATCACTATATGGTACCTGGGCCCATGCAAGCAACCCTGCAGCTTTCAACAGTGCCACCCCCCACCCTCACCCCATGTAGCTTGGACACTGAGCTCACCCCTGAACTGCGTTCACTGGCATGAGATCACAAAGCATACCTGATGGGTGTTGACTGGCACTACACAGAAAGCTTCTTAATAACTATAATTATAATTTTTTTTATTATTTTGACACAAAATTTTCAAGATTGTTGTCCTATGACTACCTTATAACATGACATAGGACATTTATAGTATATTGTTCAAAACTTCATTTCATACCAGGAGTGCAAAAACACATCTCATGCAGGACCTAAAAAATTACGCCTTTCACATTTATGAGGTGGTGTGGAAAAATGGCTATGTTAAAAGTTTGGAGTTAAAATATTAAAAATTAGTGAAGTTATGAGTAAACATTAAAATATTGCACTGTTCACTCAAAACTTGGCATTTTGCCATATTTGTACACCAACTTTTCAGCATAGCCTTCTTATATACCCACCTCATGAACCCAGTAGGTGAAAATGTTCAAATCCATGACTAAACATTGTTCTGTCTCACAGGTGGAAAGACACATTTTGGCCAGGATTTGAAAAATGACAGCTGTAGAGGTGTGTGAAAAAAAAACCTTCACTGGCAGAACTGAAGCAAAAGTCAGACTTTCAGGAAAATTCTGCCTGCACTGCATTGCTGCTAATGTTGAATATATAATACCAAATTTGCAAATTAATTCCTTGGTGGCTAGTGGTCCTTCCCCATACTCAATCACCCACCCGACCAGTCCAGGACATCATGCCCTGGTGTCCTGTAGTGTCCCCCCATCCTGATCCTCTGCTGTATAGTAAAAAAAATTCTCCCTGTTGGTCTAGTAGACCCCCATCCCAATTCTCAGTCTGTGAATTAAAATGTTATTCCTGGTGATCTAGTGCTACCCCCACCTTTTCAAGCCCAATGTCCCACCATGCTTTCTTATCTCAAATCCAAGCAGGTGACTGCACTGCCCTTCTATCTCTTCTACAGCTGGCAGCCTACTGAGCTGTCAATGAATAAGTGTGTGCTTGTAGAAACACATGCTCATTCATTAGCAGCTCAGAGGGCTGCTGGTTGAGAAGGAGGTAGGAGGGTTGTGCCAGTCACCCACTTGGGTTTGGAATGGAGAGAGGAGATGTGGGACATTGCCTGCAGAGAGAGGAAGTGGGGGTGCACTAGACCACTAGGGAATAAAAGTTTAATTCATGGACTGGGGATTAGGCCACCAGGGAGAATTTTTTTTTACTATACAGTGGGGAATCATGATGGAGGATGGGGGGCTACACTGGACACCAGAGCTACGGGGCATGATGTCCCATACTGGTTGTGTGGGGGATCAGGTGGGGGAGTGACCGGTAGCCAACCAGGATTCCAGATATTTTTTTTAAATATAGGGCTGGTGATCAGGTGAGGTGAGGGATCACTAGCCACCAGGAATTTTTTATTTTTATTTCAGGCAGGGCTGGTGGAGGTGGTGGCACTGGACACCAGGCAGGTAACTTTTTCTTTATTTTCCATCTATAGGTGAGCAGAACAGGGTGAAACATTTCCCAAAACCTTTGGAAGTTTTCCAATCCATCATAGGCAGAAGTTCTGAAACTTCTGCAAAGCTTGCAAAATTTCATGAAAGTTCTGCTAAGGTGGAAAAAACAAGTTTGGCACTCCTCTAGACAGCTGTCATGTTCATGAGGTGGTGTGATAAAATGGCTATGTTGAAATTTCATGTCAAAATATTGCAAATTATACAATGGCAAGAAAATTTCCTGGACTCTGATTGGTCAATGTGTGCCTGAGACAGTGATGTTATTACACAATAACATCACTGTACTGATTTTTTGGATGATTGTTTGGAGCTAGATTTTTTTTTCAGAAACAAAGATACACTGCCTCACTAAAAATCTATTAAAAACATTTTATTTTTATTTTGTTTTCTATAATATTGAGCCATTGTATAATTGCAATAAGGCACTCCAAAGTGTGTGTTATCATGTAATAACGTCACTCCTGGGGTGGTGGAAGCACTCGGATTCTCCTTGTGCTTCAACCCACCCCAGGAGTGACATTATTACATGATAATACACACCTTGTCATGCCTTATTGCTTAATTATCAAACTTATGAGTAAATATAGAAAAATTTCTATGTTTACTCATAACTATGTAATTTTGCGTATTTTGACACCAACGTTTCAACATAGCCTTCTTATGACTCCACCTCAAAGTCGAGGGCAGTGAAAATGTTCAAATGCCACCTGAAATCTGATTTCACAAAGTGACCAGAAACTTGCCTTTCAGGCCAGATTTGCATAATTATATCACCATTGGTCATTAGGTGGGGTCCCAGAAAGGTTATGTTGAAAATGTAGTGTAAAAATATTCAAACATGACAAAGTTATGAGTAAAAGTTCAAAACCCATTAAAATACATTAAGTAACACTTACCTGATTTTCTCATATTGGTCTCTATGCACAAAAGTGCAGCAGTAAGTGGAATCTGCACATACCCCTGCCTGTGTAGCTGCACACACGCAGACAGGTGCATGCCAGTGGTATTCACAACCACCGACTACCTGTACATGGCCCCGCCACCGGCATGCAGGACTCTGCAGGGTGGCAGGGTGCAGGGCCACAGGTCTAGCTGGGCACCCAATTGGATGCCCAGACTGGGACCTGCACTGAATCCCTTGCACAGCGGGGCATGCATTGGCAGAGCACCCTGTGGACAACTGACAGCTGGTGGAAATGGCAGGTGAGGGAGGGCAATGCCACCAGCCCTTCACTGGCACCAATCAGTGCAGTGGGACAGATGGGGCATGACACCAGATGGAGGGGGGCAGAGTGACCAGCACCACAGTGGGGATCGTTGTTGGTTGCAGCAGGAGGGGGTGGCAGCACTGTGCCTGTGGCCATGCCCCTGCCCCTGTGTGGGGTGACTGTGATATGGGGGGTCACAAAATGCACCATTGTGTTCTGGGTTGGGTAGGCAGCATCAGGTGTCCCAGTCCTGTGACCCTGGGTGGTAAGTGGGATGTTCACCCTGTCCAGTGGGGTGTGTGCAGGGTGCATAGGGGGGTTATGGCTGGGTTTCTCTGGTTTACCCAGTGACCCTCTATGCACCTCTGTGGCCAGTACTATGCACCTTATTGCATGGCACATAGGAGCTGGCTCCCCCTCGCCTGCCCCCGGTGCATTGCTATTCACACAGCCAGGGGACTGGGTGCATCTGTGCTGTGTGTCCCCTCTGTGCATCCCACACAGGGGGTGCTTAGGGTGTGGAGTGGTTGCCCACCCCAGTTTGCATGCATGTAGCCACTCCACATGCTTCATGCATAAGGCCCATTGCAGCCGATGGTTCCAGCAGCAAGATGTGTCTTTGATTGGAGAGTGGATCTATACCATGAGATATGTTCAGCTGAATGAGGGTGTGTAGGGGTGTGGGGTGGTGGATGCTGAGTGGAAGGTCGGTTGGGGTGAGTAGGGTTTTGAGTGTGGGGTCAGATTGGCTAGGGACTGTGTTCTTTTCTGCAGGTTAAAAAATCAAGGGATGGTTTTCATCATTTCAGAGAACAGTGATAGTCTGACACCAGGGACTGGCACCCCAAGGTCGGGCTACTGACTGATGGTACTGGGGGTGGACACCCTGCTGCCACCATGTTCATTATTAGAAAAGGGGTGGGCAACCTGGAGGGGAGGGGGTCAACAGATGTGGTATTGGTGTGGGCACCCCAGTCTACTAACATAAACATTGGGGGAATAGGTGGCCTGTAGGGGAGGGATGGAAAGAAGCAGTACTGATGGTGGGCAACCTGATCCGCATAATAAAATTTTGATAGATAGCTAGATAGATAGATAGAGAGATCAATAGACAGACAGACAGATAGACAGATTGAGAGAGAGAGAGAGAGACAGAAAACAGGGAATGGCTGGCTCACTCCTTCAAATAAAGCTGGCAGCATGACTTCAGCTGTTCTCATACAGAGAATGAGGGTCAACAGCACCTCTCTCTAAGTTAGGCACCTTGGATTTTGGGTGCCCAGAAAAGGTATTTTTGGGCATTGTTTTAAAAAACAAATTGTCAGAATCTAGCTAAACGGATCCCTTTTATCTAGGTTCAGTTTTTTTTTCTTTATTACAATGTTTTCATGTATTTTCCATGTTTTTTAGTTCAGGGGACAAGATGGCAGCCCTCATGACATAAATTGGGTGCTGTGAGAAGCAAGTGTAAGAAAACAAGAATGGTCTGCAACATGGAATTTTTTGTGTTGTATCAGAACATTATCCAGGAGACCCTAATGAACATGATCAGAAGAGCAGAAAAACAAACTTAAAATCCTGAAAACTCTGGACACATTTAATATTTATCCACAAAACTTTCCAAAAGCCCTAGCTTGGCAAAATACACCTCTACCCTGAACATTTTGGGGAAATATTCCATTCCCTGTATGCTGTAGGTGGAAGCAAAACCAAAAACCCATGTTAAGTATAGGAAAAAAACTTTGACGTCTACAGGAAAAAAGAAAAGAACAAACTGCTAACACAAAGCTTTCCACTTATTTAAACCTTGCCAACTAGACAATGCATGCAAAATTTCAGCTAATTTCATCAAACACTGCCAAAGCTATTAGGGTGTAGAGTTAAAGGTTTCACATAGACCCTATTGGTTAACGGTAACAATACTGGTGCTACCATACCAGTATAATATATTCATTGCACAAAAAGTTTAATGCAGAGATTAGGGTTCTAAAAAAGTCAGATGACCCAAAGTAGGAAAATGTAAACATTTGAATTCAAGTCTTAGGAGTTATGGTGAACCGGTGGTGTGATGTTCTGTGGAGTTGTCAGCCCTAATGCCTTCCCTAGCTCCTAGCCTCTTACCCAAGCACAAGTACAGGTACAGGTCCATGTCTATGTGTCACAGTCATGTACTGGTTGTGAGGTGAAAACATATAGCTTGCCACATGTGTGCAACAGAATCAGCTGTAACTTTCTTCATGCAGGGCCCTTTGTGTGTATTGAGTTTCTGGGATCACTAATCTCTGCATTAATATACTTTTTTTGCAATTAATTTTTATTACAGTTTTTTGTAATAGTGGAATCATTTGCTGAAGCTGCAGAAGCATAGGGCCCTCTGGGTCCTGCACTTCCAAGTAGCCACAGATACAGACATACAGGGCCCTCATAGCCTTTTAACAAGGGAAGAGTCCATCTGGCTGTGAAAGTGCTATGTCCACTGGACCCTGCACTTCAGTGTGACTACAGATGCATACATGTAAGGCACAGAAGGCTCAGTACAAATGGAAGAATCTTTTTGGCAGTGGAAGCACTGGACCCTCCAGTTCCTGTGCTTCCATATGGCTACACATGCAGATGTGAAGGGCCCTATGGAACCTATACTGAGGGAAGAGTCTGCCTGGCTCTGGAAGTGTAGGACCCTCAGTCCCTCCAGTTCCACATGGCTACAGATGCAAAGAGTTCATGGGGCTTTCTGGTCAGTGGTGAAAGTGCAGGTTACAGAGCCACCTATTGCCTCCTACTGTCGGCCACCTAACCTGCAGAATCTCCTGGTTAAAAGCAGCCTACCCACTCCTAACAGTTCCTCCCCCCCAGGTACCAAACCTTGCAACAGGGCTCGCTGCTACACCTGCAAATTTATTTCCAGTGTGACTGAGATTCGGGGGCCTACAGGTGTTTTTCACATCAGCAAGGAGTTCTCATGCACCTCCACTAATGTGGTATTTTGTATTCTTTGCAGGAAGTGTTCAGCTATTTACATTGGAGAAACTGGTATGCCTTGCTGACTGTTTGTGGAACATTACAGAGCAGTCAGGAATGGTGAAATCATAAACCCATTGTATCCCACTTTATCTCCAGGGACCACAATGTCAATGACCTGTCTGTTTCTGTCCTTCAGCAGGGCTTCCGGGATCCTGACCATAGAAAAAACATGGAAGCCAAGCTGATCATCCGCCTTGGCTCCCAGCAGCCCTCTGGTTTAAATGATAGACTTATTTTCCACTAACATCTTTCAGCCATCCCTTTTTTTCCCTAAAGTCAATTTGTTTTTGTACTCATTTATTTTTAATTTTCACCATATGTCTCCATTTATGTCTCCTTCCCACACATTTGTCACCTTTCAGCCTTCTTACAAGGCCCTGTTAATTAATCTCCACCTGGGAACTTCCCCAGCTCTTTCTCTCCTATTATGCTTTATCTTTCCCATCATCACCTTTTTGTTTCACAGATTCTCTCTTAATCTTACTATTTATCACTTCTTCTCCCTTAGCCTCCCCCTTCTTCTTTCTCCACATATATATCTCTCTCATTTTACCTCTTCTCTACACTAACTTGTTTTTTTTTCTCTTTTAGATATTTCCTGAAGAAGACCTAAGGTTGAAATGTAGATTTTTAACTCTATTTTCTATTTTCAGTGTGAATTTAATATAACCATTTTGTTTTGCTTTTAGACCACATGCTGACGCAGCGCCTTGTTTTTGTTTTTTTACTTGGGAGGCTACATCTGCAGATGCATAGGGCCAAAAGTCCTTATGATTGTGGAACAGCATGGCCCTTGGGGCCCTACTCTTCAATGCAGCAATAGGTGCAGAGGTGCAGGGACCTCTGACCCCTATGTAATTTTCTTCATTATATGGTTACTTGTTGGCAGTGCAGCCAACACTGCATCATCACTCTCCAGGCTGGGGGTTGTGCCACATGGCAGCACAACCCCCAGCCTTGCCCCATCATGCCAACTCAATGGACTTGCCCTCAAACTCAGCTCGCTGGCACAGAACCAGAGCACACTGCCTGCTGGGCCAAAGGCCACCCTTGCATGCATTTCTTCATAACTTATTTTTACATTTTGACCCTATGTCATGAACTTGCTGGCTCCTGGCTTATCATACAAGAATCACAAGCCTCACTAAATTGGTGACCTATGATTTATGTGGTGCTCAGAAAATGTATTTCTGGGTAATGTTTTTTCACAGAAACCCCAGAATCTAGGTAAACAGATCCCATTTACCTAGGTTTAGGTGTTTGTTTTTCACCACTGCATAATTTTTGTGTGTTTCTTGAAAACATTTTTTGTCACAAGAACAAAGAAGATGGCAACTGTTATAGCAAAAATATTTTTTATCATGTACATAAGAAACATTTTCTCATGAAACAAAAATTAGCTTGCGAACATAAATTCTTTGTTTGCACCAGAGAACTATTCTAAAATCCTAATGAGCATGCTCAGAAGACACATTTTAAAACCTTATAACTTGAGAACTGATTGATGTTCAAGAAGAATTATAAAAAATTGCCTGGGATGCCGCGCTCAGTAATAAAACTACCACTGAAATATGGGAAATAATCAAACCACATATAGTTACAATATGTGATAAACACATACAAAATATTTAAAATGTAATAATAGAAGTATCAAGCCAAAATTGCTTACCAAGAGTTAAAAAAACTAAGAAATGCTCACTTTACAATTTATACAGTAAAGACAGATCAGAAACAAATTGATTTAGATATAAGGATGTTCTAAAGAAATGTAAAACCAAAGATCTAAATAAGTAAACAAAAAATGGAATTTGGTTTGGCTAAAAATGAAAACAAAGATAGTATGAAGGAATTTTATGGCTACATTAACTCTGTACGGAATTCCAACAATGGCCTATGTTCAATAACATTGGACAATCAGGTTACTGATGACCCCAAAGCAATGGCAGAAGCATTTAATACATGCTTTGCATCAGTGTTTTCTAAAGCGTACCCATATACTGGAACCATGCAAATAAAAAAAAATATCTAGAATAAAAATAACTGAAGATGACATTACAAACAAAATCACAAGGCTCAAAAAGACACACTCAGCAGGACCAGATAACATATCCCCAAGATTGCTAAAACTACTAGCACCTCGCAAATCTATACCATTAAAAACGTTATTCTTATTAGCATTACTAAATGACAAATTCCCATCTGATTGGTTATCAGCTACAGTGATACCTGTGCACAAGAAGGGATGTAAGGCAAACTGTAAAATCTATAGGCCTATTAGTCTTACATCCATGCCTGGGAAGAACCTAGAATCTATATTAAAATATATGATTATCAAACACCAAAAGAAACATGATACTCTGGATACAGAGCAGCATAGGTTTACCACAAACATACCATGTATAACACATCTTCTGTGTTTCTACGAAAAGATATCAGTAGCATTAGATAGAGAAGTGGACTGCAAACACTGTATCTGGAATGTTTGAAGGCTTTCAACACAGTCCCACAAAAAACTACAATTCAGAAATTAATCAGTGTAAAGCTGGATTACAGAATTGTACAATGGATACATAAACGACTGGATAATGGAACTCAGAGAGTGTGTATCAATGGATATTGCTCTGACCAAAGACATGTGTCGAGTGGGGTGCCACAGGGTTCTGTCCTTGGGCCTGTGTTATTTCAAATATTTATAGCGGATATGGGGAAGCACATATCTAGTTGGGTTAGGAAATATGTGGACAACACTAAACTTGCTAGTGTTGTTAACACTGATGAAGACAGAGCAACATTGCAAAGTAACCTAAATGATATACTTTCATGGGCAGAGACATGGGGATGTATTTTAACAAGGAAACATGTTGTGTCATGAAACATAGAAACATAGAAACATAGACTTTGATGGCAGATAAGGACCGCTAGGCCCATCTAGTCTGCCCATTTCCCTACCTACAGGATAGGCCGCAGATCCTAGTTAACCAAAAGGCCTATTTCTTCCTACCCCCCACAAGAATTGCCTTATGTCTGTCCCATGCATTCTTGAATTCTCCCACAGTTTTAGACCCCACAACCTCCTCAGGAAGGCTGTTCCATGCATCCACTACCCTCTCTGTGAAATAATACTTCCTTACATTGCCCCTGAACCGCCCTCCTTCTATCTTTAAATAGTGTCCCCTTGTTCTTGCAAGTCTCTTTTTCTGAAAGATGCTTTTAAGTCACCATAACCAAAAGGCCACATACTTTCTAGATGGATTCACTGCCAGGGAATCACAGGAAGAAAAAGATTTACGAATAATTATGAATCCAAACTTGACTTGTACATCTCATGGTGAGACACAGATTGCTAAAGCTATGAGGTTACTCTAGACAATAAAAAGTAATTTCATGAGTAGAAATGAACAAGTGATACTGCCTTTGTACAGGACATATGTTAGACCAATACTGGATTATGGTAGCCCTGTGTGGGGCCCTATCACCAGGGGGACTATTGACAGGACTGAGAGAATCCGGAGACAGGCTACTAAATTAATACATAATGTAAAGGCATTACCCTATAGTGAATGGTTATTAAGACTCAAGTTGATTTCATTGGAGACCAGAAGAATATGAAGGGACCTTCTTCTGAGGTATGATATCATGCAGAATGATTATTTATTAAGTGAACTGAGTTTGGAATTCAAAAATGAGCAAAAGAGCACTAGAGGGCACCAATCACAGTTAAGACCCAGGAAAGTTAAAACCAACAAAAGGAAAGCTTTCTATAGCCAAAGAATAGTTAACCCATGGAATAAATTCCCTTTAGAAATTATAGTTAGTGAAGATAAACAACAATTCAAAATTAGGTGAGGCTTCTATATTTTAGAAGAAAACACACTCTCTTATGGACAGAGGGATAGGAGCACCAATGGGCTAACTGCCTCCTCAGCGCCTTACACCTTAGTATATTTTTTTCATGTAACCTTTGAAAGACACACCCTATGGCCGAGTTCTTTCTACCCTGAAAATCTGGTAACAAAATTCTCACCTGTTTTTGCTCTACAGGTGAGCAAAAAGGGCAAATAAGTGCATTCTCACTGTTTTTTTTAATTTGTGGATCTCAGAATCCAGATGAGTAGCCATCCAAAAACTTCCAAAGTCTTAAAAACATAGACCATGGAGGTTCCATGCCATAGTGGAGGAGGCAGTATAGCACAGTGATCTAAGGATCTGAACTGCAAATCTGGTGACATCTAGCAGACCAGACCTGGGTTTAAATCCCACAGCTTCCACTTGCATACTGTGTCACCCTGAGCAAGTCACTTAACTTCCTTGTGCTCCCAGGTCATACCTGGAAACAAGATCCAGCTTAGTGTGCCTTTCCTGGTTAAACAATTTCCCCTTCCCTTCCCATAATGGCAATCACCAAATGGTGATTGCCATTTTGGCGTGTATACATTGCCGAAAATAAATAATGTCGATGTACACTCATGGAGACATCAAAGGTGACTACGGGACTATAATGTATGTGGGGTGCTGTGCCCTCTGGACCCGCACCCACCTAACTAAAGATTCTCAACTCCAGGGGGTGCATGTTGGGGGTGTGTAAAACTTAAAAAAATTAAAAAACTCCCATCCCGACACAAGAAGTGACGCCTGCCCCAGAACCTTACCCAGCACCCTTCCAACCCCAGATGGCCACCCTCACCACCATGACACATGGCCAGCTCAGCAGTTGACTGCCACACTACCTCCCACATATCCTCTATCCCCTCCCCCCTCACTCAGTGTGGTCCCTCCCCCCCACCTGTGCATGTGTATAGTTCATGTTGCCCTCCTTCACCCACCATGGTATCCTGTTACTATCCTGCCAGGTAGCATAGAACACAGGCACCATGATTGAGTCACCATTTTTATAGTTGCTCAATCGCAATTGCTGTGTTCACAGGATGGACCACATATGCAAACTTTCATGTAATTTTGTGGAATGGCACCAAAGTTCTTAAAGTGCAAAAATTGGGGTTTAACATAAAGTGCATACTAAACCCATGCTCAGATTTCAAACTTTTAAAACCTTATAACTGAAGAATCAGACATTGTGGAATACTCAAACAGGAGGCTACACAGGAGGGGGGTTTGAAAAATCGGGCAGACTAGTTGGATCATATGATCCCCATCTGCATTCACATTCTTTGTTTCTATGAAATTAATATTTTTCCCAAAATCTTTGAAATGCACCTATTTGTGCTGAGTCACTTCTATTGTAATACATTTGCAACACAATTTTGAACTGATTTTGATCTAGTCACAGCAAAAAAAATCTAGCCAAAATGTGTGTTTTTTAATGTGTTTTTTTTCACTCGCAGTATCTCAGAATGCTAAGATGCATCCATCATGAAACTTATCAAATCCTAAGAACATGTCACTCTAACCCCCATGCAAAATGTCATGCAATTTTGTCTTATAGTGCCAAACTTATTAAAGTGCAAAAATTGGGATTTAACATTAACATGCCTACTCAAACCATGCTTGGAAGCCCAATTTTTAAAACCATATAATTCAAGATCCTACTAATATTTTTTTATGAAATGTTTCAAAAGCATCTCCTTGAAACAAGCCATTTCTACCCTGAATTGTAAAAGCAAAACTCCAAACCCTTTTTGCTACAGATGCAAGCAAAGAAAAAACAAAACAAAAAAATTGTTTTTTTACACACCCTGATTCTCAGAAGTCAGAAAAGTGGCTACTAGGAAACTTGCCAAATCATAAGAATTTGCATCCTGACCAGGCATGCTAAATGGCATGCAGTGTTGCCGAGGGGTGCCAAAGTCAAAGCTCAAATTCACATCAGTAAAAAATGTTTCTTGCAAAAATAAAACAAAATTTTCAATGAAAGTAAAATTATTATTTCACACCAGAGGGTTATATTAAAAAACCCTGCTGAGAAAGCTCAGAAGCCAAATTTCAAAACCTTATAACTCTGGATCTGATTAATATTTTTTTTTTCAAAAAAACATCAAAAGGCACACTCATGGCTCATGCCCCTTTAGCCCTGAAAGTTTCATAACAAAATTCCATATAGGCAGCGGTAGGTGAGAGGGGAATAATTGTGCTTTCTATGTATTTTTAACATTTCCAGAATTCAGAATCTGGTACACACCCATCACAGAAATTTCCATATCTCAAGAGCTCACCACCTGGACCACACATGCACACTTTTTTCAGAATTCCATTGAATGTCACCAAAGTTACTGAGATGCAGATATTGGTGTTTGTGCTGAACCATAATATACATTCACTACCTCACATGTATTTTACTGGTGTGGTAGCACCAGTATAGTTAGGGTTGAACAAGAGTTTTTATGTTAAATCCCTAATTTTGCACCTTAATAACTTTGATGGCATTTGACAAATGCTCCCCAACTTTGGCATGTTTTGTCCATGAAACAAGGTTTCAATACAGTATGTGGAAAGTTTTGTGATAGCAGCTTGTGCCGTTTCTGAGCTCTGCATATGTCATTTTTACATTAAGTTCTACATTTTTTTTCTTTACCTAATACATGTTTGCTCTCACCTACAGCCTAGATAAAACAGAATTTGTTTCCTAAACTTTCAGGGTAGAAGTGCCAAGGTGGTACTTTTGAATTGTTTTAAATATTAAACAGTTCTTGGATTATAAATACATAAATATTGTTTTTTTTCAGAGGATGCTCTGTAGGGTTTTGGATATTCCTCTGATGCAACCTGAAAATGTTGGAGGAGCCAACTTTTTTTACTTTCTCACCACTTGCTTCTCACTACCCAAATTGCTGATTCATATTTTATCTATGAGGTTAATTGTAGGTTCTCCCCAAAAAACAAAAAATTAAAAGCTTTGACTCCTTGGCTGATGTTGTACTGGATAAAATTAAAGATCATTCTGTCTTGATAAGAGGGAATTTTAATGCTAATTGGTTACAGCCAAGAGAGGTAAAGTAAAAAAAATAGTTTTACAGCATTGTGCCTAGAGCAAATTATTATGGAACCAACTAAAAGCACAAACAATGGAGCATTAGGTTCTATCCTGGATTTAATATTTGTTTCACATGATGTAGGGATTTTAAGTCAAGAAATGGAAATTACCTTTAAATTTAAGTGACCACAATCCAATAACTTGCACAAATGACTTCTATACCTCACCTAAAATGAAAAAAAACATCATACTGGGCAAGGGACCATACAACAATAAATGAGGTAAACTTTAGAAATAGCTTAATGAATTTTAATTGGGAAAGAGTTTGTCTTGTACCTGACATTAATTTTGCTGCTCAGGAATTTAATGATTCCTTACTATTACTCATACAACAACATGCCTCTAAAATAAAAAAGATAATCAGGAAAAGAGAACTGTCCTGGATAATTGACAAATTAAAAAAAACAACTAAGGATAAGGCACAGGGTATGGAAAACACATGGAAAAATAAAAATAGAGGATTGGGGGAAATATAAAAGTTGGAGAAAAAATGCAAGGAAGATATTAAAATAGCAAAAACACAACATCATTTAACTAGATTAAATAAGGTACAAGATCCCAAGAAATTCTGAAATTATATTTCTGAATTGAAAAATCCTGTTAGATCTTTGCAAATGATTAATCGAATGGAATGTGGAACTGTAGTTAAAGATCAGTTAGAGGTAGTTAATAAATTCAATACATATTTTGTAGATTTGCCAGATTTAAAAATACTTAAATCAATAGAAAAAACAGTTGAAATTTATATAAGCGAGATTGTAGCAAACATAAAAATGAACCAAAATAAAGGACAGAATCCCAGTTTGGGATTTAGGAAGTAAAAGATAAAAGAAGTAGAAAAGGAGTTACAAAGATTGAATACTTCAAAAACAAGAGGACTGGATGGATTAGATGCCAAATTGTTGAAGTCTGGTGCCGAAAACACCACAACTATAGTAACATGTCTTTTTAATTGGAGCCTTTATTGCTGAACTGTCCCTGATGTTTGGAAATAGGGTAAAATTATACATATTTTTAAAGGGGAAGCTAGCACAGCCATCTCTAACTATATGCCGATAGCTCTTTTTCCTATACTGTCAAAAATCTTGGAAAAGATGGTGCATTCTCAATTAGGCCAGTATCTGGAAAGCAATGAATTGCTAACAAACTCTTAACATGGATTTAGAAAGGGAAGGTCCTTGAACACCGCCCTGTTAGACTTCAATAACCTGGTAGCAGCATCTTTAAACCTGGGAAGGAGTACTGGGGTGGTGTTCGTGGACCTGAGCAAGGCATTTGACCTTGCACAGCATAAGACTTTACTTGAGAGACTGTGTGAGGTGGGTATCCAGGAGAGACCTCTCTAGTGGATGAAGTCTTACTTGGCTGATCGTAGGCAATTTGTAGTGTTAGGTGACATAGTCTCAGAAAAAGGAGAAGGAACTCGAGGAGTCTCACAGTGCTCAATTTTAGCCCCCCTGATGTTCAACATATATGTAAACAACCTTTCACAACTTATAAAACATTGTGAAATAAGAATGTGCACTGATGATACAGTGTCGGTTGCATCAGCACAAAATTTGCAACATCTAGGAAATAAATTACAAGAAGATATGCACCAAATGGAAAAATGGTTTGTTAGTTCGGGCCTACTGTACTTCTTAGTACAAAAGAAACACAATGTATGGCCTTTAGAGTAGGTTGTATTGGGAATAGAAGCCTGAACTACTGATCAAATTGGAAGAAAACACCTGGATTGAAAATGTGTCCAATTGTAGGTATCTAGGTGTACAGGTGGACTTTCGCCTAACTTATACAGAGTATGTTCTCTTACAAGTTAGAAAAGTGAATCAAACACTGGGGGCATTAAGAAGAGCTGCATGTTGCCTTGTCCTTAGAATATAGGGAGAAAGTGGTCAGACAATTGTTCATTCCAGTACTGGAATATGGATCTATTCTATACATGCATTCTCCCAAGAAAGTGTTAAATAAAATAAATCAAACTTATTATAGAATGGTGAAATTTATTACTAAAAGTAGACATAGGACACATCATTGTGAAATATATAATAAATTGAATTGACTCCATCCACTTGAATAAAGAATTTATAATTATATTTGGTATACATTATGTTACAGAATTTTAATGGGTAAACACAGACATTTTCTATTGAACTGTATGTCAACAGAACCTAACAATGGTTCAGTAATCCATACCAGATAATCTAGTGGTAGAATACCTATGCAAAGATCATTCACTAGACTGGGTGACATAACCTTACAAAATAGTGTTGTACAGTTTTGGAATACACTACCTCAGGAGCTGAAGATTATAGATGGCCTGCCCAGTTTTACGGTAAAGTTACATGAGTATTTGAAATCAAACTGTACATGTTTTAAATAATTGTTAATGGTATTGTCTTATTTGTATGATATGTATTGTTTGTTTTTGTTTGTTTTTTTTGTATTAACACAGGACTTTGTTGAAAATGGCATTCATATCCTAAAAAATGTTTTCCTATATAAAAATAAATTTTTATCAAATCAAATAAAAATCTCCAGGTCATGATGATCGCCGTCTTGTTTCCCCCCCAAAGAAAAAAACACATGAAAAAAAACATAAAACTTTTAAAAACAAACAAATGAACCTAGCTAAACACCATGTGTTTAGCTAGATTATGTTTTTTTTAATAATGACCAGAAATACCTTTTTTTTGGGCACTCTAAAATCCATGATATCCATCTTTGTGAGAGTAAATGTTCACCCACGTTCTATGTATGAGAACAACAGGAGTTTCTTGACATCTGCAATCACAGATGGAAACATATTGCCGGCTTGTACGCCAACAGTGAGACAGTGATCAATCTATCTATCTATCTATCTATCTATCTATCTATCTATCTATCTATCTATCTATCTATCTACTGTAGAACTAGAAAGGTTCGCAGTAAAAAAATATCACTGTCTTGGCGGGTCAGTCAGCTTCAGCGTAATTATTTTTACAGTGAAAATTACTAGTCGATGAAAGCATACAGTACAGTATCACTAGTTGCCTTTTACTGGTTTTTGAAATTGCTCCCTTGAGTACTGTAACAGATTTCTTAATCATAAGATGCAGATCATTGTGGAATCTAAAGTGAACATACTAGTACCTGTATTACAAAAATCACCAAACACAGTAATGTACTATATAAACAAGAATGATACGGCGTGCCTCTGCAAAACAAGAAACCACAACTCAGGATCACTCTTACCCCTCATACCTATTCTTATCTAATCACACTGTTGTAGTCGAAGTGCCCCAAACTCCTAGTTATCCTAATTTACTATAGATCCCACATCATAGTGCTCTACTACACTTACTGCTACCCATCAAAGTAAGTGACTAAGCTCTGGCTGTGATTCATTCAGCAGGACCATGTGGTTGGTACATTTTACTTCCCGGATACCAGCATTAACGGTGATACATTTATTCATGTTAAAAGTTGAATCGTGGACTACCCATGCAGTACAAAGTGATCTAAACAGCATTATTTGCAAGGTGAGCCAAACTTTATTGAAGAAAACATTGTGAAAAACAAAATGTTCGTCAATTTCAGCTTCAGCTCAGAGCTGTTTGCCACTTTGCTTCACACTGCTCCATTTGAAAAAAAAAAAGAAGTCATAATCACTACAGTGTTCGGTCTGGTTACCAGATTTACTATTTAGACAGACACTTACCATTCAGACAAACATAATGTGTCTGTAGGATGCCAGTCTGCTCAATACCTCTCCTGCAGTCCTCTGATCTAGCTGCCAGTTTTGTAAAGCTGCTGACCAGCCACTGAGCGTGGCAGTTTTCAGAGTAGTAGTTTGGAGATCGACGTTAATCTTGCTAGCAGGATCACATTGTGTCACTTCAGCAGCCGCCTCATTGGCATACTATTCGGTAAAATGTAGCTTCAATTCATCTTTAAAAACTTCGATTTACAGCAATGTCTAGAGGTTGCAGGTGATTGGTGCAGGAAGCTGGCACAAAAGTCAAAACAATATTCTGCTTGTCAAAAGTCTCAGTGACCTCTTGTGTGGTGTGACCCCTGAAAAGATCAAGTATTAAGGCAGAAAAATCTCTCTTAGTGGCAGATCTTCGAGGTGAGTTTAACCATTTTATCAAAAACATATTTTTTGCTTAGTTTTAGCTCAGGTAAGCTACAGCAAAGAAATACTGGTTCTACAGTGACCAAATCACAAAATGCTACTACTACTACTGCAGATCAGCTGTAGTACAGAATCTGCAATGTGATCAGCTGATTTTTAAAGAAGCAAGTGTTCAAGAGTATGTGGGCATGAGCTGGTAACATGTCACAGCAGCACAATACAAATTTTATGCACTTATATCTAGTTCTTTATTATCTGTCTGTCTCTATATCTAGCTTGCTGGCTAGCTCGCTAGCTATTTTGTTTAGTAATATTATTTTCCTTCCCCCTCCCAGCTCAGCCAGCCCTCCCTTGTGTTTGTTTTTTTAGGAAAGTAAACCAGAGTTATCACTTGCCAACCCCCTCCTCTCCAGGTCACATGTCTCCCTGAATGATTAGATGGTGAAACCAGAGTGCCAACCCTGGTACCTCCATAGTAGACATGTTTGAAGTTGGTAAACTTTGCTCCATGAAATAATTTGTAAAGATTGCCAAAGTCACAAAGTGCTGACTTTGAGAATTTTTGGGCAGGCATAGTGGCACTTTTTCAGGAGAAGTTATGTAAATTTGTTGGTGAAGCTGCAACGTTACCTTAACTTCACCTAACTTTGCCTGAAAAAGTGCAATTTCCCCCAGAAAAATCAATGCAAAGTGGCAAAGTGCGAAAGTCAACAATTTGCAAAGTTTTTCATGAAGGTGCATTTTGCAACTTCACCGGGACTTCACCTGTGAAGTAAAACTTTGCAACATCTCTATTCTTTAGAGTTAAGCAGACACTGATGTATCCAGTCCCCACTGCTGGATGCATAGTAATAACCTACAAAAAAAGAAAACAGTCCCTCAATATCTTGTTCTTGTTTTTTAACATGTTAATAAGAAAATGGTCCTCAAAACCCCTACCCACCACACTCCAATCCTCCACTAAGCACTCACTCCCCACCCCCTCGCACACTCACTTAATTGAACATGTTTCATGATGTACAGTAGATCCGATCTCCAGTTGAAGACACGTCGTACTGGGTATGACATCAAAACAGTTATGCAATTACAGTGGAGTCAATTTGGTGACTATTATAGTGCCAATGCAAAATGGGCAACAACTTGTGTTGGGTGAGATGTAAATGGAGCAACACATCAGTTATAGCACAGCTGCCGTATGGACGATGGTATGAATTGGGCAAACATTCACTGATGTAAACAGGAGAAATGGAATATTACTCACCTCTGAGGACAATAGCCTACCCCCATGATTCAGGTGTGACATGGTGTGGTAATCCTAGTGATGGGGGTTTTGGGAGTGCTGGGGGGCAGAGCCCTCCTGCATGACAGATACACGATAGGTGTGACTGCATGCATATGGGTGTGGCTTAGTGATGGCAACTTCAGGTAATGTTAACAATGACTGTGAAGTTTCTTCAGAGGTAGAGGGGAATGCCCCTACTGGTGTATGGGGGCTTTGTGCTTCACAGAGATAAGGAGGTGTGGCAGAAGGTGTATTGGAGATGAGGCAAGTATCACCGGTACCGGTGTCCCACACAGCTCCACACTGTAGCTGATGCCATTGTGTATGAAGGAAGATCCCATAGTCATGCTCCAGATGCCATTGATGTGGGAGCACAGCATGTGATTATGGAGTTGAGAGGGTCAGGACATCTTCCAGGAGTACGGCTCAAGTTGTTGTGGAAAGTACAAATGGTGCTTCAGAGGCAATAGCTGGTATGCTGCCTGATGTTCGTCTACTGTGTCAGACTGTGCATTATATCCACCAGTCTTAAAGGATGTGTCCCATCTCACCTAGAATACCAGGTGAGCTTGTTTTGCCTCATGCATATACAAGAATGGCACAAGGGGAGAGGTTTCTGTTATGGAACAATAGTGTCTGGACTGCAAGGATCTCTCTGTTCACTTCTGTTAGGGCCCTGAGTTTTCTATCAAACAGCGGCAAGTGGTTCATGGATGGCACTTTTCGTGCATGTCCACTGATGTTTAGCCAGTTGTATACACTACACAGACTGGAGGGGGCTGTGTAATACCTGCCATCTTTGTATTAATGACCTGCCGTCGGTCAGGTACCTATGAACAGGTACTGCCTCATGTGAAGGGCTGGTGTTCTGAAATGGGCCCTGTATCTGTCATGATAGATTTTGAGCATGCTGCTATTCAGACTGTTTCAACTGTTTTCTTGACTGCTGCAATTAAGGGGTGTTATTTTCATTTTTTGCAATGTGTTTGGTGTCATGTCCAGCAGTGTCCTGAGGTGTCTGCTCATTATGGTGAGGATGCTGAGAATGCACTAAATATTAGATTGCTACTTGCATTTGCACTTGTGCCTGTTGCTGATGAGATAGATTCATTTGAAGAGGTGCACGCATGTTCATTTTGTGAGGAGCATGAAGAGCCATTGAATCACTTGGTTGATTATTTTGAGGAGACGTGGACTGGGAGATTGATCAGCAGGACTGGGAGGAGGTGACCCATGTATGACATAGCCATGTGGAACTGTTATGATTCTGTCATTCTGGGACATGCTCATACTGATAAGGCCATAGAGGGATGGCATCATGGGTTCAATACCCATCTGGAGGCATGTCATCCTGACATATGGTGTTTCCTGGACTGTATTCATGAGGAAGAGAGAATGTCTGTTGTCAGAATGGAGCAGGTCATCTCAGGTGTGGCAGACGGGTCCAGCTGTAGACAGAATCAAGACCTCATGGAGCAAATTGCTCAGGTTGTGGATGAACATAGGTCCCGACCCCATCTGGAGTATTTCCATGGTGTAGCATACAATATACATATCAATGTCTAATATTGTATGTAATCACTCACAGGGATAGTGAGCTGTTAACAGTACAGCTGTTATTGCATTTGTCGGTATTGTTGGTCACTGTAATGCATTGCTCTATGCAATTTTTGCTCAAATTACAATCACTGTGTAATTTTCACTGTCTTGACATGGAACTTTCATACTGCTGAAGCCAGGGACTGCAATATGAGAAAATAGGGTAACTGGTTTAATGTATTTCAATGGGGGGTTTATGTTTTACTCATAACTTTGTCATTGTTTAATAACTTTAACACCAAATTTTCAACATGGCTTTTTTTGGGCCCCACATCATAAACAAGGGAGGTGGAATGTTTAAAAGGTGATTTTGTGATAGATGCATGAAATTACCTCATGAACAGGATTAGAAAATGTTCACCTACCAGGTTCAGAAGGTGGGGTCTTAAAAGAAGTATGCTGAATATTTGGTGGAAAAATATAGTCACATTACCAAGTTATGAGTGAACATCTAAATATTTCAACATTCATTCATAACTTCAAAGTTTTTTTTATGTTTCCACCAAACTTTTAACATGGTCTTTGTGAGACCCCACCCCATGAACAATGCATGCAATGTTTTTCAAATTCAGGCAGAAAGGTGATTTTGCAGTCGTGCTTCAAAATCACATTTTGGATGGATTTGAAAATGTTCACTTAACGTATTCATGAGGTGGGGTTATAAGAAGATTATGTTGAAAATTTGGTGAACAAATATGGTAAAATGTCCAAGTTATAAGTGAAAGTTGAAAAATGTCAAAGTTAACTCATACTATTGCTAAGTTTCACTATTTTGACTCTAAACTTTCAACACAGCATTATTTTCACAACAATTCATAAATGTGACAGGTGTCATTCTTCAAATCCTTGCCAAAAATATTTTTTCAGTTGTGGTGTAAAATGGTGTTCCAGCCAATATTACATAAATGCCATATGCCGTGTTTATAAGGAGGAGTCATAAAACTACTACCTTTAAAATTTGGGGTTAAATTAAAAAAATATATATTAAGAAATGTGTGTAATGCCAGCCTTTACTCCAGTGGGTAGTGCCTTGTGATCACTTGCTGGTGAGCTGAGTTCAGAAGTAAGCTCAGTGAGCCAGCTGAATGGGTTGAGGCTGGGGGATGGCTCTGTCATACACCAACCCCCCCAGCCTGAGAAGGTAAAGTGCAGGGTTACTCTAATGGGTGCAAGTACCATAAATTAAAGAGAACTCTTCTCTTGATGCCAGGTCCTGTACTTCTGTACCCATGGCTGCCAGAGGGTCCTGGACTTCAGCAGACAGGTGGACTTTTTGTTCTGTGTTACTGCATCTGGCATGGGGTCAAAACCCAGTAAACAAAAACAGCATGGCAAACAATGCCTCAAGCAAAATGCTGTGTGTGCAAATAAGGTCAATAAAAACACTGACAGATACAAAATCCATGCACACCATAGGACTTAATGGAAAAAATTAGCAGTGTTTGTTGAGCCCCCCCATCCCCTACACCCCCTGGAATTATTATAATCAACTCTGAGGGGGTGTGGACCTTGGGGACAAGAAGAAACTCGGGAGGGTAGAACTTTGTTTGTGAACTGAAAAAAAAATTCCAGTATTGGGAGATGGGGAACCAAACCTTGATCCCCAGATCTCCTCCACTAAAGGTGCTTGTGCATTAGCCACTCCACCGTAGGAGTGGCTTGACCAGGCACAGCACCTGAGGCTCCTTCAGCTGTTCCTCCACTCCACAGACAGCAACGGGGTAGTGGTAATTAACTACTGCTATTATACCCCTGTCACTCTAAAGGGTTTCACGCTTTTCATAGTACAGTTCTTGCCACGCTATTCTCGCAATGGCATATTGACCTGGTACCTCTGCATCTGTAGTCACATGAAAGTGCAGAGCCCAAAGGACCTTATGCTTTTGCAGCCTGCCAAACAGTCCCCAAAAACCTTGACATCTGTTGCCACATGGATGTGTAGGGCAAGGAAGAACACTGCACTTCTGCAGGCACATAGACTCTTCACTTGTCACGGGGCCCAGAGGGTCCTGTGCATCTGCATCTGGTCTTGCAGGTCCTGAAGGGACCTGCATGAATCATGATATGATTCCACTATCTCAAAAGAAAATGCAGTTCTTTGCAAAAATCTGTATTAATGCACCAATTAAGGTTTGACAATGCCACAAAAGTAGGGAAATGTGGTGTTAGGTTTTCCAAAACTAACTCCCCACCCCCACTCCCAAGCAGCAAAATGACAAAACATTAAGGTTTTGTGTCTCCAGAGTCTGGGTGAATCAGTGGTGGGGTCTGCTGAGTAAATAAGGTCAGATGTGATCTCTTTTCTTCATGCAGGGCCCATAGGACCCTATGTGAAGAGAGCTACAACAGACCTGTTGGCAACATGTGGTAAGACATACTTCTCTACCTTTGAAGAGTGTATCACTATGAGACACTCGCTTGGAGCAGTACTTTGTCTTTCTGATTGGAGGCTATTGGCTGGGGGTGAGTGATGAGCTTTAGGGCTGTAACCCCAAGGAACACCCCACCACTGATTCACTAAGACTCCAGAGACCAAAAAGCCTAATGTTTTTTCCTTTTGTTGCTTGAGAAGCGGGGGTGGGTAGTTAGGGTTGGAAACCCTAACACCACATTTCCCTACTTTTGTGTCATTATTGAGAACCCTAATTGGTGCAATAACACAGTTTTTTTTAAAGAAAACATATGCTTAATATATATACTATACATATATATATATATATTCATTGCAAAAATCTTTGTTAATGCATAGGTTAGGGTTCTTACTAAAGTGACAAAAGCAGGGAAATGTGGTGTAAGGGTTTCCAACACTAACACCCCATCCCCACCCTGCAGATACTGACAGGCATCAGGGGTGTGCTTTGAAGTCAGCAGCCCTAACACTTACCCTATTCCATAAGTAAATAAGCTGAGATGGGCACAGTATAGGAGAATGAGGTGAGCATCCTAACTGATGCATTAATGAAGCTTTTTACAGTGAAGTTCCTTTCTTTTTCAGATAGTAAAATTGTATCTTTATTTGCCTGTGGGAGCGCATGGCCCTCCAGATCCTGCGCTCCCATCCTTCACAAATGCGTATATGTATGTGCTTCCATTTATAGGACAACAGTGACCAATTTGTCAGCATAGCCATTGTATTATCCCACCTCAAGTACACCGAGACAGAAACTGTTTGAGTCTACACCAAAAGGTAATTCTGTGCAACTGCAACACCATTCCATGTCACAGGTGTGAAAACATATTTTGAGCAGGATTTGAAAAATGACAGCTGGGACATACATGAAGTCAGATAACTGGAGGGCCATGTTGAAAATCTGGGGTCAGAATATTCAGAATTCCAAAGTTACAAGCAGGTGTACTGAAATTGCAAGAAATGTTCATAACTTTAGCATTTTTTCATATTTTGACCCCAAATTTTCAACAGGGTTCTTATGACCTCTCCTCATAAACCCCATTTGTGAAATTTTTCAAATCTGTGTCAAAATGTGATTACGAGCCACAGGTGCGAAAACATGTTTTGGACAGGATGTGAAAAATGTCAGCTGTACTGTTCATGAAGTGGTGTGAAAAGTTACAGTAAAAATATTGAAAATTACCAAAGCTATGTACGTGCATAGAAACATTTCAACGAACGCTTATAACATGGGCATTTTTAAAATTTGTTTCACCAAATTTTCAACATGGGATTTTTATGACTTTACCTCATGAACACTGGCACTGTCATTTTGTTACTTGGTCCCAAAAGGTGATTTCACACAGTGAGCATGAAATCACCTTATGGGTCCAATTAATGAAATGACAGTGACAGTGTTCATGAGGTGGGGTCCCAAAAAGCTCATGTTGAAAATTTGGTGAAAAAATACCTAAAAATGCCAACGTTATGAACATAAGTTGATAATGCTTTTGATTCCTCAGTTTGCAGTTCAGCTTTGAAGACTGCGATGTGTCTCGATCCACAGAAGGTGACAGTGGATGACCTCTGGAGGTAAGTATAGGGTAAGGGGGGTGCAGGCTGTTGGATGCTTAGTGGGAGGGAAACGGTGATGAAAGTGAACATTTTCTTTTTTTCAGATTTCAAAACAAAAAAGATGTCAAGGGACTGTTTCTTTCCTTACAGAATTGAAAGGAACAAATATTTCTGGGCACTGGGAGTGTGTTCCACTATTTCCCACACTACTTGTGGGGCAGTCTAAATGCTGACATGGCCTACTAAAAAAAGCACAGGGATGCAGCAGGATATAACAGTGGAGCTGCCAATGTCAGAACTGCAGTTTATTTGTATTAATGCAATTCTCATGCCTTGGACCCCTTCAAGGTGTTTAAATGTAAATAAATACTTGAATTAGGTAAATACTGACATGCATTTACCTAAACTGGGGCAGAGGAATCTGATTGTGGGGGTCAGTTTACCCCAAAAGTGGCCACAAGTGTTATTTTTTTCAGCAGCCTTATTTGTGCCACAAAGTACGGCAATTGTTTTAAGAGACACCCTTCCTTGTTTCATCAAACAATGGGATTGTGTTGCAATTTGCTGCACAAACTCCCATTATTTTACAAAACAACCTCCATAGATAAAATTAGCATATTTCTGGGTGTTTTTGTGTCAAACTGTTCCCAAAATCTAATTCTTTAGGCCCTGAGTAGGTAAACACAATTGTTGCTGTTTACCAAGTGCAAGTATTTTTTGAAATATTTCAATTTGTTTGCCTCACTAACTGAAAACAAGATGGTGGAAGCTCAGCAAAATTTCCCACATTTGCAGCAAATAAAAAAAAACGCATTTGTGGCAAAAACAATTTTGTTGAGGATGCCAGCTAACTTTTCCCATAGGAAATATCGGGAAACTTTGAAACTTAATAACTTTTTAACAGATTAGTATTTTTTCACCAACCCTTCAAAAGGCACATCTGTGACCCAAGCCTGGCATACCCTAAATATTTCAGACCAAATACCCAAGCCATTTCTAAGGAACAGCGTGTAAAAGGATTTGCATAAAAATGGTAATTTTCAAATTATTTAACGGTCCATATCTCCACAACCACAAATCCATCTGGGATAAATCTTAAAACTTCCAGAGATCTTTTGTCCCCACTGGCACAAGCAAAATTTTATGCAAATCGGTCAAAAGGTTGCAAAGTTATTAAAGTGCAAAATTTGGGGTTTAACATAGATGTGACCATTGAACCCTCACTATAATAGCATGGCATATACTGTATATACATACACAATATATATGTCTATGAGCTATTTTTGTCTAGTAGTTAGAACACAGGCATGGATAGCGGCTGTTATAGTTAGGTGTTAGTATGGCTCATGTGGTAGCATATCTGTCTCTGGGACAGAAGATTGTGGGTTCTAATTCTACACCATGGCACTTCTTAAGAAGTCCAGGAGAACTTTTATTAGGAAAAATAACTCAGTATAGGCTATTGCTTTACAGAATCAAAATACCACAAGCAGGCCATCATGAAAATAAAACAAAATTATCTTATGTCAATCCAAACCAGCAAAGCCCATGCAAAAATTAAACTATAAGAAGTTAAAAGAGAGAGAAAAATATTCTGTTCAGATGATCAATCAAACCAAAGTTAGAAATTCTACCAATCAGACCTGTCCTTTAGGTCCTGGTTACCTTTTTCCAGAGTAAAGAAAACCTGCCCCTAGAAAATTATTTGTTGACGTTATTATAGTGTATAGGATATGTGATGTTTAGTTATTTTTGAGGGAAAAATTTAAGCAGTGAGAGTGCTTGTTTTCATCTTATTTTCCACCCTTTCCGGTCCAGTGAGAGAGTTCCGGAGGGTGGTCTTTATATTTTTCCCTGTATGTATGTATTTATTTTTATTTTTATTTTAGTTGGTAGAATTGTATTGTTATTTTCTGTCTCCTGGCCGTGAGAGGGCTGCGGATATAAAATAACTTTTTAATTGAATGTAACAGTTGTTATAATATTGGTTTTATTTTGCTTTTGTGGTGGATGGTGGTGTTGTTTATTTGTTGTTTTACTTGCTTTATTTGTTTAAACTTTGTTGAGCAGCCTGATGTGCTTACCAGCTCCACCAGTTGTTCGTTACTTGGCCTCCGCTCTCTGCACCCTCCACCCCTTTTTCCCTCCCCCCTTGCCAGCTCAGGTTTACCATCGTTGCCGGGCTTTGGGGATTGTGCGAAGGGGGAAGGGGAAGCAGGGGGGTGTTGGGGGTTGTGGACAGCGGAGTGAGCGGTGCTCTCCCATAGGGGTGGTTAGGCCTCGAAGACGCCCTGGGGTGAAATGGGTTCTGGAGCATGGTAGTCCCATTCTGGTCCCCATACCCAAGGGCACCTCTTTTCCTAGAGGGCAAGTGGTTGGGACAATTCGTCAACCTCATCCAACTCGGGCGTTGTTGTGCAATGCCAGATCTGTCTGCAATAAGACTGCTCTTATTGCAGACTTTGTTGCTAGGGCAGATCTGGCTTGCATTACCGAGACCTGGTTGGATGGGAATGCGGCCCCGTTTTTAGAGGCTGCTGTTCCCACCGGGTTTTCGGTTATACATTGCCCGAGATTGGATCGCGGGGGGGGGTGGCGGTCTGTTTTAAGACCGAATTGGGCCTAACTGGTGTTCCAGTTGAGGAAGCCAGATCATTTGAGTGCACTGTGGTAGCTGGTGTGGGGTGCAGGATTGCTCTCATCTATCATCCACCCGGGGATGAGAAACTTTTCCTGCAGGAAATAGCAGACTTCGCCACCGACATGGCCTTGGAATCACCCAGATTGATGGTGCTGGGCGATTTCAATGCATGGGTCAATGACAAATCCTCGCTTTTTGGTCAACATTTCCTCCAGGTGATGACATCACTTGGCTTCACTCAGGTTGTTTCCACAGCTACTCACAAGGGAGGTCACTCCCTTGATCTGGTTTTCCTCCTGGGGATTGAGGCATCTGATTTGGTGGTGGAACCAGTCGGTTGGTCTGATCATTACTCAGTTGGATTCAATTTTGAGGCCCCCCTGGGTAGGTCAGCCCCTGTGGAGTTGGTCAGGTACCGCCCATTGCGGGACGTTGTCCCTGAAGACCTGATGGCAGTTATTGACCTCTCGTTGTTTGACAAATTGTGCTCTGATCCTGAGCGGCTGGTGGTGGCCTACAATGGGTCCATCTCGGTTGCCTTTGACCAGATTGCACCAATCCGTGTTCACCCCCTTCCATGCTGTCCCGTGCCCCTTGGTTTTGATGGGCACTGAGAGGACCTGCGGAGGTTGGGGCATGGGTTGGGCTGTCAGTGGAGGAAGACTGCCTCGGAGGATGACCATCGTATTTTGCTAGAGCATTATAAGCTCTACCAAACAGAAATTTCCCATAAGAAGGCAGAATTCCTGTGCAGGGAAATGTCTGTCACTCGGAATTGACCTGCTCAGCTCTTCAGAACTGTTGACAGACTGTGCAACCCAGTCTGTCAGCAGATCCATCGAGTTTTTATGCAGAATGACTGCGAGGAGATCACTCGATTCTTTGCGAATAAGGTGGAAGACATTTGGAGGCAGTGTCCCCAACCCCACTCCAAGGTTGTTGCAGTTGATCAGTGTTTTGTCGCAGAGCCCGGAGTTTCCTGGAGTTCCTTTAATCTTCCGGACTTCATAGACACTATGAGGATTGTCCATGAGATGCACCCAACATGCTGTAGTTTGGATCCGGGTCCTACTTCCCTGATTATAGGATGTAGTGAATTTATTGGCCCGGTCCTTGCTCGGATTATTTGGTGTTCTTTGGAGACGGGAGTTTTCCCTAGCTCTCTGAAGGAAGGGGTGGTGACTCCCCTTCTGAAGAAAGCTTCCTTAGACCCGAATGACCTAGCTAACTACCACCCGATTTCTAACCTCCCTTTTGTGGGGAAGGTTATCGAAAAAGTTGTGGCGGCTCAACTGGATAACCATTTGACCATCCATAGCTTATACGAGCCTCTCCAGTCTGGTTTTCATAAGAGGCATAGCATTGAGACTGCTCTGGTTTGGGTGCTCAATGATCTCCTGATGGCGAGAGATCAGAGATGCTGCTCTATTCTGGTTCTCCTTGATCTATCATCAGCTTTCGATACTGTGGATCATGGGGTTTTGCTCAAATGCCTGAGGTCCATTTGCGGGCTTTCAGGCGTGGTCCTCAGATGGTTTTCATCTTACCTCCAGGGGAGAACACAGAGAGTGGTCTCTGGTTTATATTCATACGGGGCCTTCTCTCTACCTTGTGGGGTACCTCAGGGTTCGGTGCTTCCCCCATGTTATTCGCAGTATATATGCTACCCCTCGGAGACATTGTAAGATGGTATGAGCTGAGGTTTCACTGCTATGCTGATGATACCCAGCTCTACCTGTCTTTTGCATCAGACCAGGATAGTGCTATCTCGGTGCTGAATAACTGCCTCACTGATATCCAAGACTGGATGAATACTAGTAGTTTGAAGTTGAACCCGGGAAAGACTGAGGTTATGGTGGTGGACCCCGGTCACAGGGTTGAGGGTTTAGGGGCAGGGTCCCCCTCTGGATTAATTCTTGGGGTAGACCAGATCCCTACCTCTGAACGGGTGCGTAACCTGGGTGTGGAGCTTGACACTGGTTTGACCCTTTGTTATCAGGTGTCTGCAGTTGTCAAGACTTCATTTTTTCATCTTGGAAATATCTCCAGGATTAGGCACCTGGTTCCACCAGGTGATTTGCCGGTTTTGGTACACGCCTTTGTGACATCTCGTCTTGATTACTGTAACTCTCTGTACCTAGGGCTTGCTGGGGTTGATATCTGCCACTTGCAGCTAGTGCAGAATGCAGCAGCACATTTGTTGACTGGGGTGTCAAGAAGGTCTCACATTACCCTGTGCTGCGCACTCTGCACTGGCTGCCAATACAGTGGTGGATCACCTTTAAAGTGGGTCTTTTGTCCTACAAAGTCTCATGGGTTTGGGTCCGACTACTTGAAAGAGCTTCTTGTGCCCACCCCTCTGAGACAGCTTCGCTCAGCTGGCGAGGTTGCTGGAGATACCGAGGGTGGTTGAGTCCTCTGGGCCCGTGCCTTTGGATTCGTGGGCTCTCACCCTCTGAAATTCTCTGCCCTGCCAGCCCGAGAAAGCACAACGGTGGGATAGTTTTAAAGGACTTTTAAAGTCATTTTTATGGAATCGGGCATTCCCTGCTGTACTGTAATTTGTTTATTTTAAATATTTTATATTGGCTGTATCATTTTGTGTATGTACTGATGTGTTGATGTTATGATATTTTTGTATAGCGCCTTGAAAATTTGAAAGGCGCTTAACTAAATAAATTTTATTATTATTATTATTATTATTGAAAGATGTTGTGCTCCTTTTCATAAGGGTAACACATTTCTCTAACTACCATTTGGTTAATAGCCTGGATCAGATCTTTATCTGATATACAATACATTGGCATCTGTTTTGCCATTAACACCATTTAATGTGCGTCAAATATTATTAAGAGCTTTTATACCTTTTCAACCAAGCAGAGCCTATATACCACAGGACCAAAGTGTTACAATCCAGGGTTCCAAATACAGGAGCTTTCCAGGAATGGGCAATATCTTTCCAGAGCCCTTATATGTACGAGCAAGATAAAAAAAATGAATGTGCTATACTGTAGTTTCTTCTTAGGCAATACACCTTGTGTGGGTTTACAAACATTCCTGAATGCCTTTTATGCTTATGGTTTGCCTTAACATTCAGTCTCTCATGAGCACTCAATCAGGTAACAGCTCACATTTTGTGTGGAATTCATGGGTCCACTCATTGATTCATGATGGGATACCCTTCAAGGGGTCAAACACTGGGTCTAATTTGAAGGCAGACTCATTAATAGTCCCATATAATGGTTTCTTAGTGAGAGAACAAACTTGTTGGCATGTCAAGCCCCAAACACTGATCTTTTTGAAACACTCATGTCAGTATGAGGGGAGAGCCAGGGGATTAATGGCTTTCAGTTTTATTCCCAGAGACACAGAAAATGCTTACAAATGGGTCTCATTAATGCTACTCATGGGGCTGGAATGTTTATAAGAATAACATATATATTATGGAAAAGAAAATGGCTGTATAAGAACTCTAACTGGTTTATCATTGCCAAGCCACCATCTTTAATGGACCTGTATTTGTGAATACATTTATTGGGTCTTAGGTGGCTCCCCCAAAGGAGAGAAAAAGAAAACACTGAAAAACCTGGTTTCTACAGACTCTGGGGGAGGATATGTAACTTAAGTAAGTTAATATTTGCAATAAAAATATTTTAATCAAAAATACCCCTTTGTTCTTAGACATCGGCGAAGATTCCATCTGTCTACAAGCCTATCTTAAGTGTTTATTTTTTGTAGCCAGTTTACCCATGCCGTATCTGCTCTTCCAAACCTAACACCTAAGATAGAAATATCATTGTCTACCAATTGAACACCAGCTATCTCTGCGCTGACTAAGGCAGAAGCATTACCAAGAAACATTCATTTGCTTTTACCGCAAATTATTTTACATCCAGAGACATTCATAACATTTTGAAACAGATTCAAAGCTGTTTCTACTGGGTATGTGGGGGATTAGGCTGTGGCACTGTGGGGATTTAAAAATTAACTTTAATGTGGGCAACTTCAGAAAATAATTTCAAATTTCCCTTTAATGGTATACACATACTATATATATGTAGACTGATAGATAGATAGATAGATAGATAGATAGATAGATAGATAGATAGATAGATAGATAGATACCGTATATAGTATAGTGGTGCAGTTGCACCACTATAGTTAGAGTTGTGTGTTCACTTCCATGTTAAAGCCCGATGTTTGTACTTTAATAACATCAAAACCATTCAACCGATTTGCATAAAAGTTTGCATGCCTAATCTTGTAGGGGTAGGTCTGTCGATGTGGCAAATTTCATATGAATTACTTATGTGGTTTTTGAGATACAGAGTCTGAAAACTGTTTAAACTTACATGTTGTTTGCTGTTTCTTTGTCCACCAGTATCTCATAAACTATTGGTCTGACATTTCCAAGGTAGAAAGCCTTTGCCTCACAGATGTGGCTTTCGCTAGTTTGGTGATAAAATATTAATCTATTCAAAAGTTATTAAATTGTGAAGTTCCCATTATATTCAATAGGAAATGATAGATGTTCAACTAGAAAAAAAAAATTCTTTTTTGAAGGCAGCTAATCCTTTGTAACAGAGGGGTAATCTTATATCTCAGAAGGAAACATTTTTTTCGAGCTGCTGCCATTTTGTTTGAGGGTTAGCGAGGGAAATAAAACACACAAAAATGAAGGATTTACAGTAAAAACAAACAAACATCAGAACCTAGCTAAATGGGACCAGTTTAGCTACATTCTGATATTTGCTTTTTAAAATTTTGCTAAGAAATACCTTTTCTGGTCACCTAAAATCACGGGTGCCCAGCATAGCAAGATGAGTGCTTCCCTATATTCTCTGTATGAGAAGAGCAGTAATTTCTTCACTTCTGCAGGCACAGCTGAACTCATGCTGCCAGCTTCAGTGTGAGCTGTGAGACACCCTTTTCCCTGGTGTCTAGTGGCACCCCCCACCCACCGATCACTATAGCTGAATTCCCATAATAAATACATATATTCCCTCGTGTAGTGGCACACCCCTACCCACTGATTGCCATTCCATTTTTCCCTGGTGTCTAGTGGCACCCTCCACCCACCAATCACCATTCCTGGTGTTGTAATCGTCCCCCCCTCTCTACGCTGACCGATCGCCATCCCTGTCAGTTAAAAAAAATGCTGGTACTCTAGTGGTCCCTGCTGACTCCCCCGATGTCCGATCATCTTACCCATAAGGAAAACAAATTCCTGGTAGTCTAGTGGGCCCTCCACACTCCCTGATGTCTGATCGCTGTCTGTTTATATAAAAAAAAAAAGATCCTGGTAGTCTAGTGGTCCCTTCCTTGATGTCCAATCCCTGTTCCAATTTAAAATAACAAATTGCATAGTAGTTTAGTGGTCCCTCCCACCTCCCTGATCCCCCTCCCCTGAAAAAACATTGATGTTCCTGATGGTCTTCTGGTCCCCTCACCCCCATACCCTGTTAGGCAATGACCCACCTCCTTGCTCCCTCATCCTGATTCCCTGTCTATGATGAGCACAGCCCTCATCTCACCTCCACGCCTGGCTGAAGACTGAGCTATAAATGAGTGCCTACTGTATACAGAAGCCACTCATTCATTGCTCAGTCTGTAGCAAGCTATGGAGGTGAGAAGAGGGCTGTGCTGGTCGCAGACTAGGAAATGGGATGGGGGAGAAACATAGAATTTGATGGCAGATAAGGACTGCATGGCCCACCTAGTCTGCCCATTTCCCTACATAATGGATAAGCTGCAGATCCTAGTTAACCAACAGCCTTCTTCCTCTTACCCCCACTAGAACTGCCTTATGTCTGTCCCATACATTCTTGAATTCCCCCACTGTTTTTGACTCTACGACCTCCTCAAGTCTGTTCCATACATCTACAAGCCTCTCTGTGAAGAAACACTTCCTCACATTACCTCTGAGCTGTCCCACCTCCATCTTCAAATTGCGCCCCCTTGTTCTTGCACATCTCTTTTTCTAAAAGATGCTACCCTCTTGGACTTTGTTGATTCCCTTGAGGTATTTGAAAGTTTCTATCATGTTCCCCCTCTCCCTCCTTTCCTCAAGGCTATACGTTTTAAGCTCATTTAGTCTTTCTTCATATGTCTTCTGGTGCAGACCCTGCACCATTTTGGTTGCCCTCTTCTGGACAGCCTCCACCCTGTCCATGTCTTTGCAGAGATGGGGTCTACAGAACTGCACACAGTACTCCAGATGTGGTCTTACCAACTGTCTGTACAGAGGGCCAAAAACTTCCTGTTTTCTACTGGTAATGCCTCTCCTCATGCATCCCAGTATCCCCCCAGCCCTCCTTACTGTCTTCTCACATTTCTGGCCCACCTTTAGGTTGTCTGATATGAGTACCCTCAGGTCCCTTTCCATTTTAGTTGTTGTCAGTATCTCACCCCCCATTGTGTACTCTTCCAATGAGTTTTTGTTTCCCAGGTGCATTACTTTGCACTTCTTTGCGTTGAATCCAAGCTGCCATACATTTGACCATTCCTCCAACCTTGCCAAGTCCCTTTTCATCCTTTCCACCACACCTTGCATATCAACCCTGTTGCAGATCTTTGTGCCATCTGCAAAGAGACATACTTTCCCTTCTAGTCCCTCTGTAATGTCACTTATAAAGACAATAAAAAGGACTGGCCCCAGTACTGAACCATGTGGTACCCCACTAGTAACCCTCCTTTCTTCACTGTGGACTCCATTTACTATTACCCACTGTGTCCTGTTGTCCAGCCAGTGTTTTAACCAGGCTACCACCCTGGGACCCACTCCGAGGCTTGATAATTTGTTTATTAATCTTTTGTACAGGACTGTGTCAAATGTCTTGCTAAAGTCTAGGTAGGCCATGTCCACAGCCCCTCCCTGGTCTACTACTTTGGTCACTCAGTCAAAGAAAATAATTAGATTTGTCTGACATACCCTTCCTGCTGTGAATCCATGCTGTCTTGGGTCCTGTGCCCCACTGGCCTCTAGGTACTCAACAATTCTTTCCTTCAGCAGTGATTCCATCATTCTCCTTAACACTGAGGTCAAACTGACAGGTCTGTAGTTTCTTGCCTCTGTCTTGCTCCCACTTTTGTGAAGGGGAATCACATTTACCCTCCTCCAGTCCTCAGGTACCACACCATTCTCCCATGATTTATTAAAAAGGGTAGTCAGTGGTGTTACTAGTTCTTCCCTTAGTTCTTTTAGAATTCTGGGGTGAATCCCATTAGGCCCCATTGCTTTATCCATCTTCAGTTTTAAGAGTTCTTTCAGAACCCTTTCTTCTGTGAAAGGACTAATATCAACCCCCCTATCCAGAGTGTTTCTACTGACTGGATTAGGTATCTCCCCCTGCTTTTCCATTGTGAATACTGAACATACTAACATACTAAAATGCCAGCAGAATAGGCCTAACGGTCTTTTGTGTCTGCTCGTTTGGTCAGCCCCCACCCTGGGTGCTGACCTTGCTGTCCCCCTCGCCTTCTCTGGCTTCTCCCTTCCCAGTTCTGGATATTCTTGCTGCATTGGATTTTGCTTCCAGAACCCTTCCCTGTACCTGTCCCACCCCTCTTGAACCCCTCCACTGTCTCTGCTCCACCAGCCCCTAGGTAGTGCATTCCATGGCTCCACCACCCTCTCAGTGAAGTAGCACCTCCTCCTTTCTCCCTGAATCTTCCCCTCCAGCTTCCACCCATGCCCTCTAGTGGCCCCTTCCTCCTTCCTTCGAGCACCCTGACTGTTCCTCCCATTTACCCTCTTCATGTACCTGAAGACCTCTATCATGTCCCCGGTCCCTTCTCTCTTCCAATGTGTACATCTTTGGCTCTTGAGCCTCTCCTCATAGGTCCTGTCCCCCAAGCCCCAAATCATTTTGGTTGCCCTCCTCTGGACCCTCTCCAGGAAGTTAATGTCCCTCTTTAAGTGTGGCCTCCAAAACTGCACACAGTACTCCAGGTGCGGCCTCACCAAGCAGTTATACAGAGGGAGTATCACTCCCCTTCTTCTGGAGGTGATCCCCCTAGCGATGCATCCCAGCATCCTGTTGGCCTTGGCTGAACAGAAGTATTCATTAAGCATCCCTGCTTTTTCCCTGTCACTCTCTTCCCAACCACCTTCCTCTTTATTCAGCCTCAGTATCCTTTCCTTAGTCTTTCTTTGCTTCCTAATATACCTATAAAAGGTTTTATCCCCCTTCTTAACCGAGTTGGCTATCTTTTCCTCGGTTTGGGCCTTTGCTATTCTGACTGTCTTCCCCGCTTCTTTCTGCTTTAACTGGTACAGTTCTCTGTCCTGCTCCTTCTGTGTTTCCTTACACTTCCTGAATGCTATCTCTTTCTCCCTTATCTTCCCAGCTACTTATTGGCGGTAGGTCATTACCTAAGAGGGTGTGAGCCATTAGATCACCAAGAAAATGAATGCCTTTTCAGGGCAGGGGAATCGGGGAGGAGGGAATGACCACTAGACTGACAGGTATTTTTTATATATATATATACAGGGACAGGGATTGGACATTGGTGGATTGGAGAGAGATCACTAGACTACCAGATTTTTTTTTTATAAGGACATGGGGATCAGCCAACAGGGAGGGGGAGGGATCATGAGACTACTAGTTTTTTTCTTACTGGGACAGTGATTGGACATTGGGGAAGGGGCCACTAGACAACCAGGGTGTTCTTTTTTTATAGGGAGACACCAATCAGACATTGGGGAAGGGGCCATTGGACTACAAGGGACATTTTTGTTAAATATAGGAAGGCGATGGTACATTGGGGGAGAGGAAGGGATCACTAGACTACCAGGGACATTTTTTTTTCGTTATAAGGGACGTTGATCGGACATCAGGGGGATTATTACAGTACAATGGACATTATGAACATTAGTTTAAAAGGGATTGGCATGAAATAGGATCCCGTTTCGCTAAAGCAGGATACTTTATGGTGCTTTCCCATTCACTACAATGGGATTAGTCTGATTTAGGATCCTGTTTCACAAAAGGATCCTTTATCGTGCTTTCCCATTCACTACAATGGGAAAGCAAGAAAAAGGACTGTACATTGTGTTAATCCCATTGCAGTCAATGGGAAAGCATGATAAATTATCCTGTTTTGGAAAAACAGGATCCTGTTTTGTGCTGTGGTTCAATGTATTTCAATAGGGTTTTCAACTTTGGTTCATAACTCAGCTGTTTCTTAACATTTTGACCCCAAATTTTCAACATGGCCTTTTGGGGACCCCACCTCATGAATGATACAGTAGATCTGTCATTACACAACTCCCATCAAAAAAGTAATTTTGTGGTCGCTTGGTGAATTCACCTTTCGGGTTGGATTTGATAATGTGTTCAGCCCTTGTTCATGAGGTGGGGACATAAATAGGCAAAGTTGAAAATGTTGGGTCAAAATATGTAAAAATCACAAAATTATGACAATTTCTTGTCATTTCGTTATACAAGCTCATAGCATTGGAAATGTTAAATATTTTCACCTCAGATTTTCAACATAGCCTTCTTTTTACCTCACCTAATGTATGTCAAAGCTGCCATTTTTCAAATCCTGGCCAAACTGTGTTTTTGCTCCTGTGGTGTAGAATGGTGTTGCAGTTGCACAGAATTAAGTTTTGGTGGGGTTTTGAAAATTTCCTTTACCAGGAATATGAGGTGGAGTAATAAGATGGCTATGGTGACAATTTGGTCACTGTGGTCCTATAAATGAAAGCACAGGCCCAGAGGGTCCCGTGCTTCCACAGCTGCATACAGTATATACACACATCTATGGAAGGATGGGAGCGCAAGGCCCGGAGTGTCATAAACTCCCACCGACAAATAAGGATATGATCAGACTACCTGAAAAACTAAGGAAATTCATTGCAGAAAACTTCATTATGCATCAGTTAGGGTTGTTGCTAAAATGACAAAAGTAGGGAAATCTGGCGTTAGGGGTTCCAACCCTAACACCTCACCCCCACTCTGCACACACACTGACAGACATTGGGGATGTGCCATGGGGCCATCAGCCCTAACACTCACCCCATTTTCCTTCACTCTTCCCATCTCAGCTTATTTACTTATGGAAAGGGGTGAGTGTTAGTGCTGACAACCCGAAGGCACACCCCCATGCCTGTCAATGTGTGCAGAGTGGGGGTGGGGTGATAGGGTTGGAAACCCTAATGCCACATTTTCCTACTTTTGTTGCTTTAGTAACAGCCCCAACTGATGCATTAATGAAGTTTTTTTTTGCAATGTATCTATCTATCTATCTATCTATCTATCTATCTATCTATCTATCTATCTATCCATCTATCTATCTATCTGTATATATATATATATATATATATATATATATATATATATATATATATATACTTGTTACTGAACTGGCAACTGCTCTCTGGCAAGTAAGGTATTGTCAAAGAGCAGTCACTGGTTCCAGCAGCAAGACATATACTTAATCGAGAGTAGATTTTTAGTGTGTTGGCAGTTGAGGTGAGTATGGGTGTGTGGGGGTGTCAAGGGGGTGTGGGGAGGTTGGTGGACAGTGGTAGGGTGGATGGGTGGTGCCGGTGTGCTCAGCAGTGTACTTTTTTTTTTTACAGGTTGTAAAATAAAAAAAAAGAAACAGTGGGATGGTTATCTTATTTTGAGGTTGACAGGGACATGGGAGGGTGGGGGGTGCCACTAACCACCAATGGAGGAATACATTACAGATATGGAGATCAGAAGGTGGTGTGGGTTCACTAGACACCATGGCTAAAACAAAACTATATGGGAGGGTGGGGGGCTACTAACCATCAACAGAGGTATTATAAATTAGTGCAGATATGTGGATCGGAGGGTGGGGAGTGCCATTAAACACCAGGGATAGACATGGGAGGGTGGTGGAGTGATACTAACCATCAATAGGGGAATAAATTAAAAAAGATATGGGGATTGAAGGATGGGGGGGTGCCACTAGACACCAGGGATAAAACAACATTTATATGGGAGGATGGGGGTGCTACTAACCACTAACAAGGGTATTATAAATTTAAAAAGCTATGGGTATTGGAGGGTGGGGGTGCCACTAGTCACCAGAGCTAAAACAATAATTGCATGACAGGGTGGGGATTGCCACTAAGCACCAATGTGGTAGTGTAAATTTAAGATGATATGGGGATCGGAGGGTGGGGGGTGCCACTAGACACCAGGGGCCATTAATAGCAATGGGGACCGGAAACAAACATATGATGAGGGAGAAGTGAATACAAGGGTACTGACAAATGTCAGAAAAATAAAACCTGGCATAAGAATGTGTGCCTGTTAGTGGAGGGTCCAAAGGACCATGAGCTCCCACAGTAAAATAAGGATACTATTATAATATCTCAGAAAGTAAGGAAATAAGTTTCAAAAAACTTCTTTAATGCTCCAGTTAGGTTCAAAGGGTCAAATCTTTTTTGGGGAAATGAGGCATTAGATTTTCCAGCCCTAACACCCCACCCTCCCAAACCAGGCATGGGAGCAGGTGTGGGGTGTGCCTTGGACTTCCCAAGCCTAACGTTCACCTCATTCTCATAAAGTCTACACATCTGACCTTATTTGCAGTGGACTGGGGTAAGTATTAGGCTTGAGAAGCTCAAAGCATACCCCACACCTTTTCTCCTACCCAGTTTGGGAGGGTGAGATGTTAGGGTTGGAAACCCTAATACCTTATTTCCCAACTTTTGTCACTTTGACCATAACTGGAGCATTAATGAAGGTTTTTTGCAGCTTGTGTATCAAATCTATATCTATATCAGTACATCTATCTATCTATCTATCTATCTATCTATCTATCTATCTATCATCTATATGTATATATCATCTTTGCAAGAAACTATCTTAACGCACCAGTTTGGGTACAACATAAGGCCACAAAAGTAGGGGAATGTGGGGTTAGGGTTTTCAACCTTAACTTCCCACTCCCCTCCCAAGTAGCAAAGGATAAAACATTAGGGTTTTGGGTCTCTGGAGTCTTGGCAAATCAGTGGTTGGGTCTGCCTTGGGGTTGTCAACCCTAATATTCCACCTTCACCGCAGCCCACAACCTCCTGTCTGAAGTACAAGGTACAGCTCCAAGCCAATGCCTCACAGTGATATACTCTTCAAAGGTAGAGAAGTATGTCTTGGCACATGTTGCTAAGAGACTGTTGTAGCTTTTTTTCACACGGGCCCTACTATCTCTGCATGAATAAAACAGATGACTTCTGATCTTGTTTGCTCATGGGAGGGGCTGGATATTATGGCTGACCACTCCAAGAAAGACCCTGCCACTGATTCTCCAAGACTCCAGAGACCCAAATCCCTAATGCTTTTTCATTTTGCCACTGTGTGGTGGAGAGTTCGAGTTGGAACCTCTAATGCCACATTTCCCCACTTCTGTGGCATTAAGCCGAACCCTAACTAATGCATTATTTTTTTTTAAATTTATTTATTTCATCTTGTTAACTGGGTAAGCCCACTGGGCCCAAATGGTAACTTTTTCAGGGATGACCTGAAATTGTAGTAGTTAAATAGAATCTTATTGGTTACAGAACATTTTGGTGGTACAAGATAGATTTTCGGTACAATCATGTTGAATCCAGAGGTCTAAACACCTGAGACTACAAGACAGGTTTTTGGGTGCAATCTTGGTGAATCCATCTTGACTACAAGACAAGTTTTTTGGGTACAATCAAGGTGAATTCAGAAGTGTAAACACATGACTACACACCATGACAAGCAGCAACAGGGACAAAGTAAAATTAGTGCAGGCTACAATTTTACAAGTTACAATTATACAGGAGAATGTACATGAAGTCTCACTGGCCAGTTATCACATTGCTTAGTTTGTGTAGTTGTGCTCTTATAGTGTGGCATGTTACCAACTGAAGGGTAAGGTTATATCAGCAAGCCAGCAATTTGTAGGTGTCTGGGAGGTTGTTCCAAAGGATTGGAGCAGCCCAAGAGATGGACTTGTTGCCTGTTGACATCCTTACTCTGGGCACCTCCAGGATCCTCCAGGCAGAAGTCCAGAGAAATCTGCCTGGTTGCTTAGGAACCAGCAGCCCAGTTTGGCTAGTTAGGTGTGAGCTGATTACTATTTTGTAGTTGGTGCACAGTAGAGGGTATTGAAGCAACTGGGAGAAAGAGGGCCAATTTAGGGAGGCCAGTACCTCACAGTGGTGGCACCTCAGGAGGGATTCAGTAGCAAACTGAGCTATCTTATTGTAAAGAATTTGCAACCTACCCATTTCCCATCTGGCGAGAGACTGCATGGCAGGAGCAGCATAGGTGAGGCTGGGTATGACAATGCTGTTAGCAAGAGCTATCCACAGTCTTCTGTAAAGAATTTCCTTTCTTTTTGAGATAGTGGAATTGAATCCTCATTTATGCATTGTCATTTATGAATTGTATCCTGATTTGTTCAGGTTCCTTTGGGACCTGCCTGAACAGATTCAGACTCGCAGGGCCCTTTGGTCCCAGTACCAAGGGAAGACTCCATCCACCTATAGAAGTGAATGTCAGCACTTTAGTGAAGTGAAAATGTCAAGGATTCATGGGACTGTCTGGTTGACTGTGAAGCACAGGGCCTTCTGGGTCCTGTGCTTCCATGTGGACATAGACACAGATAAACAGTGCAAAGAATCCATCCCTCAGCCAAATAACAGGGCCTCTGGCACCCACAGGTGTGGAGGTGGGGGACTTTATGCCCAGAGAAGAGTTCCTTTCACTGTATGGTACTTGGGCTCATGTAGTCAGCCCTACACCACACCTTCCCAGGCTGGGGGTGGCGTAACATGACAGTGCCTTCCTCCCCTGCCTTGGCCCATCCAGCTGGGTCAACAACCTCACCAATGAACTCAGTTCACTGGCACTGGATCACAAAGCACCACCCCCTGGTGGAAAGGCTGGTACTCCACACAATGTTTTTTAGTAATTTTTTTTTTTATTTTGACCCAAATTTTCAAGATAGCTATTTTATGACTTGCTCTTATAAACATTACAGATGACATTTATAGAATACTTGCTGAAAAATTATTTCACACCACTTGTGGGAAAACATTTCTCATCCAGGACCTGAAAAAAACAGAACCTGTCATGTTTATGAGGTGGTGTGAAAAAACTTGCAGTGTTGAAAACCTGGAGCCAAAATATTGAAAATTAGCAACGTTGAGTGAAGGCTGAAATATTGCACACTAACTTGGTCATTTTTTTTTCATATTCTGTTTGTACTCTGGGGGCCATGGCAAGGATGGTTCCTTCTGCCAAATATACCACCCCCTTTACCATCCAGCACCTCCCCAGGATTCTCAGTGGTGAGGGCTCCCTCATGGCTATGTCCCCCATCACAGTGTCAGGAGAGGGAGGTCTGACCTACCCTCACCAATGCCCATAATCTAGTTTTCCTGCTCCAGCTTCCCTTGGTGGTGTCATGCCTGTCCTTTTCCTCCAAACATAGATACATAGATACATAGATACATAGACAGTGTCAGCAGATAAGGGCCTATGGCCCACCCAGTCTGCCCATTTGAGCTTGTAAGTTCAGTTTGTTTTCCTAGAAGTCTGTTGCCCCTTACCCCTGACCTTCAGAATTCCTTTATGTCTGTCCCATGCATTCTTAAATCCTGTGATTGTTTCAGCCACCACCACTTCCTCTGGCAGGGTGTTCCACTTGTCCACTACCGTTCTGTGAAGAAATTCTTTCTCATGTTTCCTCTGAATCGTCCTCCTCCAACTTCATCCCATGCCCTCTAGTCCTGGAACATCTTTTGCTTAAAAATAGTGTTTTCTGCACACTGTTCCTCCTGTAAGATACTTGTATGTCTCTATCATATCCTCTCCTCCTCTCTCCTCCAGGGAGTACATGTTCAGTTCCTTCAACCTGTCTTCATAGGACTTGTGATGCAATCCATGCACCATCTTTGTTGCCCTCCTCTGAACCTTCTCTACCCTGTCTATGTCCTTACGTAGGTATGGTCTCCAGAACTGTACACTGTACTCCAGGTGGGGCCTCACTAGTGTCTTGTATAGCTGAATTATGACCTCCTTTCCTGCTGGTGATGCCCCTGCCTATACATCCCAGCATCCTATTTGCTCTACCTGCTGCCTTGTCACTCTGTTTCCCTACCTTGAGGTTATCAGAGATGATAACCCCAAGATCCCTTTCCTGCTTGGTGCATGCTATATCCTCACCCCCCAACTGATATATTGTGCCAGGGTTTTTGTGCCCCATATGCATTATCTTGCACTTCTTTGCATTGAATTTCAACTGCCAAACCCCTGTCCATTCTTCAAGTTTCTGCAGGTCACTTCTCATTCTGTCTACACCCTCCGATGTGTCTACTCTGTTACAGAGCTTTGTGTCATCAGTGAACAGTGAAATTCTGCCTTCTAGGTCCTGCGCCATGTCACTGATGAAGATGTTGAATAGGACCGGTCCCAGCACTGACCCCTGTGGTACCCCACTGGTCACTCTTCCCTCTGTGGAGTAACAGTCATTTACCACCACCCTCTGTGTCCTGCCACCCAGCCAGTTACCTACCCACCACACTACTGTCCTGCCCACACCCATATTCCCCAGTTTGTGTAATAGTCTTCTATGTGGCACGGTGTCAAAGGCCTTGCTGAAGTCCAGATAGGCCATGTCCACTGCCCTCCTCTGATCCACCTCCCTAGTCACCCAGTCAAAAAATTCAATGAGGCTGGTTTGACATGACCTCCCCCTGATGAAACCATGCTGCCTTGGATCCTGTAGTCCATTGACAACCAGATGTTCCACCAATCTCTCCTTCAGTAGTGCTTCCATGATCTTCCCCACTACCGAGGTGAGGCTGACTGGTCTGTAGTTCCCTGCTTCCTCTTTGTTCCCACTTTTGTATAAGGGGACTACATCTGCTGTCCTCCAGTCTTTGGGTACCTCCCTGTTTCCAGTGATCGGCTGGATAGCCAGCGGTTCAGCCACCACCTCTTAGTTCTTTAAGGACCCTGGGTGCACCCCATCTGGCTCCATTGCTTTATCAACTCTTATTACTTCCAGTTCCTTCAGGACCCTTTTCGTGTAAAGGGACTTGTGTCATTTCTGCACCATTCTCACCCTTGTACTCCTTCAGACCCATTACCTCCTCTTCCTCAGTAAAGACTGAGCAGAAATACCTGTTCAATATGTCAGCTTTACTGTTGTCATCCTTCACATGGCCCCATCCTCCCCTTCAGTCTCACTATCCCTCCCTTTGCCTTTCTTTTTTCACTTATGTACCTGTAAAGGTTTTGTCCCTCTACCCACTGATTTTGCAATGTGCTCTTCTGTCTGAGCTTTGGCTTCCCTTACTGACCTCCCTGCCTCCCTTTGCTTCTCCTGGTACTTCTCCATATCCCCTTCTGCCTGTGTCTTTTGTATTGCCTGAATGCAATCTTTTGGCTTTCACTTTCTTTGCTACCTCTTTGAAAACCATAATGGTCTCCTCTTCCTTTTCCTCTTGCTAACCTGCTTAATGCATAATTCTGTTGTTCTTGTAATCCCCATTTTAAATACTGCCCACTGTTCCTCAACCCCTGATTCCTGTCCCATTCCCCTTAATGCCTCTTTCAAGTATCTCCCCATTTTCCCAAAGTCTGCCCTCCTAAAATCTAGGATACATGTTTTTGTGTGGTTTGGTTCTGCTCTTTCTGTGATTTCAAACCACAATGACTGGTGGTCACTGTTTTCCAGGTGCTCCCCACTGTTACCCCATCACACTGTCCCTGTTTGTGAGCACAAGGTCCAGTATGTGCCTTCTGCCGAGTTGGTTCCATGACCAGTTGCTTGAGAAGGCACCCTGAAGGAGTCCAGGATAAATCTGCTCTAGTTGATGCTGCTGCTGGGATGCTCCAGTCCACGTCTGGAATATTGAAGTCTCCAACCAGTACTACCTCACCCTTGTCTTCCATCCTTTGGATGGCTAGCATCAGCTCCCTATCTGTTTCTTCTTCCTGGGCTGGTGGTCTATAGACCACACCTGTGCAGATGGCTGTCCCCATTTTCCTTTCCAGCTTAACCCACAGTACCTCTCCCCAATTTTGTTCCTCCTGGATCTCTGTGACCCTTATGTCACTTTTCACATACAGTGCCACTCCTCCTCCCTTCCTGCCTGCTCTGTCTCTTCTGAATGTGTTGTAGCCAGGTATGGCCATCTCCCAGTCATGGTTATCATTACACCAGGTTTCAGTGATGGCCCAATGTCCAGGTCTGACTGCACCATGACAGCCTCCAGATCGTCCATCTTGTTGCTAAGGCTCCTGGCATTTGCACATGGCTTTCCATGATTTGACCTCCCTAGACTGTTTCACTGTTCTACTCTAGCCCCTTCCTTGGTTGTCATTTATCCCTGGTTCTCCTTGCTGTCTGCCCTTCTGCTGAATTTTGCCCTTTCTGCTTTCCACCTCTTGAGCACTAATCTCCATCTTTTGCACACTGCTTTGCAGAGATAACCACTCCTCTGGTTCACTGGTTCCACTGCTAGCTGTGGGGGGTGAGCAAGTAGGTACCCTCCTTGCTGGCCTGCCACCCCCCTTTGCTAGTTTAAATGCTTGTCAATGTAGAACTTAAACTTGTCATTGAGTGCTTGGATTCCCCTCCAGGATGGATGCAGGCCATCAGGCTTGAACAAACCTCCATCCCTCCAGGTGGGTCCCCAGTCACCAATGAATCCAAACCCTTCCTCACAGCACCAGTTCTTCAACCATGAGTTAAAGTTCTGGTGCATGCACTCTATGCTCTCCCTTGCTCTCACAGGTAGTACTTCGAGAAAGTGACAGAAGTAGCTACTTGCTTGAAACCCTCCCCAGTTTCCTAAACTCTTCCTGAACTTCCTTTGGCCCCCATTTGCCAGGTCATTAGTACCTAGGTGGATATGACATCCAGCTCACCTCCCATCTTGCCTTCCCAGTGATCCCCAGGATCTTCCTTCCATCCTTCCATGCCGTGGCACCTGGTAGGCACCTCACCTCCCTGTCCTCCCCCTCCTGTGTTCCTAGCTGGATCCCTCTTATGATGGAGTCCCCCACCAGGATTTGCATCCTCCTCCTCCTCTGGGGTCCACTGCTTTCCCCGCTGAGGTCACCTCCTTGACTAACCTCCACATCCTTTCCTTCCACTTCTCTGGGTACCTCTATTTGGTTGTCCTCATTTGCCAGTGTGGCATATGAGTTCTTGAGTGGAATAGGATCTGGGATGTGCCTCTGCTACCACTCTAACCTCCCTGAGCCCACTGTCATCCAGGTGCTCCTCGTTCTCGGCATCCTTTGAGGCAGTTGCATTGGACTGGGTGGTCCCTGGATAGGGGTGATGGTACTCCTGACCCAGTTTACTTCGCTCTGAGTCTGGCTACCTCCTCCCACAGTCCAGAGAGATGCATGCAGACAGGGCAGCACCTCAGTGTCCAGAAGGTCTGCCTGAATATGGCTGCCCTGACAGCCACTGCATTGAAACTACCCCCACATTATACTGCAATTCCACTACTTGTCTGCTACTGAAGCTCTCCTAGTTCCCTTTTTATTAATTTACTGTCCTAAAATCCTGCCACTGATCCTCAGATTTTTTTAAAGAAAAGAAACCATTAAATAAATAAATGAATCCAAACACTTGTGCTGAGGGTGGGCTTCTTCTTATGCCCCTCCCTTCACACCTTACTATACCCTGTGTTTAGCTCCTGTCAATCAGATTTAACAGGCATATAATTAAGAGTTGGGGGAAGGGAGGGAGGGTGGTTAAAATTTGCAGCAATTAAAGACAGCACAGAATTACACCACCACTATGTTTTAAATTTTCAACAGCCCAAAAACAATTATAAGTAAAGACAACAACGAAAGTATAGTGTCACTAAAAGCCCACAATCTAAGTTTAAAAGAAAAATAGCAATTACCAGTTACTCTAAAGCACTGAATTGAATATGTTTCCTTCCTTCCCCTTCTGGCTTCTTCTGAGAAAATAAACTCTACTTGCTACTTCAACTCTGACTAAGCCCCACCTCCAGTTATCACGTAGCTGAGGTCAGAGGCCAGACAATTAACACCCTTCACCCAACTACATGGCAGTCAGACAAGCCAAGATAAAATTTGCAGCAATTAAAGACAGCACAGAATTACACCACCACTATGTTTTAAATTTTCAACAGCCCAAAAACAATTATAAGTAAAGACAGCAACGAAAGTATAGTGTCACTAAAAGCCCACAATCTAAGTTTAAAAGAAAAATAGCAATTACCAGTTACTCTAAAGCACTGAATTGAATATGTTTCCTTCCTTCCCCTTCTGGCTCCGCTTAATCTCCCCAGGGCCTCAGAAACTCAGTCACACATGCACATGGAGGCACACATGGGTGTCAAAACCAGTGGCTCTCCTCCACCCACCCTGGCCTAGCATCTGGTTCCCCATCTGCACAGTGCTACCACCAAGCCGCCACTCAGTGACAGCCAAGCACTGGAAACAGCAACCTCCTCAATCCAGGAGAGGAGACCTGCCTCATGGCCACTTGATACTGCTTCCAGCCTTCCCCCTCCACCAACCCCAGCAGTATGAACTCATTCTCGAACTCGGGTTACAGTCATGGGACAGGTAAGTCATTAAGTGCATCAGCCCTCTGTGCCACTGGGCTGTCCAAACTTGTTAATTTTACCATATTTTTGCACAAAATGTTTCATATTGTCTTCTTATGACACTACCTCATAAACCCAGTAGGTAAAAATCTTCAAATCCTGCCTGATACATGATTTTGTGCAATGAATGCAAAATCACCTTTTGGGACAGATTTAAAAAATTTCACAAGCTTTGTTTATAATGTGGATCCCAAAAATGCCACACTGAAAGTCTGATGAAAAATTTTAAAAATTATCAAAGATTTGAGTGAATGATTAAATATTTCAATGTTCTCCTATAACTTGGTCATTTTAACATATTTTATACTACATTTTTGACATATATAGAATAGTGGAAGGGCGACCATCCACAACAAGGCCGTGTTGCCATCAAGGGAAGTGATGACATCATAAAGACCTCGAGAAAGAAGCTCTCCAAACTGACTCCACCGACTGCTGGGCACTCACTAAATGAAACCTCCATTTTTCCCCAAATTCTGTGCAGTGAGCCACATCGTTAATCAATCAGGTGGCAACTAAAAGTCTAAAAGTTGTTATGGTATTATTCTGATGTCAGAATTATACCATAACAACTTTTTGTGACCTTTGAACTGTACAATAATAAAAAAATGATGTGTATAGAAATCCAAACACAAAATGGGATAAACATACACTATAGCGTTCTTATGGCTCCACCTCATGAATCTGGTAGGTGAACATTTTCAAATTTTGCCCAAAACATAATTTTGCACAGCAACTGTAAAATTACCTTTTGGTATGTATTTGTAAGTTTTCAACTGCCTTGTTTACGCGGTGGGTAACAAAACATCAATGTTGAAAGTTTGGTGGAAAAATATTAAAAATTAGTGAAGTTCTGAGTGCACATTCAACTATTTCAATGCTCATTCATAACTTGGACATTTTAACATTTTTTTTATACCAAATTTTCAGCATTGCATTCTTATGACCCCCACCTCATGATCCTATTAGATGAAAATGTTCAAATTCGCCTGAAAGATGATTTTGCACAGTGACCACAAAATTACATTTTGGGCCAGATTTGAACATTTCCACCACCCTTGTTCATGAGATGGAGCTGCAAAAAGGCCATGTTGAAAATTTGGTGTAACAATATTAAACAAGCATTTGTCAATGGTGAATGTTGTTGCACTGGCATTGGCATTGGTAGTGCAGGAGTTAGAGATGCGGAATAGGAATGGCAGTGAAGTGTTGAAGTGACACCAACCCCATCCCCACTCTGCAGAGACCGACAGGCATTGGGGTGTGCCTTTGGGTCATCAGCTATAACGCTCATGCCATTTAACCTCACTCTACCCTGTAGACACTGACAAGTGTCGTGGTGTGGTTTGGGGTCTTTGGGTGTTATACTTTCCCCATTCCATAAGGAAATACACTGAGGTGGGTGCAGTATAGGAGAATGGGGTGAAGTTTGTGGCCGAACACTGCAAGGCACACCATGATGCCTGTTGCTGGCTGCAGGGTGGGGTTGGGGGTGGAATGGCATGAGTATTACAGCTGATGACCCCAAGTCACACCCCTGACACCTGTCAGTATGTACAGGGTGGGGTTCTACAGTTGGGAACCCTAACACCATAGGCGTGTGTTGGTATTTTCACTCCAAATTTTCAACATTGGCTTTTTGTGAGCCCACCTCATGAAGAGCAGCACTATCAGTGTGTTAGCTGAAAGGTGGTTTTGCACTGCAGCTATGCCATGTGGTGACACAGGGATGAAAACACATTTTTGGCAGAATGTGGAAAATGACGACTGTATTGTTCATGAGGAGATGTACAAAAATGTTAACGTGAAAATCTGGAGTGGGGCGGCTCATCGTGAGTGGTTGGATTCCCACTTAGATGCCAGCGTCCAGATTCCGAGATGAACTCAGAACACACTTGATGGCTGGCCAGGGAGATGGCTTGGAGCATCGAGAGACTGCTAGCCTCTCACAGGGGGAGGGTGGATTCAGGACCCGGCATTTGCTGATCCCCAGAGGCTGGGGATATGGCAACATGCTGGGGCCCTACATATCAAGGGGGGGTGTGGGGAATGCCAGCTTACGCCTTGATGTTGTGGCAACCATGCCCTCAGGGCAGCAAAGCAGAAAAAGCTCAAACGATGACCGGATGACGGTCGCTGGCTCCCTTTGCCATTGAGTCCTCGATGCAGCCTAGATTCACCCTAGCAGCACCCAGGCCAAGTATAGTGTGCTGTTCAGAGCAAGGAAGAGGTGGATAAAAAAAAAAGAAAATCTGGAGTGAAAATATGAAAAATTGGTGAAGTCATGAGCATGCATAGAAACTGTGCAACACACGTCCATAACCCAATTATTTTCAGGATTTTTTTAAGCACATTTTTAACATTGGCATTTTGGGACCTCCCCTCATGAGCAGTGGCACTGTGATTTTGTTAATTTCCCACAGTGACCATGCCATTGTGCGCCACAGGTGTGAAAACTCATTTAGGGTAGGATGTGATAAATGACAGCTATACTGTTCATAAGGAGGTGTGAAAAAATGCCAATGTTGAAAATGTGGCGTGACAATATTGCAAATTTGCAAAGTTACAAGGGTGAATGGAAACTGCGCAATGCACACTTGTAACACAGTCATTTTATGGAACTTCATCACCAAATTTTCAACATAGGCATTTTAGGACCTCTGCTCATGAACAGTCTCACCGTCATTTCCTCAAACTGTCCCAAAAACTGATTTCACACAGTGACTGCACTATTCTGTGCCAGATGAGTGAAACCACATTTCAGTCAGGATATGTAAAATGACAGCTGTGCTGTTCATAGGTAGGTGTAGGAAAATACCAATTGTGAAAATCTGGAGTGAAAATATAACAAATTCGTAAAGTTATGAGCGTGCATGGAAACTAACGCACGCCCATAAAACAGCCATTTTTGGGGATTCAAATTTGCAACATAGGCTTTTTGCCAGACTCCCTCATGAACAGTGGCACTGTCATTTCATTAATCCATCCCAAAAGGTGATTCCACACAGTGACCATGAAATCACCTTTCGGGACTGAATAATGCGATGACAGTGCCTGAATTTATGTGGAAGGGTCCCAAAAACCCCATGTTGAAAATTTGGTATCGAAATTCCCCAAAATGCCCGTGTTATGCACCAAAGTTAAAAAAAAAAACTATACCATTATACAGCTTACCGGCATTTTTTCAGTTTGCGCTCGGCTTTGAAGAGTGCAGATGTGTTCCTGGTCCACCGAAGTTATATAAGACTCTGTATAAGAACTCTTCTGTTCTCAAACTGATGACTTTACAGAATTGTATAATGTTATCTTGGACCATGGAGCCACCTCTAATTTAGCCAATAGGGCTCATCTCTGTAACTAGAAATGTTTCTATCTTTTGGTAACCATAGTAATTATCACAGGTATATAATGTAATGCACAAGCTTTACACCTCGGAGACCCGAGACACCCCAAGAGACAACAGAGAAACCTTGAGGTGTAGGGAACGCTTAGCACTGGCTCCCGGTTCATATTGGTAAGAACTGCTTAGGGCAACTGTGATTTACCCCTTGGTAGTAATAAACTTGTTTATTACTCTAATGCAATGTGTCTGTGATTACTTGCATTCCCAATATCGTCAAGAATCTGAAAGTGAGGTTTAGACCTCTCAACAAATTGGCGACCGTGTGCAGGTGATATTTGGTGTTTGTAAGTTTTCACTTGTTGCCTAAAACCTTTGCCCTTTCCCACAGGGACAGTAGCTATACATTCCAGTATCACCTCTCCCGTTTCAAAACCAGTTTGCAGTCACTTGCAAAGTCTGGCTGACTTTTTTTTTTTTTTTTTTAAGTGGCTAGTTTTCCATTAGCAGGTTATACAGACCTGCCACTAGAGGGATTCTTGGTCTTCTACATCAATCACTGTATTCTTTTGTCTGCAATATGGCCTGCATTATCGTTCTACTTCTTTCCCGGTTCTGCTACAAGGGTACTTGAGTCTGAAGGGTGGATGGCCACTAACTAAGCTGCTCCTGATCTCCTTGTTCCCCTTTCTGCTGTATTTTCTCATCTAGGTTTTAAATGGGTACCTAGGTGGGCAAATTTCTTGCCTAGAAAATATTGCACTAATACAAATCACGAGACCACTCAATCTGGGACCATGGCTCTCCTTATTGTGTTTTATTGCTCCTAAGGTGCAGAGTTTTCAGCAATACAGTGCAATTCAAGTACCTCAATGCAATTCAGTTCTCAATGTACCTTATCAATACCTAATGTTATAACAGTCTACCATGCAGACACTCTGTCATTCTCCTCTCCCTTTAGCCTATTTCCCGGTTAGCCTACACCCCTTTGCTACTGTCCTCACCTATGTCTACCCAAGCACTTACATTGTCACAATCAACTGTCATTACAGTGGCGCCGCCTCTTGCGCAGCTTAGATATGGGTGCCGAAGAATAAAAAGCAGTCTCCATTCTTATAAGCTCCTTAAAGAAAGTTATACTTCTGCTTCTTCTCTGCTCAGAAATGTGGAGCTCAACCCTGGCCTCCCCACAACTTACCTCGCCTATCGATTTTGCTGAGTGCACAGGTCTCAAATTGATGATGGTCAACATTTTAAGCCTGCCTAAAAAACTTGTACAGCTGCAAGCCTGGGCTGCACACGTTAACCTAGACCTTATCATAATTACTGAGTCGTGGTTAAAAAAGACGAACACTGATCAACAAATATCACTGCAGGGCTACAATTTATTTAGAGCAGATAGAGAGTCTAGAGGTGGGGTGTGATCTATGCCAAATCTAAGTACTTGGTCACCAATATTAGTTGCAAATCTCTAGCCAAGAATTTGAGTTAGTTTCATGAGCCTTCATCTCCCCTTCTCGAATGTATCACTATCCTAGGTGGCTATAGACCCCGTCTGGTGGTGATGAAGTCCTTAATCTTTTGAAATCCATGTTCGTAGATGCAAAACTGAAACAATATTTCTAGGAGATCTAAATATGGACTGGCTGTCACCTAAATCACACAGCCTCAAATCCCTTTGTGATGAGCTAGGTCTTGGGCAATTAGTCAGTGAACCTACTAGGAACAACACTCTAAATACTGCCAACAGTTCCATTCTAGATGTGGTACTACCCACCCATCCACACAAAATATCTCATTTGGCAGTGTTTCACAATGACATGAGCGATCATGGAATTGTTGCTTGCATAAGATCTCAAATTAAGGCCTGACAGCAACCCATCTTTATAACAAAAAGATCCTTTCGCAAATTCAGTGCAGTAAACTTCCTATCTGACCTGAGCATGATCAGATGGCAAGATCTTTACCTAGCCAAAGATGTCAACAAGGCAGCTTGCATCCTTAATGACAAACTCACTGCAATAATAAATAAGCATGCCCTTTCATCAAAGTAAGTGCAGAACAATTCCAATCCCTGGTTCACCTCGGATCTCAAGGCAGCCCTTATAGCTCGAGATAAGCTCTGGGCTAAAGCTAGACATTCAAAGAATCTTCGGATTGGCAGGCCTTTAGAACAGCCAGGAATAACTGTGTGAAAAACTTCGCTCTGCTAAAGCTAACTATTATATTTCTACTCTGAACAAGCTAAAGGTAACCCTCATAAAATATGGAAGACTATCAAAGCTATAGAAGGACAGCCCATGGCCCCTCTGTCCCAACAAAGATAGTTGCAAGTGGCAAGATTGTGGAAAACAAGTCCCTAATCCTGGAGGAACTTAACTCCCACTTTGCCACAGCTGGATTAGCCTTTGACTCGTCACCTTATACTGGTGCTGTGGTGAGCCAGCATACCCCTCCCTCCACATCTAGTCCTGCACCCAGTCCCTTCCAACTGCATGAGATAACTTATAAAGAAGTAGAAGATTCTCTTCTTAACTTAGACACCAAAAAAAGCACAAGGGACGATGGCTTGGAACCCTTTTTCCTAAGGTCAGGCTATGCCCATCTCACTGCCCCAATTCTCCACATCTTCAGTCTTTCCATTACATCTGCTGCTATGCCGTCCTGCTGGAAATCAGCACATATCCTCCCTCTATTTAAATCTGGTGACCCATGCGATGTAAACAACTATAGGCCTATCTCCATATTGCCTATCCTTTCTAAAGTTCTCGAAAAACTGATCCATATTCAGTTAAAATCTCACTTGGAAACCTTCTCTCATTAACCCAGCTCAATCTGGCTTCCGGCTAATCATAGCACAATCACTGCACTAGCATAAGTAACCAATGATTGGATCTCTGCTATAGATGCTAAGAAGGTAACTGGTGCAGTCTTTTGGACCTCAGCAAAGCTTTTGATACTGTTGATCACAAACTATTAGTCAATTGCCTTGCAAAGTTGGGTGCCACATACCATACCACCCAGTGGTTCTCTAGCTATCTAACTGGAAGATTCCAAAAAGTAAAGGCGGAAGGCTTTTTTTCTGCTGCCTTGCCAGTTGCAAGAGGAGTCCCCCAAGGATCCATCTTAGGCCCTATCTTGTTTTCTCTGTACATCAATGACTTAAATGATAACATATCTACATCCAATCTGCACTTTTTTGCAGATGATACTGTGTTGTATACTTCTGGCTCATCATTATCTGAAGTCAAGGGAGTGCTTCAAGCGGACTTCGCACATCTTGAGCATAATCTAATAAAGGCAAAGCTTCTGCTCAATGCTAAGAAGACTAAAGCGATGATATTCTCCCGCAGTGCTGTCTCAGGCCCCCCCGATACTGTTGCCCAAGACTTCATTGTCACCACGCTAAATGAGCCTCTGGAAGTTGTAACCAAATTTAAATATCTAGGTGTCTGGATCGACAATAAATGATCTTTCAGTGACCACATCGAAGATGTCTCTAGAAGGTTAAAAGCAAGGTTAGGTTTCTTCTACAGAAATAGGCCCCTTTTCCCCTTGAAACTCGAAACAAGCTTCTTGAGCAGGCCACTTTCTCCCCTACCTTGACTCATGGCGATGTAATCTATTCCTCCACCACCACTCTTGCAAATCTAAGTAAACTGGACATCCTTTATCACCGTGCGTTACAGTTCATTACCAACTCCTTACCGTTCGCACCACTGTGACTTATATGCAAGCTGTTGGTTGGACATCCTACTACTAGACGCCTGCTCCATGCTGGGCTATGGACTCTTAAACTGCTCCTGCAGAAATTGCCAACTATCTCTTCCCTTATTAGTATCTCACATAGTGCATACTTGTTAAGAAAATCTGACTTTATTATGCTTGACATACCAAGGACGCGGACTTCCTTTGGTAAACGTGCTATTGCATATGCCCTTCCCTCCATTTGGAACCAATTACAAACCGTACTGAAACTAACTAGCACAGTTTCAATAAACTTCTACAAATCGCTAAGTTCAGCCAAAATAAAAGACACCTGTAACTGTCATTAAGTCTCTTCCTTCCCCATGTGTGCCATATTTATCCACTGGTAAGGTATAATTGATTTGTCATATTAACTGCTTTCCTTTCCCCTTCTACTCCTGGCTTTATCTTTGCTTACACTCCACTGCTACTCTATCAAATCTCTCCTCCCTCCCATATCAGTTGTAGACTGTTGTTTGTTCTAGCTGCCAAAATACTGTATATGTATTGCACACACCAGTCATCATGTTTCATTTATCAGTATGCTACCTGTAAGTCACTTCCCTGTCTCATATCAATGTTTACCACCTGCGGTCACCCTATGTGGTACCCTTGTATGTATATCCAGCCTGTATCATGTAACGTGTATTTCATGTATATACTGTTATTACCTATCTGTGTTTGTACTTTAAGTGTTTATGTCACAGGACCTCCTTGTGAATGAGCTTGCTCAATGGAGTTTTCCTGCAATAAACTTGAACTTGAACTTTTTGGGTGTGGTCGATGCCATCTCGACCCACTCCATAGCAGTTTTGAATTGCAAGCCTGCAACTAATACAGTAGCCGGCTGTGTTTAAAGTACTCGTGCTGTGGATTGATATGCAGCACGCTGTCTTTTTCACAGTTTGAATTTTCGCTCCTCCCACACAATGGCCACAGTATCAGATATCTGTGCAGAACTGAGACTCGATGTCTTGAACTTCCTTGCCTTCCATGGGGGGATGTGCTGACTTCGCGCGGGACGCAAGTCAATCCGACAACCCTATACTGGGGATTTCAACCCAGTATACAGAGATGAGACAATCAACCAATAAGCATCATGCTAAAGGGTTGATGGTCGCGGCTCTCTATGCTGCTTTGGAAGCCTCCGAAGTGAGGTTTTGAACCCTTGATCTGCAGATTTCATCTCTTAAGCAACAGATGGGTTTGCAGGAAACAGAATGTATTAGATTGCAGCAGAACTTGGAGTCTGAACTCCAAACTCTGCGTAATGAAAAGGATTCACTATTGCATCATTCAGCCCAGGCTGGTGAACAGGAAATATGTATGTTGAAGCAGGAGTGTGAAAGTTTGAGACAGGATAAGAGTCAGGCTGTGCAAATGAATGACTTGCTGAGTGCTGCGAATGCTCAGTTGAGTGATGAAATGGGTGAGCTGCAGGATGAGATTAACCAGGTATGTAATGATTTAGAAATAGTTTACAGGGACAATCGTGACTTGAGTGCCGCGTACACAGTTTTGCAAAAGCAAAAGCAAGATCAGGTTGACATGGATGTTGCAAGTGTGAATCACGATGAATGTAGAATTAAATGGCGAAACTGCGCCATCAGTGAGAGGTTCTAGCTGGCTATGTTAAGACAATTGGAGGCGTAGCCTCTGTCTTTCATTCGTCATCAGAAGGGGAGTTATCTGATGATGACGTTTCATAATACAATGCCCAGTCACGCCCCTACTATGGCCCAGACTCCACACCCAGCCATCCACAGCATGGCGGGTCCCCACCCCCAACTCTCCAGATCACACATCAGTGACGTTATGACGCTCATCATGGGAGACGCCAACATGGCGGCCCCCCTGATGGGGGGGAGCAGGCCCAAGCCTGGTCCTGACGGCACCTCCGGTAGCCATTATTAATGTGGAAGACAGGCAAGTGACAGAAACCATGATTGAAACTGTGATAGGCAATATCCCTCTTCCTGAGAGGAGTAAAAGGGCTATTAAAACCCAGATAAAGGCAGCTTTTCCAAGAGGCTGGCACTCAGGAAGGTATTGCCCACACTGTGGCTGAAGCTGCAGCTCGCGCAGCCCTGGATGGTGCTCGAGACAATCTACCTTTGCCTGATCGACCCACTAATCCCCTACAAATGGCCTACTCTGTTCAGCAAATTGCTGACAGCATCGGTTGGATGAATCTGTCCGACAACCTCAGTTATCACTTGGAAAAGGTACGTTCTAAATGCGAGATGCTTAGCCTCACTGCAGAATATCAGGTCCAAATATTACGCCAGACCATTGATCCTGATTTACGGGCCAAACTCCTCGAAGCTGTTCGCCAGGATGGAAACGATACCTTTCATGAGGTTGCAGCTGAGCTCATCTCTGCTCACAGCCTAGGTGTAGTAGGAGTGATGCTTGCATACCCTGTGAAGCAGAATGCAAAAGAAAGTCCAGCGACTTACCACCAGAGACTCTGGATGGCCTACCGAGCAGGAAAGCACATGGCACAAGAAGCTGCGGATGTAGATCTTATTGAATATAAGACCCTGTTCCTTAGGAACTTGATTCCAGCAGTAAGAGAAAAGGTAGAGCCAACCACTTACCCAAATATGGACAGGTTTGCCGATATTCTTCAGAAAACTGAGAGGGTATATCAACTGTATATCCGTGATTTGGGCTCTGGTTCCAGGAAGGTAGCTGCCGTGGAACCCATTTCAGAGGCCGCGACACACTACACAGTGGAAGGGCAGGCTCAATGCCAACAAGCCCAACATCAGCCAGCCCCTCCAGCTGATAATCAACACCCACAACAAGCCCATCAACAACAACCGCATCAACAACAGCAATGGGGTGGGAACCAGAATTGGCATAAGAACAGGAAGCATAAGGGTAGAGGTAAACCACAACAGAGAACGGGTCCTTCATAAAGGGAGATAGCTGAAGAGAATCAGAAATTTTGAGAGCTCCTGGGACAAGTGTGCTCTGTGGCGGATGCTGTCCCCACACAGGCCCTTGCGGCAGTACAACCGGCAGCCCAGGCCTCAACCGGCCATGGAGACACCGGAGGTACAGGCCCTCAGGCCCATACAGGTCTGAACCCAGAAGCTCCTCCCTATATAGCATCAGTACAGCATGGTGAAGTCATCTACATGAGCCAGGCCCAACCTCTGCATGCTTCTGGCAGTACGGATTGACAATTACAGGCCCCAGTCCGTATTGTAAACAAGCTAGTCTTGGATACAAACTGAAGGCCCTGCACTAAGGCCAAGGTCAGGGGCCGCCTACTAGTAGTTTTGCTAGATAAAGGTGCAGCTGTATCTGTGTTACATGATGAACACCCGGACACATCCCATTGGTCCACTGGATGGAGGACCAACACGTCAGAAGTCGATGGTACTAGGCTACCTGCATACCAGTCTCTACCTTTACTGGTACAGCTAGGCCACTTAAAGGCCTCATACACTTTCCAACTAATGGTACTGCATGATCATCGTAGTATTATAGGGATCGACTTCCTTGTACCAAACGGCTGTGTGGTGGACCTAGCTAACATTCTACTGATACAGATTCAGGGTCAATATCATACCATCTTGATTCCTGATTCACACATTGTGGTGCGGATATCTGCCAATGACAAAGAGTATGACGTCATAGATTTGTTCAAGAATCATGAACTTTTTCCAAAACTCCTACCTATCCTGCAATGACATTTGGAAGCGTTTGCAGTTAACGAACATGACTGTGGTAGAATGCACACCATCATTGAAGTGCCAGGCCCAGCACACGAGAGGCAAAGGCAATATCCTTTCCCAACTGAGGACTTGCCTTCCCTTAGAGAAATGATCAAGTCACTCCTCAAGCAAGGAGTAATCAGAACTTGTGTTTCAACTGCCAACTCCCCAGTATGGCCCGTGAAGAAACCCACAGGTGCCTGGAGACTTAATATTGACTACAGGAAACTGAATCAGGTCACCCCCAGTTGTTCCCCAACTGTGGCATCAGCACCAGATGTGCTATGACTTCTAACCATTGACTTGAAATGGTTCAGTGCCCTGGATATTTCCAATGGTTTTTGGTCATTGCCATTGGCCCTTAAGAGTCAATATAAGTTTGCCTTCACCTTTGAAGGAAGACAGTACACATGGACTTGCTTGCCACAAGGATTCCATAACAGTCCATCCCTTTTCCATCTCCACATGATGGATGCCCTCGAGAGGTTCTCTACCCCCCAATGTCTCTTACAGTAAGTGGATGACCTGTTGCTGGCAACAGCCACACAGGAACAACATTTGGATCTCTTGGACAAACTATTCACTCTCATTCAGAAAGCAGGTTTGAAATGTAACCCAGCAAAAGCACAGTTGTGTCAGAAAGAAGTACTCTTTCTGGGTCTAAAAATAACTGACCAAGGTCGAAGCCCTACCTGGAAGAAGGTACAGGGATTGCAAGACTTGCCATTACCTACCAGTGTGGCAACTCTTCAAAGGTTTCTAGGTATGGTAAACTATTCGAGAGATTCCATTTGTGATTTGCTCAGAAAGCTGCTCCTCTGTATGAATTACTCAAAAAGTATTTACCATAGACTTGGGGCCCTATTCACACCCAGGCTGTGATGTCACTGAAGCAGGCCTTGGCCTCCGCCCCAGCACTGGTGAACCCCAATCCAGCACTACCATTTCATCTGGAGTGTGCCACCTGACATTGTTACAGTCAGCAGTGTTGGCCCAGAAGGTGCATGGCACCTTGAGACCCATCACATATGCCTCACAGCTCTTGACCCCAGTGGAACAGAAGTACGGACTTTGTGAAAGGAACCTTCTGGCCACCTACTGGGCTGTCAAGCACTTCCTGTATATCATTGGGTACTCGCCACTGATTATTAACACTAACCATACACCAACCACCTTCCTGCTCTCAGACAGAGTGAAGGATGGGTCAGTCTCTAACACCAGGCTGACGCACTGGTCACTTCTTCTCCAGGACAGAGATATACAGGTGCAACCCACTAAGGTTCCATCTATGCTAGCTCATGGCCTCCTTTTCCAGGGAGAACCCCATGACTGTACACTACAGTCACCTGATCTTCCTGATCCAGGTCCTTTCCTCCCTGCCATGCCACAGGTACTTGATAGTACTTCTTTGTGCCGTATCTTCACTGATGGTTCAGCATCCTACTATCAGGGAGAACAAATTGCAGGAATGGTTATTTTGGTGATTTACCCTTATGGGAACACTGTCAAGATATCTAAACGCTGTAGTGTAGCTTCATCACAGTATGCCGAGATGGCAGCGGTGGCCTGTGCCCTCGAGTTCATCCAACATGGAACCGAGGATACCATCATCTTTACAGACTCTAACTGGGTTTGTTGTTCCCTTACAGAATTTCTTCCTTTCTGGCAGAAGAACTTCTTCCTCTCTTCTGATGGCAGTCCAGCGAAGTACAAAGAATTGGTATTATACATACATGCACTGGCACAGAAATTTGCACACAAACTCTATGTACACGAGGTTAAAGCCCACTCTCTCCATGACCCCTATCATGCCTTCAATGACACAGCAGACACCCTTGCTAAGGAAGCAGCCTGAGGGGGGACATCTGTATGATGGACCATCCAGAGGCGAATGCAGCTGTACACATTGCAGCACTCAAGAAGAAACCTGAACCCTTTTCCCCCTTGGACCTCTCCGCAGCCCAGCAGCTTGATACTGAACTCAAAGAGGTGTTCATATTCCTTGATAAAGGTACTGAAGAGAAACTTCTCACACATAACCCCTATCAAAGGCATGAAGGTAAGTTGCACTTGTCACCAGACGACAAACTCATTTGGTTTCAACCAGATGAGTCTACCACCAAGTTGTGGGTAGTCCCCAGACACCTAAGATCTGAATTCTTGCACCAAGTGCATGACACTCCTACTGGTGGACACCAGGGAGCAGAGAATACCCTTCAATGACTCAAGACCACTGCCTGGTGGCCTGGTATCACCAAAGGCTTTAAACAATACATAGACAACTGTCTCGTTTGTGCACAAAACAATCCCATCTCTACTAAACGAAATGTCAAACTTTTACCACAAAGACATTCTGGCCCTTGGCATGCCATTCAAATTGATTTCATTGGCCCTCTGACCAACACCAGCAGGAATAACAAGTATGCTCTTGTGGTACCTGACCTCTTCTCTAAGTGTGTAGAAGCTTTCCCCACTAAGGCACATACAGCGAAGACTACTGCCAAAATCCTGGTGGAACAGATTTTCTCCAGGTGGGGTCTACCTCTTAAGGTAGATTCTGATAAAGGAACCAGTTTTACATGTGAGTTGATGAAAGAATCCCTTGAACTCCTCTGAGTTCAGCAGAAGTTCCACATACCTTACCACCCTCAATCCTCAGGTCAAGTAGAAAAAGCCAACAGAAGGATTAAGCAAATACTTTCCAAATTCATTGAGGATAATCCCAAAACCTGGGATTCCCTAATGCCTTTACTCCTTATGGCAATTAGGGGGACACCCTCATCCACCACCCAGCTCACACCCTTTGAGGTGATGACTGGTAGACAGATGAGATTACCTGAACACCTGTTGTTTGACCTGCACACCCTACTGCAGACACGCGGGTTGTAGACCACATGTGGAAAAACCTGAAAAGACCCTCATACACACACTAGAGCAAGGTAAAACTGCATGGCAAGGCCCAGCAAGAATCCAAAATACAGTTTGACAAACATGCACAAGAAGTGAACTGGCAAGTTGGAGATCAGGTAATGGTACTTTGATTTGCACATCCCACCCACTCCTTCTCCAACAAGTGGGAAGGCCCATACCCTATTGTCAACAAGCTCAGTCTGGCAGTCTGTCAAGTTAGACTCCTCCACAACAACAACTTGACTGACAAATGGTTACATGCAAACCAGCTGAAACTGTATAAAGGAGCTTAAATTACTTTTCCTCACCCCATTGGGTGGAATTGTACTAACATACTAATCTTTGATCTTCCTTTTCAGATACACTGACAAGATGGCTATCTTGTTCCATTATTTCCTCCTCTCTGGAGTGATCCCCTGCATCCAAGACACGGTACTGGACCTCCTACGACACCTCGATCCTCCAGCACCTCCTCCAGAGGGAGTATCCATCAATATATCAGATAGTATTATCACTGTCCAGGAAGGTTCCGATGCTTATCTCACTGCCTCAGTTGTTGCTCCTGACAAATCTACTCTTCAAATTGAGTGCAAACCACATCACAAGGACAAATTCTCCCTGTGCCCAAACTCTCCAAAGGAACTTTCCAGGGTTGGCCCAATGCTAAATTATCCCCAAATGGTTCACTATCCTTGTTACAAACTGCATTAGGACATTCTGGTCTGTACAACATAACTGCCTTAATAGATCCTTCTTACTGTAATTCTTTGTCCAAAGATTCTGCTCACAGATTTTGTGCTATACACCACATGGCCTCTGCAGCCATGTACCTCTCTGTCTTACCACCCACTGATAAGCAGCTTTTGGAATGTTCAAAGCATACCCCTGGTCCCCATAGTGGTCTAACAGTCACTGCCCTCCCAGGTTCTTTGATTAATAACTTACAGTTTATGCATAAACCTGTTTTGTTTAATCTTACTTATTGGAATATGAAAGAGTTTGGTATGTGTCACAATACTAATACATCAGCATTCTATAGTACATTATTGCTTGATAGTTTAGCTGCATTTCAGATTCGTATGCAAGATCCTATTGCTGGGGTCCATTCTACTGAACATAGAGGCAACTTCAGAAGGAAGCCCTCTCCTGATAATCTAAATCATAAACATCACAAACGTGAAGCTGACAGTTCTGATGTTACAGGTGCAACAGGTGCTGTCACAGGTCTTTTTGGTACTGCTATGTCTATCTGGAATAAAGCAGACATTGCTGCTATCAAAAGTCAATCTGCCAAGTTCTCCACTGGCTTGGTCAATAACATTTTACCTCCATTATTGCATGGTGTGGATGGCTTTAGTCAGAAAGAAAGATACACTCTATACAACATGCATGACATTGCTAAGGCATTCACTGATTCTAAAGACAAGATCAATGCACTCATACAACAGAACAAAAAGGAAGCAGATAAACAATACATTGCTAGAGAGATACTCTGTTCTGCTTATGGCTTCTACATTATCACTACCATCAATAACCTCTTCTGTGATCTAGAATCTGGAAGAATTCCTGACATTATACATGATAGATGCATTTCCAAATGGTATTGTCCAAGGTGTAAAACCACTAGCTGTGTTTCCATGTGTATGCAACAGACTTTGACTATTCCTCTCTCCACAGCTAGGAATTTGTGGTTTGTGACCAGGCACCCTAATACTGGTCCTTGTTTTACTGCTAAGAAATGTTGCATAACAGATACCATGTTTGTTTCTTTCACTGTCTCCTTACCACGCTTTGATCCTACTACAGCTTTGTTCTACAAGCTTGCACTGGTTCATTCCATTGGGCATTTGGATGAAGACATCTACAGAGAACGCATGGATCTACCACCTCTGCTGGTCTACCATTCTTTCCTGGATGCCTGGGTGGCTCCACACACGGACTGTTGTGTGAAAAAGCAATATATTTACTTGTGCCGATGTGATGTCTTCGATGTTATACAGCCTGTTTGTGGCTACTCTCCAGACAGCATTGATTGGACTTTCACAATGGATGATGACATCACTGCGAATGGCACCAACTCTTTCAACTCAAATTTGGCTCTGGATAAGCTCTACCAATCCTATTGTGAGGAGGTTCATCACCTGTCAACATGGATTTCAAAGATGACCTACACCTGCCCTGTCCAGTTGCAAAAGTGGAGACTGCCTACTGTGCGCTCACAGTATAATTCCGATGGCGAATATTGTGTAGTTACAAACTATAAGACCTACACATATGGTTCTGTTACTTGTGCTATTGATTACCCAAATTTCTGTTTTGTCCCCCACCAGAAGACTGTCATTGGACATACTGTTATAATCCCCGTTCCCTTTCTGGATGCAGACATTATTGATGGTAACTCAGATTATCTACTCACACTGTCAGAATACTTGCCATACTTTAATGTACACATAGACCCACTCACACTTATAATGAAATCACTTTTAGAAAGGAAAGACACACACCTCATCCACATCAGCAATAATATGACCAAAGCCAATGAAGCTGTTCTTGCCTTGATTAATTATGGAGATATGAATAATGCATTAACTAATACCTGGTTAGAGATTACTTTTAAAGGTTTTGTTATTATACAAACATTTTTAATTTTTATTTTGATTATTATGCTTTGCTGCCTATGGCACACCTTACACCAACACCGTAAGCAGCTTGAGTTCCTTTACAAGGCTCATGCGTCGGGATTGTAAATGACCACTGCTCCTGTCCTTTCCCTAGATGATTGCCTGTGTTGACCTTGCAGGCAACAAGGGGGGGAATGTGACACGAGGTCCATGCACCCTAATTGGTATCCTCAGAGGTACACCGTAGACAGCTAACACTTAGGTATAGGTTATACTAATATTTAGGGCTAAGGGCATCTACCATATAAGAGTAGATGTCAGGATATGAATGCATATTGTTGTAATACACTTTGCTTGCTAATACACATATATTTTGCCATGTATTTTCTGTGTATTTATTACTTGTCAGATGCCAAGACACCTGTGTCCTTGAAGTAATTATAATATGTAAGATGGCACTGCCATCTTTTGGTGATTTGTACCACTACACTGAGTTATGTAAGACTCTGTATAAGAACTCTTTTATTCTCAAACTGATGACTTTACAGAATTGTATAATGTTATCTTGGACCATGGAGCCACCTCTAATTTAGCCAATAGGGCTCATCTCTATAACTAGAAATGTTTCTATCTTTTGGTAACCACAGTAATTATCATAGGTATATAATGTAATGCACAAGCTTTACACCTCGGAGACCCGAGAGACCCCAAGAGACAACAGAGAAACCTTGAGGTTTAGGGAATGTTTAGCACTGGCTCCCGGTTCATATTGGTAAGAACTGCTTAGGGCAACTGTTATTTATCCCTTGGTAGTAATAAACTTGTTTATTACTCTAATGCAACGTGTCTGTGATTACTTGCATTCCCAATATCGTCAAGAATCTGAAAGTGAGGTTTAGACCTCTCAACACCTCCTTTTCTGGGCAACAAAAACTGAAAAAAAAATGTATATGAGCTGTTGCTGTGTAGTGGTTAAAGCATAGGCTCAGAAAGCAGCAGTGAACATTAGTTAGTTGTCAGTGTAGCTCAGTTGGGTAGCGGTGGCCATTGAAAACAGCTAAGTCAAATACAGCAACCTAAAATTGACCCACTCCCCAAGGTGCGTCCCCCCCTGTAGTTGGTATATAAGAAGGGGTGTGTGTGTGGGGGCGGCAAAGTCCCTCACAAGGGATGGTGCAGGGGGGCTTGCCCCCACAAAAATAAAACTTGCTGTATTTGACCAAGCTATTTTGCAATAGCTGTTGTTGGTGGGCGCTGTTTTTATTTAGCTGTTTTCACATGGTGCCATTGGTAACACATCTGACTCTGGGCCAGAAGGTTGTGCGTTCTAGTCCCACAGTTGGATTGAGCTCATCCCACTAACTGCTGGCACCTGAGTGCAATAATAAGTAGATGCTGCACTGTCTGGTGTGCTGTCCTTTGGATGAGATGTTAAATTGATGTCCTGTCTGCCTGTTCTGATGGTTGTTCAGGTGTTTATTAAAGATCCCAGAGCACTTTGAAAAGTGTTGGGAAATTTCCCCAATTCACTAAGAATCCTGCCAGCAGCTTAGTCTGGTTAAATTTCAGTATGTTTAATACCCCCATGCCTGGCATGAGGCTGAAAATGTATTTATTTATTCACTTTTTGTTAACCAGGTAAGCACATTAGGCAATAACTGCCAATTTGCCGATTTGTCCTGAGAGAATACATCTAAAATTACATACCAGGTGATACAAACAGTAGAAAACTTTGTAATACAATAGGCAGTGAGGGAAAAACATTACAAAAAACAATGCATAAAGGGGACTACATACTAGGCAATGCATTTAGTTTGACACATTGTAATACAATAAGCAATAAAAGGAAGAAGAATATTAACTAAACATAACATCACAGAAAGTGGCTAGCTACAATATGCGTCCATGTAAAGCTACATAAAGGATGTATGAGTGGCATGATAACACATGACATGGTGAGATTTTGAGAGCAAAGTACATTACAGCGGCAAGTCGCTTTTGCCACTGTAATGTACCCGCAAGCCCCTGGCACTGCTTTCTCCAAGGTTTGGCCCTCCTCCCTGAATCAACTCTGACCTGCCGTTGATATTCCTTAGTTATGGGGGATGCGGGGCAGAACCCCTCTCATGGGGGGTTCAGGGAATGGAGCTGAACACAAAAAAACAGTTCCCCAACGGATTAACACTGACCGCAACATGGGGTCTAAATAAATCAGTCGCTGTAGTGTCACATCGAAAAAAAGTTGCTACCATCATGTCATGGATCCACATGATAACAAGTCGACACTGATTATACAAATGAGTGCCATACAGATATTGCTCAGGTTCTGTGGCAAGAGCAGTATGCCGAGCTATACTGCAGATGGAAAGTAGACACTGGAAAGTAGGCACTGAGGGGCAGAGATGAATTTCAGGTGGCATGGAGTTCCATAACTTTGGACAGGCAGTATTGTCTAGCCCTGCTTTTCTGGTCATCAATAAATGAATAAATGTCTAAATAAATAAATATACTAATCTGACAGAGGGCAGGATTTTCAAACCTCCGAGAATGCCTCAAACCCCTGGTGCACTGAACATATGGAGCACAGGCCTTGTTTCATTTTCCTGGCTGGCGATTGGGAAATTCTATCCTGTAGGTGAATTGACACAAGTTAGACCAACTTTTTGTGGTCTAGCTTGAGGTAATCATGAGGGCCTTTTTTTTACAGAGCTTGTGCCAGAAATGGGGTGCAAACTGCCCTAAATTGTAGAATTGTCACAAATGGTGCAGTGCAGCAAAGGGGTTTGGTGCACTATGAAAGCTACAAAATAGTGCTGTTGTGCAGGGCTGGACACAAGTCCATCACCATGTTTTAAAAATCCAGCCCAGTGTCTCTTTAGTGAACTACAATATTTGATCCAACAAATAAAATGCAACTACATTATCAAATATTTCTTGCATTTAGAAAAAAATTGTCTTCACATGCTTCATAAACCTGAAATTACATTTTACAAGTTCTATTTTTTAACTGTTTATTTCTGATAGTTCATACAAACTAGCACACAGCAAGCTTTGAGCACTGAAAGAACTCCAGACATATCACTCTGCCTGTGCAACTCAATGGATGAAACCTGGTCAAATCACACAGTCAAACTGTGTAGTCTATGGAGAGAGATAGTTCAGTACTCAACCACTTAACATACACAAGTGACACAAAATAGTCACACTGGTGACAAAAGTCTGCAAACATTGTTTGGTGCCTAAAAATGATGGTGATGTGTTCCAGTGGAATTAAATGTCGGATTAACATTTTACTAATGTAAATACTTTGAGGTACGCTCTACAAGACAGTCATTACATTGAATATGTTTTCTTGTACTTTACCATAGAGTTAGTCATTTTGAGACCTTCCCTAATCCCTCTGAGTTGTTTTCTGGGGTGTTCTGAGTTTGTTTGCACTTCCTCCTACCCACTGAGTTGGTACATTATTTTCTGATTTATATGTTATCTGCAACAATGTTATATCCCTCCATGAAGGGTCTCAGGCACAGTGGTGGAGCACAATGGAGCAGGGGCACAATGGTAGGGAAGCTTGTCCTGCAAACACCCATGCTGTGCCTGTCTTGTGAAAAAAATAGAGGGTATTAGTCTCCTGTGCTGTCAGCCTGACACCTTTCACAAGCACTACAGTGTACTATGAACATATAAAAAATACAAGATATAAACCTATTGTGACATACTGTTTTTAATTTTCTTTATATTTAAGTGGTTTACATCGTCTCATATTAGTAACTGAAATACTGTGCTGTAAGTTTGTGACTAAAATGAAATCATGCTGTTTTCCCCACACTGCGATTCTGTGAATGCAAGGAAAGGTAGCAGTAGATACAAAAAGGCACAATACAGTGGATCATTTCAACATTATTTTTATTTAATAACAAGTATTTTTTTGCAGATGAAACTGGCAAAATCCAAATACTCCGAACATGTCTGGTGAAGTTTTGTTGTCTTCCGTGAAATTTTCTGACAGAATATTGGAACGATACACATGAAAATGTGGAATAAAAGTTTTTTTTTTAATTAATGTTTCTACACCTCTTCTTCTCTGTCTATTTAGTAGATTTACCTGCTTATAGTCCAAATGTACCAGATTTCATGGAGCTACCGGCAGTGGAGATTTTTTTCACATTTTATTAGTTTCCACATTCTCTTTTGTGGTATGGATCCCTAAGCCCTGTAGGAATGCCAGCACTGGGATGTAGTCCCTGACATGAGCATGAGCTTGCATGTTGACACAATATGCACCATAGTGTGTCCCTCTCTCCCTGTGTCATGTGCGCTTTGCCCCCCCCGTTCAGCCACAGATGGCAGTAGGGCAATGGGATGCAGCACCCTCCCCCTGGGAGGAGGGCATTCCCGTTGATACTTGATCCTCCTCTCCCCAGCTGGCCTCCAACAACCCAGGCACATTCCAGAACCCAGGTCCACAGCATCATGTACAGTAGCCCTAACGATGGGCCATTGAAATAACAGTTCTTCAGAATTCCATTAGACAGTTTAATAAATGAATCCACAGTACGTGCAATTATTCTGCAGTTCAGAGATTATGCCTGTGTAATTCCTTTCTGGTATTTAATACATTACTCCACGGTTCATACATTTATTTTGCCATTCTAATTTGGAATTTCACGAAAGTTGCCAAAGTGCATTCTGAAAGTTTGCAGAAGTGAAATTCTGACTTTTGCAGTTACAGTATTCCACCGGCAGAATTTTATTTTCACACAGCACTACTCCAAAATTCCTTCCATCATTACAATACCACCATCCCAACTGAGGAATATTGGATGTGTTGTTACTGTTTAAAAGAGATGTGTCAGCATGCTAGCAAAGTGGTAGCTCTAACGCTTATGAAACCGATGACCCAGATTCAGAAGTGAATCCAGAGTTTTGGGGGGGGGAGTAGGAGGACTGAGCATTCATATGAGTGCTCTCCTCCTCCTCCAGGTGGTGAGGGTTGGCAGAGCCAAATTCTTGCCTGACTCCTGGCAGAAGTTGGGGGAAAGCAAGCCCAGGAAAGGAAGGTCAGGAGGTGTGACAGACTGCAATGCATGTCATGCAGGAGCATGTGGCATGCACCATAACATCATTATATGCCATGTCTCCCTGGTACAGAAAATGGAAAAGTCTTGGAGGCAAGATGATGAGAACTGTCTGCAGGCCATGCAACCAACCAGCATGGCATACTGTCCTGAACTGGATCCATTCTCTAGTGGGGCTTGGGGAACACCGTCGACTCTCCTGGAGGGAAAGGCCTAGTGGAAGATGGCTGGTAGATAAGTCCTGGAGGACATTGGGGTGATGGAGGTGGGGTACTCCTCATAAGGAGGGCCAACCGGGATGAGGGGATAATTAAATAAATGAGATGTGCACTACAGTTTACCTCAATATGTGCAACTCAGCTGTACTACTTTCTGAGAGGTGTAAATGAGGTTCAGTAGCAGTGCTGTCACAATGCAATGTGTAGTAATACAAACCTTCAAGTTTCTGAAAGGAATCAACAAGGTGAACTATCAGAAACAATTTATTAGGAATGGCAGGTTAAAAACAAGAGGATATGAATTTAATCGGGGTGGGAGGAGATTCAAGAGGGATGCAAGAACATTTTAGTTTACCGAGAGAGTGGTTGAGCTATGGAACAGTCTTCTAGTAGAGGTGGTGAGTGCAAAAGTCATTAATGGATTCAAGTATGGCTGGGACAGAGTACAGGGCTTAATAGTTACTTAAGGAGTAGCAGTAAAGCAGGGAGTGAGGTGGGCGGGGAGGTCAAAAACCCCATCTGGACAATATAGCAAAGGGTAGAGCAGAGTAAAATTATGCAGACTGGATTGACCAATGGTCTCTTTCTGCTGTCAGTGTCTATAATTTTATGTTTCTATATTTAATTTTGGTTGAGCTGAAGCTTGTCTAAAAAATGCAAATTAGGTTCATTCACTTGCCATGTGGATCAGAGGTATAGTTGCTATATATCTGAAAATGCTAATTAGGCTCACTTCAGTGAGGTTTGTACGTAAGGTAGAGGGGTAGACAGGAGGTGTAGTTGACTGCCTGTATTAGAAACTGATACTCGCTGTATTTAAATGTCTATCTGCTATTAAATTGCAGTATCTACTTCCATATGTATTCATCCTCAGGATGCCTTAGGAAATGAGCTGCTTACAACTCAGAAGGCCTTTCCTGATCAAATGATTTTGATAAATAAACAAACAAACAAATACTGTGCCTCTATAAATATTAATTAGGTACATCTACATGACGTATAGCCCTTAACCAGGTGTGTACTCAAGAGGTGTTCACGTGTATTTAAAAAAAATGCTGATTGGGTATACCTCAGTGAGATGTACACTTCCACTAGAGGTATAGTCACAAGGTATAGCAAGCTGCAGACAACAAAATGGCCAGTGTAGCTGTAAAAAAATAATGAGCTCTTAATACAGAGAAGCAATCTTATCCAAAGAAAAAACATAAATACTGTTTGCTTAATTAGTTAGCTTAAGCTGAAATGTAGAAAGTACCTTAACAAAGGGGACAGTTCCATTGCACTCACCCTTTCATCACCTCCAAACTCATTACAGAGATGACACAGACAAAATTCTTAAGAATTACTAATTAAAATAGATAAAGAGAGCAGTGTCTGCAGACATAGCATTCAAAAGACACTGATTTTTTGTTGTGTTTTTGTTTTTTTTAAACAAGTGTCCCTGGAAATGGCAAACCTTATAAAAACCATAGGAACCGTACCATGAAATTATAGGTCCACACCTCCACAAAATATACAGAAGAGACACACACATGAAAAAATGAGCATAAGATCTTGACACTTTCTGAAACACGGGCAAACTGTTACTATTAAAAAGGAATTGTCTTACTCTGAAAATGATTGACTATTTTGTATTCACTGCCCAGGCCAGCTAAATGTGCAAAGCTCTAAGTGCTGCCTGAGATGAAACTTTTAGTAACCCGAGTGGAAACACTACATGACTGTTCAAAAATCAAACTTGTTAATGGTGTCCCTACAAGGCCAAAAAGGGTATCTTTCCACTTCATTCTGTAACTCAAGGCAAAAGTTATATTGTGGTAGAGGTTAGCTAATGCTAAATGCACAGTTTTTAAGGTGTAGTTGAGGTGCATAATTCTAAATGTAAAGTTTGTTGGTTTGGCTGCTGATTTCAAAAGCCTCTGGTTTATTTTAAAGTGTTTCCATGATCAGGTTCACTGACACAATTGGGAAGGATAGCAGTGACATGGGGGACGGAGTGTGAAAGCAAACATGTAGTAGAGAAAAAAATGGGTGCTAAATTAGATTTTTGAAATTCTAGTGTTACACGACGTTTTATCACCTGTGGTTTATTAACAACAACAAAAAAAAGAAATGGTTAAAATGTTGGCTCAGTCAATCAGGTTTGAGTATTGTCCATATCCATATTGTAGTGCGCTATACATTCTACAGTGGGGAAAAGGGAAGTAAAGAGATAGATCAGGCAAACCAAGAAACCTCCTGCAAAAGACAGTCTCCTTAAATTAAATGGGGCTAGGAAAGATTATAATCAACTATTAGAGGAGCAAAATACCCAGCACACAAGTTATAATTGACAAGTGATGCCAGAGACCTTTTCTAAAAATGATTGTACATCTTTAGGGAAACTGGTGGGCAATGGTACAGGCAACTATTACAAAGGGCTACAAACTTCAGTTCATCTGGATCAGTGATTGGCCCATTATTTTAAAATCTTTTATAGTCCAAAGGAATGTTTCGATTGTCAGCCTACCCTCTCAATGTTATGAACCCTCAGCTGGTTCTTCTGAAAATATTACAGGGGCAATTATGTAAGGAATCATGAAGGGGGGGTATTCATTTATTCATTTATTCATTCATTCATTTATTTAATTATTATTCAGAAAACACCTTTGAGCACAAGTGCTCTTTAGCAAAGGTTTTACATATGACAAGTACAATGAATGAAAAATACAACATACAATCACCAACTCAAGAAAAACCTGGTTAGGTACAAGCAACAGTAAATTATCAGTTTGGGAACTATACGCACTCTAGCATAGCAGTCCCGTGGGGGCAAAATTTGCAAATGCCACTAATGCATAAGCTCAAGCTAAAACATGGTATACTAGTCAGGAATCAATTAAAAGCAGCAGCAGACTGATTTCAAAGTGAGTTCTTCTTTTAGAGATTTTTTAAAATTGTGCCATTTTGGACAGTCCCACTAGGGATACAGGAAGTTTGTTGAGAAATTGGCAAGCATGGACTACAAAATAATGCCTACCCATGCTTGTTTTTCAGAAGGGGACTTCAATAGCTTATCTAGACATACTTCAGGAGGAATATTGGTCTGTGACTGGGCAGTAGAGATCTTTGATTGCAGTGAGGGTGAGGCCCAACAAAGCTCTTTTAGCCACCAGACAGGTCTGGTATTTTAGCTTGTCCTGAAGTGGTAACCATTTGTTGAGAGCATACAATGCACAGCTATGTGTAAGCATCTCGACCCCACTTGCAAAATGACAGGCTTTGTTTACCTTCCTTACTCTGGAGAGGGTAGTTTCACAAGCAGACCCATATACTGGGAACCTGTAGTCAATGAGAGGTAGGATCGTACTGGAGACTACCAGGCGCCTAGCTTCCTGTGTGAAGTTAACCTGGCACCTGTTGAGCACTCCTAACTTTCTTTTGGCCAGATTTGTGATGTTGTCCACATGTATAGAGAATGACAGGCTGCTGTCCAGGATGACACCCAGGTACTTCAGGGATTCCACCTGGTCAAGGGTTATTCTGTGAACATTAAGAATAGTAAGGGAAGGTGTCTTTTTCTTTGAAGGTGGACCAGAAAACAACACAGTCTTTGTCATCTTATAGTTCAGGACCAGTTTATTTACTCTGAATCAATCCGCCAGAGCCTGGAAGCTGCTTTGTAGATCTCTGAAGAGTTTCTCATGATGCAGACTACTATTGAAGACCACCAAATCATAAGTGTATAAGACCACATTCGAGACAGGGCAGGCTTCAGGGAGCCTGTTTATAAACAGGCTAAAGAGGAGAGGGCCAAGTATTGACCCTTGAGGGACACCAACTGAGACTTCATTAGCGCTTGAAAGAATGCCATCAATCTTTACCCTTTGTGTGCGACCTATGAAGTAGCAATGGAACCAGACTGAGGTTTTGGAGGAGTGGCCCAGGGAGGAGAGCTTGTCAAGCAGCAGTGAGTGGTCCACAAGACTGAACACTTTGGTCAGATCTATGTAGGTGGCTCCAAGCAGATGATCTTTGTTGAGGGCCTCATGCAGGTGCTTGGTGTATTCTATTAGTGCAGTTCCAGTGCTGTGTAGCTTCCTGAAGCCATGCTGCTGTTTGTACATTAGTTCATGCTTATTTAGGTAGAAGACGAGCTAATTTGAGGTTATTCTTTCCCCAGCCTTGCTATGTAATGCTAATTTACTAAACAGCGGGCAAGAGTCTGACCCCAAAGGGCGAAGGACATCAACCATCCAGAGGTACATTAACTAGCATAATCTTCCCACTGAAATTGCCTTATTCCTGTCATAGAATTGATTTTTGTGGTTATCAATTTTTATTTATTTTCATCCAAAAATTCAATACAAAACTGTCCCAGTGGTGTGGAGGGTTGAAGTATCCATGCCTTACCTCCTGCCACGCTGGCAACCCATGTTCACATTGCAAGTGGGTTGCCGGGGGTCAGCCAAGGAGGAGGAGGACTGAGCATCTCTAGGACAGCTCTCCTTTTCTGGGGAGGTGGGGAAGCAGCAGTCAGTGTTACCCACTGATGCTGCCGGGGGGGGTAAGCCCTGGGGGAAAGACACTGGTGCCAGCAGACATTGGGGCACTGGGCTGGATCAAGGACTGCCGGGGGACAGAAACAATAAGAAAAAAAAATTCAGTAGAAAGACAATAATCAAACATAAGTCAACATACAATACAATACTGCAACAAGTTCCTAATAGGAAGCAGTGAACATAAAAACTTCAGTCTAGAGAACACTGAGCAATATGTTGCTGAGGCAAGATCCATGGATACATTTGACAATTAAAAGTTGTATCAAATACAGTTCTCTTTTACAGTTGCAGAGTAGATCAGCAATGGAAATGAAAACTTCTAAGTTCTGGTGAGAGACAGGAACCTAGGGTGGTGTTCTGTTAGGAAATGCTGGCTGGGTGAACCCTTATGGGGGATATAGGTGAGCCTGGTGGTGTTTTAGGGTGGAGGCAGCACTGATTAGTTATGGGGACAGTACATGTCTCTATGTTACCCCAACAATATGTGATAGATGTTTAAAACTGAATCTGCCAGATGCAGATTGCAGTCTCCAAGCTGTAGCTTCAGCTAGAAGAAGGGAAATCTTGAACTCCCTGCAGGGAGCATTCCTGAGGCAACTAGTCAGTGAATCCATTCATGATGGGGCAATACTGGAACAGGTACTCACCAACAGGGACAGTGTTGCAGAGGTCAAGGTGAGGGCCACATGGGGACTAGCAGTCACCATACAGTGTGGTTCAATATAAGGAAGGCGACACCAAATCGAGCCACACAAAGTAGAGGGTCCTGAACTTCAGGAGGGCAGATTTTAAAAAGATGGTTTAATGCCTCAGGGATGACCTAGTGGGTGGGGGGGGAGGAACTGAGTGGGGCAGAAGAACAGTGGGGAAAACTAAAAAGTTCTAGAAGGCAACAAAGTTGTGTGTCAAGCAATTGAGCAAAAGAACAAGGAAAAAGAGATTGCTGTGGTACTGGAAAAGGGTGTCAGGAAGAGAAAAAGTTAAGAGAGTAGCATTCAAAAGATACAAGGAGATGCAGAGGGAGGAGGACAGGGAAGTGTATCAGGGGAAACAGAGGGAAGCAGGGAGAGCAGCAAGGAATTTAAAGGCGCAGACTTAAGAGAGAATAACCAAGGCAGTAATAAAAGGGTGCAAGACATTTTTTAAGTATAGAAACAGAGAAACAAAGAAGTGGATAGCAGATGAGGACCACTAGGCCCATCCAGTCTGCCCATATACCCTACCTGTATCAGTGGCCGCTGATTCTACTTGGTCATTGGCTCTAGTTTCTCCTTCCCACCTCTAGGGTTCTCGTTTGCCCATCCTATGAATGTCTGAGTCCAGCCATTGTGCTGGCTCTTACATCCTCTTGTGGCAGGCTATTCCATGCATCCATCACCCTTTCTGTGAAAAAGAACTTCCTCACATTACCCCTTATCCTGCTCCCCTCCAATCTCATATTGTGCCCCCTTGTTCTTATACCTCTCCTGTACTAAAAGATGTCTTCCACTTGCAACTTATTTATACCCTTAAGATACTTGAAGGTTTCTATCCTATCTTCCTGTTTCCTCCTCTCTTTCATGTATACATATTGAGGTCTTTTTTTATCTCTCCTCATAAATCTTTTGTTGCAAGCCATGAGCCATCTTAAATACCCTTCTCTGAACCGCCTCCACCCGATCTACATCCTTATGAAGATGCAGCCTCCAGAATTACACACAGTACTCCAGATGAGGCCTCACCATTATTTTGTATAGAGGTATCACCACTTCCCTTCTTCTACTGGTGATGCCCCATCCTCTGCACCCAAATATGCCACTGGCCCTCCCTACTGCTTTTGTGCTCTGCTTGGCCACAGTTTGGTTATCTGAGATGATAATCCCCAAATCCCTTTCTTCCCTGGTCACTGTCAACAAGTCTCTTCCCATCCTGTAGCTGTCCACAGGGTTTCTGCACCCCGTGTGCATTATTTTGCACTTCTTCAGGCTGAACTTCAGTTGCCATACTTTGGAACATTTTTCCAGTTTTCCTAGGTCTCTCTCCATTTTTTCCAACCCATCTGGAGTGTCTACCCTGTTGTAGATCTTGGTGTCATCTGTAAACAGGCAAACTTTCCCTTCTAGCCCTTCTGCAATGTCACTAATAAAGACATTAAAAAGGACTGGCCCCAGGACTGATCCTTCAGGTACCCTGCTGGTCACCCTCTTTCCTCTGATTGGATCCCATTTACCACCACCCTCTGCTTCCTGTCCCCCAGCCAGTTTCTAACTCTGTTCACCACCTTATGGCCCATGCCCTGGTTTCCCAACTTATTTACCAGTCTTTTATGTGAAACGGTGTCAAAGGCATTGCTTAAATTGGGGTAGCTGACATCTACTGCTTCCCCCTGATCCACCTCCTTTGTCACCCAGTCAAAAAAATCTATCAGATTTGTTTGACATTACTTTGTGTATGTGAGCAAAAAAAGGGAAACCACAAGGTGAGATTGTAAAATAAAGATGAGAAGGGGATTGTGCAGAAGGGGAACAGGAAAAGGCAGACATCCTGAGCAAATACTTTTATTCAGTGTTCACAGAGGAGGAAGAAGAGGGGGAGGGGCCACAAAAATTGTAACAGGAGCATTGGAGGGAGGTGGACACTAGTCTATTGTCAGAGGATATAGTCCTGAAGGGACTCACAATTCTGAAAGTGGACAAAGCAATGGAGCCAGATGGCATCCACCCAAGGATGTTGAGAGAGCTCAGGGAGCTACTGGCTGCACCTCTGATGGTCCTATTTAACAGCTCATTAGAAACAAGAGTGATCCCATAGGACTGGAAGAGGGTAGTTATAGTCCCACTTGACAAAAGTGGCAGCAGGGAAGAGGCTGGCAATTATAAGTCAGTCAGCATGACTTTGGTGGCAGGAAAGTTAAGATGCTTTGAGTGCTGAAAATGCCTGAATGTGCAGCTGATAAATTCAGGACATACAACATGTATAGTCTTGCAGTACTGTAAGGATTAAGGGAATCACTGCTGAAAGAAAGGATTGTGGAATGTTTTGAATACAATGAGTTAGGAAACCTAAGGCAGCATGAATTCATGAGGGGCAGTCATGTCAAAAAACTCTGATAGATTTCTTTGACTGGGTGACCAAGGAACTAGATCAGGGTAGAGCACCTAGATTTTAATAAGACATTCAAAACTGTGTGAAGGGTTGTGGGATAGACAGATGCACAGACAAGTAATTTGTTGTAAAATGCACTTTGCAATATTTATTTTACCAAAACAATACAAATAATATATATATGTGTGATCTTAGGGTTCCCAAACATAAGACCCTGCCCTCACCCGAACAACCTACCCTCACCCTCGGCTTCCAACCCTAAGGCCACCTCCACCCTGTATGCAAGAACAGGTGTGCGGGGTGTGCCTTTGGGATGTGAACCCTAATGCTCACCCCATTGTTTTATTCTGTACCCATGTCAGGTTATTAACTGTTGAAATGGGGTGAGCATCAGGGTTCACAACCCCAAGGCACACCCCTCACAGCTGTTCCTGCCTGGAGGGTGGAGGTAGACCTTAGGGTTGGAAGCCGAGGGTGAAGATGAGGTGCTCAGGTGGTAGCCAAGGGTGGGGGCAGGGTCTTATGCCTGAGAACCCTAAGATCACATTTCCTTACTTTTTACACTTCAACCCAAATGGTGCATTAACAATGACTTTTGCAATGAATTTCCTTACTTTTTCAGATAGTGTAATAGTATCCTTATTTTATAGCAAGAGCAGCGGACCCTGCACTCATATCCCTCCATTGAGATAGTACATCAGTATCCTTTTGACACTATCACAGTATCCTTATTTTACAGTGGGAGCGCAGGGTCCTTTGGACCCTCTGCTTCCATCTCTCCATTGACATAGTATAACATTATCATAAAGTTATGGTGGGACCGCACCATCCCTCCATTGAGACAGTATAACAGCATCTTTATGTTACGGTGGGAGCACAGGGCCATTAGGACCCTGCACTCCCATTTGCGCAAATTACATAACTTGCACAAGATACTGTTGTATCTTGCACAAATTACATAATTTGCACAAAATACAACAGTATCTTGTGAAAGTTATGTAAGTTGTGTAAATTACAACTTTATTGCCTGACAGTATTTTGTGCAAGTTGTGTAATTTGCACAGATTACAAATTTCCTGTCTGACATATCAATTTTCCCCTAGGAAATAATGGGAAATTAAAAGTTTTAATAACCTTTGAACAGATTAATATTTGTTCACCAAATCTTCAAAAGGCACATCTGGGAGGTGAAGGCTTTCTACCCTGAAAATGTCAGATCACTACTTTAAGCCCTTTCTGAGATACAGGTAGACAAAGAAATGTAAACAAACAGGCAAATTTAGGATTTTTTGATGCTGTGTATCTCAAATACTGCTAATCTGATTTGCATAACATTTGGAACATCAGGAGACCTGCCCACAGAGATTATGCATGTTAAATGTTATGCAAATCCATTGAAGGGTTGCAAAGTTATTAAGGTGCAAAATATGCATAATTAGATGACAATGTGCAAAAAGTACTTTCACTTACATTATTATACATATACATTCTCATATAGGAAATAATGAGAAATTAAACATTTTATAACTTTAGAACAAATTAATATTTTTTCATCAAATCTTCAAAATGCACATCTGAGTCCCAAAGGCGTTCTACCCTGAAAATTACAGAACACAGCCTAAAGGGATTTCTGAGATAAAGATGGACAAAGAAACGTGAAAAAAGTGATAAATTTAGGATTTTTTGACAGTTTCCATCTCACAAACCACATAACCGAATTACACAAAATTTTGCAGGTCAAGAGATCTGCACCAGGAGATTATGGATGCCACATTGCATGAAAATCTGTTGAGTGGTTCCAAAGTTATTAAGGTTCAAATGTTTGGGTTTAACATATAAGTTTGCCCTCAACCCTAATATACTGGTGCTACTGCACAAGTATTATTATAGGGGTGCGATCGCATCCCTATAGTTAGGGTTGAGTAGGCACTTCAATGTTAAAGTCAAACTTTTGCACTTTAATAACTTTGTAATCGTTGAACAGATTGGCATGGAATTTGGTATGCTCCTTCCTGTGGGATAGATCTCTTGATCTGGCAAGTTTTGTTCTGGTCAGATGTGCAGTCTCTGAGTTATAGAGCAGTGAAAAAACGTTTTTACCAATTGACTTTGCTGGGATTTTTTTTTTAACTTGTCTACAGCCCAGAGAGTTTGGTTGTTTGGCATGAAATTTGCAAGGTAGAAAGGGACTAACCCACAGATGTCCCTTTTGCTAGTCTGGTATAAAAAGAATATGTAGGTTTTTAAGTTTTTGCAATTTAAAAATTTGAACAAATCATTTCTGAGCATGCTCAGTAGGCACTTCAATATAGCTGTATTAAACAAAGTAGGAATCCTGTTCCATATGGAGAAATTCCTACTTCATATGGCTGCCATCCTGTTTTCAGTTTTGCCCCAAAATTGTTTTTGAAACCTCCCAAAATTACATTCTTGGGAGGAATCAACATGTGTAGCTTGCTTATTGGGATCCCCTTTGGTGCATTCTGCACTTTACAGGATGAAATATGCCCATGAAATGTGTTTATTTAATCATTTAATTCCTACTTCGTATCTGTGTAATATGACCTAGGATCCTAGTTTGTATGAATGAGATATGACCTAGGATCTTATGTCATGACCTGAAAATAGGAAAAAATAATTAAAAAAACACTTTGCTGACATAGATTATCAATCCCCACGTCAACGCAGGCCACCAGAGCGAGACACTAAGGAGCCCTCCCAGTGTCCCCAACAGAAAAAACCATGGCCGACAATGGGGTGCCCAATCCCCAATCGGCAGTAGCCCCTAAAAAGAAAAATCATGTCCAACAATGGGGTGCCCAATCCCCTTGTCCATGGTAGCCCCCCAGCAGAGTGGGACACTGGGGAGCCCACTCCCAGTGTTCCCAGTCAAACCATTGTCAGCATTAGTGCCTAAAATAAAGAAAAAACAGTCCCTCAATGTCTTTTAGTAAAAAAAACTGAAAGAAAGAAAACAGTCCCTTGTCATCTCCCCACATCCCCCCTCCCGAATCCCAAACCTCCCTCTGCACCCCCACCTCCCTGCACACCCCTCTTACCCCATACTTAACTTCAGAGGTCAGTCGCTGTCATCTTCTCTGGACCGGGACACATCTGCACTCTTCAAAGCTGAACCTCAAACTGAGGAATCAAAGATAAGCTGTATAATGGCAGTCAATTGGCTGGTCAACTTATGCTGATATCTCAGCTGTTATTTAAGATTTTAGCACCAAATTTTCTATATGGGATTTTTGGGACCCCACCTTATGAACAATGTCACTGTCATCTCATTATTCAGTCCCAAAAGGTGATTTTGCAGGCACTGCATGGAATCACCTTTTGGGACTGATTAATGAAATGACAGTCCCAGTGTTCATGAGGGGAGGTCCTAAAAAGCCCATGTTGGAAATTTGCTGCAAAAAATCCAAAAAACAGCTGTGTTACAAACGTGCATTGCACAGGTTCTACGCGTGATTGTAACTTTTCCAATTTTTAATATTTTCTCTCCAGATTTTCAACATTGCCATTTTTCACATCTCTTCATGAACAGGACAGCTGTCATTTCTCACATTCTGCCCAAAATGTGCTTTCACACCTGTGGTGCAGAATGGCATGGTCACTGTGCAAAATCAGCTTTTGGGATGGATTAACAAAATCACAGTGCCAGTGTTCATATGGGGATTTCCCAAAATGGACATGTTGAAAATTTGGTTAAAAAATTCCCCAAAATGGCTATGTTATGAGCATGCATTGTACATTTTTCTGATGCTTCTGTAAGATGTTGCTGGGAGGGGGGGATTTGGGGTGGCCGGGGTGATCTTGGGCAGTGGGGAGCCCCGGGCATAGAAGAGGGTGGTAGGATAGAGATTGTTTGGTCCAGAAGGTGCCCTGGATTATGACGGGCCCAAGAGAGTGGCTAGACATGTTTGGTGCCTGTCCCCATAGAGTCCACCAGACCAAGTGGCAAGGTAACATGAGGGGCTGCTTTACCCACCAATCCCATGAGGGCAGTGCTATGCAACGCCAGATCGATCAGGAACAAGACCACAATTATTGCAGACTTGATTTCCTTGGTTGATCAGGCTTGCATCACAGAGATCTGGGTTGGGGATGATGCTGGCCCAGTTTTTGAGGTTGCTGTCCCCACCAGGTATACCATGGTGCACTGCCCCGGAGAGGAATGTGGGGTGGTGGGGTAGCCATTTGTTTTAGATCTGACTTGGGCTTTACCATGCACCCACTGGGAACCCCGGGTTCTTTTGAATGTGTGGCCATTCTTGGGGGTCTGGGCTCAGGCTGCAGGATCCTCCTTACTTACCGCCCTCCTGGGGTGGCAGGGAATTTCCTTCAGAAGGGTGCCGAATTCATCATCAGTGAAACATTGGAAGCCCCCAGATGTATTGTCTTGGGGGATTTCAGTGTTTGGGCTGATGACGAATCCTCTCGGATTGGTCAAAACCTCCTCCAGATTATGTCATCGCTGGGCCTGTCATGAGTTGTTTCTGTTGTGACACAGCAGAGCAGGCACACGTTGGACCTGGTGTTCTCACTGGGGCTTGAGATATATAATTTCAAGATTGATCGGGTGGTCTGGTCCGATCACTGCACAGTGCAGTTCATGTTTGGAGCTCCCACCAGATGCCCTCCCCCTACAGAGATGATGAGCTGTCATCCTTTGCAGGGATTGACCCTGGAGGGTTTTTTGGAGGCAGCCAATCTATCTGGTGTGGGTAATGCATGTGTTGGAGGTGTTGGTGCCATGGTGTGCTCTTATAATAGAGTGCTATCTGATGCCATTGACTCCCTCGCACCTGTCCATGTATGACCCAAATCTTCCTACCTGAGGTCCCCATGGTTTGATGGGGACCTCGGGGAGATGAAGAGAAAGGGTCAGAGGTTGGAGCACTGCTGGAGGAAGTCCAGCCTGGAGGAGGACAAACTGGCCCTGCATGTGCATTATAATGCATACCAGGGGGCAATCAACCATAAGAAGGCAGTGTTCCTATCCAGGGAGATTGCTGCCAGGGAGAACCAACCGGCTATACTTTTTCAGACTGTGGACAGGCAACCTCATCCGGTTTGTCTATAGCTGAAGAAGGTTTTTTCTAATGTTGAATACAAAGAGTTTGCTCAGTCCTTCTCAGACAGAATGTCTGGTATCCAGCAGGGAGTTCCTCCAGTTAGCAATGCTATATCTGGCAGTGGCTGCCAGAAGTGTTCTGAGTGCACTCAGCCTGGTTGGGGCAGTTTAGACCAGAGGAGGTAAGAGAGGTCACTGGGATGGTGACCAATCTGAAGCACACTTTTTGTGAACTGGATCTGGTGCCGACGCATTTCTTGATGAGATACATCGACACCATCAGCCCAGTGTTTGTCCTGATTGTCCAGTGTTCCTTATCTGAGGGAGTCTTCCCTGATGCCTTGAAGGAGATGTTGGTGAGACCACTCCTAAATAAACCATCCTTGGACCCAGAGGTTAAGGCAAATTACTGACCTATCTCCAATCTTCCCTTTTTGGCAAAAATTGTGGAGAAGGTAGTGACACTTCAATTGGAGGAGCACCTTGTGACCCATGAGTTGTATGAACACTTCTAGTTGGGGTTTTGGGTGAGGCACAGCACAGAAACTGTGTTTGTTCAGGTACAGAATGATGTTCTCAGGGCTAGAGATCGAGGAAAAAAGACAATTCTTGTTCTCCTTGATCTCTCTTCAGCATTTGACACTGTGGGCTATTGTGTGTTGCTTGACCACCTCAGGGAACTCTGCAGACTCACCGACACTGTCATCTCCTAGTTCAAGTCCTTTTTAACCAACTGGAGGCAATGGGTTGTGATGGGGAATTTCTCCTCCACCCCAGCCCCCTATCTTGCAGAGTATCTCAGGGGTAGGTGTTAGCCCAAATGTTGTTTGCAGTGTACATGCTACCCCTGGGAGGGATCATTAGGAAGTATGGCTTGGGTTTTCATTGCTATGCTGATAAGACCCAGCTATAGTTGTCCTTTGCCCCAGGAACATCCAATGTGGTAGATGTGCTAAACAGCTGCCTTGCAGAGATCAACAACTGGATGTCCTCTAGCTGGTTGCAACTGAACCCCGATAAGATGGAGGTATTGGTGGTGGAGTCGAACAGAGCGCGTGATAGGATGGCCTCTGGATCAGATACTGGACTTGTTCTGGGATCTGTTCCATTGAAGGCCTCCTCTAGGGTACAAAATCTTGGTGTCATTCTGGATAAGAATATGATGATGGAGGCACAGATATCTTCCACTGTCTGCTCCTGTTTTTTCCATCTCAGAAATGTCACCAGGATAAAGCCCCTTGTTCCACCACTGGACCTCCTCACTTTGATGCATGCCTTAGTTACATCAAGGCTTGACTACTGTAATGTGCTCTACCTCAGGATCATGGGAGGATCTCTCTGCAGACTGCATCTAGTGCAGAACACAGCTGCCCAGTTACTTACTGGGCAGCCAAAATTCTGCCACATTACACCGGTGTTGCGTGAGCTGCACTGGCTGCTGGTCAGGTGGAGGATCCCCTTTAAGGTGGGTCTTCTCACCTATAAGTCTCTACATGGTCAGGGCCCTGTTTATCTGTTAGTCCTTCTTGTACCTGCTCTCTCAGTTTGCCCCCTCCATTCCTTTTGTGGTGACCCCCTGGTGATTCCTAAGATGAGGTTGAAATCAGCTAGCAACAGGGCCTTTAGTGTCACCACCCCCATCCTGTGGAATCTGTTGCCCCCAGGGTTAAGGGGGGCCCCTACTCTGAAGGTATTCAAGGCCCGCTTTAAGGCTCTGCTATTCGCTCAGGCTTTTTTGGATTAAGTTATTAATTTATAGACTTGATTTTATCACAGCCAATGGTAATCCAATGTTTAGTTTATTATTTATGGGTAATGTTTATATGAAGCGTTATTATTTATATGTTTATATTTATCTCTGAGTTTTTATTGATCTGTTTCTGAATATGTGTTTACTTATTTGTGTGACGCCCAAAGCATCTGGGATTGGGCGTCTTTTAAATAAATGTTGCTTTACCTTGCCTTGCCATTTTCTATGTGCTCTCGTAACTTCACCAATTTTTCATATTTTACCTCCTGATTTTCAACATTACCCATTTCCACACCTCCTCATGAACAGTATACAACTGTCATTTTTCACATTCTGCCCAAAACATGATTTCGCACCTGTGGCGCAGAATGACGTGTTTGCTGTTTGAACTCAACTTTTGGGACAGATTAACAAAATGACAGTGACATCATTCATGATGTGGGGTCCCCATAATGCCACATTGAAAATTGGGTGAAAAAAATCCTAAAAATGCCTGACTTACATGCCTCCCTTGAATTGTGGTGCTCGTGGTGCCTTTTGGCACCTGTATCTCAAAAATTATTCGAGATATGGATTTTTTGCTCTCCTCAGCTTAGTGGACTAAGCACCCGTGGAGGTTTTGAAGTCATGATTACAACTGAAGTGGAAGTTTTTCCATAGTTGCTACGGTTACTGAGATATTGCCGAATTAGTGTTACAAGGGTTACTTTTCATGACTATAGGGCTGCAATATGTCTGTACTTATGTGTAAGTGAGAGGGTAGGGCCCAGAGGGACCACTCTCCCACTTATGCATATCATTATGCAACAATGGATAGCATGAGGTGCACACGCTCCCACAACCTCCTGCCAGTTACATTACACGTTCTCAAAAAGAAGGGAAATTCATTGTAAAAAACTACATTAATGCAACAGTTAGGGTTTTTATTAAAGCATAAGAAGCTGGGAAATTCTACATTAGGGATGCCAACCCTGACACCCCCCACTCCGTCACACACCAACAGGTGTCACGGTGTGCCTTGGAGTTGTTAGGCCTAACTCTAACCCCATTCTCCCATACTGTACTGTCTCACCTTGTTTACACATGGAATGTGGTGAGAGTTTGGACTGATGATCCCAAGGCACATCCTGATGTCTGTTGGTATGTGGAGGGTTGGGTGGTAGGGTTGGTAACCCTAACATCAAATTTCCCAGGAATTTATGCTTTAATAAAAACCCTAACTGATGCATTATCATAGTTTTTTGCAATGAATATATATATATATATATATATATATATATATATATATATATATATTCATTGAACCAGCATAATATTTTGTGGTGATTTGCATACACAGCCCATGAAGCTTTGCATTATGGGGGTATGTGTAATTTGTATTTTATTGATATATATATATATATATATATATATATATATATATATATGTGTGTGTATGTATGTATATATTATATCTATATATATATATATATGAAATATGAGCAAATCCTCCAAATCCAGATCCAGTGTTCTGATTGTATAAAACACATCACATGTCCGTGAGTATACTGAAGCATGAATGCACACCTGCACTTTTACCCCCTCAAAACAATTTTGATATTTAATAAGAAAGATAAACCACACTGAGGTATGCGACTGCGCTCTGATATACGCACTCCTTGGGTGGTTGACGGACTCGACCCGTGGCCTCATGCATATAGCGTACACCAAAGCATGCATATATCACAGTGTGACCGCACACCTCAGAGTGATTTATCTATTACATATATATATATATATATATATATGGTATATATACATATATATATATATATATATATATATATATATATTCATTGCAAAAAATTTTATTAATGCATCAGTTAGGTTAAAGTGACAAAAGGGGAAAATGAAATGTTAGGTTGAACCCCTAACCCACACCCCATCCTCACAGACCAACAGACACTGGGGTGTGGAATGGGTTCATCATGCCCAACTCTGACCCCATTCCATGTGTAAACAGTTGACATGTTACAGTAAAGGAGAATGGGATGAGAATTAGGCCTCATGACCCAATGGCACACCCAGTCAGTCTGTGGAAGATGGGGGTTGGGGGGTTGGTGGGGTTAGAGTCTCAACCCAAACATCTCATTTCCCCACTGTTGTCACTTTAACTCTAACTGATGCATTAACAAAGCTTTTTGCAATGAATGTCCTTACTTTTTGAAAAAGTGTAATATAATTAGTAAATGGTATGTGTTGGTAGGCTCTATGCTCCCACCAAGCTGCCCATTTGTGCATAATGATATGCATCTGTGGGAGTGCGGGCCTTCTGGGCCCTGAACTCCCAGTTACACATAACTAAGGAGCAATACAGCAGTCCTATAGGGTAAATAACCCTTGTAACACTAATCTGCCAATATCTCAGCATCTATAGCAGTTTTGAAAAAACTTCAGATGTCATTGTAATCATGACAGCGAAACCTCCACATAAGATAGGTTGACTAAAATCCATATCTTGCATCGTTTCTGAGATAATGGTACCGAAATATGCCGTGGGTGCCACAGTGTTATCCTATGGGAAAAATCTCAACTTTGTTATGACATATCTATGGAGCTGATGACATTTTATTATACCTAAACAACATAATTCACATCTTTTGGGCACCCCCTTTATACCCTGCAATTTTCAAGCCAAAAGACCAAACCATTTATTTACAGTGTAATGTACCTAGTAACTGGTATGTGTTGGTGGGAGAGCAGGCCCTTCAGGCCCTGTGCTCTCAGCAAACTGCCTGTTTATGCATAATGGTATGCATCTGTTGGAGCACAGGCCCTCCAGGTCCTGCGCTCCCACTTACACATAACAACGGATCCATACAATAGCTTTATAAGCCTGAAAAGGAACCCTTGTAACACAAACGTGCCAATATTTCAGTAACTGTACAACCTATGAAAAAATATTCCACTGCAGGTGTAATCTATCACTTTTAAACTTCTTTGCAGACTTAGTTCACCTAACGGTGAAGGTGAACAAAGTTGCAGGTAATGAAAAATCCGTATCTCACTTCGTTCTTTAAGACATGGGCACCAAAACTCACCATGGGCACCACAATGTTATCCTATGAGAAAAACCTCAACTTTGTAATGCCATATCTATGGAACCGATAAATTTGTTCACACAAAAACAGCATAATTCACATCTCTGGTACACACCCTTTATGTCTTGCAAATTTTAAGTCAAAAGATCAAACTGTTAATTTACAACGCAGTGGGAAAGTTTATAAAAGTTAAAGAATTTATAGTTCATGAGGTAGCAAAATCCCCAACTGCAAGGTTCAGCCCCCATTTGTGAACTGTCAAAATCGCTATCCATGAGAAATTCTTGACAGTCAGATTTTGGCCATCTGGTCCCTAAGTCATGGTCAAGGATTTTGCTACCTTGCGAAAAGGGATCATCTCGCCTGTCGTGAGCTGACAAAATCCTCGTCCGAGAGCCAATACGCTTTCATGAGGTAGCAAAATCCTTAAACATGAATCAATCCTTGTCCGCGAGAATGACCATCTGGTCCCTAAATCATGGTCAAGAATGTTGCTACCTTGCAAAAGAGGATTGCTCATCGACAGGGATTTTCTCAGGTCATGAAATGGGACTTTGTCAGCTCATGAAAGCTGATTCAAAAACCCTATCCCCTTTCATAAGCTGACAAAATTCCCCATTCATGAGCTGATCCCCTTTAGTGAAGCAGCAAAATCCTTGACCATGAGTCAATCCTCATCCGAGAGAAGGGCCATCTGGTCCCTAGCTGATGATCAAGGATGTTGCTACCTCGCGAAAGGGGTTCAGCTTGCGGATGGGGATTTTGTCAGCTCACAAAAGAAGATCTGAAGTGAGTGACAGATGAAGAATTTCAACATTTGAAACAGCTGTTTTTTGGCCTAAACGAAGCAAACCAAAGGTATAGATTTGTAGAGGGTCTCACCCTAAACCAAGCCCATGCCTTATTACAAAGAAAAGTCACCAGTAGAGGAAGCTACAATATTTTGTTTGGAGGAAAAAATGAAAACAAGATGGTGGCTCACAAAAAGGGAATTTTTCTTCACAGATAGGGATTTTTTAAATCCTAATTTGGGAGCTGACAAAATCCTTGACTATGAGCCCAATCAGCTTTCGCAAAAAATACATATAAATCTTTAAGTGAACTGAGCATGCTCAGAACCCCAAATGAAAAATTAAATAACTTTTAAACAGATTAATATTTTTTCACAAAACCAATGCTGGATTGTTCATTGGCATACACTCTTTCTGCCCTAAGATTTTCACACCAAAAGACCAAATAGTGTGGTACCAGTGCAATGGGCAAAAAAGTGTCAAAAAGTGGTGAAAAATGTGTTTTTCAGTGCTTCACTACACAAAAACTGTACACCCAACCAAAACACAACTTGGCAAATGAAGAAATCTAGCATATCAAACTCAGCATTCCAAATTTTGTGCAAATTCATTTAAGTGGTTGCAAACTTATTAATGTGCCAAATTTGGGGTTTAACATTAAACTGCTTACTCAACCCTAATGATACTGGCACGACTACACCAGTATACTACATATATATATATACATATATATATACATATATATATATATATATATATATATAGATAGATAGATAGATAGATAGATAGATACATATATATATATATATATATATATATATATATATATATATATGTAATCTATATAAAATGGGTAAAAAAAATCAGTACAAATCCAGAGTTCTGACAGTATGAAACAATCACGTGACCTTGCATATATAAGAGCGCAACCATACATCTGCACTTTCACCCCCCCTCCAAAACAATTTTGCCATTTTATAAGATAGATAACCCACTCTAAGGTGTGCAGTCATGCTCCTATATACGAATGCCTTGGGTGGTTGACAACAAACACCAAGGCATGTGTATATCAGAGTGAGAACACACACCTTAGAGTGGGTTATCTATTACATACTTTATATATATATATATATATATGTTTACGTATATATATTATGGTAGCACGGTAGTGCTACCATAGTTAGGGTTGAGGAGCCATTTCTATGTTAAACCCCAAAACTTTGCACCTTAATAACTTTGCAACTGTTTGATGGATTTGCCTGAAATGTGGAATATATGATCAAGAACCATAGGCCTTGGGTTCTGCCAAGGTTTGTACCAGTCAGATATACAGCTGCGGAGTTATTAAGTGTGATCTGTGCACGCATTTACTCTTTTTCTGGAATTCTATGGTCGCGCCTACAGGTCATACGGTTTGCGCGACCAGCCCAAAATCTTCAGATAATGTGCTGCTGGGGTCCCCGATGTGCCTTTTGAAGATTTGGTGAAAAAATATTAAACGGTTCAAAAGTTATTCAAAAAACAGTTTCCCATTATAAGTCAATGGGAAAAGTTAACAAAAAGTTCAACAGTGTCGCAAATGCATTTTTACTTTCACAAATGGGCCTGTTACTTTCGCAAATCAGCCATTTTGTTTTCAGTTGGTGATCAGAAAAATGGTTGGCATTTAAATTTGAGACCCTCTAGCAACCTAATTCTTTTTGTATTCACCTAGTCGGACCCTGAGGATGCTTGCCATGTCTTTATTTTGTGGTAAAACACCCCAGAAATATGTTTTTCAAATTTCTGGAAAAAGTACTTGCAAATTACTTTCATGCTCACAAAAGTGTCAAACTTTTTTTGAAAGCTTTCGCAAATTGCGACAGTAGTTTTCCATCTGTGGGACAGTGACAGCGATTCTTTGGCACTGCGCTGCAAAAGAACCGTTGGGAGTTTTGGGCTGAAATTTGGAGGGAACGGAGCCGACATCTCACAGATGTGCCTTTCAGTGTTGTATTAAAAAAATATTACACAGCGGAAGATACGGCACTCCAAAGTTTACAGTTTTCCCATAGGATAACATTACGCGCCCAACGACATAGAAATCCTTTGCACCCTGCTGCTAAATAACGGTTTGGTCTTTTTTCCTGAAATTTGGAGGGAAGACAGCCAACAGTCCACAGATGTGCATTCCAGTGGTTTGGTGAAAAAACATTACAGGGAGGCAAAGTTATGGTGCTCCAAACTTTTCTTTTTTTCCCATAGGATAACATTATGGCGTTTGCCGCGCCTTTCAGGGCCCGTATCTCGGAAACGGTGAGAGATACGGACTTTTCGTTGGAAAATTTCTTAGCCCCCCAGTTGTAAATAATATGACTTTTAAATTTTTTTTCTACGTCTTACGGTTCCTGAGATATAATGTATTTAGTATTCCAAGATCTCATTTTCTGTGCCGATACTCATTATTATGTATACATTATTTGTACTCACTGTCTTTCTCTATGCAGGTTTTGGGGAAAACCAGCCTGTGCGCTTACATTACTGTTACTGTTGCCCTTTCCACTTGCAGTTCCATACCCGTTTCACTTACCGTTGACGTCTGCGCCACCATGTGCGTTATCCTTTGCGTTTTCATTTGCGCTTGCGTTTCTGTTATTTTTTGCCATTTCTGTCTACAGTACTGTTTATCTTTCTGTTTCACTTTACATCACCATGCCCATTGACATTTCTGTTTGCAGGCACCATGTTACTATGTGACAACACATCACATGGCAGACCATTCCTGTCTACACCACCATGTGCGTTACCCTTTCTGTTCTCATTCGTGCTTGTGTTACCATGTGCTCCACTGTTAGCATTTCTGTTTCTGTTGCTGTCCCTGTTAGTATGCCACAAGACATCATGTGGCGGGAGCATGGGGCACAAAGGGCCCCAATAACTTCGCGCCACCACATTATTGTGGTGGGAGGCGTGGGCCCAGAGGGCTGACGCGCCCCGCTGCTGCATCGCATTCACTATTTCTTGTTATCATTCTCAAAAGAAGGGAAATTAGAGGCAAAAACTCAGTTTAATGCATTAGTTAGGGTTGTTCCACAGTGACAAAAGTGAGAAATTCGCTGTTAGGGTTGAAACCCCTTGCACCCCACCCACCCCCAACCGGCATTGGGGTGTGCATTGGGATCGTGGGTCTAACTCTCACCCCATTCTATTATACTTCTGCTGCTTTACACATGTCATGGGGTGAGTGTTAGGGCTGATGATCCCAATGCACACCCCAATGCCACCACGTGCGTCATCCTTTGCGTTTTCATTTTCGCTTGTGTTTCTGTTATGTTTTTGCCATTTGTGTGTACTGTACTGTTTCTCTTTCTGTTTCACTTTGTGTCGCCATACCCATTGACATTTCCATTTACAGGCACCATGTTACTATGTGACAAGACATCACGAGGCACACCATTCCCATCTACGCCACCGTGGGCGTTACCCTTTCTGTTCTCATTCGCGCTTGTGTTACCATGTGTGCCACTGTTAGCATTTATGTTTGCTTTGCTGCTCCTGTTACTATGCCACAAGACATCATGTGGCGGGAGCGAATTACATTCACTATTTCACGTTGTCATTCTCAAAAAGAAGGGAAATTAGAGGCAAAAAACTCCATTTAATGCATTTGTTAGGGTTGTTCCACAGTGACAAAAGTGAGGAAATTTGCTGTTAGGGTTGAAAACCCTAACTCCGAGTTCACCCCCCAGCACCACACACACACAGACACACACAGGGGTGTGCTGTGGCACGAGGTGTGGCTGAGTGGCACATGTCTCTATAGGGTGATTGACTGACCATTAACACAATTCTTGGGAGTGACTTATTGCTATAATAATGAAACATGTTTTTAAACAGTTTTAAACCTTGTTCAGTATATCGTCAACCTCTTCATGTATGGTAATAAAAGATTAACATAAGGTTGTAGGATGTTTGCAGCCAATGAGAAACGTCATTTTGTCAGACTCTGAAGTACACATAGTAGTGACTGAATGGTACATGTATAGTCACAGCTGTGACCTGTTGGGTGCTGATGTGTGGCACCTTGGTATAGTAATAATGACTGCATAGGCACAGGAAAAGTAAGTACATTGCTGAGTTTTTTGCACTGTTAGGAATTCTGTCAAATGTGACATGCAATGTCCCACATCGTTTCATATGCTGTGATACTGACTGTATGCCATAGGTACCAAACAAATTGATGGAGGTATAGTTGTAGCAGTATTAGTAAACATTGATTTGTATGCTTAAGTCATAGACACTTAGTTTTATGTCATAATGGTATTTAAAGTAAGGAGTCGACACAGGTGGTTATGGTTTAAAAAATTATTGCCAATTTGTCAAATGGAGAAAGGTCCAATCAAGTGAAATTTAGTTAACAGAAGCAGTCTCACAATACAATCTTTGTATGTGTGCAATCATTGCTTGTCAAATACGTAAATGTGTAAGAATAATAATAACTGTATAATATGGATTGGAGTAAGTGTGTGATATAATAGGAAACTAATCAGGTGTTGTGTGTTTCTAGTTATGTTTCAGTACTCACTACTCTTTATGTGAGGAAGTAGTTTCTGACATTCAACCTGGAATTCTAATAGTCAGGCTGAAGCTGTGGTGCTTCATTATATATTAACTATTGAATGTGAATGGGGTTTGTAAAAAAATGTTACTTTTAAAAATGGTTGTATGTTGTAATTATGTGTAGTGCATTACTTGTGTGTTATGTTAATAAGGCAATGTCAGTAGGTTGTGAAGTGTGATTACACACATGATAGACAAGTGTTTTGTTGTAATTGTGTGACTGCTAATGTGGATGTTCCTGGGTGGGCGAAAACCATATGCTGACTGTCTAAGTAGTACAATATACACAAATGTAAGTTTTGTGACATTTGATTGATATTATTTAATAATATGTCACTGACTAGGCTAAATGGAAAATTCCCACCCGATCCCTCAATTGAGGCGATCATAAATATTGTCAGGAACAGGTATGCAGTTTGTTGTGATCAGCAACAGTGCCTGATTTACAATTGTCAATATTTTTTACATACGGTAGAATTACTTATGTGACAAGTTTAAAAAATGTAATGTTTTTACATGAACAAATGACATATTATCAATTCTTACATTGGCTTCTATGTAAATTCTTAACTTGTAAATACTAAAACTGTCATGGAATGCATTTTTTAACAAACTTATGGTTAATTAAATGTTGTTACTATAGTGCTGAATAATATCTAAAACATTCACTTGTACTTTAGTGCTACACTACTATTTTTAGTACAAGTATCAAACTAGCTATTAACAATGTACACTTGAATACAATGTTTATATTATGTACAAGTAATTTTAAACACATGTAAGAGTCAGTAAATGAGATTCAGCAATTGGTTATTATTTACAGTTGTGTAATTCAGCTTCTTGTATTATCAATAAAGGTAGTTGTTTTTACATATGTACAATACTAGTATTACGCATGAAAGCGTGATAGTTCTACACTGTTGCATGGTGATCGAATGATGTTGATAGACAACTTGTGACAGAGTGGAATGTTTGCTGAATGTTATAAGGGTAGCTCAGTTATCTACGATAATAACTGAGAAGTTCTCTTTGTTTGCAAAGAGTAAGAGCTTATAAGTCATATCAATTTGTTGTTATATATGAGTTGATACATGGATTTTTAAAGAGATGTACAGAGGAGGAGAGCAGTAAGTCCTCAGTTTTTAGATGTACAATCTTTGATAGACATGTAATCATGGTTTCTCTAGTGACTGTGAATATTGTTGGCACCGATTGAAGCCACTACAACAATTTTCATGTAGGCACTGATCCACACAAGATCTAATATGTTACAGTGTATGTAATGTCTGTATTAGAATACCATTTTGTTGAAATTGTATTGTTTATTTAGAGTCATACATTATACAACATTGTAATGAGGCATGAATGTTTTTTTGGACAAAGTAGTCATTTTAAAATGCAACATGTTTTGTCCTATTCTTCTGAAATAGAAGGTTGTCATAATTCTTCAATATTAGAAGATATGCATTTTCAAGTGCCGTGGCAGTCTCTGTTTAAAAGTCATTGTAGAGTCATCACACTCTAACCATCCAGTTCTGCACCTTAGTAATGAGGTGTAATGCCCAGAATGCATGGATTGACCATGGTGATAGATTATACTGTGAGTGTCAAACAGTGATTGGTTGAAGACTATTCTACTAGCTGTGTAATCTGTGATAGGAGTATCAACTCTGAGCCTGTTGGGGTCAAATCTGTGCAACATAAGCAACAGATATTGAGATGAACTCCTTAGATGTATGGACTGAGTGCATCTGCCTCTGCACCTTCCACAGGCATGACTACATTCAGCATTAGTGAATAGCTGTCGAAATTTGACACTTTTTGGTTTCAGGGACAAAGAGTTATCCACAGCATGTCTTGTGGTTTCACGCTGTGAATTGCCACATGAAACACATACATATTTTGTAATATATGTTACTGTGAATTACTGCCGCATTGGGGTGCCGTCTTCATCCAGGTTGTTTATGACAGCCATCATAAACTCAGTAGTGTCTTGCTGTATGTCTGCAGCAAATGTACTACATCCAGCTTATGTAGCTAACACCTGTCGTAGTGGTGTTAGTGATTGTACATTGTTAGAGTGGTCAGAAGTCATGTTGATAATCTGCTTCAAAGCGTTTGATAGGGGATTGTCTTGTGAAGCAGATATTGCCTGCACAAACTGCGGCATGTGTAGAAAAACTTGCATAGCTGAGTTAGCATAGCAGTTTACTCTACTGCTGTTGTCAAAGACTGGTACAGCAGCTACACCAACTGATTTCTGATGAATTGCTGGTTGTGAATATTTACTTGAAGTTGTGGCCTTTGCTGAACTCTTTTTTGTCGAATCACTTTTGGAAGCTTGCTGCTGTTTGTTGCTACCTCTAGCTGTGACTGAATTGTGTGAGACAGACAGATATGTAGGCAGTGGTATTGAAGACATTTGTGTCTGATGTAGAGTACGTAACCTGTTGTACTCAAGAATACATCGTTTGGCAGCTCGTATTTTCTGAGGTGCTATACTAATGATGTGCAATCCAGAAAGGCTGCGTACACGTGAAAGTGCAACGTAGCTCATGCCATGCTTGAAAATGTCTGTACCTATGTCTACCATTGCTGAATCCAAACTCAATCCCTGAGATTTGTGAATGGAGACAGCATATGCAACACATAATGGGAACTGTTTCCTGTTTACGTAAATATCCTTAAAAACCTGGAATTTTACGCAGGTTCGATATATGTGTACAGAGTGTTCCATGTTGTCAAAGTACTACAAGTGTCTCAATATATGTCTTCTGGACATTATAGACAAAGTCAGTGATGTTTCCATGGCACCGTTTACCATACCTTGTTCTACATCTGATTACATGCGGCATGATACGTGCATTCTTACAAACTGTGAGAACAGCTTCTAGGCCAGCTGTTCGTGAAACATCTGACTTCAGTTCACTTAGTCGTTCAGTCATCTTTGCTACTAGCTTTCAACTAAGAATAACGCCATCAACTGTATCAACTGCATGCAGAGTTAGAATCTCTTGGTTTTCTCTTTGTAGCATTAGATTGTTGAATTCAGCGCATTTCTTTAGTCGTGGCATAAGACACACTATGTGTCTGCCAGTAGAGTATATATCACTGAAGACATTACATGCTGTTTCTATGCATGTATTATGTACTGTGATTTTTTGATCATTTAACATACAAACATGTTCTGGTGATAGAGAACCTGTACGAGCTTCATCTAAAAGTGATTTGTAAGCTAGATCACCACTTTGGTGCATGTTCTCAGACAACTCAACATAGGTAAATAATTCCCACATGTTATAGCCTGCAATGCAACCGAGGATATTCTTAGCTTGCTTGGCAGTCAGAGTTGTAAATACATGCTCTGCATTGACTGGTGCAAGTTGTAAAAGGTCTCCCAACACAAGTATACTTTTGCCACCAAATGGCACTCCATCATCAGTACCTAAGATCTGCTGTAGACGTAGATGAATACAGGCAAGCATGACATTGGAGACCATGCTTATTTCGTCAACAATGAGTAACTGCATCTTTGTGAACATGGAACGGAGCTGAGATGCAACCTCAAATGACAGTTTACGATACTCCTCCAGTTCTCCCATGTTCGACTGGCAACATAAAGAGACGGTGTAATGTTACTCCACCAATGTTGTATGCTGCTAATCCTGTGGGAGCAGTCACAGCAACAGACATTGAAGAGCCTGTCATACTCCGCACTTCTGCAGTGATGGCTTCAATCAGGAAACTCTTTCCTGTGCCAGCTGAACCCACTAACAAACATTAGTAGTGGCTTGTACTGAGTGCAGTCACATTGTTTTGTTTCATGTAGTATACCATGTTGGACAGCTTCAACCACTTGGGAGTGAACTGTATGCTGCAGCTGATTTAGCCTTTCTCTTAAGTCAGCTGGGTTGACCATAGAGTGTGTGCCATGTTGCATGGCTGTCTCAATTTCTGACATTAACACTTCTGGGGCATTTAAGGGCAGAGGGTCACCTAGAACACCTCGTCCTTCTGGATCAAGGTTGTCTTGTGAACTAACTGGAGTGTCTTCCTGAAGTTGCTTCTCTGCCTTCTCAAGCTGTTCTTGCTCAGCTTTTAGTCATTGTATATATGTCTGTGAGTACTCAGTTCAGAAATTCTCGTAAGTGAGATTGAACTGGTCTTTGAATGTGTCAGAGTCACCTTTTAATTCAGACTCACTCCTCCAGGGTCTAAATAGGAATAGGAGAGCAAAGTAGTAATGTTCTGTGCTCTCTGATGTGCCTAGATGCAGTTTGCAGTGATCTATAAGCCATGGCTTGTGCCTCTTCACAAGACAGCCATCTAGTCCATTGACCTTGTAAATGTGTCGTGTTGAGTCAGGTGCTGTACCTGTCTTGTAGTCATACCACCTCAAACAGACACATATCATTCATGTCGTTGTGTCTACGTGGGTAATATGTGTCTATCAGGTTATTCTTCAAGATATGTTTTGAAGAAGGTGTATTGACAGTGAGCTCCTCAATTTCGGCATGAGGAATCAGTACACGCTTCCGTTTCTCTTTGTAGTTTACACTGAGGAAACGTACAGCGTCAGACTTCCGTACAGATGTGTACCCATTAACGGTCACTGGCTTCGAGCTCCACATTCTCTGTGTGAAAGAGTCTTCAAACCCAATGACCACAGCTGAGATGTCAGGCTTTTGCTTGAGTGGCAATATCTTCCCAAAGATCTTGCAAGCTAGTCTGTTCATGTTTGGTTATGTACAGTGACGATCGAACCAGGGCCAGTGAGTTGTCAGCCACAAACTGAACATCTATGTTTGCTTGCCACATTAGGAGAAGAGTTGGGTTGTAGTCATTGATGTACACCTCTTTTTCATCCCTGGGTAACTCGTATACCCTCTTGGTTGATTTTGCCTTCAAGTGGTGTCGCATTGCTGAGAAAAGGTCATTCATGGCACCATTCTGACAAACTAGTCTAGGAAATCCAAAGCGACATCGTGTGTACCAATTAGATTTGTTCTTTACTACTCGACGGCAATATTTTGCACAAATATGTTGCTGGAACTTTTGTACTAACTTCCATAGTGTAGGACTGTCATACTTGTCTGGAATGTGACAAGTGATATATTTCTTGATGAATGATAGCACTTCTGCTGCTTCATGTTCACCAATGCGTGGCACATCCTTGCTCCACAATAACATATGGATATGAGGGGCACCTCGTGCTTGATATTCTGCCCTCCAAAAGTAATGTTCTACAATACCTAGAGGAGGATTGTCCTTTGACAAGATGAAACTGAGAATGTCATGGAACTCCTTGTGAAAATGTCTTGTGACAGACACAGGATCAAGTGAACACATTTCTCCGACAGTCATCGATGAGATGCCTTCGACATCGGAATTTGCCCACTTCAACAGTTCAATGAGTTCATCCTAGGCATATTCAGCACAACTAAGTGTGAAAAACCATGTGGCTGCACCATACTCTCGTAGCATTGTCATCACTTCCGAGTGTCTGCGATACCAATATTCTTTGGTGCCACGTAGACTTGAAAGTATGGAAGACAGATTCACTTGCACATTTTCAACTTTCTGCTTTAATTTCTCTAGAAATTGAGCACCTGTTATTCCATCTAGTGGACTTGTTAGACGAATGGTATGTGCTATACATGCAGACAGAATGCTAAGTTCACTCTCCCAGAGCAGATGGAACAGGTACTGTATGTTACATCTGAATTTGCCATCTTTGCTCAGGACATGGCTAGTGCGGTACTCAGCACCCTGTACCCGTACTTCTCTTTCATCTAGGCATCCGCCTGACCCTTTTGGAAATAGGTCTGGGAAACAGCGTCCTTCTAGTGTTGCCTCCAAATGTTGACAGGCTCACCTTCCACCTGCTTCATTTGATAGAGATCAATGTTGTCTCCTAATGGATCTCACTGTGTGGGTGAATTGTGTACTGTTCATACACATTGTCACTTGTCTGTGTACTGACCTTCTCAATGATTGGCTTACTTTTTTCTAATAGATCATGTTGGACAGAGAAACTGGCCATCTGATCTATGTCAAGGTCTATATAAAAGGAATTGTTATTCTTTAAATAAGCCAGAGCAAGCTTTACCTTTTGCACATTGACAACATCTTGCCAGATGACCTTGGCTTTTGTAGGCACACCATTTGCAAGAATGACCAAGCTATTTTCTGTTGAGATTGCTTGAACATTTTCCTGTAGAGGAAGTGGTAGATACATCACAGAACCCTTTAGAGATCTAACAAGCTCTTTCTGTGGAATGTTCCGTGTCTTTGTGTTCAGACGTAGAATCGTTTGGAAAGGTTTCATTGTCTGAATTAGAATACGTTCAAACATATTCAATGTTGAAATCTCACTTGGGGTAACATCTGTTTCCATGTTGTTTAGCATTGACCTTGCTGGCAAAGTGTTGCACTTCAGTTTTGAGAAACAGTGTTTGCATAGCACAATGGTGTCTTGTGAGTGAAAGTCAGATTTCAGCAGCAAGAATGCTGTGAGGCGGAACCACATGTCATTGTATGGTGACAAGGTTTGTAGGCTGACTGTGACAGTTTGTTTCATGTAGCACAAACGGTTGCATGATACACATACAGAATCAAACTTCTGAGACTTTGCAACCTCAAACTTAGCAATTTCCTTCCCGTACTGTTTCAGAATGTCATTTTCTAACACTGAAACAGATTTTTCTATAGAAGTGTTACACTGAAAATTCATTGTTTCTGGTACAGAAGGAATGTGTTGCAGTTTTTTTTTATGAAAGTGATGGCACCCTGCATGTCACCTGACTGCAATAAGTCATTTAAACAAGTGTACTGATGTACAGCTTGCTGTACTTCATATACTCTGTAGACAAAGTTTCGCATGCCTGTTTGATGCACTGCAAGCATCTGCATGTTGTGAAAAAAACTATCACAAACACCAGAATTGAGACATGCAAGTGAGTGACCCATGAGTCCAGTATGTGGCTGGATTTCACAATGGTCAATTTCTGGAAACAGTTTATGTCTCTCTTTGCGATCTGTTATTACGAATAGGTTAACAAAGTGTTCTACTTTTTGAAATGATGATTGCCTACGGTTGCAGGTATCATCACATGACCATGTCAGGCAGTGCCGTTTATTGAAGAGTGTGGTTGGACCACAGTCATCATCACTATCCAATTGATCGTCATCAGAGATACTGAGGACATTTTTTAGTTTGCCGGACTCATCAATACTGAATGTCTCTTCTTTTGTAAAGTAATGATAAGACTCTTCCCAGAAATATGCTTCTGAGTGCTGTGTGTGCAGCCACTGTCCTGTGAAAACATGAAAAGTTGTCAACAGTCAAACAAGGATACTGTTGAAGCCTTTTTTTAATGGCATATACAAGTTTCCTGAATTGTTCAAGCACATGACACATCTTACGCCACAATCGTTGTAGTACAAACAGTGCTCTGTTGACAAAAGTTTGTACTTTCAGATGTAAATTCATCAGAGAAAGGTGACTCTTGCTCTTTTTACGTGTGTGCCGTAGCACAGCAGCGATAAGTCTTTCGATCTTAGCTTTACTTGCTAGTGATCAGAAATACTTTCTCTTTCTGAGTTGTAAGTCACTATTTTTGATTTTCCGGTGTTGTTTTGAGAGTCTCTTGATGGTTGCACTCAAAATAGTTGTGTTTCGTCTCAGAGATCGACACAACATTTGTGATGGTATGCATTTTTGCTTTTCTGTTAAGGATTTTTGTTTGGTTGTGCATTGACTTGATGTAGGGGTCACTGTTGCAGTAAAGGTCTGTCGATGTTCAGTTTTTGGTGTGCCTTTACTGTTTTGTTTGTTGCCCTTATACAACAGTGTAGTACTATTATACCGCTCTCGTTTTGAGACACATCTACGTCTGTATTTAGTTGGTATAATGGTTGACAGTGACAGTAAGCAATCTTACAGAAGTATCAGGCACCTGTATGAGAGAGAAAAAAAAAGTTTTAGAATAGGCTTCAGTAAATTTCTTATAACAGTGTGTATTGATAGAATAGTATGTTAAGTATGTTAACAATTTGGTAAAAACATAACTAAACGATAGTTTTTATGAATGTGCATTGCACAGCTGCTACGTATTATCAGAAGTTTGTTCATTCTGAATATTTTAGTACACATTTAAAAGATTTTTTCTTCACATGTGTTCTTATGATTAGGATAGGTGTGATTTTTTACATGTGGACGAACATGTGTTTTCTACCATGTAGCGTGTCATGGCATAGTCAGTATGATAATTTACTATATGGTAGACCAAAAACTTGAGAGTGATAGTGTGCATTACCAAATCTGTAACAATTAGTATGTTTACAATTAGAGGAGGACATGCCACTATTACTGTTGTGTGTGGTGCGTGTACCACAGTTGCAAAGTGTCTTACGTATTAACAGAAATTTCAATATCATTGCTGCATATTACCAACATTGTGTTTTTTGTACGCCTGTGTATCACTATTGGAGCTGTTATTTTTTACAACATGGGAAAAATGTTTTTCTGCACATGTACTGTGCAATGCTGCAGTTCATTGACAAAATAACTGTGTGGGGCACAGTCACAAAATTACCGTGGCTATGTTTATGAACAGACAACTTAAAATGAATATGTCGAAAAATTTGTGTGAGAATTCTGAAATATTTCTGATTTACAAGCTTGCGCAGTGCAGTTCACATGTACACTTGTAAGTTTGTGTATTGTCATACTTTTCAGTTGAGAATTTACTATTTTGCTTTTAACACACAACCTTGTGAATAGTACAGATTTCATTACTCACATCTTAACAATAGTGTGTTTTTGCTTATGTGCTGCTTTGGCTCAGTTTATGTGAGAAATGACTATATGGTAGAAATGTATAAACATCAGAGTGACACTGTTATGAGCAGAGGTCTTAAAATGGATATATGAGTACATTTGAGTGTGAAAATTACAACAAATTAGTGTTTTGCAAGTCTCATGCTGGTAAGTTGTTATGCACGCTTGGAACATTGTAAATCTAAAATATCTGAACTGCACTGAGTTCAAAGCAGCTATGCAGCAGAATATGTGTTTAAAATTGAAAATTGAGCTATTGTTCCATAAAATCTGAAATTATGTCAATATATAGACAGTTTTGGAAAATTACTTTAGGCTTACAAGTTTAGAAAAATACTTTAGTGCATTCGAAAGTGTCGCAAATTTTACTTTCGTGCATTCGACAATATGGTCAAAAGTACTGTCGAACTTCAACACTTTCGCAAATTTTATTGTCGTGCTATCGAATGTGTCGCAAATGTATTTTCGTGCATTCGACAGTAAAGTTAATCTAACACTTGGGAGTGGCTGAAACATTCATTATCGAAACATAAAACAGTGTGTTTGAGTGACAGCTAGCTCTACCAATGTAATTTAAGATTTGTCAGGCCACTTCTGAGAATGAATCAGAGACGGACAACACTGAAGAAGAAGAAGTAAACAGGATCCATTTTGAATACTGCTGAGAAAGAGCAGTTTGAAACTGTAAGTACAGTCTATCTTCACATGATATTTTCTAGTATTAAAAAAACTTATTACAACATGTACATACTATTAATCAAAACGTTTTTTTCTGTTGAATCTCATAATGTTAATTGTTATTGTTTAGCAGGCTATATTCTTAAGAGAAAATAGTTTAAAGTGAGAAAGCATTTTAGTACTAACTTGTACAGATACAGCTGCAAATGGAGGGAGATAGGAAGGTGCACGTGGAGTTGTATGAGAAAATGGAACCAATCAGACTTGTTTCTGATGTTGTAATTGTTTAAAACTGCCTATGAAAAGATGCATTTTCCAGTTCTCAGTGGTTTCAGATTTTGCAGAATATAGTCTAGTAAATACTGAATGCATCAGTTACATTGGTTAATGAAGCCAGAGCAGGAGGAATGTTTTTTTTATTTGTGTGTTTTGCCTGAACGCACTGAAGCTAAGCTTGAAATAAGGAGGAAAATATCAGTTTGATTTTCAGTGCTGTCTGGTCACTGCAGGGTGAACAGTCCTTTCTTTGTAGCTCTCTGTACAGTTCTGAGTTTAAAAACTTAGAATGGCAGAAAATAGCAAAAGGATTTTGTGGATAGTTGGAAGCAGTTACATAAGAGGAGCAGCTGAGTTTGCAGTTCATAGTAATTTTGGGAGGGACCTGCAGCTCCCCAGTTGCTATGTAAGATGGTTTGGTCGTGGTGGCATGAGATGAAAACATCTTATGCCAACCATGCACAGACTTCTGAGAACTCACTCTCCTCCTGACATACTGCTAATACATCTTGGAGGCAATGATTTGGGCTCAAAACGCTGGGTAGATTTAGTTACAGAGGCAAAATTGGACCTTGCTTCTATTATGTCTATGTTGCCTGCCTGTATTATCATCTTTTCAGATATTACAGAGCGTAGAGTCTGGCAAGCAGAGCATCATATGTATCTGATTGACAGAGCTCACAGAAAAGTAAATGTACAGATTACTGCTTTTCTACGCATGCATGGAATGCATACTATACGTCACCCCGAAATAAAATACTGTAATGATTGGCTATTCCTACCAGATGGTGTACATTTCTCGCATGCTGGCAATTGTCATTTTCTGGGAGACCTTCAAGATGGAATCCTGAAAGTCCTTTAAGATTGTGAGACTGTTTGAGGAAATATTACAGTATACATAAAGGTTCTTTTCAGAGCCATATTCATGTGGTCAAAAAATAGATCAACTGCATGCATCACTCACATATATGACACATATATGGGTTTGCTATATTACAATAGTGGGGGCGCAGCAATAGTAATTTTCCCTGCTGCTGTCAGTTCACAATTGTATGTTATTGTTATGTCTCAACATTAGTAAATAGTTTGAGTATGTTAAATGAGTGTACCATTTACTGTGGCCTTACAGTATTGTAGCTGTAACAACATGGTATGTGTGCAACTTCAATAAAACACAGTGGTACTGTTAAATGTATACATTTCTTTACTGGTATGTCAGGATATAGATTTATTTTGAATGTTACAGATATGGGTAGTTATTAGTATATGGGCTACCATGAATGCACAACAGGATTATCATGCAATTTTACTTTCCAATCAGTTTGTTAGCCGTCTTCACATTTATTAAGTGCATTAATAGGTGTGTGCACAGTTCTGCAATGTGGTTCATCTCTGTTTAACATCACGCTACTATGTTGTGTGAACACTTCAGTGTAGTACAGATGGATATGTCATGGTGTGTCCAATCTGATGTTCGATGCAGTACCCCCCACCCACGAGACTAGAGGATAGCATGATGGTGGGACACCATAGTGTAGCAGCAGTTGTTGTTACTGTTGAGGTGGCTGAATGCTTTTTAGCCCTATATAATGCTACTGATCTGTGTTTCTGCTATATTGAAGGACATGTGCTCTTTAATTTAATTAGTATTATATGGAATTCATTTAAGAAATGATTTATTTCATTACATGATACTAATGTAGATATTTGTTTTTGTTTGTATTTCAGAACTAGAAAATTCAAAACTGAGATAATGAGGCAGTGGACCTTGCGAGAGGTGTGTGCACTGCTTGAGGCAGTCCAGGCTAGAGGCAATTCAAGGTTCTTGATGAGGAGTACTAATTGAAAACTGGATTCGATGTGGAGGCGCATTAACAGCTATCTGTACATAGCTTTGAAAGTGAAGAACAAGAGCGTGGTACAGTTAAAGAAGAAGTGGAAGCTGTTGCGCCAACGTTTCTACATTTTGAAACAATGTGAGGGGATACCAGACAATGATACGTGCTGGTACTACCTCGCTTATGAGCTTTGGGAAGCTGCTGGCAAGCCAGCTGTGGGGAAGCGCCTTACTCACCGTAAGTAAATCAGCACAACTTTTCATAATAGTTGTCCATGTATTCAGAATTTGTAAAAATAATTGTATACTGCATGATTAAGCAATAAGACATCAGGAGCGATTATGTCAATGTTGTGTAAATCTGTGTTTATTGGTGTAATGTGGCATGAGGCACAGCCGAGTACTGCATGCCCCACACAGTGATTAAGTGACCATTAATATAAACACTCAGAGTGCCTTATTAGTATTATCATAGCAATATTTTGTAAATAGTGTTGAACATTGTTTTGTATGTGCTTAGTCTCTACATATATGTCAATCAAAGATTGACATACAGCTAATAACGTGTTTGATACTAATCAGAAACCTGTATTTCTCACAACGTTTTTATAATAGTTTATACTATATGTAAGGATATACTATCAAAACATGTTACCTAATTCTTCTATTTATTTAATGTGCTGTTCTTCACTCACAAACCAGAGCTTGCTAAGATAGCTATGCCAGAAAAAAGAACATTTATACATATACGCACTTACTACTATGGTATGTTGAAGAGAACAAAATGTTACTGTTTAGTTATTGTGATGTAGTGGTTTGAAACTTGTACAAGTCTGTAATACTGTGTAATAAACAATCCTCTCGTCATGAACGTGTCCCTGGTGGTCCATTGGAAGGAAATGGCTGATCACGTGTAGTAAGTGTAATAGACCCACCACTCCTCTCCAACATATACCTGGTGGTTCAGTGGACCGAAATGCTTAATACACAGACAGACACGTACAAATGTACATATCAATAGTGTTTGATGCTCCACAAGTTACAGACTATGTAGATAATGGTGTGCTGGGCCTCTGCACAGAAATATAGAATTGTTATTATAATATGTGCCCATAATGCTTGTGGTCTGTATAATTAGAAGCAATGTTGTGTATGTCGTGGCTGATTTACTGTTGTTGTAAGTCTTAAAAAACTGTACTGTGATTTACATCTAACACTTAAATATTTTTTTTTTTTGGTTCATGGTAGAACATCGGAGGCATCCCCCAGCTGCATGCGAGGTAGTGCCAGCACAGAGTCAAGCTGTGGAGGGTGGTCAGTCGGACACCGAAAGTGTCATTTTGATTGACTCCGATGGTAAGACTTTATTATCACAGATTTGTTAGGCTGTTTACAACTAAGAAACGAGGGTTTCTCATGACACAAAGGGTGGGATATTCAAATTGTGCCATTCATATGAGCAAGCCATTGTGTTATGCAAAATAGTTGCACAGCTGTGTGTCTGGGGCGATATTCAAAACGTGACATGCAAATGGGGTAAAATTCATGCAAGCCGCAGTGTGGGAGCATTTGCATGTGATTATGGCGTGATTTGCATGGCATTACCATGTAGGTCTGCCGATCCCCGAGGAATTGTGTGTGGTGCCCTGACAGGCTGCAGCCATCGAGGAACAATGCCCCGCTGCACCCCGATCATAGAGAAAACAGTGTAGAATACCCCGCAGCACCCCTCACTGGGCCGATCACGGGTATGGTTCAATTTACCCCCCACCAGCTCGATCACGAGCGCAATGCCCTGAATGTATCCCTGCTGACCCAGTGGACCAAAAAGGTCAATTGCAGGTAGTAAGTTTAATAACCTCTCCCTGAACATAGCCCTGGTGGGTACTGTATGACCCACACCACACACTCGCTAAGCTCCACCAACCTGTTCCCCCCCTGGCAGCTGGTGAGCACCAGCATCCCACACGCCTGCCACCCTGCCACCCGCCGACTGACTGCCTGGTAGGGCTGCACGGCCATTGGTGTACTAGTACAGCCAATGGTATGTAGCCCATACCGTATATGACAGTTCAGATTTTTGGATGAATGAATTGATTCACAAATCTGGAATGTGATGTACAGTATAAGTGCTGCGCCCATTGGCTCTTGGTCTGCACAATGGGTGTGCAGCCCTAATGGGCAGTCAGTTGATGGGCGTGCAGGTGGGTGGATGATGCTGCCCGCTGCCTGTGAGGGGTAAGCGGGTACTGGTGCTTTGTGGGTGGGTGGGTGGGGGATACTAGCCACCAGGGCTATCTTTAGGGGGTTATTAAACTACTGCCCACGATTAGGTGCCCGGTCCACTGGACCACCACGGATACATTCAGGAGGACGGGTGGGTTGTTTTACTTACTGGCTGCAATTGGGCATTTTGGTCCACTGGACCAAGAGGGATACATTTGGTGGGTTACTTAACTTACTGGCTGTGATCAGGCATTTTGGTCCACTGGAGCATCAGGGATACGTTCGGGGGGAGCCACAGTGCTGCCCGCGATTCACCTGGTGTTGGGGGGAAGAACACAATGCCCACGGTCGGGCCACTGGGAGGGGTTGGGAGGGATTTACAGTTGGGTGCCTGCAATCGGGCTGCAGGAAGGGCACAGGGACTGGGTTGGGGGTCAGCACAGGTGGCAACTGCTGTGTTTCACCCTGAAATCCAGCAGCTCAGCTGTGGGTGACCCTCGAGTTAGGGCTTTTTTTTTTTGCCTCCAAGTCATGCAGGCTTGGTTGGGGGTTGTAGCTACACAACTCTGCACAGCCTGGGTGAATATCGGGCTCTGGAGTTCATGCATGGTTCCTCCCCTCCACTTGACCATGCATTCATTTGCATTGTGCTGTTGCTCAGCCTGTTTTCAGTGGTGCAACTGTCTTTTACTGAATATCACAGAATGGCGGAATTTTGTACTTGCAATAGTGCAACCCTATTAGTGATGGTGCAACCATTTTGAATATATCCCACCCAAAATAGTTCAAAAGGTGTTAACCAAGTCTAGTGAATGTGCAGTGCCACCATGGCAGAAGATCCTGTACTACCATAACAAACTGGTATTACTACAGATGTGAGTGGAATACTATTCTTCATGAATCTGAGAATGGATGTATGTCCATAGCGGTAGATGTGGTGTTGTGGGGGGGGCATGTCTTCTCCTCTACTAATTTTGGTGGTGGAGTTTAATGTACAATGAGTAATAGATTACCAATTCTAATGTTGTAGGTGTCTCAGTGGTATTCAATGGTGTACTGCTTAATTATCTGTTGCTAATTACGACATGTCGCTAGATCGTATTCACTTAATATTTCTATATGTCCTACCAATGTTTCATTTTTATTATTGCAATAGTTATTAATGGACAGCATAGAATATCTACATGTTTGTTAATGTGTTTTAATAGCCCTGTAGGGGTAATATGGTTAATAACACATAACCGGCTGCCATATTCAGCTAGAGGGTCATTGAGTGAACAGTGACATTATTGTTGTGTTTGTGTTATTCTTATTATAATAACTCACATTTTAAAACTGTTTAAGGGACAGATTGTCATATAATTAGGTATGCATGTATGTAAATTGAACATACATGTAATGTTTTAAGGATGTTTCTGTGTAACAAATATGCATTATGACAATGTTATAAGTATTGCAATTGATGGGCAGGCACTGCTTGTTCTGCACTGCATACTACCAATAATATGTTTGTGAGTTTTCTTTTGGAAAAAAACGTTATTGAAGAAATAGTGTTAGGGGAATCACCAGGAAAAAAAATGAATTTCTTATATTAACTGTTCTGGATTAGATGGACATTTGTCTTGGAAAAAGATATATACATGGTGTCATAATTTCAACTTTGTGTGGCTTTTTGCAGATGAGAAGACTTGTTATATGCATGTAATACTGAGTTAACAACATACATGTAGTTGGAGACAGAGCTGTTTCTGTAAAGAGATATGTGTTCATATGATAGTTGTATGAATGATGTAGTATTATAAATTGATGTTTTAAAGATAAACACTTTTACCTTGATATTTCATCTATTGATGTGATCATTTTTTTACTTGTTTGCTTTAATAGAGCCCAGGGGAAGCTGCTGCTGTCGAACATGTGGAGGTGAAGCAGGAAGCCGGCGCCAGCCCACCACGTAAGTGAAATCTGTTGTTGCTATTATCTTCATGGTTGAGAAGTACCATATGGTTGTCAACATTCATGGTGATCAATGCTCCTGTTGATAACTACACCTTGCTGTCTTACTGCATGATAGGAGGAGTGCACTGTCTGTTGGCATACTCACTGCAAATATTCAATTGTCTGGGGTGTGAGCAACACACCTTTGTTGCCGAGGCAGTACCAGTTTCTTTTGTTTGTTGTGGGGGCCGAATCACTGTTGACATTATTTACTTTATGTGTGCTGTGACCTAATAAGGGTGGCAATGCATTGATCACTGCAGATACCCAACCACCTAAAAAACACAACATGGTGGGAGGATATTGTAGTGACTTAAATGGTATGCAATGCATAAAGTGTCCAATTATGATTTTTTTGTTTTTTTCTCAATGTACAAGTTAAAAATGTGCCTTGTAGTCTTCATGATCCCCTTTTCCCAGTTAAAGTGAATAGCTGTGCAGTGTGTCTGTCTTCAGCCTTACCAGCCTCATACTTACCTCTACAATCCAGTGTGATGCTGTTCAGTGCACTGTCTGATATGTGTATTTTTAAAAGGTGATCATGAACTGAGAGAATGTCGATAAAAGTAATAATACAGTTAATAATGGGACTGTTTGTGTGTCACCCTATGAATATCGTACATTTCTATATAGCACTATGGAAGTTGTCTCACCACATTTAAAATGCAGTACTATGACTACTTGCAGTGGTGCAAATTCCACTACATCATATGGTGCGTATTACTGGGTTGGGTGCTATTAAAAGAAGTTCTTGAGTAGTGAAACTGTGTTAAATATTGGGCCACATACATCACATTGCTACATTATTCAATGCTGCATGGCCTTGCGACACACAGTGTCATACTTTGAATGAGCACCTATACTGTAAAACTGTGTTTTTTATACTTTTCTATATGATGCTGTGGTTGCTGTGCGAAATAACTTTTTGGGACAGTGTAAGGACATGACAGTGAGACTGTATGTGAGTAAAGGTGGTAATATGTCTATTTAAAACATTTGTTTTGAGATGAGCATTAGATGCTATCATTACAATCAGGTATTAGATATTTCCCATACACTGTAGTAGGTTTGAAAATGTTGTGTATTTATATACTAAGGGCTGGATATTCAAACTGCGCCATTCATAGGCACAAGCCCTTGAGGTGTGCAAAATAGTTGCGCAGGGGTGTGTCCAGGGCAATATTCAAAGGAGTTGTGCTATTGAGGAACTCCTTTGAATATCACCCCCAAGCACAGCCACTGTGAATGGCGCAGTGGAACTTGCGCCACCGCAAGTTGACAAAGTGGAGCATTCAACTTGCGGTGGCAAAATCCTGATATTCAAAAGGTGATATGCAAATGGGGCTATAATTCATGCAAGGCATGGGGGGGCCATTTGCATCTGATTATGGCCCCATTTGCATGCCATTAGCATGCAGGTGTGCCGATCCCCCGAGGACTTGAGCCTGGCTCCCTGCCAGGCAGCAGCCATCGGGGAAGGATGCCCCCTGCAGCCCAATCATGGGCAAAAGAGCGTAAAACCCTCCACCCACTCCCCCACTGGCCCGATCGCAGGCATAGCATAAATACCTCCCCACCAGACTGATCGCGGGCAGCAATGTGTCTCCCCCCCAACACAGCCCTGGTGGTCCAGTGGACCAATAAGCACAATTGCGGGATGAAGTAATTAAACACCCCCCACCTCCCGAATATATCCCTGGTGGTGCAGTGGACCGATAAGCCCGATCGTGGGCTGGAGTATTCAAACACACACCCGCATCTCCTGATCATATCCCAAAAATCCCGATTGTGGGATGTAATTGGCAACCCCCCCAAAACACATGTGTGTTGGGGGGACACACATTGCTGCCCATGACACAGGAGGGGGCACAGTGCATACCTCTCAACTATACCACATTACGAGGAACGTTCCTCATTTTACTTCACAAAAGCTCCCTGTTTCACATCGTGAGGACTTGTCCCACATTCAGTGTTAACATTTTTAAGCAAAACTCCATAGTAAATGATGCTAAATATATAAATTTAATTAATAGCAGACTTTCTGAACATAAATGCAAACATTTTCACAGTGTTGTGAGCTTCTAATTTAACGATTTGATAAAGTGTTCCACGTTTTGCCCATTCTTTCCACATTTTGAGAGACAATGTTACACATTTGGGGGACAAAAGGTTGAGAGGTATGAGAGAGTGTGTTGAGGGCCAGCCACAGGTGGCAGCTGCTGTGTTGCGTCCTGCAATGCAGCAGCTCACCTGTGGGTGGCCCTCAACTTGATCCTTTTTTTTGCTCAAAGTTGTGCAGGCGCAGGTTGGGGGTTGCACCTGCACAACTCTGCACAGCCCAGCTGAATATCTGGTATGCTTTTGGAGCGCATGTCATATCAGTGACTTAATTATTTAAAGTAGTGATGTGTGTTGAGGGCCTGAAACATGGGTAAAAAGCTGTTTGGTTTCAAAGTATCATTAAACTGATCATGATTGTGTACACATGAAAAGTGTATTATGACAGTGTTAATGTCAAGGTACTTTGTTTTTCACTGCAGACATGACTACACATTATAGGCAGACATGGTGAAGTAAAAATTCTCACACTTGATGAGGATGTATTTCAATTGTATGGTATAATAGTGTCAATAATGCAAAAGTATGTACATACTGAATATTTATGAGTAGTGAAAGAAAATATAAGAGTAGAATTCTAAGCCACAGCTAACTATACATTTTTTTATGTTGTCAGCTTATTAGATAATATAGATAATCAAGTATGACAGAGACAGAAATAAGATACTAAATAGTTTAGCATCATACTTAAAACTATTATCATAACTTTGAAATGAATGCATTTCTGCTATTGCAGTAGATAAGAAATATTTTGAAGTGAAATATTTGAAAGTCGTAATTGTTGAATTTGTGTTGTATATTCATCATAACTTTTTTTTAAATCTTTGTAGGGTGCCGGCGACTGCGAAAATGCACGGCCCACTGCCGCTGCTACAGACGGCTCATGCGCGAGACTGTCAGTCTGCATAAAGAAAATGCTGTCATCCTTGAGAGGCTGGACAAAATCCAGTCTCTCTTGGATGCACAGCAGCAGACTGTCAACCTTGTGCTAGAGCCGGTCGTAGCAGTGGGTGATGGTGCTGTGCCGAGTAGCAGTGCTTCACCTCCATGGCCACCATCTGTTCCTGCAGCTTCCGTGGGTGAAACTGGACACCCTTCATAGCAGTCAGGTATCTCCCCCCGGAGGGTGCAACAGCTTCCACTTCGTTTGTGCCTCCACATCGAATCCAGTTTCTAGCCTGAATTGCCTCAAGCAGTGCATACACCTCTCGCAAGTGTTACACAAAACTTAAAAAAAAACACAAGACTTTTAATATATATTTTTATTTATCTGACAAAAATGTTTTTGAATAATTTATTTTTGTGTATGATGCAATACACAGTTTAATTATTTTTTTTCCCCTACGAATATTATTTGTGTTAATATATATTTTTGTATTTTTATAAGAAGAAAGATATTTTTGTTTGTAATTTTTTATATATAATATATTTTTATAGTAAAAAAAGTTTATTTATACTCTCTTGTGTTTGGTGTGTTATTGTGTAGTCGAGATATTTCTTGAAAATAGTTTTAACAAGATTAATACAACTGTGATTTTCTCATTTGGTGAAACCTCATACCACACTATTGTGGTATTAGAGTTGGGATTCTCCATAGAAGTAAGTTAGATGTGTGACAATGCTACATTACACTATTTGTGGCACACTGTTGTTGTTTCATTACAACTAGTGCTACAGAATGTGTGTATGTATCATGATGAAGATAAGTATATACGTGCTGTACAACAGTGAAATGTCTGTGTTGCCATACTTACAACAAATTTATGTATTCAGTACGAGCAAACCTCTTCCACCGCTGTTCACATGATTGGTAGTACAACCTCAGTTGGTAGTACAAGCACTCTATCAAATCTCAAGTTACTACAGTAACATATCCATTTGTTCAGTAGATGAACTAATGGTGTCCATGTCATGTCATATTGTCTTTTAGTTATGTACATCTTTTATTTACATATGTGCTCACAAACAAAAGGAGTAAGACACTTTTACATAAAAATATTACATGGAATAACAATGACAAATTACAATTAATAAAGTAATAAAAGAATATGATTAACAGTTGACTACTGTTACTGTTAATAACAGTAAATGCAACCACAAGAGTTGAAATATTTCTGATATTGGAACATTTTTTTTTATGTATGTGCACTATTCTTACAACTATAAATCATGTACTATGCTGAGTAATAGTTCTGAAAAAGACAGGATATTCATGGCAAAAAACTCCGTTTAATGCATCAGTTAGGGTTGTTCCACAGCGACAAAAGTGAGAATTGCGCTGTTAGGGTTGAAAACCCTAACTCTAATTCCCAGCATGACACACACACACACACACACACACACACACACACATATGCAAGTATGGGGAGGACCAAGTCAACACAACCAATGACAGACATCCAGCAGCAGGTGACAGAAATAACAAACAATTGTCTAAATGTACTACGAGACATCCCCACCCCCCTGACCAGGTACTGCATGCTCAGTGGAGATCAACAGCAAAACTGAGGCCATGTACACCAAACGTACACGTCTCTGATTGCAGCTGCACGCAATGTACCACACTTAGTAGTTGCATGTCCTTACCTACCGATGCCCCACACCACACCACAACTGGTACTGTGCCGTTATTCAATCTAAATGCTGAAGGTGCATGATGACAGTTGCAGAAAGGTTTTAACACTAGTGAGTATACATTAATTAAGAGAAGCACATAAATTAACTACAAGACACTAGCATGCTCAAGATAAAAGTAGTGTCACATTTAGTATGTGATTTACATAGTAGCACATTTACTGCAACTGTTTACTCAAGATAGAGGCTGATGTAAACATATGGAAAAGCATTGCCTGTTCAATGATGTGAAATTCGTGCTGCCAGTATCAGATGCATTCATACTGATGAAGGTGTACTGCTGATGTACATACATAGACTTTCAGTGTGTTTCAATACTAAAGATGCAGTAGGTATTCTTTGTAAGAAACATTATAATTGCATGGATCAGGCCAAGCAACTTGTAAATATCATAGCACTACTGATCCAACAATGATGTACCTGTATCGGAGATGTATATAGGAGAGATTTTTGCTGTAGACACTTACTGAGTATGCTGTACCTGATAAAGACAATCTCATTGCATCTGTGATGACTAACTTATTCAAATAGTAATACATTTACTATTGCTGCAATGAGTGATCTATGCCACTTATGGACATAGTGTGATTTTTTTAACAGTTGTTTCATACTCAGGCTGTATGCCTACTATTTGGGTTTGCCACACTTCTGTCACTGATGAGATCAAACTGATAACTATGTTAATTGTGGTACTACAGGAATCAAGTAGGTATGTTGTAGATATAAACTGAATGTATTTTAGTATTGATTTAACTCACAATGGGGTAAGTGTACTAGGATAGCAGGGGTTATCCTCTATCACTTACTCTGTCAGTTATAATCACACTAGGGTTTCGATGACTGTAATGATCAAGTTACACTGTTCATCTTCATGAGTTCATATTGACAGCCATTCTTCAGTAACTAGACAGTGTATGGTGTAAGTGGGTGGGACACTGTGTTGCAAAGCTGCTGCAGTGCCTAGCAGAGGCAGAGTATCTACTCATAAAGACAATTCAGCAATAAGGCATGACCAACAGTTATGTAAAATTTCTGTTAATCACCCTGTAGGGGTTTAATGTTGAATGAGGCATAGCCGAATGCTACATGTCACTAGACAGTGATAAACTGACCATTAACATAATACCTGGGAGTGGCTTATTGCTATCATAATAAAACTGTTTTTTAAACAACATTAAACCATGTTTATCATATGGTTACGCTCTACATGTATGTTAATAAAAACTAGACATAAGGGTGTTACAATGTTTACAGTCAATTAGAAAGCTGCATTTCTCAAACCCTTGTTATAATCAGAGATATTATAGCTGTACAACTCCTTGGTTTTGCTGAACTCTGTTGCTCAGGTGGCCCACCACAAGTGGTGTGGTGTGGTGTGGGGCATCGGTAGGTAAGGCCATGCAACTACTAAGTGTGGTACGTTGTGTGCAGCTGCAATCAGGGATGTGTACGTTTGGTGTACATGGCCTCAGTTTTGCTGTTGATCTCCACTGAGCATGCAGTACCTGGTCAGGGGGTTGGGGATGTCTTGTAGTACATTTAGACAATTGTTTGTTATTTCTGTCACTTGCTGCTGGATATCTGTCATTGGTTGTGTTGTCTTGGTCCTCTCCCATACTTGCATGTGTGTGTCTGTGTGTGTGTTGTGCTGGGGGGCGGGATTCGGAGTTAGGGTTTTCAACCTAACGCGTAATTCCTCACCTTCTATTAACTAATGGAACAACCTAACTGATGCATTAAACTGAGTTTTTTACCATGAATATACATATATATATATATATACACACACACACATATAGATATATATACACACACACACATATAGATAGATATACAGTGGTGTGAAAAAGTATTTGCCCCCTTCCTGATTTTCTCTATTATTGCATATTTGTCACACTGGATGTTTTCAGGTCTTTAGACAAAATGTAATATTAGATAAAGGGAACCTGAGTGAACAAATAACACTTGTTTTTTTTTTTTATTTCACTTATTTAATGAAAAAAAGTTAACCAACACCAATTGGCACTGTGTGAAAAAGTAATTGCCCCCTTACACTTAATAACTGGTTACGCCACATTTAGCTGCAATGACTGCAACCAAACACTTCCTATAATTCAATATCAGTCTTTCACATAGCTGTGGAGCAATTTTAACCCACTCTTCCTTGCAGAACTGCTTTAATTCAGTAACATTTGGTAGGTTTTCGAGCATGAACTGCTCGTTTCGGATCCTGCCACAGCATCTCTATTGGGTTTAAGTCTGGACTTTGACTAGGCCACTCCAAAACTTTAATTTTACTTCTTTTCACCATTCTGATGTGGACTTGCTTTTGTGTTTGGATCATTGTCTTGCTGCATGACCCAACTACGCTTCAGCTTCAGCTGACGGAAGGATGACTGGACATTCTCCTTAAGAATTTTCTGGCACAGAGCAGAATTCATAGTTTCTTTAATTATGGCAAGTCATCCAGGTCCTTAGGCAGCAAAGCATCCCACACCATCACACTACCACCACCATGTTTGACTGTTGGTATGGTGTTCTTACTGTGGAATGCTGTGTTTGCTTTAGCGAGACATTATGGGATCCATGTTGTCCAAAAGTTCCACTTTGGACTCATCTGTCCATAGAACATTTGCCCAAAAGGCTTGTGGATCATCCAGGTGCTTCTTGGCAAATGAGAGATGAGCATTTATGTCCTTCTTGGTTAGCAGTGGTTTCCGCCTTGCTACTCTCACATGAAGCCCATTTTGCCCAGTCTCTTTCTGATTGTGGAGTCATGAACACTGACCTTAGCTGAGGCAAGAGAAGCCTGCAGTTCTTTGGATGTTGTTTAGGATCCTTTGAGACTTCTTGGATGATTTTACACTGTGTCCTTGGAGTAATTTTGGCAGGCCGCCCACTCCTGGGAAGGTTCACTACTGTTCCAAGTGTTCTCCATTTGGAGATTATGGCTCTCACTGTGGTTTGATGGAGTCCCAGAGCCTTAGAAATAGCTTTGTAACCCTTTCCAGACTGATAGAGGGCAACAAAATGTTTTTCTGATCTTTCAGGAACTTCCTTTGATCATGGCATAATGTGCTTGTTGAATCTTTGTCCTGGCAATGTGACTCTGATGGTAAGGGCCAAAATAAGTGAGGTTTATATTAAGCAGGACTGGCTGTAATCAAGCCTGGCTGTGTTCAATCAGCTGACTCTAATTATCCCTTTAAGTGGGTTGATTTAACTAGGGGGCAATTACTTTTTCACACAGTGCCAGTTGGTGTTGGTTAACTTTTTTCATTAAATAAATGAATAAGTAAAAAAAAAAAAAGTGTTATTTGTCCACTCAGGTTCCCTTTATCTAATATTATATTTTGTCTAAAGACCTGAAAACATCCAGTGTGACAAATATGCAATAATAGAGAAAATCAGGAAGGGGGCAAATACTTTTTCACGCCACTGTATATATATATATATATGCTATAGTGGTGCGACTAGTTAGGGTTGAGTAAGCAGTTTAATGTTAAACCCCAAATTTTGTATGTTAATAACTTTGCAACCTTTCAACAGGTTTGCACAAAATTTGGAATTTGTGGTCTTGTGTGGTAGAACTCTTGATCTGCCAAGTTGTGTTTTGATTGAATTTGCAGTTTTCATGCAGTGAAGTGGCAAACACATATTTTTTGCTTTTTTTTGCCTATTTTTCCTGATTTCTGCCAATCACGCTGTAGCCACACCATTTGGAATTTTGGTCTGAAATGTTCAGTGTAGAAAGGGGTTAGCCCAAAGAACCATCCAGCATTGATTTGGTGAAAGAATATTAATCTATTTAAAAGTTATTGAATTTTGAATTTTTGTTTTCTGAGTATGCTCAGTTCAGTCTTAGATTTATATGTATGTTTTGCGAAAGGGGATTGGGCTCGCGATCAAGGATTTTGTCACCTCACAAATGAGGATTTATAAAATCCTTATTCATGAGAAAAATTTCATGAGCCACCATCTTATTTTCATTTTTCCCTGCCCTGCATGCAGGAATAGGTGTGAGGTGTGTGCCTCGCAGTTGCAAACCCCATTTTTCTATTATGTTGCCATGTTAGGTAATTAACTATTTAAATGGGATGAGCCTTAGGGTTTTCACCCTCAAGGCACACCCCTCACACCTATTCCTGTATTCAGGGTGGAGGTGGGGACCTCACTGTTGGAAGTCAAGAGTAGGGTGGGGTGTTCAGGTTGAAAGCTAAGGGTGGGATGGGGTCTTAGTCTTGGGAACTCTAAGATGTAATTTCCCTGCTTTTTAGGCTTCACCCCTAATGGTGCATTAACAAAGTTTTTTGCAGTGAATATATATTTATAAAATAATCCAGTGGTTAGTCTCTCAGTTCCAAGAACAGCACACTTTTCCTTCAGTGTACAATCAGGCTTAGCTTCAGCCAACAGAATTCCCAGTGTATGAAAACTTGCATACATACCTCGATATTTCATACAACACAGTCAGCTGTCTACTGACCAACCTATCTAACATGTCTTTCAGGAGGCAGACTTTTATACCTGCCACCCTATGACATCATGATCATGTGACCCATTTATTATCACATTATTACTTGTACAACTGGCTAGGAGACATTTTGTTACTATAAAATCTTTTATATACAAGATAACATAGTGCATCATTGATAGGCATAAGGTTTTAAAACATCAATGTCATCCATAAGCAAAATAAACAGTTTTATTCTTATAACTGGTCTAAGTCCCGCCTCCATTCATGACATCACATTTCCATCATTAATATAAATAGGCTGTCTCAATCTGGGCTACCTGTCCCTAAAGAGGACCCTTATAGAAATAACAGTTGGATTTTGGGCCCTGCTTTTTCTTGCCCAGCAGACCACAAGCTTTAGCTGGTAAGCAGAGCTTCAATATAACAATCAAAACAATAAAGTACCCTGCACTCCAGTGGTCAGGTAGCAGTTCTTATAACACGCAGAATTGCAATGGTGCTGAAAAAAGTCTTTTGATTTATTCAAGTTGTTTTGAAGCAGTATCACAGAGGGAGCAGGACAGAGAACTGTATCAGTTAAAGAAAAAGGAAGCTGGGAAGGCAGTCAGAACAGCAAAGGCCCAAACCGAGGAAAAGATAGCCAACTCAATTAAGAAGGGGGATAAAACCTTTTATAGGTACATCAGAGAGTGAAGGAAGACCAATGGAGGGATAGTGAGGCTTAATCAAGGGGAGGGAGGGTGAGGGTGACTGTGAAAAGGCAGAGATACTAAACAAATATTTTTGCTCAGTATTTACAAAGGAAGAGGGGGAGGTACCTAAAACAAACAGTAGAGACACTCTGGATAGAGAAGTTGATACCAGCCCATTTACAGAAGAAATGGTTCTGAAAGAACTCTTAAAACTGAAGGTGGACAAAGCAATGGGGCCTGATGGGATTCATCCCAGAATTCTAAAAGAACTAAGGGTAGAACTAGTGACACCACTGGCTACCCTCTTTAACAAATCATGGGAGGATGGGGTGGTACCCGTGGACTGGAGGAGGGCAAATATGATTCATCTTCACAAAAGTGGGAGCAAGGCAGAAGCAGGAAACTACAGACCTGTTAGTTTAACCTCAGTAGTAGGGAAAATGATGGAATCACTTTTGAAGGAAAGAATGGTCGAGTATCTAGAGGCTAGAGGGGCACAGGACCCAAGGCAACATGGATTCACAGCGGGAAGGTCATGCCAGACAAATCTGATAGATTTCTTTGACTGGGTGACCAAAGTAGTAGATCAGGGAGGGGCTGTGGACATGGCCACACCTAGACTTTAGCAAGGCATTTGACACAGTCCCACATAAAAGATTAATATACAAGTTAGCCAGCCTGGGAGTGGGTCCCAAGATGACAGCCTGGGTAAAGAATTGGCTGGAGAATAGGACACAGAGAGTAATAGTAAATGGAGTCCACTCTGAAGAAAGGGGTTACTAGTGGGGTACCGCAGGGTTCAGTATTAGGACTGGTCCTCTTTAATGTCTTTATAAGTGACATTGCAGATGGACTGAAGGAAAGTATGTTTCTTTGCAGATGACACAAAGATCTGCAACAGAGTTGATGCACAAGGTGGGGTGGAAAGGATGAGAAGGACTGGCAAGGTTAGAGGAATGGTCAAATGTATGGCAGCTTAGATTCAATGCTAAGAAGTTCAAGGTAATGCACCTGGGAAACAAAACCCAGGGAAGAGTACACAATGGGGGTGAGATACTAACAACAACAAAAATGGAAAGGAACCTGGGGGTAGTCATATCAGATGACCTAAAGGTGGGCAAGCAATGTGAGAGAGCAGCAAGGAGGGCTGGGGGAATACTGGGATGCATTGGGAGAGGCATCACCAGTAGAAAACAGGAAGTTATCATCCCTCTGTACAGACAGCTGGTCAGACCCCATCTGGAATACTGTGTGCAGTTCTGGAGACCCAATCTCCGCAAAGACATAGACAGGATGGAAGCTGTCCAGAGGAGGGCAACTAAACTGGTGCAGGGTCTACACCAAAAGACATATGAAGAGAGACTTAAGGAGCTTAATATGTATAGCCTCGAGGAAAGGAGGGAGAGGGGGGACATGATAGAAACTTTCAAGTACCTCAAGGGAATCAACAAAGTCCAAGATGGTAGCATCTTTCAAAAAAAGAGGTGTGCAAGAACAAGAGGGCACAATTTGAAGATGGGGGGGCTCAGAGGTAATTTAAGGAAGTATTTTTGACAGAGAGGGTTGTGGATGCATGGAACGGCCTTCTGAGGAGGTTGTGAGTCAAAAACTGGTGGAATTCAAGCATGCATGGGACAGTCATACGGCAATTCTAGGGGTTGGGGGTAGGAAGAAGTAGGCTGCTGGTTAACTAGGATTTGCAGCTTATCCATTAGGTAGGGAAATGGGCAGACTGGGTGGGCCAAGCGGTCCTTATCTGCCGTCAAATTCTACGTTTCTATGTTTCTATCCAAACACATCAGGAAAACAACTTGAATAATCAAAGTACTTTTTTCAGCACTGTTGCAATTCTGCTTGTTTTATGAACTGCTGCCTGACCTCTGGAGTGCAGGGCACTTTATTGTTTTGGTGTTTATCCTCTAAGGTATGCTGCATCTCGCTCTTGCACCTCATCTTCCCGTTTGAGCACTGTGGGAACTGTGAGTTGTTTTTTTTTTTCTTCAATATAACAATGTTTGAATTACTTTCATTAATGTTGAATAGGGTGTCAAAAGAATGGATTAAGATGAGGTGCTTCCTTTTGTCACTCCCTTTTAACCCTTTCAACATTAATAAACATTTAGCAGTACTCTTCTGTTGTTTTTACTGCTACTACATCTTCATGCAACACCTAGGAGCTATTTAAACATTTCTATTTTAATGTGAGCAACTTCATGAAAATGTTTGCAGCTGCAGGAACAGGCTGTCATCTCTCTAAAGAATGAGCAGCATTTTCACAGGTGGTTTCCCCAGAGAAAAGTTCACTTACTTACTTAGTGGGGAACAACCACAGCAACAACAGTTTCTTCTTTTCCGACTCTCATTCATAAATTTACAACAGGGTTTATTCATCTGCTCGGGCAGCCGGCTCTTTATCTTTGGGGTAGATTTTATACTGAACAGTTCACTACCCCATTTACTTCAGTCCCCTCAAACTCAGGGAAACCTTAATAATTATACATAGCACCTGGCGTCCATGCCATTCCAACATCAGATTCTGATGCAGCATTCTGTAATATTTAAAAAGAAATGGATTCAGACTGGAGCACTTTAAATAGCAATAGTAAATCCCATCTCTGCCTCCTATCTCTTAAATCAAATAATCTGGTTTCCTTTAGTCTGTCTTCATACGCTCTACCTTTCAAGTGTGGTACCATCTTTGTGGCCCTCCTCTGCACCCTCTCCAGGAAATCAATGTCCTGATTCAGGTATGGACTCCAAAAAGGAGGGTCTAACATATGTTTTTTATAATGGAATAAAACATTGTTCATTTCTCAAAATGAACGTGCGCTGAATAGTTTTGAGCATTCCATTTGTTGTTTCTGTTATCTTTTTGCAATGGTCTGATACTGATAATTTATTTTTGACTATTACACCTAGGTCATGTTTCTTGTCAATAGATTGATTCATTATATTCATTATATTGTCTAATAAATAAGTATTCATGAGGTTATTTCTACAAAAATGCAAGACATAGCTTTTGTTTGCGGATGACACCAAACTCTGCAACAGGGTGAATACTCTGGAGGGGGTGAAAAGGATGAGAAAAGACCTGGAACTGCTGGAGAGATGGTCAGGGGCATGGCAGCTAAAGTTTAATGCAAAGAAGTATAAAATCATTCATGTGGGGAGCAGGAACCCTGGGGAAAGTTACAGGTTGGGGGGTAGCTACTGACAGTAACTATGGAGGAGAGGTACTTGGGAGTCATAATCACAGTGACTTGAAGGCCGCTAGGCAGATGGCAAAGGTGGTGAAAAAGGCCAGTGGGATGTTTGGGTGTATTAGAAGGGGAATCACAAGCCAAAGGAGGGAGGTAATAGTTCTACTGTACAAGACCCTGATGAGACCTCACCTTAAATATGGTGTACAGTTCTGGAGACCACACCTTTGAAATGACATTGACAAATAGAGACGGTGCAGAGGAAGGTGACCAAAATGATGAAAGGATTACATCACAAGCCTTATGAGGAAAGGGTGAGGGACCTCAATTTGTACATGATGGAATAAAGGAGTGAGAAAGGTGACATGATAGAAACATTCAAGTAGCTTAAAGATATTAACAAGGTGAAAGGGGACAACATATTCCAGATTAATAGTATTGCCAGGACAAGAGGACATGACAGAGACTGAGACATGAGACTGAGGGGTGGCCGCATAAGGGGAAACGTCAGAAAGTTCTTTTTTTATGGAAAGGGTGGTGGATACATGGAATAGCCTGCCCCAGGAGGTGGTAGCAGCCTGTACAGTGGCGGGCTTCAAACATGCATGGGACAGAACCAAAGGAATAATAGAGTTAGGAAGAAAAATCTAAAGCCAATGACCAGATAGGGTCACTGGATGCTTTGTTAGGCAGTTTAAATGGGCAGACTGGATGGGCTTAGTGGTCATTATCTACCGATAGCATCTATGTATCTATGTATCTTGTCATGATTGAATAACATTTTTTTTGCCCATTCCTCTACAGTATTAAAATCTTTTTTCAGGGATTGGTGTTTAGAGGTAGCCTCCACCTCACCTCATCGTTTTGTGTCATCCACAGATTTACAGATGAAGTTCATTGAACTAATTCTCAAATCACTCGTGAAGATACTTAAAAATATAGGACCCTGAACAGAGCCCTGCGGCACCCCACTGTTGACCCATCTTTGGATAACTGGTCATTACTCCTAACACACTGTGTTCTTTGCAGTAGCCAGCCTTCCACCCATCTCATCAGCCCAAGACTGAACTCCATAGTTATTCATTTCTCAATCAAGATATCATGGGGAGAGGTGTCAAATGCTTTCCTGAAATCCAACAGGATCACATCCACAGGTATACTTTTGTCAGGAAGCACCAAGTTTGGTCGACAGAGACAATGCCTACCTGCCCCACAGTGACAGCACAATACCAACGCAGGTATTGTGCCGCCTGTTGTAAGGGTGTTTTCTGTGGGGGTCTGTGCCCACCACAGCCCCCGGACTTTAGGATTCCAACTCCAGGTCAGAGTTGGTCCGGGAAGGGGGCAGAACACTGGGGGAAGGTGAAAGACAGAAAAAGGACCATTACCGCAAATGTTACCGTAATGGTCTTTTTTCCTGTTTCGCCATCGGGGTGTCGATGAAAAGGGGTGCACTGCTTTTGTCAAGATTTCAACTATCGTGGGCATAAAAGGACACCATGTTTGTTGTACATGAGTGGCCCTGTTTGAAACCATGCTGATTCACAGCTGATAGTTCTTAAGTATTTTGTTCAGATTCAAGAAATTGTTTAATCAGTTTTTTCATAGTTTTGCTGCAGAGAGATGTGAGACTGATTGGCCTATAATTCCCAATGATGCCATTATTCCCCTTCTTAAATATAAGGACTGCAACCTTCCTGCACCAGTCTGCTGGTGCCATCCCCTCTAGTAAGGATTTATTAAACAGTACTGTCACTGGGTGTGCCAAAAGGGGGCCAATTCTTTAAGCAACCTTGGGTGAATCTCATCTGGGCCTGGACAAATAGTACATTTAATATCTCTGAGTGCAGACAGGACTTCATTATCTTCAAAACCATAGTGATTAGTACAATGCAATTTAAGGATCTTATTGCACTTCCCCTTACCAGAGAAGACCAAATAAAAAATGAATTAAATAAGTTTGCAGCTTCTATGTCATCATTAACTACAGTGCCATTATTCAATAGTGATTCCTCAGTTGACAAATCAGCCATTGCTATCTCCCAATCAATGTTTACTAACTGTTTACTCATCTTGTTAACATTAGCTCAGTTGTAGTCCTTGATGACCATAGTGCCCACAAACTTTGATCTACTGGCTCTCAAATTGTAAGTGATCATATTGTGATCACTATTACATAAATGACCTAGCACCTCAACATTGGTAATATTTGATTTTATGTTTGTTATGATTAAATCCAAGATGTTTTTATCTCTTGTGTGTTTATATACTAACTGCTCTAATTCATGACTAACTAGAGAGACAACAATTTCTTTCACAACTTCATTACTTTCAGTTAGTACAGCCCAATTTATACTGGATAAATTAAATTCACCTAGGATGATAATGTCACCCATAACTGAGGCATTTGTCATTTCTCTAATCAGCCCATCATTATATGCTTTACTAGGCATAGCAGGCCTGTAACAGTTCCCCAGAATAATTTTAGGTTTACCCCTAAATTAAAGTTTGATCCATATAGTTTCTAAGGGTTCATCAGGTTCTTCAATAATTTGACATTGGTAGGACTGAATATCATTTTTTACATACAGGCATATGCACCCCCCCAATCATATCAACCCTCTTCTTGGTATATAGTTTGAAATCTCTTTTATCCAGTTGCAGGAGTCATCCCACCAAGTCTTAGTGATAGCCATGATATCAACTTGATCTTCTAGTGGCCTAACTTCTATTTTGGCCTTTTTATTGAATTAAAGCTTCTGACATTACCAGCCTGCAGTGTATAAGTACTCCAGCTTTGATGGTATCTTTACCAGAAGTAAATGAATTATATCCCATCTCCCCTTTCACTATTGGTTTAAAGATAGGGATATCTGTTCTTCAAACTTCCTGCCCAACATAGTACTGCCTCTTCTATTGAGATGTAACCCATCACAGCTAAACAGACTCCAGATATAATCAAAAGATTCCCAATGTGTAATACAAGTAAAACCTCTTTTCAAAGTCTACTTATGCAGCCACTCATTGATCAATTTAGTTTTATTGTGTCTACTAGCACTTGCCCTGGAGACCAGTAAGATTTCTGAAAAACAAATATCATAGCCTTGGGTGGATAAAAGTTCACTTAGTTCAATAAAGTCATGTATATCAATACTAGATGAGGTTATATCATTGGTACCTGTGTGGAATATTGACGGGGGTGGGGTCACCTGAATTACTCAATATATTATTTACCATCTTAGTAAAGTCTGATATCTTGGCTCCTCTGAAGCTGCCACTGGTCTGTTAGCTTTGCGTGGGTTACAAACAATAATGTCAACATATTTAATAATTGAGTCTCCAGTGACATAGACTTGCTGGGGGACAATGTTCACAAATGCCTGTTTAATGTTTCCTACTTCCATATTGATTGGACCCTCTGTTCACCATCTATATCTGTGCCAGTGTGATCTCTTGTGGGCGTGCCTTGAGTGGGATCAATGGTGGTATCTTTGTGTGCAAACTCAACTTTATTCGATTCCATTATATTTAAATCTGTATGTGCACATGTATTATTAACTTGAGTATTTTCTGGTGGGGGGTGCAGGGAAGTTATATTCGATGTTTCCTCCAGTATGGGGGAAAAAATTCTGCTTACTTCTGCAGTATTCATAACCTGGGTTAAGGATTGGACTGCATTATTATCTTGTTTGACCCGAGTTAAAGGAACAGTTTTATATTTCTTTTTTTTTTTTGTGTGTCACCGCCTCTTTTCCTCCCTCCACTCCTGGCACCGACCCTCTCTGGGCCTGAATCCAATCCCTCTGGCTTTCCCCCCAAAGCAGGGTGGTAGATACAACCCAACCAACAGAAACACTTCCAAAATAATTGTCATATCACCATGACCAGCAGGGACCCTGGGCTTACCCCCCAGGTGGGGCCACGGGGGTATATTGCCTGGTGTGATCGGGTAGTTTGGGATCAGTTGCACAGAAAGCTGGCATCATGTGCAAAGCAGCTGCATTTTTTTGTTGTATGCTGGGGTGGGGACGTGCAATGAAGGCCGGCTTCCACCCTGCCCCTGGCGTTATGGTGCAAGCAGCAGCAGTAACCCCAGCCTCCGCCAGAGGTCCACAATATGATGGACACTCTTCTCCTTCCCCCACAGAAGGAGAGCAGTCTCAGGGATGCTCAATCCTTCTCCCCCTGGCCAACCTTCCGACTCCTGGATCTGTCTTTGATGTCGGATGGCGCTGCAAGCAGACACCTTGCCATTGCACTAGTGGGCCGGCAGTAACAGCTTTAAATTATGGAGAGGGAGCTAAATCATTACTGATTAGTGGTAAAAGAGTTACATTAGATAAAGCAGATTCACTGCATAATGGGAGAAATCTGTTGGAGAGTGGCAACTGGAACCCCAGTGTTCCCAATGTGTCACAGTGTTCTTTCCGGTAAACACTACTATGGGTAGAATTTCCCTGCCCCTTACCTTGGAAGTACTGTGTCTTTGTGTCATTGTGGCTCATTTGTTTGTTATTGTGTTTACTATATTTACAGATGTTAGTTGTTTAATGTTGGTCTGGCTCAGCCGGCCTACCTGTTTTCTCTGTTATTTGTCCTAGTAGCAAAAGCAGATACTGTGCACTAATGTTTTTTTTTTTCACTAGATGACTGGGAAAGGTTTCCAGCTTGCCCCCATGGGTCCCCAATCCACACAATCAGGAGAGCAGCTTGTTCTTTAATCTAAATTCCCCCACTTACATGGGACTGACTCCCTTTGATTTTCACTATATAGTGCTACCTACTTGAAACCAAGTACCCCCTGCTACCTCATTTTTTACCTGACACTGGTGCCCAGGAGTTGGTTTTTGGGATGGGCAAAATTTATCTTCAGCCAGCAGAATTCTGGTGAAATGGTGATTTCACTTCCATGAAATATTTCAGAATATCTGTAAAAACTTTGTGAAATTTTGCCAAAATTGTGATTTTGGTTATTTTCATCTAATTTTAAAAGTATATGTCCTACTTGCACCATATTCATTAAATGTGGATGACCTAGTGCTCATACAGAAATCTACCAAATTTCAGATCTCTAACATCAAAATTAACTGAGGCTTTACCCTCCAAACTTCAGAAATTTTAAAGTTACAGTTAACTATATAAACCAAAAGTGTCTGTGCAAATTTCACCAAATTTGGTATGGTGACAATACACTTGCCCATGCATAGAGTATGTGTGCCAAGTTTCAGATCTCTAGCTTTAAAGGTAACTGAGCTATAAGCCTCTGAACCTTCAGAAATTTTAAAATTGCATTTTGCAATTATGTAAACTGCTGAATTTTAAGCCCTTATAATTTTAAAGCTAGAAAACAGAATATCAGCAAAGTTGTTAGGATCATTGACCTTAAGTATTAAGCTTTAAGGTAGCCACCATGGTCCAGCATCAGAAAATCATGCTGTCATGCTGATGACCCAGATTTGGATGCAAGCCCCTGGAAGTCGTGTCAGGAGACAGGTCATAGCTAAACCTTGAAATCTCTATTTAGCAGATTCTATGAATACTCCAAGAAAGTATGCATCTAAGTTTTCAATTATGTAGCTCCAAAGGTGGATAAGTTGTAAGCACAGCAATATTTTCAGAAATGTTCACATGAATATTAAATTGCTAGGATTTTAGCCCCTATAACTTCCCCACCCTTTTTTCTAATATCTTGGCAAGCATTGTTGGCCTTTACCAGATAATATGCATGCAAAACTTCAGATTCCTAGCTTTAACATAAACTGAGTTATGGCCAATCAAAGAATTTCAGAAAATTTGAAAAAATGTCACAAAACTTAATGAAAATTTGCAGAATTTCATGAAAATTACACAAATTCAGAATTTGCTAATTTCACCCACATCTACTTGGTTTTCCTTGATTCCAAGTCTGCCTATATTCCTTGGTGAAGACAAACTGAATGGTCTGCTTAAACATTCAAAGATTGAAACTACTTTGGGCTGAAAAACATGAAGTCCTGTTTCTGTAGGAGACCAACCTTAGACTGGCAGAGCATGATAATTTTGGTTATGATACAGTGGTGGTGTCCTCCTGCAGAACCAGGAAATGTTGAGGTACTGCCATAACTATTCCTCCCTCTATAGCCTTCCAGAAAGAGGAGAAGGTGATAGATCTTGCAAGGCGCTTTGTGATTTTTTTTCCATAGAAGTTTTTATCCATCCTTTGGCAGACTGGGTGGATGTATCAGCCCATCCCATAACATGTGGCAGTCCCAATTCTCCACCATTCCCCCATGAGAACAGGAGGGCCACTGGTGTTAGCTGGATGAGCTTCATGAAGCCCATCCTTCATATTTTTCTGCCTAATTTTCTCCTCAGGTTAGGGTGGATGTGCAATCAGTGCGGCGTGTGTGCTCCACCTCTGCAGAGCCACCCTCAGAACTCCGTATGCCATCCCTTTCCCCGAAATATGAGATTACACATGCACTGCCATCTGGATTCCTCCAGGTGACAGTCAAGTGGTGAGTCACAAGATCCCTCTCCCGAGGGAAGAGAGCTGTCCTACAGATGCTCGATCTTTCTTGTCCCGGCTCAGTCGCTGAGCAACATGAGTCCATTCCCAAACTCAGGTCACTGGCATGGCAGCAGGGAGTCATAGATGTCTCAACCCACCATGTTACTTGGCCAGCTTTGTGCTTCGTGATTTTGACATGACTATTATGTAACACCTCGGTAATGTTAGTAATTGTATATTTCCCTCCGGGCTGTCATAAATGGGCACTTTGCCTCCTGTTTAATAAATTGTTGGAGGTTAGTAAGTAAATAAGTAAACATTTATTTTTCAAGCACCCATTCCTGGAGGCTCAAAGCACTCTACAGAGTATCACATTTTACGACACGTAAAATAAAAATAAAACAACAAGACAATCTCACAAACCAAATAAAACAAATTAAATACATATATAATAATAAATATACAGTCAATAAAATCAACAGCCAGTGAACATGAGGAATTCAAAAGTCAAATGCCTCTTTAAAAAGGAGGGATTTCAGACCCCTTTTAAAAGCCTTCACCAAGGGGGCTTCCCTCAGAGGTCCAGGAAGAGAGTTTCAAAGGGCTGGGGCACCTTCTGCAGAATCTCTGTCCTTGAAAGATTTTAGTTGGGCACTCGGAACCACAAGGAAGCCCTCATCAGAAAAGTGAAGAGGATGGAGGGCACAGTGAGGGGTCAAGAGACTACACAAATAGAGTTACTAGGGCCCTGATCATATGCATCTTTATAGGTCAGCAGCTATCTGACCATGAAGGGGATTCATCAACTCACCTGCAACCAGTGTGGACTATGCAGAATCGGGGTCACATGGCAAGACCTGGGCAGGTCAGACAGCAATCTTACTGCTGAATTCTGAATTCTGCACCAGCTGCAGGTGATATATTTCACTTCCACTTATCCTGAGGTACAAAGCAGTACAATAGTCAAGTCTGGAGGTCACAAAAGCATGTACCAGTGGGAGCAATTCATTAGGCAGGATGAAATGTTTGATCCAGGTGATATTTGTCAGGTAGTAAAAACCAATCCAGACAACAGTTGACACCAGAGACTCTAGTATCAGATCACTCTCCAAGATCATGCTCAGGTTCTTCTGCTTAGGAGAGACAGCAGAAGTGGAATACAGCATTAACACAGATGCTACTTCAGCCTACTCTGTACCTCGCTGATGACCAGGGTCAATCACTAGCACAGCCATCATGTCTGTATTAAGCCTCAGTCAGCTAGAGGACATCCAGTCTTAGACTATGTCCAGGCAGGAATTCAGCACATAAACCACATCCTGTGTTCCAGGTGCAAAAGACAGATACAGCTGGGTATCATCAAAACAGTGAAACCCAATGCTGTAGTATCTAATTATATCACCCAGAACCAGCAAATATACTGTGAACAGCATGGGTGAGAGAATCAAGCCCTGAAGAACTCCACACAATAGGGGCTTCATGCTAGAGTAAGAATTCCCCACAACAACCCTCTGTATCCTATCTGTGAGAAAGGACTCAAACCATTTGATGACAGTACCAGTGAGTCAGCAGAGCTCCCTAAAAGAGAGCTCAAGTAGAATGAGAATTGACAATTTGCCTCTATCTGTCCCCTTGAGGAGATCATTTATCACCCTGATTAATGTGGTCTCTGTACTGTGCTTTGGCTTAAATCCTAACTGGAGGGGCTCATAGTTGTCAAAGGTAAAGAGGTGTGGCTTGAGCTGTGAAGCCACAATTTTCTCAATAACATTGTCAATAAAAGGAAGGTCTGAGATGGGTCTGTACGTCACTAAGCAGTTGGGGTCAAGGGATAGTTTCTTTAGAAGGGGCTTCAACAATCCCTCTTTCAAGGTAATAGGAAATATCCCCTTTGAGAGTGAACACTAAGCAATCTCAGCAAATACTAGAACAATGGATTCTACACAGCCTACTAAGAGACTTCTCAGGCCCAGATCCAGTTAACAGCATATTGATCACAGCTTTGAAATTACCTCCCTCATCTCCTCTAGCCCTACGTGTCAAAACTCACTCCAGGCAGTAGGAGTTCACCTGTTGATAACAAGTTACTACTGCAGGGCTGCATTAGCCCAGTCTAGAAGATCCATGACCAAATCAAGGATACTCTGTCAAAGAAGAACAGAGTGAACTCTTTGCAGCTAGCATCCTGACAAAGTTCTAACAAGCTGGAGACAAGCAGAATGAAGAAGCCTATCTTCCACCTGGAAGAGCTTAGCTGGTCTGTCCCTCTTGTCAACAATCTCCCTGGACAGAAATTCTGCCTTCTTCAGGAAGGTTACACTTTGATACTCACTGTAGTGAGTTCTCAAACCAGTCTATCCTCCTCAGTACTAGATCTCCCACCAGCAACACTCCAACTTCTGACCTGTGGTCTTCATCAACTTGAGCTTCCTGTCAAACCATGGGGGTCTCAAGAGAGAAGACGTTGGTCATACATGGACAGGTGCAACAGAATCAAAGGCTGATGAGACGGTCCTGTTTTAGGCCACCACTGCTACCCTTGTACCAGCATCACATGCAGCCACCACGTCGAAGAGATCCATTACTGTCTGAAACCTTGCTGGGGGTAATCTCTTTAAAGGTTGGTAATGGACTATCTCCACAGGGGGCAGACAACTAGGAAGGCCCCAAATGAGAATTTTACTGTGCAGTGATCAGACCAAATGATTGGATCAATCTAGAGATCATTAGCCTCGAGTCCCAGCAAGGCATGGTGTTGTCATAATTAGGGTGGTGGGATTTTTATTTAACTTTGAATCCAGACCTTGATGCCACCAAACTGTCAGCTTTTCACTTCATGGTGACCCAAAAATACTTTAAGTCATAGATTGCCTACCTTGGTCTCCTTGATGTATGGTGCTATTTGTTTCCTACAGGACATTCTTACAACCACTACTTCCCAATCATGGTAGCCATGCCAAACTTGACTATATTTTAATTTTAGTGGAAGGGTTCATGGAGGTACAGGATTTAACGTATGGCACCCATTTCCTCTCTGACCACTCCCCAATTTTTTCAAAATTAACCCCAGGAAAACCACATAAACTGACACATTGGAGATTAAAGCTTTAGCTCCTTTGTGCTAACACTTTTTGTGGAAACTATAGCTGAAAAACCTGAACACATAATAGCTGAAAATAACACTACAAATGTCTCTCAAAATATCTTATGGGATATTGTGAAAACTGTGATCCAAGGGGAGAATATATCCTGTGCCTCACAGCAGCAGAAACTGAGAGATCAGAAATGTGCTGATTTGATGGAGATGTTAAGTTTCCTTCAATGCCTCTGTAGGACTGGAATGACTGTAGCCCCTCAGATCTGTCAGATGAAACAGGCATTGCAAGGGATTCTGGATGTTCACACTGAACAAGCTCTGCTGCACATACACCAACTGTTAAAAGAAGAAGATGTGTGTGGGGCCCAAAATTTCATCCACCAGCTGTATGCCCGTCAAAAAACAACTTGTGTGCTCCAAATAGGGATATCCAAGCTATGTGTCCCAGGGTTCCTTTTTATTATATATTATATTGTATGTCTCATAGGAGTTGAGGCATTAGGGGGGAAGTGAGAAAATAAATGAAATATGTAAGTCCAAGTCACCAAAAAATTCCTCACTCAACCCCAAATAAAGAACAAAAAAAGTCTGTCTTTGTGTATCAAGTACTATATATTGCTAGCAGACTTTGAGCATACTGAATTCCAAATTCCAGTCTAAAATTTAAAAAGAAATTATTCTTACTAAATAAACATCCATGTTTCTTGTTTCAATTAGATTCAAAACTCCTGAAAAAACTGAAAATATATACAATGTGTAAGGTGGAACTGACCTTATTACAAAGTTTCAATTTCAACAAACAAAATGGGGGTGGGGGAACTATGTGTTGCCAAAAAATTCCTTGTGAGTTGTCTGTATGTAAAACAGAGAAACACTCTTTAAGTATCTGTATGTAGATAGAAAGACTCAAATCTCATACATTTTTAATGTCTTTCTCTTAGCCCTTTCTTTGAAATAGTCACAAAAGGTTTTACATTTTAACACATTTTAAAAAAAAGTTCTTAAGGAAAAACTCAAACGGCAGATAAAGAGCTGCTACTACGATTAAAATCTATGGTACTTCAATAATGGACTTATATACTTAAATGCCAGGATAACCAAAGCCTAATTTTATCTTTGAAATAATAGCTGTGATTCACATCACATGGTATCAATTCCCACAAAAGATTTTAGAGAAATGCAGTGAACCAAAACTCACGGTCAGTCTCTGTGCTCTTATATCAAACAGTTCATCAAGAATAACTTTCACAAAATGTTTTAAAAACATAATCTTTAGGTGAGAATTACCTTGAGTTATGAACCAATGTTCCTGTAGGGATACTTCTTCAAAACAAGCTATAAAACTCCCAATGAAACTGGCAACACTGAGCCCAATTTGAGAACACCACCATTGTTTGGAACACCACTCTCCCTTGGCAAAACAGTCTCAAAAGATAAAGAAGGGTCCAGACATGGGGTGAACGCACTAAGGCATGTAATCGTCACAGAGTGACATCACCCTGGGAGGCCAGGTCAAAAGAAACCTCCTTAAAGTGACTAGCACTTAATAGAGATCCTCCTTCTATGTTGACAGATGATACAATAACACTCCTTCTGCCACGTATTAACATAACACATGTTTAAATTGCTTGCTTAAAATCTCTACAAGTAAGCCATTATGCAAATGGATAAACTGTAAGCTCAATTACACCAAATCATCACTAATGTGAAAGGGGCATGTGTGTTGTCAGATCATAAAGACTAATGGGCAATCTATGTTGTAAGATTACAGTAACTAAAAGGGCACTTGAATTACAAAGTATTAAATATAGTATTGAGAAGGGATTGAAAAGGAAGGGAAAGTAAAGGTGGAATAGATAAAGGTGAAAAAGAATTCAGTTTTTTTGTAGGAGAGAAAAGAAAAGGAAGGGGGATCCTGTGTGGGACAGGGGGCAGAGAAAAGGGAGAGAAAATCAAGTGTTATTTTGCTAAAATTCTTTAATAGTAAAAATAATGTAGGATAACTTTCATATGAACTAAAGTGAATTAAGGCTAACAAAATTATTGCAATAAGGAGTGGAGTCTTATTTAAACAATTACAATTTTAATTAAATGTACCAAATCCATTCAAGTTTTATTTCATTTTTCTTGTAAAATAAAGTCAACATGGATCATTCAAACAAATGTAGTCCATATTAGATTTTCATTCAAACCATATCTACTATGATAGGTTTTTAACTTGAAAATCCACCATGCTTCTCTGTGTAATAGTGTGGTTTCTCTATCATTTCCATGACTAACATGTTTGACTCTCTCGATCCCAAAAAATTTTAAAGAGGAAAACTGATGCCAGAATTCCATGAACTGCCTAGCTAGAGGGGACCTAATATCTTCTCTTCTAATATTACTTTTATGTTCAGTAATTCTTAGCTGTAATGGTCTAGTTGTTTGTCCAATGTACTACAAAGAACAAGGGCATACAAATAATATTCTACAAAATCAGAATTACAGGTGATAAAGTCATTTATGTCATAAATGTTGTCATTCCACATACTTTTTATAGTTTCTATTCTTACTTCACTGTTACAGTGTGTGCAATTCCCACATGTATAGAATCCTTTACATCTCTATTCAACCATGTGGTGGGAGGTGGGTCAAGTTTCCAATGCTGGGTTTTAACTACCATGTTTCTTACTGTGTTAGTTTTTTTTTTTTTTGCTGTGACCCAATGTTTTTGATCAAAAATTCAATGTCCAATTTCACTGGTCTGTAAAATGTTCCAGTTGTTCAAAATTGTATGTTTAATCCTCCCAAAAAATTCAGAATATTGTGTTGACATAGTAATTGTGTTCCCTGTTCCCTGTTTCTGATTGGGTTCTTTCCTTATCTTGTAGTAATGTTTCTCTATCTATAGAGTCTACCTTTCTCCTAGCAGTCTGTAAGACATTATTATTGTAACCCTGAGCTGTAAACTTTTCTGTTAACGCACGTAAGTTAGCATCACATCTTTCTCTGTTTCCAGTGTTTCTTTTGGTCCTAAGCATCTGACTAAATGGAATACTACTTTTAAGATTTTAGGGATGAAAACTCCGAGTGTACAATAACGTGTTCTTAGCTATGTCTTTTCTATACAAATCAGTAGTGATGTTGCCATCTTCTATTATGATTTTTAAATCAAGAAAAAAAATGGCTTTTGTGTTGTACTCCATTGTGAAAGATAAATTCTCAGTTGCCTTTCCAAGTACATATAAAATTATTTTAAACCAGTTTCTGACCCTCTCCAGACAATAAATATATCATCAATAAATCATTTATACAATATAAGTTTGGACTTATACCGATTTAAATCTGATAGTATATACAAAGACTCAAAATGTGCCATGTATAAGTTTACATAAGTCAGTGCCATTATGGCTCCCGTTGCAGTGCCGGTTTTCTGTAAATAATGTTTTTCTTCAAAGTCAAAATAATTATTTTTCAGTACCAATTCAATAAGTTGCAAGAGAAATTCCTTCTCAGGTTTGTTAACAGGTCTTGGAGAAAGAAAAAAATAAAGTGCTTTCAGACCCCTCTCATGGGGTATACTGGTGTATAAACTTTTTACATCTAATGTAAGTAATATACACTCATCCAAATTTACTATAATTTCATTCAATCATTCTAAAATCTGAATGCAATGTTTACTATCCCTGAGGTATGACCATATTTCAGGTGCCAGAGTTTTACAAAGATGATCTTAAAAAATTCATAATGGCTCAGTAATGGAGCCAATCCCAGATATTATTGGTCTTCATGGAGGGTTCTTTAGATCTTTGTGAATCTTAGGTAAGCAATAGAAAAAGGCAACAACTGATTTGGATTTGATTAGTTCATGCTCTACCCACTCCTCAATAAAACCTCTATCAATAGCATGTTGAACTATTTCAGAGATTACCATTTTAAGGTGTTGGAATGGGATATTTCGTATTTCTTCATATGTTGTTGTGTCCTGAAGTTGTCTAAAGCATTCTTTTTGATAATCACCCCTATTCATAATGACAACCCTTCCCCCTTTGTCCGCTTTTTTAATAATAATGGACATATAATTACCCAAACTTTCTAAAGCTTCCTTTTCTTGTTTAGTTATGTTAAAATTGGGTCGCTTCTTTTCACTTTCCACTAAAATCTTATCTATATTTCTGTTGACTTCATCTATATAAAGAGTAATAATTGGAGGTGTCATGCCAACAGGATCAAAATGGGATTTTGTTCCGAATGCTTTTTTCAAGCTTACTCTTTCATTTTGTTTTATTGGATCTTCATTTAAGGGTTCTCTAGTTCCAAAAACTGTTTGAGTCTAATCTTCTTGTAAAACTTTTCTAAATCCAATTTAAATTCAAAATGATTTAATTTTTTCTGTTAAACAGAAGGATAGTCCCCTATAAGTACTTGAATTTCTGTTGTTGCTAGGAATCAGTTTGAAAGATTAAATACTGTTAATTCTATTGAGTCTACGACCTCAGTCTGTATATTTTGTCCCTTCCTGTTTTGTTTCCTTTTCCTTTTTTTGAATCTTTTCCTCCTCCTTCTTGGTCTGTTTCATTTCTTCTTGTTCCAGAAGTCCCTGCTTCCTGGGAATCCCTTTGAAAATCCCTATATGAGTACCTTCCCATTCTATTAACTTCAAATCAATATGGGTCAAAATATTCCTGGTCCCGATAATCCCATCTTTCTCTATAAGGTGTATAGTTTCTTCTACAATTTATATTATAAAAGGGATGTATATTCCTTCTATAATAAGTTTTCCTGTGGGAAGAATCTCTAGTGAATCTTTGTTCATTATGTCCTGAGTCAGATGTACCACAGGAAGTCCCTGTATCATCTATATTATAAATACTAGTCTAAAAATCTGATTTCTTCCAAGAATAGATTTTACCATTTTTATAATCATTTATATCTCTTCTAAATTGATTTAGTTTTATACTTCTAATATGGTTAAAATAATCAATAAGGGATTTTTCAATTCTGTATAATATATATTTTAAATTTGCTACATCTATTGTGTCTTTCAGTTTGCCCTCAATTACTTGGATTTCTTCAAACAATTCCAACTGTTCAGTGGTTAGTGTCTCAATTAGTAACAACATAAAATCAAATGAGCACTTTGTTCTAATTCCATCCCATTTACACTGAAAACCATCAGGAGAGAACCCTAACTGGGACTCTACCAATACTCTCAAACCCCTTGGAATCCTTTTTTGTTTATATATTCAAGTAAAGTTACTGCATGTCAATCAAGGCGAATCTTCCGCTCCTTTAAAGATTCCGATTTATTAATAGATGTTTTAGGGATTTCAGCTTGTTCCTTTTCCCCCAAAACTCTTTTACTTTTTACCAAGTCCATTATTCTTATTGAGTCTTCTTGATTGATGCTCAGTGCTGTTGATCTGTTGTCTGTCAATTTGTCCAATTCTGAAGAGGATGCCATGATGTGTTGATATTGTGCCAAATGTCCCCAAAGAAAATTGGGATACAGGATAAGCTCACAAATTATCTCAAACAATTCCAATGAAATAATAATTAAGGGACCACATCAAAAAGAACCACTTCATTAGTGGATCACACAGACAAGAACTCCAAACGATGTGCCCCAGGGTTGCTTTTTATTATATATTATATAGTATGTCTCATAGGAGTTGAGGAGTTGGAGGGGGAAGTAAGAAAATAAATGGAATATGTAAGTCCAAGTCACCAAAAAATTCCTCACTTAATCCCAAATAAAGAACAAAAAAAGGTGTTTTTCTCTGTGTATCAAGCACAATATAGTGCTATTGCTTTATTTCCATAAATCAATGTCATTATTATTATTATATTCTTTTCACTGTTGCTCCAATATTATTTCTCATTGTAACATTTCAGAACAACAATTAGTTCCTTCATCAGACTTTGAGCATACTGAATTCCAAATGTCGGTCTAAACTTAAAAAAGAAATTATTCTTATTAAAAAAACATCCATGTTTCTTATTTCAATTACATTCACAACTCCTGAAAAAAATGAAAAATATTCAATGTGCAAGGTGGAACTGACCTTATTACAAAGTTTCAATTTCAACAAGCAAAATGGGGTTGGGGGTACTATGTGTTGCCAAAAAATTCCTCATGAGTTTGCTGCATGTAAAACAGAGAAACACTCTTTAAGTATCTGTATGTAGATAGAAAGACTCAAATTTATTTAATTTTTAATGTCTTTCTGTTAGCCCTTTGTTTGAAATAGTAACAAAAAGTTTTACATTTTGACAAATTTTTAAAAATGTTCTTAAGGAAAAAATCAAACACCAGATAAAGAGCTGCTACTATGATTAAAATCTATGGTACTTCCATAATGGACTTATATACTTAAATGCCAGGATAACCAAAGCCTAATTTTACCTTTGAAATAATAGCACTGATTCGCATCGCATGGAATTAATTCCCTCAAAGGATTTTAAAGACCTGCAGTGAACCAAAACTCACAGTCAGTCTCTGCGCTCTTAAATCAAACAGTTCATCAAGAATAACTTTCACAAAATGTTTTAAAAACATAATCTTTAGGTGAGAATTACCTTGAAATATGAACCAATGTTCCTGTAGGGCTACTTCTTCAAAACAAGCTATAAAACTCCCAATGAAGCTGGCAACACATAGCCCAATTTGAGAACACTGCCATTATTTGAAACGCCACTCTCCCTTGACTAAACAGTCTCAAAAGATAAAGAAGGGTCCAGGCCTGGGATGAATGCGCTAAGGTGTGTAATCATCACATCTACATACAGATGCTTAAAGAGTACTTCTCTGTTTTACATACAGCAAGCTCATGAAGATTTTTTTGGCAACACATAGTACCCCCACCTCCATTTTGTTTGTTGAAATTGAAACTTTTTAATAAGGTCAGTTCCACCTTATGCATTGTTGTATATATTTTCAGTGTTTTCCAGAGTTGTGAATCTAATTGAAATAAGAAACATGGATGTTTATTTAATAAGAATCATTTCTTTTTTAATTTTAGACCAACATTTGAAATTCAGTATGCTCAAAGTCTGATGAAGGAACTAATTGTTGTTTTGAAACATTACAATGAGAAGTAACATTGGAGCAACAGTGAAAAGAATATAATAATAATGACATCAATTTATGGAAATAAAGCAATAGCACTATACAGTGCTTGATACACAAAGAAAAAAACCTTTTTTTGTTCTTTATTTAGGGTTGAGTGAGGAATTTTTTGGTGATTTGGACCTCAAAATAGGGATCCCCACACAGGGATGCAGGAATACAATCTGGACCAGACTCATAGGCTCTTTCATGGTTATTACCTAAATCTCTACATAACTCTATACCCCCACTTGTGCGGCAGTAAAGTCCTACCTCTCCTTATTACCTTTGCCCTCGAATGCCACAAGGAACTGTTAACCCCAATTAGCAATGAGAAGGTTCTCCTGACCTCGATGAATATGAAGCATTGCAAATGTCCAGGACATATGGTTTAAAAACATATAGAGATATTCTGATGCCCTTATTGTATCAGACCTTCTTGGCCGTACAGGAAGACAAAGCCCCACTTTCAACAATTTATTAATTTACATAGAAGCAAAGAAACAGAAGTTGACGGCAGATAAGGACCGCAAGACCCATCAAGTCTGCCCATTTCTTTTTCTACCTTATGAATGTGTCATCAGCCTTTGTTCTGTTAATGACCTATCTATTCATACTCATCTGTATTGCTCCCTTATGCCTATCCCATGCCTGGTTGAAGCCCTGTACCGTATTCATATCCACTACTTCCTGAGATGTGCTGTTCCATGCATCCACCAGCCTTTCTGTGAAAAAGAACTTCCTCACATTGCCCTTTAATTGGCCTCCCTCTAATCTCATGCTGTGTCCTCTTGTCATGCTATTTTTCTTATATTGAAACATGTTAGACTCTTTCACCTTGTTAATGCCCTTAAGGTCTTTGAATGTTTTGATCATATCACCTCTCTCCTTATTCTGCTCTAGGGTATACTGTACATATTGAGCTCCGTCAATCTGTCCTCATATGTTTTCTGATGCAGTCCCTGCACCATTTTTCTTGCCCTTCTCTAGACTGCCTCGATTTGGTTAATGTCCTTGTGAAGGTGCAGCCTACAGTACTGCATGCAGTGCTCCAGATGGGGCCAAACCAATGTCTTGTAAAGAGGGATTATTACTTCCTTCTTCTGACTTGTGATACCCCTACTAATACACCCCAACATCCCCCTAGCCTTACCTGCTGCTTTAGTGGTCTGCTTGGATGATTTCAAGTCATCGGTGATGATGATGCCCAAGTCTCATTCTTCCCTTGTGACTGCCAGCAACTCCCCTCCCAGCCTATAGGTGACTTCAGGGTTTCTCTTCCCTATGTGCATGATCTTGCACTTCTTTGTGTTAAACCCCAGTTACCACTCTTCTGACCATTTTGCTAGTTTATCCAGATCTCTTCTCATTCTGCCCATTCCTTCTGGATCACCTACTCTGTTGCAGATCTTGGTGTCATCTGCAAACAGACAAACTTTACCCTCTAGTCCATCTACAATGTCACTGATGAAGATATTGAAGAGGACTGGCTCCAGGACTGACCCCTGAGGTACCCCACTTGTGACTTGCATCTCTTCTGACTGTACACCATTAACCACCACTCTCTGTTGTCTGCCCATCAACCAGTTTTCTACCCAGTTGACCAGCCTACCCAGCTTATTAATCAGTCTTTGATGATGTACAGAATCGAAAACTTTGCTGAAGTCAAGGTAGGCAACATTAACTGCTCCCCCTTGGTCCAACACTCTGGTTACCCAGTCAAAGAAATATATGAGATTAGTTTGACAGGACCTTCCTCTTATAAACCCATGCTGTCTTGGAGCCTGTGTTCCTATGGATTCCAAGTGCTGCACTATCCTGTCCTTAAGGAGTGCCTCCATAATCTTGCCCACTACGGAGGTAAGACTGACTGGTCTGTAGTTCCCTGCCTCCTCCCTGTTACCACTCTGGTGGAGTGGGATCACATGAGCCTTCTCCAGTCTTCTGGGATCTCTCCTGTGCTCAGAGACTCACTAAGCAGTTCTGATAATGGCTCTGCTAGTTCTACCCTTAGCTCCTTTAGTACCCTGGGATGTATGCCATCAGGTCCCATTGCCTTGTACACCCTGTGCTTATCGAGCTCTTGTAGGACCCTTTCTTTTTTGAAGGGACTAGTGCACACCTCCCTCCCCCCTGTGTCCACGGTGCTGAGCTGTGGGCCCTGCCCTACATTCTCTTCAGTAAATACTGAGCAGAAGTGTCTATTTAGGATAGATGCTTTTACATGATCCTCCTCCTCCTCACATGGCCCCTTATCCCCTATGATCTTAGCAATACTCCCTCTGGATTTTCTCCTTTCACTAATGTATCTATAGAAAGTCTTATCACCTTCTTTTACTGTTTGTGCTAGTGTTTCCTCAGTTTGGGCCTTTGCCTGCCTTACTGCCTTCCCTGCTTCCCTTAGGGAAGTTTGGTATGCCTCTCTATCTTCATCCTGTTGCATTCCCTTATATTTCCTGAAGACCAGCCTTTTGGATCTGACCTTTTCTGCTACTGTTTTTGAGAACCAAAGTGATTTCCTTCTTCTTTTGCACTTCCTTTTCTTTATAACACATTGGGATGTTGCTTCAAGTATTGCATCCTTAATGTTTGCCCACTTTTCCTGTACCCCCTCACCTGTATTTCTTTTTGCCAGGTCTAGCTTAACTCTGTTGGCCATCTTATCAAAGTCAGCTCCTCTGAAGTCCCATATGTTTGCCTTGGAATGAGATGATTTAGCTCTAGTGGCCAAATTGAACCATACCATATGACGGTCACTGGCCCCCAGGTGACTTTCTACTTGGTAATCTGTGATCCTTTCCCTGTTAGTCGGTACTAGATCTTGCACAGCCTTGACTCTTGTGGGTTGTTGTACCAGTTGTTTGAGACCCTCCCCCTGCAGGGAATCCACCATGTGTCTAGTTCTGGCAGATGTTCCCACTGGTATTAACCAATCTGTATCAGGCATGTTGAAGTCTCCCATTATCAGAACCTCCCCTTTAGCTGTCTTGTTTTGTCTATTTTCTATCTTCTAACAGTAATGTGTCTATGGCCTCCCCCTGGTGTGGAGGCCTGTACACAACCCCAGTTCGTATGGCTGTCCCGTTTCCTGTTTCCAGTGTGACCCACAATTCTTCTGGCTCATTCTGTGTATTCTGAATTTCTGTAGCTTTGATATTTTCATTGACTTAAAGGGCCACTCCACCCCCCCCTTTTGCACCTCAGTCTCTTCTGAACAGTACATAGCCAGGTACTGAATTCTCCCAAATGTAGTTACTGGTAAACCATGTCTCGCTAATGGCTACTATTTCCAGTTTAGCCTCTGTCATTATTGCCTGCAGGTCTGGGATCTTGTTTCCCATACTGTGATCATTTGTGTACATGATTTTCCATTGGCCAGATTCTGGAGTGTTAGCTGTTGGGCAAGGTCTGGAATTTCCCCCTGTGCATCGTATGGGGAGCCAAACCTTTTTCCTTACCTGGTGATACAAATGAACTGCAAACATAAACTCCTGTTCAACCACTAGCTGAGGGGGGAGGGGTGTTCTTCTCATTCGATGCATGGGGTGCTGCACCCGTCTGCCCATTTGCTAGTTTAAATATTCTGCAAAGACATCAAACCTCTGCCCTATGCACTGGCTCCCTCCTTAGTCAGATGGAGTCCATCAAATTTAAAGAACTTTCACTCTCAAAACTGTTGCCAGTTCTCTACAAATTTGTGTCCTTTTTCCTGGCACCAGCCCTTGAGCCACATGTTTAGCTCCCCTATGTCCCTTTCTCTGACCTTCTGTCCATCTGCCCCCCCCAGACTGGCAGGATCTCAGAGAAGGAGATGATGGATGAAATGGATGACAGTTTGTCAGCCAGCCTGGTCAGATATTCCTCGGTCTCGACAACTGACAAGTTGGTGTGATTGTTAATCCCTATGTGTACCAGGATATCAATGTTTTCTCCTGCTTCCTTAACAATTTTAGCAATGCGGTCAGTGTCTCTCCATGCTGATGTACCTGGGATACATCTGTCCATTACCTCTGGCTGGAGATAGGTATCAACTCCTCGAATCATGGAGTCTCCCGTGATCAGTAGTTTTTTGGATTTCCTTTTTGATTTTTTTCTTTTGGTTCCCATTTTGGGTGAGTTTTGTTGTGCTAGCTCCCGTGCTGTAGTGTCCTGCTGTGCAGTGTCCTCTGCCCCCTTTGTTTCATTTCAGAGATAGAGGCAGATACCTGTTTGTAGATTTTACATGGTTTGTGGAGGTGATATGTTGGTGAGCACCTAGTGATGGGGCACCCGATTTGCCCCTCCTAACCACCTGCCATCCTCCCAGACAACTACCCTCTGCTGTCGAGTGGCTTCTGTTGGATATTGGGGAAATGGCGGGAAGTTCTTATATTTCCTCATGAATATGCAGTTTGAGGCATGCAAACTCTGCCCATGCTGCCTGAAGCAGAGTCCTTAGATCTCCAGTGGCCCAACATGTAGGACGGTGTCCTATATCCTGTAAAACTGCCCTTCTGAAAAGTGTTCTGCAGTACCTGCAGTTAATGATATCCATTCCAGATTAGTTGCTGGGTTTATAACCTAGAGTAATTAGAAGGAAGAAAATGAAAGCAAAAATTTGATTTTGTGTTTTGTTTATTTGTTTTTGTATAACTTGTTATAACAAGTTAAATTACTAGTGCCCCTATAAATGAGGTCACTGTGTGGATACACCTCTTATCCACCCCTTCCTGCTTTGCTGCAGGAAATGTCACGACTGTGCTACACTATAAAAGGAATGTAGTGTGAGGTGGTTGGGGATGGAGATGGGTGGCTGGGCCCTTCCCCTGCTGAAAAAGAAGAACCACAGATGAAAGAAACGAGGTAAGAGCAGAAATAATCAGCCAGCAACAAATGCAGTAGCTGTGAAAGCTTATCCTAATGATAGATAAAACTGTAAAACCTGTAAAGCACCACCTGTAATAATTTCACAGAAGACATACCCTGTAAGAAGCACTTTACTACAGAGAAAAATAAAGCAGTAACAGAAGATATACCTTGCAAAAAACAATTTGAATCAGAAGATTACAGCAGTAATCTGTAAGCACACACCTGTAGGAACAACCTGTAATAATGCAGCAGAAGGTATACCCAACAATATCTATTTGAAACAGAGAAAAATAAAGCAACAAAATGTTAGCATCAAACAGTAACAATCCCTGCGAGTACAAAATAAAAATAACACACAGTAACTCTGCCTAGCCAAAAGAAGCCTTAATCCTTTTCCTTACTCTGGTAAGGTTATTTGCTGTGTCCTTTCAAGCAACCTAGATGAAAAGAGTTCAGGTGAAGCTAGGTTCCTTGGCCAGCAAACCTAGTCTTCCGCCTCAACCACAATATCAACCATACTGAAAACAGACAACGACTCTATTGATCCTCCATCTTATTGTCACATTTCAATTTTGAATGTGGATTACAAGCTTTTCACATCTCTCTGGGTGAACAGACTTGAATGTTTTCTGCCACAGCTTCATCATCCTGATCAAGTGGGATCTGTCCATCAAAGGGAAACCTGATTGCTTGATTTTGTACGTACATGTCAGATTCCTTCGTAACTACTCAGTCTAGATAACAAAAGGCTCTCCAAAAGGGTGTCCTGGTACTTCCTAAGGGACCCCGTTAGCCTTTGATTTCCAACTCCTTATAATCCAACTGTTTCATTAGCTATATTCCACCCTGAAGGCATACCTTTGAGTTAATGGTTCCTTTGCTAACCCACTTACCCATGAAAGGGGGAACCCAGCAGAGTTTCTCCTTTCCCCTTATTATTTGCTCTGTACACAAAGCCTTTAGCTACTACTTTCCAATTAGACTCAGTACTACTATTGAAGGTATCTCAATCAGACGAGAAGAGTTCAAGGTTGCTTTATCATCACCAATGACCTGAAATCATACAAGCAGACCTCTAAAGCAGTAGGTAAGGCTAGGGGATGTTAGGGTGTATTATTAGGGGTATCACAAGTTGTAAGAGGGAGGTAATAATCCCTCTTTACAAGACAATGGTTAGGCCCCATCTGGAGTACTGCATGCAGTTCTGGAGGCCACACCTTCACAAGGACATTAACCAAATTGAGGCAATCCAGAGAAGGGCAACCAAAATGGTGCAGGGACTGCATCAGAAAACATATGAGGACAGATTAACGGAGCTCAATATGTATACCCTAGAGCAGAGGAGGGAGAGAGGTGATATGATCAAAACATTCAAACACCTTAAGGGCATTAACAAGGTGAAAGAGGGTAGCATGTTTAAATTTAAGAAAAATAGCAGGACAAGAGGACACAGCATGAGATTAGAGGGAGGCCGATTAAGGGGGAATGTGAGGAAATTCTTTTTCACAGAAAGAGTGGTGGATGCATGGAATGGCCTACCCCAGAAAGTGGTGGCTATGAATACAGTGCAGGGCTTCAAACAGGCATGGGATAGGCATAAAGGAGCAATACAGATGAAAATGAATAGATAGGCCACTGACAGAGTAAAGGCCGATGGCACATTTATAAGATAGAAAAAGAAATGGGCAGACTGGATGGGCCTTGCAGTCCTTATCTGCCGTCAACCTCTATGTTTCCATGTTTCTATATGCATATGATGTCTTCCTCACCCTGATGAATCCAACCACTTTTCTTCTTGATCACAGTTTGGGACAAATCAGTTCATTCTGAACAATAGCAGGGTATAGGCTCAACACACAAACAATGAAGTACTACAAGTATATTACCAGCCACTCCCATTTGTTCAGTTCTGTTTTTCATTTGTGTGGAATAGAATGTGATAAAACTACCTCAGTGTTTATATACCTTGTAACTTGGACAATTTGAAGTTAATTAATTTAGAACAGTTAACCCAGCACATCCCCTTAGACCTCCATGTCTGGAATCAGCTTTGTCTTAGTTTTTTCTCCTGAGTGGAAGTTATCTAAATGAATATTTTTCCCAGAATACTAATTTCCTCCAGACTCTCCTGATAGCCTCTTTAAATAATGGAATTAGCTCATATGAAAGGTTATTTGGCAGAGTAAATCTCCAAGACTTCAATATGTGCTCTTACAATTCCCTCAGGACAGAGGTGGACTTAATCTCCCCAATTTGTACCTGTATTCATTGGCGGAGCAACTCTGCGTCCCCTACCAAAGGTCCCTCTGTACTTGTTCTGTCCTCTAGAAAACAATTGAATTCATCCTTAATGATTTATGAGAGTTATTTATATACCCTTGATAAGAACATAAGAACATAAGAAGATGATGGCAGATGAGGACCCTGTTATCCATTTAGTATGAAGGCGAATCCTACCCCTGCCCCTATAGGTTGCTTGTTTTGCTTTTCCCGTGGTGTCAGTCCCATGAGTAATTCAATTAAATTCAATTCACTTTTATTTATATTTTATATTCAATCGCCGTCTTTGCTGCAACCACCTCTGAGGGAAGGCTTTTCCATGGGTCTATCACCCTCTCCATGAAAAAGTACTTCCTGACATTATTTCTTAGCCTTCCCCCTCTCAGGCATAGGTTATGCCTTCTAGTACGTACCTCTTTTTTGGCCTGGGAGAGGTTGTCTGCCTGAACTGTGTTTATACCTTTGATGAATTTGAACATTTCTGTCATGTCCCCCCATGTCTTCTTTGTTCTGGGGAGTACAAGTTCAAGTCCCTGAGTCTAAATTCATATGGCTTGTAAAGGAGTCCCTGCACCATCTTAGTGGTCCTACTCTGAATAGTCTCCAAGCGCTCCGTGTCCTTCTTTAGGTGGAGTGGACACAGTATTCCAGGTGTGGCCTCACCAAGTATCTATAGAGTGGGATGATTACTTCTTGTTTCCTTCTCATAATTCCTCTGCCTATGCATCTGAGGATACCGTTTGCCTTTCATGCTGCTTTTTTGCATTGTTTCCCTACTTTAAGGTTGTCTGATATGATTACGCCTAAATCCCTTTCAATCTTGGTCAACTCTAGTATATTCCCATCTAGAATATACTGTATTCCTGGGTTATGTTTACCCAGATGCATCACTTTGCATTTTTTAGCATTGAACCTGTGTTGCAAGTCTTTGGACCACTGTTCAAGTCTTTTAAGATTTTCTATCATACTAGAGGCTCCCTCTGGAGAATCCACCCTATTACAGAGTTTTGTATCATCTGTGAAGAGGCAGACTTAACCCTCTAGACTGTCAGCAATGTCACTGATGAATATGTTGAAGTGGATTGGACCCAGCACCGACCCCTGAGGCACTCCACTGGTCACATAACCCTCTTTGGACATGGTGCTGTCTATAGTGACCTTCTGAGTTCTATCTTGTAGCCAGTGTGCACTCCAGCTTACTATCTTATAACTGATGCCTGTGTGATCAAGTATTTTGATTATCCTCCTGTGTGGGATGGTGTTAAAGGCTTTGCTGAAGTCCAGGTACTGCATACCACATCCACCACCCTACCCTTGTCCAGTGTTCTGGTCAACCAGTGGAAGAACTCGATCATGCTAGTCTGGCATGATCTGCCTGCTGTGTACCTGTCTTGAATGGGGGGGGGTCAAGTTTTCCCAATTTCTTTAAGAAGTTTACTATCTACTCTTTAAGGAGTGTCTCTATGATTTTACCCACTACCGAGGTCAAGCTGAATGGGCGGTATGAGTGACCTGCCTCCTTCTGCTGCCACTCTTGTGTAAAGGCACCACTGTTGCCTCTTCCAAACTTGTGGTACCCTACCTCTTTCTAGAGATTCACTATATAATTCTGCTAATGGTGTAGTTAATTCCTATTGAAAATCTCTCACTATCCTGACACTGCTCTTGGCCTCATTAGCTCCTGTACTGATCCCCTAAGAGGGTCTGCACCTTGCAGGCTACAGTCATATTGTAAAGAAGTTGCTAGTTGCTAAGAAAGTAATAACTTGCCTCTGGCTTATGCCACCCTTCCTGCACTATGGGAATGTGAAGAGATACAGTCACCTCCGTTTACTGTATGGAACACCTTACAGCCTCTGTATATGATGGGTAAGACCACTAGTTTTTGGTTTTTATCAGAAAACCTAGTAAAATTCTAGGATTTAGACTGCCTGCATGCCAGTAAAAAGAAAGAATTCATGGAATTTTGGCATGTTATACCAGATCAATAAATCTACAAAACTTGCATTTTTCTTAAAATTGGTTCCAGTACTGTTTTCTATTTCTTCTTTTAATGCTCTGTATATTAAGCATTCTTTAAATCAGATTGTTTATGCAGGTACTAAAAGAATGAGAGTACAATCCCAGTAAAATATGGAAATTAGACTAGCATCACCGGTGAAATTCCCTGAATTTTTGTTTCCAAAACAAAAAGGGCGACTTACTTTGATTTTATGTTTAAGGATAATGATGGCAACTTAACAGAAAGAGTAACTGAGTTTAATTATCTTGGTGTAACCTTGATTGTCATCTTTCTTTTGAAAACCATTTAAGTCAGGTGATTAACAAGCATTTGTCAATGCCGAATGTTGTCTCACTGGCATTGGCATTGGTAGTAAAGGAGTTAGAAATGCATAATAGGAATGGCAGTGAAGTATTGAACTGATGCCAACTCCACCCCTACCCCCACCCTGCATAGACTGACAGGCATTGGGGTGTGCCTTTGGATCATCAGCTGTAATGCTCATGCCATTTTGCCTCACCCTACCCTGTAGACACCGACAAGTGTTGTGGTGTGCTTTAGGGTCTTTGGGCCTTATACTTATCCCATTCCATAAGAAAATACACTGAGACAGGTGCAGTATAGGAGAATGGGGTGAACTGTGTGACCGAACAGTGCAAGGCACACTACGATGCCTGTCACTGATTGCAGGGTAGGGGTGGGGGTGGGGTTGGAATGGTGTGAGCATTACAGCTGATGATCCCAAGTCACACCCCTGATGCCTGTCAGTTTCTACAGGGTGGGGTGCTACAGTTGGGAACCCTAACACCATAGGCGTGTGTTGGTATTTTCACTCCAAATTTCCAACATGGGCTTTTTGTGAGCCCACCTCATGAAAAGTGGCACAATCAGTTTGTTAGCTGAAAGGTGGTTTTGCACAGCAGCTGTGCCATTTGGCGACACAGGGATGAAACAAATTTTAGGCAGGATGTGGAAAATGACAACTGCATTGTTCATGAGGAGGTGTGAAAAATGGCAACATTGAAAATCTGGAGTGAAAATATGAAAAATTGGTGAAGTCATGAGCATGCATAGAAACTACACAACACGCATCTGTAACCCAATTATTTTGGGGAATTTGTTAGGCACATTTTTAACATAGGCATTGTGGGGTGTGCCTTTGGGTCATCAGCTGTAACGCTTATGCCATTTTGCCTCACCCTACCCTGTAGACACCGACAAGTGTTGTGGTGTGCTTTAGGGTCTTTGGGCCTTATACTTATCCCATTCCATAAGGAAATACACTGAGACAGGGGTATTGTGGGACATCCCCTCATGAACAGTGGTGCTGTGATTTTGTTAATCTGTCCCAAAAGTTGATTTCCCACAGCAACCACAACATTGAGCACCACAAGTGCAGAAACACATTTTGGGCAGGATGTCAATAATGACAGCTGTACTGTTCGTAAGGAGGTGAGAAAAAATGCCAGTGTTGAAAATCTGTCATAGAAGTATTGCAAATTTGCGAAGTTACAAGGGTGCGT